>CM038671.1:87969878-88569878 GCA_021605145.1 Aegilops bicornis | reverse complement strand
TACCAGAGGAGAAGGCCCAAGTAAAATTGCTGATGGAGCACGTAGTCCAGCTCATTCGCGACTGGGTGACCGGCATGGATCTTCTGGAGGTTTTCCTCCGACGGCGTATTCTGCCACTCCAATACCGAGGTATCCAATGAGGATGTACTCTGGTACGGATGATACCACTCGGGTCCATCCAGAGGAGGTCGATGACGCCATGCTGGAGAAGTGGATGACTGCCATCACAAGAAACAAAGATAACCCTCGCGGAGCTAGGAGGATTCCACCACTCGACCAGACTTATGAAGTAGACAAGGTACAACCACTTATCTTCGACTATGATTCGGCTGCATTCATTCTATTTAGATGCCAATTCGTCGACTGACTTTCGTCTTGTTTTGTTGTCTTCTAGGTCACCACTGAGATGTACTCGATGCCCAACGGGGCGCAGGAAACAATCGAAGAAGAAGAAGGAAGTGGAGGTGAAAGTCAGGAGGAATGGGAGTCCAACGGCGAGGAGGATGAGGGGATGACAGCTCGATGAAGAGGAGGAGGAGGAGGAAGAGGAGGAAGACGCCGATCCTCCCCGCCGGAGGGAAGGTCCAAGTTGACGCATGACCCGGCGGCGGCGGTAAAGCTGTTGTGCCCTCTTGGGCGGTCGGCAAGCGACCTAGGACAACTTCCCTGCACCGACCGAGAAACCGCCAAGCAACCTCGAGCAACGTCGTCAAAGCCGGCGAAGGCCCTGCCCAAGATGCGGATGGTCATCCCCACCATCTCCGGGTAACCGACAGAACCTTGTATTTCCTTATTCAACATGAGTGAACTTTTGGTCGACTTGAAGACTGATCAGCCGATTCTTGAAATCTACAGTGCCGCTACCTCTGAGACTTCAGCCAAGCACGAAGATCAGGAAATGGAAGATGCTGCCACCTCCAACCTTGGTATGATCTCTGTGGTTTCTCTTTTAGTCGACTGGAGCTTTTAGTCGATTGGACTTCCATGTTTACTTTTGAATCTTTCCTGTAGTTCCGCCTCATGTCATTGATCTCCCGACGGCGACGAGGAAGCGCCATTGAGGAAGAGGAAGAACAAAGGGTGCTCTTGGCAAGGCTGATCCAGTCATGACGATTCCCCGAGACGCTGGTTTCGAGGGAGGCAACCCCACTGGCTTCGTGTCTTCGATGTATCACGACAAGTGCCCGACCCACTTCGTCGACTGCTGATCCACCATCTCTCTTTGCTATACACCACGTCCCGGAAGACCAAGTGAGTGCTGGTAAGGAGGCCATACGCCAGGCAGGGATCATGATGGAGCAAGTGAAAGCGGTCCGAGAGGCTAGCCAGGCAGCCTATGATGCTAGTTCAGCTCTCCAGAGCAATGTCCAAGTAAGTCAATCGTTGCTTGCTCTATTAGGATATGCTACCTGAAACTGCTTCTTTCTGGAGATTTCCATATCTGTACACCCACTGGGTGGGTGTGTCGATTGAATTTTTGTGGGGGCACGCTGAGTGCACCCACTGGGTGTAGTCCCCGAGACTATGGTCGAATGCGTGCAGTCGGCTATAGTCTTTATGCTGTGAACTTCTTCACTTGACCTGGACGGACCAAGTCGAATGGAACCGTAACACCGGTGGGGGCACGCTGAGTGCACCCACTGGGTGTAGTCCCCGAGACTATGGTCGACTGCGTGCAGTCGGCTATAGTCTAAAGAACTGTTTTTTTTACCGCGGCTGACCGCTGACACTTAGCCATGGATTTAGAATCATAACCTTTTTGCCTCTTTTGGTCGACTGGTCGAACCAAATTGGTAAAACCAGTGGGGACACGCTGAGTGCACCCGCTGGGTGTAGTCCCCGAGATTACTGTCGAATGTTTTGATTCGACTGTAGTCTTAGAAATGCTACTATTTTTCCTTAATCACACGGAAGTGATCTATCTTTGATGTCTTTCGTTGATTGACTCTTTGTAGAAATCTTGCGAGCTTGTGGCTCGTTATACTGAGTTAGAGAACAAACAGATCCAGCTCAACCTCGATTTGAAGCTTGCTCAGGAGAATTTGCGTAGAGCAAAGGATGAAGCAAAAGGTATGGCTGGTGAGAACTTTTGACGACTGCCTTTGTTTTTCTGTTCATTCTTAACTCTGTTCTCATTGTTGCTTTGCAGATAAACTGGAAGAGACTTTGAAGAAGAAGGACCTTGACCTTGCAGAGGTACGTATATGGCTTTGGAGAAAACAAAGCTCGCTGAAGAGAAGCTTGCCTCAGTCGACAAACTTGAAGATGAAAATGCCAAGCTGAAAGCTGCTCTTGACGCGGCTAACAAGGAAGTTAGTCGATTGAAGAACGACAAGATTGTTCTGTCTGACAAGGCTAGCCAACTGGCGAGGAAGCGAAATGACCTGGAGATTTATCTTGGAGGGCTCACCAAGAAGCTGTTTCTCATGCTTGAAGGTAATCTCTTTTACCCGACTGTCTTGCTATCACCGGCTCATCACATGATTGTCATTTTGAGTCTAAGCTGTGTTTTCAGAATTCTGTCAAAACTTCAAAGAAGAAACCAGTTGAGTGGAGACCAGCTTGGACCCCATCAACTCTCCTGTGAAGGATGAAGCTGCCATGAATGTGCTCCGACTGGAGTCTCGCGTTGCTAGCATGGTGGATTATCTTGCCCGACTGAAAGTTGCAGTGTCGCGGATCGACTCAACTCTCTGGCCAGATCAGACGCTTCAGAATGACCTTGAATCCCTGATGACTCGGCTGAATGAGATTCCAAGTCGAGTGCAAGAATGGAAAAGGTCTTCTACCAGGTGTAGTGCTGATGTTGCTGTATCTCTGGTTCGTGTCCACTGCAAGGAAGCACAAGAGGACAAGCTGGTGTCTCTCAAGGTTGCCAACACCAGGAAGTACGACTTCAGATCTTTCATGGAGACTTTCATCGCTGCTGCTACCCGTATTGCCGACGGAATCGACCTCGACCAGTTTGTTGCACCTTCCATTCCTCACGGAGGAGTAAAAAACTTCTAAGTCCCACCTTAAATTTGCCTTGGAATGCCGAGTGGTTTTTGTAACTGATAAACCTTAACAGTCTTAACGCCTGAGCACCTTTGGATCCGTAGGACGTTTATTCGAACTTGATTTATCCTTGAACATGCTTTATTTGCCTTCGAGAGAACTTTGTTCCTCATTCGTAAGATATTCCGTTGAGACTCCAGTCGACTTGTGCTTCATCTATCCTGCAGGTAGAGATGGAACATAGACTGCGACTGAACTCGTCGTTCTTGTGGGTTGGGATGAACCGCACGTTGTACTTGTGGCGAAGCTCCGAAGGAGAAAGTAACAGTCGACCTGCACCTCGTCGTCCTTGCGGATTGGGATGAATTCCTTACTTAGGCGAGCACTGGAGTGCAGCTAAGCCTCCGAGTGGGAGGTTTGCTCTCCACTCGGTAGGATTTTTATTACTTAGGCGAGTACTGGGCTGCAGCTAAGCCTCCGAGTGGGAGGTTTGCTCTCCACTCGGTAGGATTTCTATTACTTAGGCGAAACACTGGGCTGCAGCTTAAGCCCGGCCGGGAGGTTTGCTCTCCACTCGGTAGGATTTTTATTACTTAGGCGAGCACTGGGATACAGCTAAGCCCACGAGCGGGAGGTTTGCTCTCCACTCGGTAGGATTTTTATTACTTAGGCGAGCACTAGGCTGCAGCTAAGCCTCCGAGTGGGAGGTTTGCTCTACACTCGGTAGGATTTCTATTACTTAGGCGAGCACTGGGCTGCAGCTAAGTCCCCGAGTGGGAGGTTTGCTCTCCACTCGGTAGGATTTTTATGGCGTAGCTTTGAAGGAGAAGGTAGCAGTCGACCTGCACCTCGTCATCCTTGCGAAGAGTTCATTATTTTGGATGTTTAAGGCGAATCCTTGGGCTGTTGCAAGCCCCCGAGTGGGAGGCTGGCTCACCACTCGGTAGGATTTGAATACTTAGGCGAGTACTTGGACTGCAGCTAAGCCTCCGAGTGGAAGACTGGCTCACCACTCGGTAGGATTTTGAATACTTAGGCGAGTAATTGGACTGCAGCCAAGCCCCCGAGTGGGAGACTGGCTCACCACTCGGTAGGATTTTGAATACTTAGGCGAGTACTTGGACTGCAGCTAAGCCCCCGAGTGGGAGACTAGCTCACCACTCGGCAGAATTTTGAATACTTAGGCGAGTACTTGGACTGCAGCTAAGCCCCCGAGTGGGAGACTGGCTCACCACTCGGTAGGATTTTGAATACTTAGGCGAAGCGGATTCGCAGCTAAGCCCCCGAGTGAGAGACTGGCTCGCCACTCGGAAAGGATTTTTTTACAAACTTAGGCGAACCGGATTTGCAACTAAACCACCCACTGGGGGAAATTTCAACAAAAAGTAATAACAATCACTGGGAAAATTATAACACTCTTGTCTTAGATAAACAAACTACAAAAGTACTTTTATTACATCTCAACCGAGTGAGTATTAAGTGTAAAAGGGGCGGAGCAGCTCCGCGTTCCAAGCTCGAGGCTCGTCGATCTGGCGATCAACATTGTAGAGATGATACGCTCTGTTGTGGAGAACTCTTGTGACGATGGAGGATCTTCCCAAGTGGGAGCGAGCTTGTGTGGTTTCTGTTGATCCACTCGGAGGACCAAATCTCCCTCTTGGAAGGCTCGACTCTTCACATTTCTGGCATGGAATCGACGCAAGTCTTGCTGATAGATAGTCGAGCGGATCAGGCCATTTCTCTCTCCTCTTCCAAGAGGTCGATCGCATCTTGCCGGGCTTGTTCCGCTTCTTCTTGAGTATAGTTCGACTCGAGGCGCATTGTGAAGCAGGTCACCGCAGAATCTGCTTCAGCTCCATAGACCAGGAAGAATGGAGTTCTCCCAGTCGACCGATTAGGAGTGGTCCTCAATCCCCAGAGAATTGATGGAAGTTCGTCAACCCAAGCTCCTGCTGCGTGCTTGAGATCACGCATCAGCCGTGGTTTCAGCCCTTTGAGAATGAGGCCATTTGCACGTTCTGCTTGTCCATTCGACTAAGGATGAGCAACTTAAGCATAGTCGACTCGCGTGCCTTGAGAGGCACATAAGGCTTTGAACTTGTCATTATCGAAGTTTGACCCATTGTCGGTGACGATGCTATGCGGAACTCCATATCTGAATATCAACTCTCTGATGAAACTGATAGTAGTGCATGCATCGAGGTTCTTGATGGGCTTGGCTTCATCCACTTGGTGAACTTGTCGATCGCTACTAGCAAATGAGTGAAGCCGCTTCGCCAGCTTCTCGGCGGTCCAATCATGTCCAATCCCCAAACAGCGAAGGGCCGACGAGTGGAATGGTCTTCAAGGCTGAGGCGGGCTTGTGTGACATGTTGGAATCGAACTGACATCCTTCCCACTTGTCGACTATTTCTTTTGCCATTTCATTTGCTTTCGGCAAGTAAAATCCCGCTCGGTATGCTTTAGCCACAATGGTCCGAGAGGACGCATGATGGCCACAGGTCCCCGAGTGGATATCCTCAAGAATTATCTGACCTTCTTCTGGCGTGATACACTTCTGGCCGACTCCAGTCACGCTTTCTCTGAACAACTGTCCCTTGATCACTGTAAAGGCCTTGGATCGACGGACGATCTATCGAGCCTCTTCTTCATTCTCTGGGAGCTCTTTCCTTAGGATATATGCAATGTATGGAACCGTCCAATCGGGAGTGATGACCTCAACTTCCATAATCAGGTCGACCACGGCTGGGACCTCAACTTCAGTCGGATCATTGGCACTCTTTTGTTGCGGGGCTTCTTCTGCGAAAGGATCCTCCTGTACTGATGGTGCATGAATGTGCTCCAAAAACACATTACTAGGAATGGCTTCCCTCTTGGATCCTATCTTCACCAAATCCTCCGCAGCTTGATTTTTCAGTCGAGGAATATGATGAAGCTCTAACCCCTCGAATTTCTTCTCCAGCTTTCTCACTACATTACAATAACCTGTCATAGCTAGGCTTCTGACATCCCACTCCTTCATCACTTGATTAACAACCAGATCCGAGTCTCCGTAGACCATAAGGCGACGGACGCCGAGTGAAATGGCCATGCGCAACCCATACAGGAGTGCTTCATATTCTGCTTCGTTGTTGGAAGAATCAAAGTGAATCTGGAGATCATATTTGAGCTTATCTCCTCGGGAAACCAATACAACCCCTGCACTGTAACCGTTCAACATCTTGAACTGTCGAAAAACATAGTCCGGTTCGAGTGAACTTGAGTCGGAAGTCATTGCTCAGTCCACTTTACGGCAAGGAAGTCTGCTATTGCTTGGGACTTGATGGCTTTCCTTGCCTCAAATTTGATATCAAGGGGAAGGAGTTCAATCGCCCATTTTGCCACTCGACCAGTTGCATCTCTGTTATGAAGAATTTCCGACAATGGGGCGTTGCTGATGACTATAATGGAATGATCGGAGAAATAATGAGCAACCTTCTTTGTGGTCATATAGATCCCATAAACAAGCTTCTGATAGTGAGGGTATCTTTGCTTTGATGGGGTCAGCACTTCAGAAAGATAATAAACTGGGCGTTGAACTTTGAAGGCTTTTTCCTTCTTCTTCCCGCCGACCGTAAGTGGTAATGCGACGACTTGTCCGATGGCTGCAATGTAAAGCAGCAAAGGCTCTTTGCTGATTGGGGCAGCAAGCACCGGCTGGGTGGAGAGCGAGCTTTGAGCTCGCAAACGCTGCATCAGCTTCTAGAGTCCACTCGAACTTGTCTGACTTCTTCATCAGTTGGTAAAGAGGCAATGCCTTTTCACCGAGGCGAGAGATGAATCGACTTAAAGCGGCCAAGCATCCAGTAAGCTTCTGGACATCGTGCACACGCACAGGGCGCTTCATTCGGAGTATGGTGCCAACCTTTTCGGGGTTAGCATCTATTCCTCGCTCGTAAACGAAAACCGAGTAACTTTCCACCAGGAACTCCAAATGTACACTTTGATGGGTTAAGCTTGATATCATACCTCCTGAGATTGGCAAATGTTTCAGCAAGGTCAGTCAACAGGTCGGAACCCTTTCGTGACTTGACCACTATATCATCCATGTACGCTTCCACATTCCGACTGATTTGAGTGAGCAAACACTTCTGAATCATCCTCATGAATGTGGCTCCGGCATTCTTGACACCGAATGGCATGGTGATATAACATAAGCACCCGAATGGAGTGATGAACGCTGTTTTAATCTCATCGGGTCCATACAGACGGATCTGATGGTACCCAGAATAGGCGTCTAAAAAAGACAACCTCTCACATCCCGCAGTTGAGTCGACTATTTGGTTAATGCGAGGAAGAGGGAAATGATCTTTCGGGCAGGCCCGATTGATATGCTTGAAATCGATGCACATGCGCAACGACTTGTCCTTCTTAGGGACCATGACGACATTGGCGAGCCACTCGGAGTGGTAGATCTCTCGGATGAACTCTGCCGCTAAGAGCCGAGCCACCTCCTCGCCAATGGCCTTTCTCTTCTGGACGGCGGACGCCAAGATACTCTTTAACCGATTTGAATTTTGGGTCGACTCAGAGGCGATGCTCAGCCAGCTCCACAGGAACACCCGGCATGTCAAGATGCTTCCATGCAAAGATGTCCCAGTTCTCACGGAGGAACTGGATGAGCGCTTCTTCCTATTTTGAGTCGAGTGTTGTTGAGATGTTGGTCGGAGCAGCATTGGGATCAGTCAGGTGAATGTGAACCTGTTTCGTCTCACCAGTCGACTGAAATGCTGACTCCGTAGCAGGCTTCTTAGCTCGCAACAAATCACTCAGATCTGCAGTTTTCTGATACTCTTGTAGCTCTACCGCTGCCAACTAAGCATCGGCGATCTTAGAGCCTTTCTGGAAGCACTCTTCCGCCTTCTTCCGATTGCCCATAACAGTGATCACGCCCTTGGGACCAGACATCTTCAGTTTAAGATAGATGTAACATGGTCGGGCCATGAAACGTGCATATGCTGGCTTTCCCAGAATAGCGTGATAAGCGCTTTGGAAATCCACGACCTCAAAGGTCAACTTTTCTTTCCGGAAAAGCTTCGAATCACCAAAAACTACATCAAGAGCAATTTGGCCGAGTGACTCAGCCTTGTTTCCAGGAATGACTCTGTGGAAGCTCATGTTATCGGGTAATCGAGTCCGACATCGGAATGCCCATCCCTTTCAACGTCTCTGCGTACAATATGTTCAAGCCACTACCACCATCCATCAGACTTTGGTCACCGAGTGCCCTCAACAACCGGGTCGACCACCAATGCTTGCCTCCTGTGGTGGCAATGTACGCGTCGGAGTTATCGACCGGTCGAATGTGATGGCGGTCTCAGGACCATTTCAGATAATTGGGAGTCGCCGGAGCAACCAAGTTCACTTTCCGATTGATAACCTTCAATCGACTTTTGCTTTCGACATCAGCAAAAATCATCAGGGTGGAATTGACCTGGGAATATCCATCATCACTGTCATCTTTGTCCTCAACTTTGTCTGTCTCCTTATCCTTATCCTTGAGTTGTTTCCCTTGGAACTGCTGAATCAAGAGCCGACACTGTCGAGTGGTATGTTTCGGGTAAATGAGTTTACCCTCTTCATCTTTCTTCGTATGAATATGACATGGCAAATCCAACACGTCGTTTCCATCCTGGTCTTTCACCTTCTTGGGGTTCCAAGGACCCTTGGGTTTCCCCTTGAACTTTCCTGGGGTCACAGCCAAGGCCTCTCCGGGAGCAGCTGGCTCGGCTTTGCGCTTCTGCTTCCGACAGAAATTTCCTCCACCGGCCTCATTGGCGACCGATTTGTATTTACCACTCCGGAGCCGATCCTCTTCTTCACCATTTGCATACTTGGTGGCAATCTCCATCATCCGACTCAGGGTCATATCTCTGGTTCGACCAAATTTCAAACTCAACTCTCTGTTCTTGACACCTTCTTTGAAGGCACAGATCGCTGGTGATCGAGATACATTCTCAACTGTGTGGTGCAAAGTGATCCACCTCTGGATATAATCTCTCAAAGTTTCACTCGACTTTTGCACACACGACTGCAACTCCGTCAATCCTGCTGGTCGCTTTGCAAGTTCCTTCAAATGTCTGAAAAACACTCGGGCAAGGTCTTCCCAAGTGTAAATCTTTGCTGTGTGCTAACTGATTCAACCACGCCCTGGCTGAACCCTCCAACATAAGAGGCAAATGCTTCATGGCTACCTCATCGTTGCCACCGCCGATCTGAACAGCCACTCGGTAATCTTCAATCCTGGTGTCAGGCTTGGATTCACCAGTGAACTTACTGACTCCAGTCGCCAACCTGAAGTTGGGAGGAATCACCGCGGCTCTGATGGCTCTGTAAAAAACTCTGGTCCCGAGACATGAACTCTGCTGCTGGAGGGAACATCTCTATCATGGCCGTCTCGGTGAGCTCTGTTCCTGTCGACCAAACCTTGAACGATAATAGATCTCGCATCAAAGCCTGGTTCCCTAGGGTCGACTGGAACTCTTCACCCAACACCGGCCGGGCGTCTGTCAGCCCCGCCGCCGAGGAGCATATGATCCACCCCTTGGGGAGGAGTGGGCACCGATGTCAATCGTTGCGATCGAATCGGTGCTCATACTTTCATGACCCTTGTATCGATCATCACGCTGGCCCCATGTTCCTCACGCCTCGGGGCGATCTCGGACTATGGGCCGACCGACTGAATTCGCAGCGACGGATCGGTTGTGAATCCTGTTCCGCGATCGTGATACAACTGAGTTTTGATATCCTGCCGCCCGAGCAGATCTCTCGATTTGCAGAAACCTCTACCCGCCTCCGACTGGGAAGGCTGAATTGACTCTGCTATACGGGCGACAGCTACTAAATTCTGAATCGGAGTTCGATATACCCGAGTTGGCGGCTGAAAGAGCTGACGTCGACTGGATTCTGGAACCCTTGGTCGCGCGCGCTCGTCGAGTACTCGCTGAAGGTTCTCCAATCGAAAGCGCCACCAAGGTTGGCTGTTGCCGCATCCTCCAAGGCACGGGCCTCGGGGGTTTCTCTAACGATAGGAGTGTGAAGTGCATCCATGTTCTGACGGCGAAGCTCCTCCCTCTGGAGCGAAGTGAGGGGCTCGGGCAGGTACTCTTCGTGGGCTTGCTCCGGATCGCCTCCACCGTCACCTCTGTTGGTGCGGGTGAATCCGGGGGGACTGCATGGTCCATCGACCATCAGAACCTCTTCCGCCGGGTCACTGCTATATCGCATTGAGACGCAGATCTCTGGAGCCAAACCGGCTGTGTCGAGCAGTAGCCGAGAGATTAATCGGGCTCGATCACCGCGACTTGGGGGTGGCCGATCGGGCGGGCCACCGCATGCCTCACCCATTGAAGCCTCGACCGACCGGAACGCTTTGCGCCGGTGGGAGGCCCAGGAGCAAGGCGACAGAGCCGACCCATCTTTGGGTCAGCGGTTGCCCAGGAGGACGCCCATGGACACAGCGCCGAAGTGCGTCGCCCACGTGGACGGGAGCGCGTCCACGTCGAGTGGAGCCTCCCTGAAACCAACCGAGTCGCCGGGCGATTTAACGTGAGCGCACCGAGATGGATCTCGTGGCCGTCGACCCGAACTCCACCTGAAACCATGATGTAGGAGATCAAAAGAATCCCGACTTCTCCAACAAATCGCTAGAACACCTGCCCCAAGGTGGGCGCCAACTGTCGTGGTTCTAAGTCCGACAAAGAGAATGGGGGTAGGTATGGAGAGGCAAGATCCTAGCTATGGAGTAGTTGTATACGCAAGGGATTTACGAAGTTCAGGCCCTTCTCCGAGGAAGTAATAGCCCCTCGTCTCGGAGCCCGGAGGCGGTCGATTGGATTATCTGCGTATGTGTTATGTGGGTGCGAACCCTTCTACTGTGGAGGGGGTGGCTTATATAGAGTGCGCCAGACCCCAGCCAACCCACGTAGCGAGAGGGTTTAAGGTGCGTTAAGGCTAGGCGTTCTTAGCATGCCTTACATAAAGTATCATTATGATCATAAAGACTATTTAACTACAGACCGTTTGGGCACTGAGTGGCTCTTGGACTCCTGGTGGTCAAGTGAGTCTTCATGGTCGAGTGTCTTTGAATCTGTCGAGTGGAAACCTACCAGGTCGACTGGAAGGCCGCTTCTCTTGCGAGTGTCCTTGTGGAGGGTACCTTTGGACAGGTCTATGACCCTACCCCAGGTACATGACTTCATCAAGGCCTAGGAAGGGGACAACGCGGAGCCGGGGAAGACGCGACAGTGGATGCCCACCCACAGAGGAGTACGAGGGTTCACTGGTTCGGCTGCGGTGTGAGGCTGCCGTCGCCGCAGAATAACAGGGGGTGTGGGTGAGTGGAGGGATGCCCTGGCCAGCGGTGGGAGTAGTAGGGGCTGTGAGGCCTGCGCAGCAACACAGCCGGCTACGGGAGGCAGGAGCAGGCAACACGACCGGCGCTGCTTTGGGCAGCTGGAGCAAGAAGACCAGAGGTTGAAGAAGCAAGACGACCGTTGAATGGACATCGTACGGTCACTGCAGCTAGAATCGTTTATATTGACTAAGTTGACAAAGCTCTTGGTACGTGTCAACTTAGTAGGCCCACAGGCCAGCTTCCAAAACGGTGCGCCCCAGATGTCAGCGGGAGGAATCATTTTTGGGCGGGTGAAGCTAGAATACCCGAGATTGAGAAGAAGCACGGCATCCGTTGGATGGACATCCAACGGCCAATGCTGCTAGAATCGTGTGTTGACTATAAGTTGACAAAGCCTTGCATACGCGTCAACTCTCTTCTTTTAGGGGACGCGTCAACTTAGTAAGGCCACAAGTGTGTGGCAGAGAACTTATAGCCCATTTGAGATTTGTAAGAATGTGCAACCAATTTTTGAATTCTAATGGAATTTACTACAGCCCATTTACAGTTTGTTAAAAGTACAGCCCATTTCAACCAACCGTTCAAAACAGAATTCAATAAAATTTCCCACATTTTGATGGGATCCGAAATATTTTTATCCCGAAATTTCTAGTCATATTAAACACAATTTCAATATAAATTTATATTACATAAAAATCTAACGAAACATTGGGCTCACAACAATTAATGAAATTAAAATTTTCAATATCCAAAAATAATATTTTATAAAGTAATTTCGTGTTTGGTGCATTTTTTATAGTTACTGCCCAGTTTTTATAATTACATCCCATTTATTATTTTTTAAAGCCCATTTTCTTGTTAAGCCTAACACATCCCTCCTAGGAAATATTTGCATTCCAACGGGGCGGAGAATAACAACTTGACCTTGCCTGGGTATTCCTAAAAAAATTATAGCTGGGCTAGCCATTTTCAGCTTGAAAAAAGTTAATATCTGGGCTGGATATCTGGGCTAAACATCGCTCAAGAAAAACTCTGCAGTGCTCACACCTCAAAAACACAAATACTGCTCGAGCTGCTTGGTCCCAGCTGTCGGCCGCTTCTTGTGCAATTCTCTCGTTTATTGACTACATAGGTTGACAATGGTGTGGGACCGTGATGTCAGGAAACCAGGAGGAAGGAAAAAAAATTATAGTTTATATACTAATAAGGAGGCACTTGCGTACGTGTGGCTATGGCCCTGGTGGGTCCCCACTGTCATCCTCTCCAAGTAAAGTAATCTCCTCATCCTCATGTCTGTTGACCATGTTGACAACATGAGACGGCAGCGCCACGACAAGCGCAACAACTCGAAGGACGACGGAGAGGGCCTCGCGGGCCCTACGAATGGTCTGATACAGCACCGCTGCTCATTCGGGAAGCCAAGATCATAGGGCCACATGTCTGTGACGGCATTCTCATTCGCTTGTTCACCGATGCTCATTGAGGAGACGGAGGTTGCAGCACAGGTCCTCCCACGCTGGTAGCTCTTCTGCCATTAGGGCGTCGAAGTGCGGCCACACCTGCTCTATGGTGAACACGACATGAACCGGCTTGGATAGTGGCGCCGGCTCCTGGTCGGAAGATACGTCCATCGTTTGATTGTCGTCGCTCAGCTCAGCGAGGTAGCTGGCGAGCCAGCATGTCCGGCGGCTGGACCGACTCGCTGCCAAGCACGAAGTCGACCGCCTGGCCCACCTGCATCCGCCTCGCCACAAGATGCTTTCCGCTAAACGATCGGCGCTTAGCCCAAACTTCCGGTGCATGCGATTGCTCTGCCTTCAAACGGCACAAGTGCCGTCCGTCCGTCCTTCTGCCGCCCACCACTACAAAAAAAGACACATTCGTGACATTTTGGGCCGAGCGAATTTTTTTTCCTGTCATACATATAACACTTCTATGACGATAATTGTGACAGGACCCGGTAACATCATAGATGTGGTGGGCTCTTACTTCTATGACAAAAAATCATGACAGAAAATGGGCTTTTCGTCCTGGGCGGGCCGGAGACGCAGCTGCATGACATTCTTTGGGCCGTCCATGACGGAAAAATCCGTGGTAGTATCGAGTGGGAGGATAATTTCGGTGAGTTTCCGGTTACGGTGGGAGGTCGGGGCGGCGATGCGCTGCTTTCTCATACACGTCAAAGGCGATAGGCGTTGGCTCTAATCGAACCCGAAGCGAGGCGTTGGGCTCTAATCGAACCCGAAGCGAGGCGTTGGGCTCTAATCGAACCCGAAGCGGCGTTGGGCTCTAATCGAACCCGGCGATTGCACCGCGAGCTATGCGCGTTCTTGAACCCGAGCAATCAATTGATGGCTGTTAATCGAACCCGATCGGCGATTCGCCGCTGCTCCTCGCTAATCAAGCCGATCGATGCTGCCTCTGGGATGAGCGAGTGGCGTTGCGGGGGTTTGGATGAGCGATGGCGGTGGCGTTTTCCTCTGGATGAACAGGACCCGTGGTGTGGAGGGCTGGATGAGCGATGAAGCGGTGGAAGGGTGCCCGTGGAGGGTGGTTGAACATGACCCGTGGTGTGGAGGGCTGGATGAGCGATGAGCGGTGGAGGGGTGCCCGTGGAGGGGTGGTTGAACAATAGCCGGTGGAGTAGCGCATAATGGAGGCTGGAGGAGGTCGACGGTAGCCCGTGGCGACCGGAGGAGGTCGACGGTGGAGATGAACAGTATCCCGTGGATTCCCGTTTTGCGGTACGCCACACCCCTCCCGATGAACAGGACCCCCGTTTTGACCGTATGAGGTCCGTTTCGTCCGTTTTGCGGTACGCCACACCCCTCCTGATCAACATGACCCCCGTTTCGACCGTAGGAGGTCCGTTTCGTCTGTTTTGCGGTACTCCACACCCCTTGTCGGTGTCAAAACCGGCGGATCTCGGGTAGGGGGTCCCGGCTGATGGTAACAGGAAGCAAGGGCCACAGATGTTTACCCAGGTTCGGGCCCTCACGATGGAGGTAAAACCCTACTTTCTGCTTGATTAATATTGATGATATGGGTAGTACAAGAGTAGATCTACCACGAGATCGTAGAGGCTAAACCCTAAGAGCTAGCCTATGATGGTATGATTGTAATTGTGGTCGGCCTTCTAAGGACCATCCTCTCCAGTTTATATAGGCACCAGAGAGGGTTTACATGGAGTCGGTTACAAGGAAGGAAATATAATATCCTGATCGCCAAGCTTGCCTTCCACGCCAAGGAAAGTCCCATCCGGACACGGGCCGAAGTCTTGAGTCTTGTATCTTCACGCTTCGATAGTCCGGACGTTGTACACAGTCCGGCTGTCTGGATACCCCCTAATCCAGGACTCCCTCGTTAGCCCCTGAACCAGGCTTCAATGACGATGAGTCCGGCGCGCAGTATTGTCTTCGGCATTGCAGGGTGGGTTCCTCCTCCGAATACTCCAAGGTAATTATCGAACACTCAAACCGTGTCCGGATCCACAAGATGATCTTCTTATGCCACCATAGAGAGAATGATGTTTCACAAATACAATCTGCTGACAACTTTTCAAGCAACGCGACGTGTCATTACGGTCGGGTCATTATTCGAACCGTCTTTCCACAACCAGCCACAACGCATATTGTGAGGCGGTTTCCTTGACACGTCTTGTCAAAGCAGAGATCGTGCCCCTTTATCACGGGATTCTCATCAATACGGGTACGGGTAATCCCACCGCATCATTAATTGTGGTGCTTGGGAAATAGCGATTCCCAGCGAACCAAGTGGGGAGGCGCACCGCTTCGGCGCCTCTATAAAGGGACAAGATTTCCTCATTTTTACCCACGCCTTCTTTCTTCTCTGCCCACTCTTGCCCCCTCGAGCTCTAGCACCCAAGCCCAAGTCTCCTCCGCACAGCTAGACATGTTCGGAGCAGGAGGCAAGTGGGTGGCTTCCACCGTCGAGGAGAAGCACATCAAAAATCTTAGGGCGGTTGGATACTTGGCCGCAGACATAGCGCACCGGCTACCGGACGCTGGGCAGGTCATTCCAACCCCAGGGCCCCACGAGAGAGTCGTGTTCGTCGCCCACTTCGTCCGTGGACTGGGGTTTCCACTCCATCCCTTCGTCCGCGGGCTCATGTTCTACCATGGGCTAGATTTCCATGATCTAGCCCCGAATTTCATCCTCAACATCTCGGTGTTCATCGTCGTATGCGAGGCTTTCCTCCGCATCCGGCCTCACTTCGGCCTGTGGCTGCGAATCTTCTGCGTGAAGCCGAAGATTGTACGCGGTCAACAAGTGGAGTGCGGAGGGGCCATGGTGGGCAAGATGCCTAACGTCACCTGGCTGGACGGCTCCTTTGCGGAGACCGTAAAAGGGTGGCAATCGGGGTGGTTCTACATCACCGAGCCGCGCAGCGCCAACTTGGCGGCGGCCCCCGAGTTCTGACCTGGAGCCCCCATGCGGCTTAATTCTTGGAAAAAGAAGGGCCTAACTTGGGGCGAACCTACAGAGCTGACCGGACTCCAAACCTTCGTCAAGAGCATGAAGGACAAGAACATCAAGCTTGTCAACGTGATCCAGGTCATGCTCATTCGCCGGATTCTGCCGTGCCAAAGGCGGGCATTCAATCTGTGGGAGTTCGTCCCGGCCGAACACCAGACGCTTCAGAGGCTCTATGGCATGAAGCACAAAGACGCGTGGAAGGAGTTGTTTAAGGCCTCCGAAGTACCTCCTCCCACATCCGAGGACCGCGGACTTCATGCAGCGCGGTCCCCGAGTCCGGTGAGTTTTGGGACCACCACCAGGTTTAGTCTTTTCCCAATACATTCATGGGGTAGTTTTAAGTATATACATATATTTGCCTCAGGATTATGTGAAGACATCAGAGCGGATTGACTATCCGGCTCTGTTGCCAGAAGATCCAGCTGATGCTCTCCTGACGGAGATGCTAGTCACGACACCGTACAAGTTGCCGGAGAAGAGGGCCGAGAAGAAGGCCCCGGGGACCAGGAAGGGTCTCCGGCGTAAGGTTGCGTCCGAAGATGACGAGGCAGACTCCTCCCACGAAGGGGAGGAAGAAGAATAAGAAGACGCCCTATCCGGAAAGGATGAGGGGCCCGGCGAAGCGGGCCAGGGGGCCGAAAAAGGCCCTCGGCGCAAGGCCGTTGTACCCCTGTCGTCCGATGACGACAGGACAGATTCCTCCCGCAGAAGCGGGGGGAATCAAAAGAAACTCCACCTCCCCGCACTGGGGGGGGGGAGAAGAGAAAAGCCGCCCCGGAGGGCGAGGCTAGGGCGTCCAAGAAGGGGAAAACATCCCTTCCGGACTACTCCACCACGGCTGCCTACAACGATGAAGGGTGGCTGCCCAGGGGGAAGCCCCTGGCGCGATCGTAGGTGTCCGCACTCGACCATGGTTTTAAGTCATAGCTGTTTAATAACGCCGAGCATATATGCAGTCCGGCCAGGGCTCATCCGGAGGAGCCGTCCTCGGACGGGTCTCTGAGCGCTTCAGAGATGAACTCACTCCCGACGGCCACCACTCCTCAGCCTGCGGATGACACGGAGGTGTTGTCTCGAAGGTTCCTCGAGCAGGGGGAGGTGACCCTGGAGACGCTCCAAGGCGGACTTCCAAATGTCGGACATGCGGGGTTCAAGATCCCCGCGGATCGCGTCGATGAGAGCCGCAACAAGGCAGACTCCCGACCGAACACTGCCCCGGAACCTCCGACGATTTCGGACTTGGGCGGGCAGCCCCTCGTTAGGGAGGGCGAGCCGCCCGTGCCGAGGACTTCCGTCGCGTCAATGGCGCCGGATAGCCTGGTGGAAGCGCTTCGAGGCGCTACCATGGAAGAAGAGCACCGTACTCTTATGAGTGCGGTGATTCATAAGGTTCTTTCCGCCAAAAGCGGACTGACCGAAGCCTGCACAAGCCTCCTGACAGGCTTTGGGGTAAGTAATAAAAATGTATGAAATTACCACCCGATAGGTAGTAGCCCCTGATACTCTGTTTGGTGTTCGAAAAGAAAAGACAAGCGGAGGGTCAATTATAATCCGGAGGAGTCTAATAATTAGTATTGTTTTGAATAAGCAGGCTGTGCTGCTTGCTGCTGCTGCCCGTACTGCCGAGGTTGCCAAACTGAAGCGGGACCTGGAGCAGGCGCAGGGAGAGCTTAGCCTCACGAAGAGCTAGCTCGAGGAGACTAAAGATAAGCGATTCCCCGTTCGTATATATTTAAAGATAGGCAAATTTTGTCAGTCTAACGCCAAAGCATCATGACTGTGTAACAGGGGCCACCGCCAAAGTGGCGTCCATGAAGAAAGCGCTGTCCGAGGCCGAAAACAAAGCGGCCTTGTAATGCAAGGAGCGCGAAAAGCAAAGTGCTAGAGTAGGTGAGGTACAGCAGGAGCTCCAGGACCTTGGCAAGAAATGCGAGTCCGTGGAGTATGATCTGAAGGCGAAGGAGGCCGAGCTTGCGAAGGCCCTTGTGAATTTGAAAGATGCCAAGGCCGAAACCGAGAAATCACAGCAGGAGATCCAGGAGGGCAAAAAGATACCAGCGGGTAAGAAATTCTTTATGCAAAGCAAACATGTGGAGGAGGCGTTTCTTTTACTTACTCGAATACGGAGCTCTCCAGGGGCATTTGCAGATCTGCCATGCAGCGTCTCAGACGCTGCGGAGTTCTACCGTGCCCAGGAGGGGAGCTCAACGGAGAAGCTGTTATGGTCCCAGTATGATGGGGCCGATCATTCGATGCCTCTGAGCGACCAACTGAAGCAGTTGGTCGAAGTCCACAAGGCGGCCGAACTGGCTATGAAGGACTTCATAGTCAGGATGTGGCCTGGTGAGCTCCTGCCCAGTAGCTACTTTGGCCTGATCAAGCGGATGGTGGATGCCTGCCCGCGGCTTGAATTGATCAAGCGATCCGTTTGTATCGAAGGTGTCCGCCGAGCTTTTGCCCGCGTCAAGGTGCATTGGGGCAAGCTGGATGCGGAGAAGCTGGTCAAGGACGGGCCATCGGAGGGCAAGGCGCATCGCCATCCCAAAATGTACTACGATGGCGTGATGAAGGGTGCTCGTCTCGTTGCCGATGAGTGTACCAAGGATGCCATTTTTGAATGAGTTCACTTCTGTCATGTTTGTAATTTAAAGACGAAGTTACTTGCGCTATGTAGTGCTTTCGTTATTTAAAATATTACCTTCTATGCGGCTTTTTATAAAATCCTGAAAGTAGGCCAGTCATTGGCTTCCGCCCCCATGTGACTAGCACTGGGGTGTTCGTCGGAAACCCGGACACTCTTTATCCAAACGTTTGGTCCCTGAAGGAGGTGTCCGGCGCAGCGAACAAGGCAATCGGACTATGCGGCTTTATAACTTTCACTTAGCCATAGAACTCTACAATTTTAAATTTTGGCGAAGCCCCTAGAATTCGGAAGGCCGAATTGGGGCGTTATACACGCCTAGATCGGACGAAGCCGATTTATCGCCTAAAGCAGAAAATCTTTAAGGATTTTAAAACCTCTCGAACAGCGACCAGCTCTCGCCACATCATGCCGGTCAGTTTTCAGTTTTCTCTACTGAGGTGCTCGTCCGGAAGAACCGGGACACAATCACAGTAGTTCTCCCTGCGCTACCTTAGCCGATATAACGGAACGTAAGGCACCAAAACAAGGGAGCCGGGCTATCCCAACTGTAGACCCAAGACATGATTCAGAGCTGATGCATATAGTGCTATAAGTTTGGGGTGCTGCACTGTTGAAAGTGTTCGGACTTTATTTGCTATATTACGGGGCGCCATGAGAAGCCCCTGGCGAACCGGCTGCACCAAAGTGTACGGATGCAATATCAAATAAACATTTATAAGAGAAAAAAATGCTCGAATAAGAATAATAAGCTGACGCTATATATAATCTCCCATTGATGAAAAATACGTTTAAGCGTACATTTACAATGGGTGCGTTAAGCAGAGATAAAATAGGACTATTTGACATGTCCTATCCAGGGGCAGGCTGTGTTCAGGTAGGTAAAGCAGGTATAATGATCGTAAATAGATTCCACCTGGGTATTTTCTTCTGTGCACAACGTCTATAGCCTCCTTGGATGTCTCTTCCCTATAAGTCCAGCAATTCGGCTCTTTTGAGGATGCTGCGCCAACGCGATGTCCTGAAAGGTAAGAGGGAAAGAGTATAAAAGTATTTGGCGGTTACCCGCACTATTGACTGAGTCGTTGATGCGCCTCCGCCTATGCCCATGGTATTTTAAGTGTGTAATTGTGTGCACATGGCACGAATGCTGCTTTGATGGGGCTTAAGCGGAGGCCAGACTGCTAGTCGTGCTCTTGGTGTGCCTAGTGATCCTGTTGCGGGGTGCTCCGGACTCGCTTGACTGTGCTCGAAGTTGTTGTCGCCGGATTGGTTTGTCGGAGAAGGCCGCATTGTACTTCCGCCGCAAGGGCTGTAGTATGTTCTTCTGTTCGTAGGGAGCGGTCCATATTTCCGTTCACCGTTATGACCCCGCGTGGTCCTGGCATCTTGAGCTTGAGATATGCGTAGTGTGGTACCGCATTGAATCTGGCGAATGCGGTTCGTCCGAGCAGTGCATGGTAACCACTGCAGAAGGGGACGATATCGAAGATTAACTCTTCGCTTCGGAAGTTATCCGGAGATCTAAAGACCACTTCCAATGTTATAGAGCCCGTACAGCGGGCCTCTACTCCAGGAATTACACCTTTAAAGGTGGTTTTAGTGGGCTTGATCCATGAAGGGTCAATGCCCATTTTGTGCAATGTGTCCTGGTAAAGTAGGTTCAGGCTGCTGCCACCGTCCATAAGGATGCGCGTGAGGTGGAATCCGTCAATGATTGGGTCTAGGAGCAATGCGGCCGAGCCGCCGTGACGGATGCTTGTAGGGTGATCCCTACGATCGAAGGTGATCGGACAAGCTGACCATGGGTTGAATTTGGGGGTGACTGGCTCCATCGCATAGACATCCCTTAGTGCCCGCTTCCATTCCCGCTTGGGGATGTGCGTGGCGTAGATCATGTTCACATTTCTTCTGTCCCCCCGTGTTCGGACGTCGGGGCTCCTCGTCATCGTCGCTGTGCAGCCCCTTGTCCTTGTCTTCGGCGTTTATCTTGCCGGCCTGTTTGAATACCCAGCAATCTCTATTGGTGTGGTTGGCTGGCTTGTCCGGGGTGCCATGAATTTGGCACGGCGCTCGATATCGGTCCAGACCGACGGTACTGATTATTATTTCTTTTGAACGGCTTCTTCCGCTGACCGGGCTTGGATCCACTGAATCCGGTGTTGGTATCGTGTCTTCGGTCTTTGTCGCCATTGTTCCGTCGCTTATATGCATTACGCCGTGGCTTGCCGTTATTGTCGTGGCCATCCGAATTGCCAGGCTGTGGCGTAGTGCTGCTGCGAGCCAACCAACTGTCCTCGCCCGTGCAAAAGCGGGTCATTAGTGTTGTGAGAGCTGCCATGGACTTGGGTTTTTCCTGGCCGAGCTGCCGAGCGAGCCACTCGTCATGGATATTATGCTCGAAAGCCGCTAGGGCTTCGGCGTCTGGACAATCAACTATTTGGTTCTTTTTAGTTAGGAACCGAGTCCAGAATTTCCTGGCTGACTCTCCGGGCTGTTGAGTGATGTGGCTCAAGTCATCAGTGTCAGGTGGTCGCACATATGTGCCCTGGAAGTTGTTGAGGAATGCATCTTCCAGGTTTTCCCAACTGCCAATGGAATTTGCCGGCAGGCTGTTTAGCCAGTGCCGGGCTGGTCCTTTGAGCTTAAGGGGAAGATACTTGATGGCGTGTAGATCGTCTCCGCGGGCCATGTGAATGTGGAGAAGGAAATCTTCGATCCATACTGCGGGGTCTGTTGTACCATCGTATGATTCGATGTTTACGGGTTTAAACCCTTCTGGGAATTCATGATCCATTACTTCATCAGTGAAGCAGAGGGGGTGCGCGGCGCCTCTGTGCCGGGCTATGTGGCTACGCAGGTCGAATTGCTCTGGATGGCTATATTCGGCCCGGCCGGACTTGTTGAAGGTGTGTCCGGCGTGACGGTCCTCGTCACAGCATCGAGGCGCGCTTCGCGATCGATAGATCGATCTTGGCTGTCCTGTTTTGTTGCCCTGGCCGTAGTATGTTGGCGTGGGGGTGTTGGCTGGTATCACGGACTGGTATGCCGTTTTATCCGGCCACGGTGGCGGTCGGCCGTATGGTGCTCGAGTCCGTCTTCCTCGGCTGCAGGACTTGATCCATCTATCGTGAGCAGGTCTTGATCAGCTTGGAGTTGCTGCTGTTTCTTTTCGTGCTCCTTCTGCAAAGTGGCTATAAGCCCGGCGGCAGCGTTCCTGCTCAGCAGGATCCTCGAACGCCCGAACTCGTCGTCGCCGAGGCTAATCTCGTCTTCGGAGGGGGGCACGCAGCTGTGTCGGCGTTCTGGGAACGGGGGTACCCAGACTTGCCTGCCTAAGGCCTGCGGCGTGGCTCAAGGGGTGGCCCAGTACGGCCCACCTTCATCAGCACAAGCTCAAGACCCTCGCGAGGGGCCAAGCCTCGCGGGGCGGACGACAGGAAGCTTCCTCAGGCACGGCCTCGTCAGGCTGGCTCGCGAGGAGGCGGAGAGATCAAGGCGGGGTACCTCACGAGGTGCCCATGAAGCAAGCCATGACGACCAAGGGCGCCAGGCGGGCGCCACCCGCGCAGTGAGGCAAGCACAGGCGAGAGCATCAAGCAAAGGCACCCGTTTCGGTGCAACAAACCAAGACCGTCGCAACGGCAGGAAGGAGGTCATCGTGGAGCCCAAGCCGGTGTCACCACCAGAGCCTTTGACAGGCGAGGACCAACTTTAGTTAGGATAAGTGTACTAGATGTTCCCCTTCAAAATGGCCAATTGTTGGCGCCCTTTCCGCTCAATATTTGGGAAGAGGCCCAGGGCCTTTGCCTATAAATAGGACTAGCCTCCCCCATGGTAGAGGCATCGGGCATCTTGGATCAAGGATCCGGACATCTCATCTTGGCTTGATCCCATCAGATCGAGAGCCTAGCCACAAGAACACCTCATACTCGCGAGGCTGTTCTTCCTTGTATTGTTCATCATCAGCCCAAGAGGCAATCCACCACACCACACACTGGAGTAGGGTGTTACACCACAATGGTGGCCCGAACCAGTATAAACCTTGTGTCTCTTGTGTTGTTCTTCTGGTAGTTTAGATCCTAGCGAGGCGATGAGGTGCGGGTAGGTAGGGGGCCAGATCTCCGCGTGCACCCCAGAGTTCGAACCTAGAGGGTCTGCCGTAACCCGAAATCCGACATTTGGCGCGCCAGGTAGGGGTGCACCGGAATCCGCCTTCTGCCGCTTCGCACCCCGTCGCATCGTCATCATCATGTCCGGCGACCAGGCGGGCAAACCTGATCCCTGGGCGGCCTGGCCTGCCCACGCAGAACCGCTCGCCCTGGGCGACCCCATGCCCCAGGCAGCTCGCGGTCCGCAGGGCGCTGCGGGCCGCGGACGACGCAGTTAGGCAACGGCAGCTCTCACGCCGCCGCAGGCGCAGTCGGAGGCGAGGGCCTCCAACCACGCCGCGGCCACGACGCCGTACACCCAACGGTAGCAGGCGAACTCAAGGGCCGCGCTCACGCTGGCCCGAGAGCTACTGCAATGCAGGCTGCTAGGAGGGCGGTCGCGACGTGCTGCTGGAACGGTTGGCAGGGCTCCCGGGCTTCGCCGCATCGGGGGCTCACCCCTTCTGCACCCAACTCCCACCTCAGGTCCAGGGTGGCCCACGCGGAGGCCCCACGCACGCCCGCGCCGCTCCAAGTGGACTCCAAGGCCACCCCAACGCTAGCCAGGCCGTCAGACTGGGCGGCGGCGGCCTGCCTCCGCTTCGCCGGCGAAGAAGGACTCGCCACGACCCACGGCCCCAGCGGGCCATCGCGCTACCACCCCCAGGTGGGTGTCTCAAGCAGGACTGCATGGCACACGGGGCACTACGGTGCAACATTCGGGATGGCGGCCCCGGAAGAGTACTTGCCCCACATGATGGATCAAGGGCACGCACAGGAGGACAAACATGGCTCGCTCCTCGGCCCAAGCTGGGGGGACGAGGCACCAGAAGCTGAGCTCTTCCAGGAACCCCGGGAAAGCCCCGTCGGCCGCGCTGGAAGCAACGATTATCGGGTACCGCTAATTCCTCAGGAGCAGGCATACGCTAACCATGGATCGCAGGAGGTACAGGTCGCCATAGCGGACGGCTGCCCCACTCCCGCAGTTTCCTACCCCTCAGGAGGAGGGCGCCGGGGGCTGCAGGAGAGGGGCCGAGATCCGGCATCACCACCGCGGCGTTCGGAGCAAGGCGTCCTCAGAAGGTAGGCCCTCTGCCGGGGAGGTGCCTCAGGGCCTACCCCTGGCAGAGGACCCGTGGTCGTTGGGGGAACCACTGGCGACCGCTCTACCCCATCGGCGGCGTCCTCGGTTTCCAATCGTCGTCGATGGCACTAGAGTGTGGCACAAGACGGGGCCCTCGTCTGGCGATATGAAGCAAGGCCGGTACCTGTGAAGAAGGCCTAGTGCCTGTGAAGCTCGCCGCCCCGTGACACTCTCACGTAATAATGAGTGGGGCTGTACATGCCCCGGAGTCTCAGGGGCGCCGGCCTCAGGCCCTGGGGCTCCCTCCCACGACTAGTGGCAGCACTTAGCTCCGCGCTGGTGAGAAGACGTCCAAGACTAGACTAGGTGCCGAACGCGGCTTTTTTTCTGCATTTCTTGCTATTTTTCCTTGGCTGTCGCTTTTCCCCCCTTTTGGACTTAAGTTGGATTCGAGCTTGCGATTTGCGTGTTCGGGGAAGGGGTGTTTAGTCTCGTTCGAGCAATCTCTCGCATTCTGGTTACCACTCTGCCTCAGCTGCCTCCCCTCATGATCCCCTCGCGAGCCGGGCCAGGCCTAGCATGCGCACAGACCGGACCACCATCACCGCGCCCTCTCAGGAGGTTCTCGTCACAAGTTAAATGGGCTCGTTCAGGGAGCACACGGAACGCCACAGCCCTCCGCAGGCTATCTCGGGGCCCACGCGGGTCGAAGGTAAACAAGTCAGCCAGCTCGTCGCAAGGCCAGCCACTTGGCGCAGGTGTACGGGTGAAATCGCGTCTATTAATACGCTAACTACAAGTTTTTACATGAGGGGCTCCCCCTCCCAAAATGCTCTTACAACCTTCAGGGCCAGGCCCGAACTCTACTTGCACAGGATAAAAAGCAGAGGCAGCACGTAGTCAATCGGATAAATCCCCCAATGTGTCCTTGAGATCACCTCCTGAATCGCCGCTAGCATCGCTGGCCTCGCCATCGCCCTCCGCGTCGCCATCAGCAGCGTCAGGGCCGTTCACCACGCCGCCTTCATCAGCGGCCACGACCACGCCGTCTTCGTCAGTAGCAAAGGCCCTGACGAGGGCACCCACGTTGTCTTCCACCCAATGCGCCAGGTCATCCCGGACGGCACAGAATGCTGAAGCGATAAGCGGCATCAAAATCGAAGTTGGGGTCCATGTCCCGAAGATGGGCGGCAGCGAGAAAAAGGCACGCCCCAGCAGGGCGCGGCTCCTCTACTCCACCAACTTGTTGGCTCTGACCGACCACACCTCCAGCTGCGTCACCACATCAGTGAAGAACTGAAGGTTGCCAGCATAGTTAACTACATGAGGCTCGCCAACGGCCGCCTCGCAGATGTTGCCCAAGGCCGTGTTAGCTCTTTCCCGGAGCGTGCATAGCATAGGGCCATGCTCGTGCTCCAGGATCTGCCGCTGGCGCCTCTCGTCCTTGTTCCGCCGCGCAACAGCCTCAGCCGCGTCCACCCGCTGATGCAGAAGAAGCGCCTCGGCGTGGGAGGAAGTCAGCTCCTCCTGCGCCACGCCAAGGGCAGCCCGGGAAGCGTCGGCCTGCCGCGTCACTTCGTCCAGCTTGGCCCTCAGGGCGGCAGTCCTGCCTTCAGCTTCGGCCCTGATCAACCCCAGCCTCTCCTTGAACTTGTGCTCAAGGTTCAAGCGGGCCGTCGCCACCCGACGTTCAACCTCTTCCAGGACTCGGGCCTCCCGCGCCGTGACATCATCCTCCGCCTGCGTCACCAAGCGCTCCCTCTCTCCAGACGCTCAAGATCGCGGGCGCGCTCGGCAGCTTCCAGCGTCAGCGCCTCCTCGCGTCTCCGGAGCTCCGCCTGGTCGATTGAAGCCCCCTTCATCGACGCAAGGGCCATCTCACGCAGCTCCACCTGCTGCTCCAGGGAATTGCTCCAGGCCTGGAGCTCCCGCGCCCGCTCCTCCGCCGCCTCATGCCGGCGGTTAGCCTCCCGGGCCTCCTCGACGGCCAGGGAACGGGCCTCCCGTGAAGCCGCCAGCGACGCCTCGGCTTCCTCATTTTCAAGGTCACGCTGGTGGCGCATGAGGGCAACGGCCACCTTCAGCTTGCGCCCTTCTTCAGCTAGGCGCAGGCCCTCAGCTTCAAGGCGTGCGTCTTCGTCGGCAAGCTCTACGCCAAGCTGGTTCACCGCTGCAACCGCCCTTTGGAGAAACCCTTGGCGAAGGGCACAGCGCTCCCGGGCGCACCCAAGCACGTCTTCTGCGTCATAATCCACCCGAAGTAGGCGCGGGGGGCCACGAATCAGCACTCCCCCTCTGGGCAGGGGGCTAGGGGCTGGCGTCCTCGAGATGGCCGGGCACGCCCCGCCAGAAGCCCGTCCTAGGGCTGGCTCATCCCCGAACAAAGAACGAAGAGCCGACCTTAGCCGATCGCCGTCCACGACCAGACGAGGAGCCCAAGGGAGGCTGGCTATGCCCCGAGCATGCTCGCGAAGGAGGGTCGCGAGGTGCGCAGAGCCACGATGCGCCACAGGATGGCTCACCTCTCCGACCGGCCTCACCACAAGGGCTTTGCTTGAGCTCGGAGCATTCGAAGATGGTGGAGAGGGCGAAGCCTGGGGGGTGGCTCCTCAGCCATCTCCGTGAGCTCGGCAGGGAGGGCCCTGCAGAGCAAGGATCAGCCGAAGCGACGGGAAAATAAGGAACTAGGAAAGGGAAGGCTTACTCATCAATGGGGAAGTACTTCCTACGCTTCAGCAGGCAGAAAGGGTAATCGTCACCCAAGGCCTCCCTTCTCTTCCGGAGAGCCTCGAAGTCCACGCGGAAGCAGCCCAGGAGTTCAGCGCAGGGGTTAGCCTGCGACGAGGAAGAAGCACCAAGGTGACCCGCGTCAGGGGCGTCGTCCTGGCGCACACCGCCAGTCGCCTCACCTGGAAGGGTGGCTGAGGCTTCAGGGGCCTCGGCCGGGGAGGCTGGCTCGACGCCTCGGCGCCGGTCATGCAGCCGCGAGGCCTCGTGAGCTGCCACCTCGGGAGCTGCCACCTCGGGAGTGCCGCTGGCGTCGTCATCCCAGTGGAAGCCCCTCGGCCTCCGGTGGCCCATGCCTCCCTGCTCCACCACTCGAGGAAGGACGCCGTGGGGCGGCGGAAGGGCAGTCACCACCACTTGGTTCTCGCGAGGCCCCATGAGGCCTGCGGGGCGCAGCCCCCATTCGTCGAAGCTGGGCATCTACTTCACAAAGTCACCCCTGCTCGAGCAAAAGTACAGCAAAGCACCCCCTTGCCGGATGCTACCGGGGGAAGGATCCCCAGTCAGGACCGTGAGAACCTTCCTCATGCGGTCCTCACACCCGCCGAAGGCCCACATCCGGCGGGAGTGACGCTGGAGAGGGGCAATGCGGCATAGGAGGAACTCATTCACCACCTTGGGCGCCGTCACACCAAGCGCCCTCAAGTACGCGAAGCGATGCCAGACGAAGACGAGCCGGGGCTCGTGGCGCCTCCCCTGCCCCAGCCTGAATTGGGGACAGCGGGTGATGTTGGCTCCGGCAGGGGCTGGGCACCCCGACATCCACGTCTGACCACCGCCATGAACCCGAGACGCTGGGGAGGAAGGCTGAAGTCAATCCACTGAAGCTGTTTACGATGCGGCAATGAAGCTCACGCACCCGAGCATTGGGTGGGGTCGATGAGGCGCAAAGAGAAGAAGTGACGCAACAAGGCAACTGAAGGAGGGATGCCCATCATTGCCTCACAGACAAAGGCGAAAACGGCAAGAAGAGTAATGGATTCAGGACCCAAAATGCATCATATGGATCTGGTAACGAGAAAGCACATCGTTGAAGAAATTGGAAAAGGGGGGAACCAGTCCCGCCCATAGGGCGTCGGCGAAGTACCGGACCTCGGTGACTTTTCTGTCAATGGAGAAGTGAGACGCGGGCCAAACCGTCATCCTCTCGCACTCGTTAAAGATAGTGGCGAGGGCAGAGCTGACCTTGTCCAAGCCTTCTCGGTTGAGTATGATCGACCGATCGGCAATGAGGCCCGTCAACGGCGGCAATGAGCGGAGGCACATGCTTCTTCCCTTTCCCCTTCTTCGTCGGAGCCATGGCGGCAAAAAGGGGGAGGATTCGAGATTGGATTGGAAGCGGAGACTGGAGCTCGAGAGGAGGAAGAGTAGGAGACGGTCGAGCGGCGAAAAGAGGGATGACTGTGTGCAACCACGGGTCCACCTAGCTGGGCGCAAAATAAGGAGACGTGGGGGAACAGGGATGCCCACGTCCAATCAAATGCCATGCGGTCCTCGAGGCCGCAGGCTATTAGGGCCCGCGGCGCTTCGCACTTGCCCCTTCGCTTCTCCGCTCAGCCAAGTCCAGGCGCGCCTTGGGTCCGGGCTCTTGTCGGCGTTACGGGAACGGGGTACCAGACTTGCTCGGCTCATGCCTGCGGCGTGGCTCAAGGGGAGGCCCAGCACGGCCCACCTTCATCAACACAAGCTCAAGACCCTCGCGAGGGGCCAAGCCTCGCGGGGCGGACGACAGGAAGCTTCCTCAGGCATGGCCTTGTCAGGCTGGCTCGCGAGGAGGCGGAGAGATCAAGGCGGGGTACCTCACGAGGTGCCCATGACACAAGCCATGACGACCAAGGGCACAAGGCGGGCGCTAGCCCGTGCAGTGTCCTCATTTCCACTTTGGTGCAAAGGAGGCAAGCGCAGGCGAGAGCATCAAGCAAAGGCACCCGTTTCGGTGCAACAAGACCAAGACCGTCGCAACAGCAGGAAGGAGGTCATCGTGGAGCCCAAGCCGGTGTCACCACCAGAGCCTTTGACATGCGAGGACCAACTTTAGTCAGGATAAGTGTACTAGATGTTCCCCTTCAAAATGGCCAATTGTTGGCGCTCTTCCTGCTCAATATTTGGGAAGAGGCCCAGGGCCTTTGCCTATAAATAGAAGTAGCCTCCCCCAGGGTAGAGGCATCGGGCATCGGGCATCTTGGATCCAGGATCCGGACATCTCATCTTGGCTTGATCCCATCAGATCGAGAGCCTAGACACAAGAACACCTCACCCTCGCGAGGCTGTTCTTCCTTGTATTGTTCATCATCAGCCCAAGAGGCAATCCACCACACCACACACTGGAGTAGGGTGTTACACCACAATGGTGGCCTAAACCAGTATAAACCTTGTGTCTCTTGTGTTGTTCTTCTGGTAGTTTAGATCCTAGCAAGGCGACGAGGTGCAGGTAAGTAGGGGGCGAGATCTCCACATGCACCACAGAGTTCGAACCTAGAGGGTCTGCCGGAACCCGAAATCCGACAAGCTGTCCTCCTCCGGGTATTCGTCCATCACCTGTTCTTCTGGGCTGCTCATCCTCCTGTTCGGCCTGCTTGAAGGCGGGCTGATCAGGGTTGTATTCTTCTTCGGCACCATTCGGATTTTTTTCGTCTCCTGGGCCGGTATTGGTGTGGCGGGGCTTGGAGTGGCCCGACGGCGCCTAATCTTTGCTTTTTTCCCTGAGGTTTTATCCTCCGTTGCCTCATCGCCATTTGTTTCCTTCGGAGTGTCCACCATATATATATATCATAAGAAGAGGTGGCTGTCCACCACCCAGTGAGCGGTGGTTCATGTTCTTCTCCTGCATCGTCGTCCATACCGTCGATGTCTTCGGAGTCGAAGTTCAGTACCTCGGTTAAGTCATCGACCGTGGCAATGAAGTGGGTGGTGGGTGGGCAACGAATTCCTTGGTCGTCTGCCTCCCACTCGAGCCGGACATAGTTCGGCGAAGAGCCTCCTGACAAAGAGAGAGACTTTAATGAGTCCAGCATGTCGCCAAAGGGCAAGTGCTGGAAGATATCCGCAGCGGTGAACTCCATTACCAGGGCCCATCCTAGCCCGACGGGCTCGGGAGTGTGCGGACTGGAACCAACGTCCGGATACGAATCCGGGGGTTCAGAGTCACAGGCCACTGTAGAGGTAAGACCCGTGTTCGGCTCTGTCTTGGTTTTGTCACGACAGATGTCCTCATGAAAGGACTTAGTCGTGTAGCCATCGCTACGGGTTAGCTTGAAGGGGTTAAAGTGGACACAGGGATGCAAGGGAGTTTATACTAGTTCGGCCCCTTTGATGAAGGTAAAAGCCTACGTCTAGTTGTGATGGAATTGATGGGGTTTCGATGACTAGGGAGCAAACAAGCTTCTCCTAAGTCTCGAGTTGTTGCATTCTTCTGAACCGCCTTGGAGTCGTCCCTTATATACATGGGTGGCGCCCGTCGGTTTACAGAGTCCCGACGCCAGTTCATAGATGTATCCGGCTCGGTCTCCACTATTCCTAACTTACAATACAATCATACCGACCCCAGTTACGGCTACATGCCTTGAACCGACTATGGGCCTTGAGTCCTCATCTTCCTACATGGGCTTTAACATACTCAACTACTGACGAAGTTAACCCGGCCTGTCCTGGCCGGTTTACACCCAGTAGTAATATCCCCAACATTAGGCCCCAGATTGATTTGAACAGGTTCATGTCAATCCTTAGCAAAAACTTCATCTTCAGCATCTTTGTGTAGTTTGGTGAACCGCCATGATGTCATCTTCTCTGGTCGTTGTAAACCGGCGTGACGTCACCTGTCATAAAAGCTATCCACGATACCTTTTTTGTTTAATAGATCTGTGACAATCGAGGCGACAACTCCGTTTCCAAACTCGCGGCCCCTTGATTTTCGCGCCTGACACATGTCCCTTGCTTTATAAATAAGACCGAAGGGTCATTTCTTTTTCCCCTTCGTGCCCTTCTGCTTCATCTTCCTCGCGTCGCCCAGCTTCGGAGCTCCGCCGCCGTCGACTTCTGCACCAACCTTGGTGGCTGCATCACCCTGAATACACTAGAGCATCGCGGCGATCTTCCATTTCTTCCTCGGCTCTGGTAAGTCTTCTATCTTTTTCATCATAGATCTGTTCTAGGGTTTCCATGTTCTTCAGTGTTCATCACTTGCTTCTTTTTCATATGATAAACTTTAGACGAGTCTGTAAATCTTTGTTCTGCGTAGCGGTAGTTTTTATCATCCGTTTTCACTTGCGCATCTCAAGACCATAGATCTCTCTGTATCCTTGCTCATTGATTCGGCATCCGCTCCCTTTTGGACCTTGAATATTTATCTCTTTTTCTGAACATGCTCCAGATCCAAAACTGTGATGTAATTTTGTGAAACCTGTTTTCGCGCACCTACTCATCTGCAATCTTGAATCTTCAATATTTTAGACCAGGCGGTTTAACTTTGTAGAATAATTGATAACTCGGTATATACCATTAGTCCCCTTGTTGAACCGCCAGAATTCCTTAGCTAAGTATTGCCACTTTGCAGAACTACGGTTTGTAAGTAACAGCTCCCGGTTTAGAAATGACTGCATCAATGTATACTCTTCCAACATACTCTTGAACCGGTATTACTGTTTTTTAGATTGCACCATGGCCAAACAAGTGTACGAGTGCAACTAGGTCCCTTCTAGAGTGACCGAGATTCAACTGAATAACCTAGTCAAAACCGGCGCTTTAAGCAAACAAGATGCTGTTCACTGGAGGGTCCCTGGCCCGGAATGTCCTCCAGAACCCAAAGATGGAGAGGTTGTTGTCTTTGCTGACCATCTAGCACAGGGCTTCAGTCCGCCGGTTCAAAGTTTTATCGGGATGTCTTGGCCAACTTCCAATCTGCGTCCACAAGATATTGGCCCCAACTCCGTAACCAACATCTGTCACTTTCAAGTGCTCGTGAGGTGTTCTTTCAAGAGGAGCCCACAGTTGAATTATTCAGAGATTGCTTCCATCTCGAACTGGCCGCACGAATTTCTTGACGGTCCCAATACAGAGTTAGGAGGTATGGCAATTCAAAAGAGGAAAGAGGTCACTTACCCTCACGCCAAACTGCACAACCATCCCAAAGAGTGGAATCAAACATGGTTTTACTGCAAAGATACCTCTCCTGATGGAGAAAATCCCTTGCCGGGTTACCGTCGGGCGGCTAAGCAACACATCCCTTCCCCGTAGATCGACTGCTAAGGAGAGAAGCAAATATGCTCCTCAACTATCCAAACTCAGGGCCTTCATGGCTAACGGGTTGACAGGGGTTGACCTTGCTCGCTGCTGGATATCTTGGAGTATATTGCCCTTCAGCCTGCACTCCGGTTTGATGTGCGTATACACAGGAGATGTAAAAGACCCTCTACGGCATATTGAGATCCAGCTGATAGATGACGAGGTTACTGAGGTTGTGAAGAAGATATTAAATGAACTGGAAGCTGCTTGCGCTCAAATCGGCCTGCCTCCCTTTTGTGCCATTAACAAACCGCCAGCCGTAAGACTCATATCTTATGCTTTCATGGAATCCAACTATGTTTAAACGCCCTTTGTTGACATTAACATCTTTCAAACAGGGTGATGATCCATTTTGGAGCAAGAAGCCTCCACAAGAGAAACCGGAGAAAACAACCCGGCCCAAAACTAGAGTTGTGAAGAAACCAGCTAATAGGAAGAGAACCACTGCATCCTCCGATCCACCAGCTGACGACGATGTGGGTAACCCGGACCTTGAGGTAGAGCTTGACTCACTTGGTTTATTTTTCACACGCCTTATTGATAATGATTATTGCCAGGACGATGCTAAAGTCAGTCACGCTGATGTCATAGAGGTAATCGCTCTTTTTTTCGATTCAAACCCTTTGCCTTCAGTAAAAATCCGTCGGGCAAACCGGAAAGTTAAATTTTCTCATCCTCTTGCTTATTTGGACCCAAACTTTCTTATGAAGACACAACAACCTGGCTTCGCCGCACAACCCGGCACAGCGGCCAGGTAGTTACCTCCGCCGGTTTACCGAACAGTCCGGTTCGGAAACACCGTTCAGAGGTCTCTAACTCTTTCGTCAATGCTTATCCGAAAGCGGGTCGTTTTTGCCAACCTCTTAATCCATCTGACTCCAATTATCAGGGCACCCACCATCGCAAGATCATGATGTTATTGCTGAAGAGGCACATGTTGATGCCACAGGCCCTTTTAATCAGCCCACAAGTCCTGTCCAGAGTGACAAAACAATGAGCCCATCAAAGCATTATCGATAAACCGGGCGAATTCTAAAGGCGGACCGGTGAAGCCAAAGATGATGATGTTGTTATTACTGGCGTTGGTCATTCCGAGCCAAGCAATCATGTCGCTTTATCTAAGCACACTGCCAAAGATGAACTTGCTGCATTTGGCAAAGGCAAATGGAATGCCGATTTGGCCACCCATGCCGCTCTGAACACCCAAGATCTTCATTCCGGCTATCTGAATCGGCTATACACCAGCCGTGATTATGAAGCCGGTCTAGTAAATATGATGAAGGACAAATATGAGGTAATTTCCATATGACTCTCTGCTTGTATATTTTAATCTGTCAACTCCAATAGCCCCCAAGTGACGATTTTAAGATATCAACTTAAACCGGGACTTTCCAATGTGAACTTTAATGCAGCCGGTTCCACTTAATGCAGTTAAACCGGCCTTTATATAATAAGAATTCCCGTGTCACTGAAGGACAGAGCAAATAGTCATTAGCCCCCAAGTGCCAAGTTGAATACTTGTATTGAGCTTGGGACTTATATAGAAACTGTATGATGAAAAGAAAATATGCATTAGCCCCCAAGTACCGAGGGCATAACTTGTTATGTGGTTGGTACTTCAACTCTGCACCGTAATCTTTATCAAATGATTATCTGTATGTAGGCTGATCTGAGCAAGAGAGAAAGTCAAATCGCCGATCTGCAAGAAAATATGAAGTCCCAGCAAGCTGAAACCTCTAATGCAAAAAGGAATTAACCAGTGCTTTAAGCGTCATGGAAAAGCTTAAAGAGGGTTTCAACAAGGATCGGGCGGATTGGGCCACTGAAAAAGCCGCTTTAACTCAACGACCAGAGAAGGCCGAGCCTGCACTCAAACCGGTGGTGGATGAATTGACCAGTGTAAAACGGCAAGTGCATGCCATGACCGCTGCCGTCTTTGGTAAGCCTTCTTTGATTTCTGAAGCAATGCGACCTTCTCATGTAACTGCCGGTTTACTAACCCTTTGAATGATACAGGGACACGTATTGGTCACTTGGGATCAGATGTGCGGAAGAAATTGAAAGCCGCCTATACATTGATAGAACAATTGAATACTAGTGCGCAACGGATCATCTGTACTGCTTCTTACAACAACCCGGCGCCCACCTTGATCCAGGACACTATTAAAAGGTTGTCGATGCTTCCTGCCCGGGTTGAAGAGTTAAAGAAATCTGCTGCTAGAACTGGTGCTATAAACGCCTTAATCCGGGCAAAAGCATGGCTGCCGGATTTTGATCCCGTTGAAGCAGCCCAGGGCTTCCTGAGCTTAAAGGAAGACGGGACAGAGTTCAGCGAAGAGGATCTCCGAGCTATAAACCGGGAAGTGCGCCCTCTGGCTTGTCAATTGGTTGAAGAGGCAGACTTGTCTCACTATCAAGCTCAATATGATGGTCAAAACAAATGAGTGGCTGCACCAATTCCTGAAGCGGAGAACCTTATACCTCCAATTCGTAAGCATACTTACGCTCCTGACATTGAACCGTCGTTGCTGATCAATGATGAAGCTGTCTTTCAAGCATTAACGGGAATCGATCGACAACTGTTGATTTCCGGCCCATTTGGGTAGGGAAGCGAGAGGTTGAAGCGGCGCAAGATGACCCGCAACCATCAGGCCAAGCTGGTGACCAAGCATGAACCGGAAGCCGGTTTAAATTACTGCTCCTGTATGTTATGCAGAAAACAATGATCTTATCTGGGCACCGTGTTGCCTTGTAATAGGCTAGCTGCCACACTTGGTTTTGATATGCCTTCGTGCATAATTATTGCAACTTACGCTTCCGTGGAATCATCAATCTTAAACTGTTGTCTGCAGCCAAAAAGCTTAAAACGCCGTCGTGGTTGTATCACCAGGTGGGTCATAATATCTATGTATATGAAATCAAAGATAATATCTTAGATTTAAACATATGATCAAATATGGAAATATATGATACTGCCATCGTAGGGCACGAAGTTGGCTGTGGCAATCTTGAAACGGAGTTTTAAGAAACCCACTCTGCTGGAGGAGAAAACAGCTCCTGTGTATATAAGGTCGGTTTACCAGGTAAACCGTTCCGGGTTAAGAGTGGACCGTGTTCCGTCAACCGACAGTCGAACCGGTTTAATAATTGTCGGTTTAAAAACACAACAAAAGAAATATGCATCGAAAGAGAGACAAAATTCAAGCAAATACAGATAAAATCATTTGCAAAAAGAGGCTGTTGAGCCGATCAAGTGGCATTACCATGGTCGGACACGACCAAGCCCCCAATAGGTGTAGCTATGGTTCAAGTCAGCCAGGTCCCCAACTGATGCAGTGGCATTACGCCCGATCAAGAGGTGTAGCGATGGTTGAGTTCACCAAAGCCCCCAAGTGATTACTGTGGCTTTAGGCCGATCAAGAGGCGTGGATCGGGTTCAGACGTGACCAAGTCCCCAAGTGATTCTGTGGCTTTTGCCTATCAAAAGGTGTTGCATTGGTTCGGACACGACCAAGCCCCCAAGTGATATGATATAAAGCTTTTGAAAAAGCTAACTCAAGGGTAGCGAGGCCGCTTTACGACAAAAACTCCGTGTAACCACACATGATGTAAAAATAACAGGGACCCTGCTTTAGCTAAGGCTCCGGTTTATTGTATTGATCATAACATATACACTGTCATAATATGTACATAAGTAGAGCCTATGGCTCAAGTATAGTAAGGCCGAAGATGAGGTATGTTCCACGGCCTGTTGGTCTCCTCCTCTGTTGTATGTGAGTCTTTATGCTCTCGAATATCGATCAGATAGTATGACCCATTGTGCAGATTCTTGCTGACCACGAAAGGTCCCTCCCAAGGTGGGGATAACTTGTGCATATCAGTCGGGTCTTGGATGAGCCGAAGCACCAAATCTCCTTCTTGAAAGGTTCTGGTTCTAACTCGGTGACTGTAATAGCGACGAAGATCCTGCAGATAAATCACCGAATGGGCAGCTGCAATGTCACGCTCCTCGTCCAACAGGTCCAAAGCATCTTGCCGTGCTACCTCGTTGTCCGCTTCAACATAAGCTACTACATGGGGTGAATCATGACGGATGTCACTGGGGAGAACCGCCTCCGCTCCGTAGACCATGAAGAACGGTGTGTATCCTGTCGATCTATTGGGTGTAGTATTGATGCTCCATAATACAGATGGTAACTCCTCAACCCAACAACCCGGCGTCCGCTGCAAAGGAACCACAAGACGGGGTTGATGCCTCGTAAGATCTCTTGGTTAGCCCTCTCTGCTTGGCCATTGGACTGCTGGTGAGCCACTGATGAAACGTCAAGCCGGATGTGCTCATGTTCACAGAACTCCTTCATAGCACCCTTGGACAGGTTGGTACCATTATCAGTAATGATGCTGTGTGGAAAACCAAACCGGAAAAATCACCTTTTTGATGAATTAAACCGCCGTGGCTGCATCACACTTACTAACGGGCTCCGCCTCCACCCACTTTGTAAACTTGTCAACCGCCACCAAAAGGTGGGTCTTCTTGTCCTTGGACCTTTTGAAAGGCCCAACCATATCCAGCCCCCAAGGCGCAAATGGCCAAGTAATTGGAATCATCCTCAATTCTTGAGCCGGCACATGAGCGCGTCTTGAGAACTTCTGACAGCCATCACATCGCCTAACCAGGTCCTCCGCATCAGCATGAGCAGTCAACCAATAGAAGCCGTGACAGAACGCTTTAGCCACAAAAGACTTTGAACCGGCGTGGTGACCGCAATCCCCTTCGTGGATTTCACGCAAGATTTCACACCCTTCCTCAGAAGACACACAACGTTGAAACGCCGCTGACACACTGCAATGATGCAACTCGCCATTGACAATAGTCATGGACTTGGATCGCCGGATTATCTGCCTGGCCAGAGTCTCATCCTCTGGTAACTTGCCCGGTTCATGTACGCAAGATAAGGAACCGTCCAATCTGGAATGACATGAAGAGCCGCCACCAATTGAGCCTCCGGATCAGGAATAGCCAAATCCTCTTCACCAGGGAGCTTGACAGACGGGTTATACAGAACATCCAAGAAGACATTAGGCGGGACCAGTTTACGTTGAGAGCCCAACCGGCTTAAAGCGTCCGCCGCTTCGTTCTTCCGTCTGTCCACGTGATCCACCTGATATCCTTTGAAGTGACCTGCAACAATATCCACCTCACGACGATATGCTGCCATGAGCGGATCCTTGGAATCCCAAGTGCCGGACACTTGTTGGGCCACCAGTCCGAGTCACGAAGCACTTAACTCGGCTGATTTTCATCTCCTTAGCAATCCGGAGACCATGTAGTAAAGCTTCATACTCAGCTGCATTGTTAGTACAAGGGAACATTAAGCGGAGAACGTAACAGAACTTATCACCTCGTGGGGAAGTTAACACGACTCCAGCCCCCGAGCCCTCCAATTGCCTGGACCCATCAAAATGAATAGTCCAATAAGTGTGATCCGGCTTTTCTTCAGGTGCTTGTAGTTCCGTCCAATCATTGATGAAATCTACAAGTGCTTGAGATTTGACCGCCGTTCAAGGCACGTATTTCAGTCCGTGCAGCCCAAGCTCTATAGCCCACTTGGCAATCCGGCCAGTTGCCTCCCTGTTCTGAATTATATCTCCCAAAGGAGTAGAGCTGACCACTGTGATGGGATGTCCCTGGAGGTATTGCTTAAGCTTCCGGCTTGCCATTAAAACTCCATACACCAGCTTCTGCCAATGCGGGTACCTTTGCTTGGACTCAATAAGCACCTCGCTGATATAGTAAACCGGACGCTAAACCGAATATTCCTTGCCCGCCTCTTTGCGCTCCACCACAATAGCTACACTGACTGCACGAGCATTAGCTGCCACATACAGTAGCAAGGGTTCCTTGTCAATCAGAGCTGCAAGAACAGGCGGATTGGCTAGCTGCCGCTTTAAATCCTCAAACACTTTATCAGTAGCTGAACTCCAGACGAATTCATTCGTTTTCTTCGGCATCTGATACAAAGGGATCGCCTTCTCACCAAGGCGGGTGATAAACCGGCTCAACGCGGCAATCTAGTCTGCCAAGCGTTGAACGTCATTGATACACTTCGGTGTAGCCAGGGAGGTGATAGTTGTGATCTTCTCCGGATTAGCCTGAATTCCCCTATTGGATACAAGAAAACCCAATAACTTGCCTGCCGGTACACCAAAAAAACATTTGGCCAGGTTGAGCATCATCTTATATGTCCACAGGTTATCAAAGGTTTCCTTCAAATCGTCAACCAGAGTCTCCTTCTCCCTTGACTTAACCACAATATCATCCACATAGGCATGTACATTACGGCTGATTTGCTTATGAAGGCAATTCTCTACACACCGTTGATAAGTTGCCTGGGCATTCTTGAGCCCAAAGGGCATAGATACATAGAAGAAGGCTCCAAAGGGAGTTATGAACACCATCTTCTCCTGGTCCTTAACTGCCATCTTGATCTGATGCTAACCAGAATATGCATCCAGAAAACTCAAACGCTCACAACCCGCAGTAGCATCAATAATCTAATCGATGCGGGGTGGGGGGGGCAAAAGGATCTGCTGGAGAAGCCTTGTTAAGGTCTGTGTAATCCACACACATACGCCAGGTGACATTTTTCTTAAGGACCAGCACCGGATTAGCCAGCCATTCAGGATGGAAAATTTCAACAATAAAGCCAGCTGCTAAGAGCTTGGCCACCTCCTCTCCAATAGCTTTGCGCCTTTCCTCGTTAAACCAGCGGAGAAACTGTTTCACCGGTTTGTACTTAGGATCGACATTAAGAGTGTGCTCAGCGTGTTCCCTCGGTACACCTGGCATGTCAGAAGGCTTCCATGCAAAAATGTCCCGATTCTCACGGATGAACTCAATGAACGCGCTTTCCTATTTCGGATCCAAGTTGGTACTGATACTGAACTGCTTGGATGAATCGCCGGGTACGAAGTCAACAAGCTTAGTCTCAGCTACCGATTTGAACTTTAGGGCCGGATCATGCTCTGTAGTTGGCTTCTTCAATGGAGTCATGTCCGCCGGATCAACATTATCCTTGTAGTATTTCAAATCCTCCATGGCACAAACCGACTCTGTGTAGGCCGCATCACCTTCTTCACACTCAAAAGCAATCTTGCGACTTCCATCAACAGTTATTGTTCCCTTGTGACCCGGCATCTTGAGCTGCAAATAAACATAACAAGGCCGTGCCATAAATTTGGCATAAGCCGGCCACCCAAATAGGGCGTGATATGGGCTCTGGATCTTCACCACCTCAAAAGTCAATGTCTCTGACCTAGAATCATGATTGTCTCCAAAGGCCACTTCCAGAGCTATCTTGCCAACAGGATATGCTGACTTACCAAGTACCACACCATGGAATACCGTATTGGACGGTTTAAGATTTTTGTCTATTAGCCCCATGCGGCGGAAGGTCTCATAGTATAGGATATTAATGTTGCTCCCTCCATCCATGAGCACCTTGGTGAACTTATAACCTCCCACCTGAGGTGCCACCACCAACGCTAGCTGACCTGGATTGTCAACCCGGGGAGGGTGATCCGCTCTGCTCCATACAATTGGCTGTTCAGACCAGCGTAAATAACGAGATTACGGCCGGTTCAGCAGAATTCACCGCTCGCTTGTGAAGCTTCCGGTCTCGCTTGTTAAAGCTAGTGGTGAAGACATGATATTGCCCGCTATTCAACTGCTTCGGATTGCTCTGATAACCCGACTGCTGCTGCTGCTGGTTGTAACCACCCTGGCTACTCTGATTACTTTGATTGTTATGTCCGCCCTGATTACTATTGAAGCCTGAACCGGAATTTTCTTCTGCATAATGTAGCAATCCTTCCAAAGGTGGTTGGCCGGCATCTCCTTCGTCCCGTGCTTTGGACAGGGCTGGTTTAACAGATAGGTCAGGCGGTCCGGGTTAGGATTTGACGCTCCGCTGCGATTTGGCGGTTTACCCTTTCGTCGCTGGCCCCTGTCCTGTGCCCTGGTATTAGCCACAAAGTCCATGCTGCTATCCGCTTTATGCTTGCCTCCGTTTCCATGACCTGCCGTGTTGTGTTGCTGCCCTTTGGAGTTGCCGCTCTTCTTTCCCTTCCCTGTCTTGTCATCATCAGACTCGGGATCCTTGGTACTATCAGAATCAGCATACTTCACTAACGCAGCCATGAGGGTTCCCATATCGTTGCAATGGCGCTTCATCCGTCCCAATTTCAACTTCAGAGGCTTAAACCGGCAGTTGCCTTCCAAGGTTATAATCGCGGTATCAGTGTTGATACGGTCTGATGAATGCAAAATTTCCGAGACCCGCCGCACCCAACGGGTTGTTGACTCTCCTTCCTCCTGGACACAGGCCGCTAAGTCCACTATCGACATGGGCTGCTTACATGTATCCTTGAAATTCTGGATAAACCGGGCTCAATATCGGGCCCATGAACTGATAGAGTTGGCCGGTAAGCTTTTTAACCAAGTACGGGCTGTCCCTTCAAGCATCATGGTGAAATACTTCGCGCACGCTGCATCATCCACATCAAGCATCTCCATGGCCATCTCATAGCTCTCCATCCATGTTTCTGGATACAAATCGGTAGTGTAATTTGGCACCTTGCGCGGGCCCTTGAAATCCTTGGGCAGGCGCACATTGCGTAATGCGGGGACAACACAGGGCACCCCCAAAGAACTAGAAGTAACCCCTGGCTCGACCGAGGTGGTTGGACGAACCGGCGTGGTCGACGAGCCTCAGATCGCCGCTTAACTTTCGGCCTCTCTGCGCGCTCGGGCCCGGTCCACCACTTCCTAAGCATCACCAATACCACCTGCCGGGTTATTGCCACGGGGTGCTTCACGGTTTCGTGCATTACTTGATACGGCCGGTTCATTCATACGCCTGCTGTAGCTCCGGCTTGGACGTGGGGTGGAGTGAACCCAGTCACGGCTCTATGAATATGCTTCCTGTTGAATCAAAGCTGTCTGAAGAAGCTCCTTAACCCGGCGCGTCTCCACCGCCTGCGGAGAATCACCTTCAATCGGGATGGCCTCCAGTCGTGAAGCCGCGGCGACAAGATTGTCCATTGGATTGGAATAATGACCCGGAGGTGTCGGGACAGGCTGAGGCACAACATTGTTCTGTCGAGGCGGATCCATCAGGCGAGGCTGAACCGGCGCGCCCGTCCCAAGTGCTTCCGCCTAGTTTATCACATGCGAGTTACGAGTTCCTGCTCCTGGGGTGTTAAAGAGATTTCTGGCTTCGAAAACCGGAGGCAAGCGAGATCGGTGCTTCCTCTTCAAGACTTCACGCGGCCTTGATACGATCCAAAGATAAGCCTATAGGCCTGTGCATCCAAAGTGGCCCGCTCGGCGACCATCCTGGCGTTCTCGGCTGCTAGGTCGGCCTTGGCCTGAGTGATCTGTTCCCTCACCTTTGCAACTTCTGCGTTGTGGGTGTCCTGATCCGCCGGGTTAGCCTCTGCCATAAGCGCAGCCAACGCATCAAACATATCAGATAAAACTTGAGCCGGCGGGTGCACAGGGCCTCCTGCCCCGGCAGCCGTCGCCGCAGCTGACCCGGAGATCATTGCTGCTACGGTCAAAGAGTGGATCACCGCATGTGTACCGGCCATGAATATTCCAACCCGGTTGGGCAGATCAGAGGGGTCCGGAATACTGTCGCCATCAGAACAGCCCCCAATCCGGCCGTCTTGTAACTGATACAACGATTCGGTTTCTCCGGTTGAGGACTCGTCACCGGAATAAATGACGGTCTCGCCACCAGATTCCGATCCATCCTCATATTCTCCTCCGTGGATGACTATCACGAAGGCACGCTTCACGGCCGGTTTAACCTGGGCAGATCACGCACGCTGAGCCATTTCGACGTGGTCGGTGCAGATGTCCGGCTCAGGGCCCGGTTCACCGATCTTGCCTATGAAGACGTGTATGCCACCAAAGGCGACCCGGTACCCGTAATCAATCGAGCCGGCCTCGGGGCCCCATCCTGCATCGTCGATGTAGAGCTTGCCACGACGACTCTTGGTCATCTGGCCCACAGCGTAGCCCTTGAGTCCTTTGAAGTTGCTCTCCAAGAACTTGAAACCATCGTGCGATTGCCCCACGGTGGGCGCCAACTGTCGTGGTTTTGTCACGGCAGATGTCCTCATGAAAGGACTTAGTCGTGGAGCAATCGCTACGGGTTAGCTTGAAGGGGTTAAAGCGGACACAGGGATGCAAGGGAGTTTATACTAGTTCGGCCCCTTCGATGAAGGTAAAAGCCTACGTCTGGTTGTGATGGAATTGATGGGGTTTCGATGACTAGGGAGCAAACAAGCTTCGCCTAAGTCTTGAGTTGTTGTCTGTTCTTCCTGAACCGCCGCCGGGTCGTCCCCTTATATACATGGGTGGCGCCCGTCGGTTTACAGAGTCCCGACGCCGGTTCATAGATGTATCCTACTCGGTCTCCACTATTCCTAACTTACAATACAAGTTACATAACGACGCCGGTTTACGGTTACATGCCTTGAACCGACTATGGGCCTTGAGCCCTCCTGCCTACATGGGCTTTAACATACTCAACTACTGACGAAGTTAACCCGGCCTGTCCTGGCCGGTTTACACCCAGTGGTAATATCCCCAACAGGCTCCACTACAGATGAGTGTGCGACCTGGGGGGCGGGGTCCATCCCTTCGTCCTTAGGCAACTCAGCCTGCTCCGGATCTAGGTCCGGAGATACTACGGGGGCGATACCCCGAGCTTCGTCCGATGGTAGGTCTAAGCCGTGCTTGTCGCGACTGTCCGACGCTCCTGGCATAGGCCCAAATCCATTGAAGATCAAGTCTCCGCGGACGTCCACCATGTAGTTCAAGTTTCCGAACCTGACACGGTGGCGTGGGCGTGCTGTCGATTCTGCTCCGGATGGCTGCGAAGGTTGGCCCGCAGGCGGTTGGCCGAACACGAAGATCTGTCCGGGAGGAAAGTCTGCCTGGACAGCGTCGTTGGAGATGATTGAAGGAGCCATCGAGCCCGACAATGACGGCGACACAGAGGAACTCTCAATGAAAGCACCAATGTCGGTGTCAAAACCGGCGGATCTCGGGTAGGGGGTCCCGATCTGTGCGTCAAGACTGATGGTAACAGGAAGCAAGGGACACATATGTTACCCAGGTCCGGGCCCTCTCGATGGAGGTAAAACCCTACCTCCTGCTTGATTAATATTGATGATATGGGTAGTACAAGAGTAGATCTACCACGAGATCGTAGAGGCTAAACCCTAAGAGCTAGCCTATGATGGTATGATTGTAATTGTAATCGGCCTTCTAAGGACCATCCTCTCCGGTTTATATAGGCACCGGAGAGGGATAGGGTTTACATGGAGTCGGTTACAAGGAAGGAAATATAATATCCGGATCGCCAAGCTTGCCTTCCACACCAAGGAAAGTCCCATCCGGACACGCGCCGAAGTCTTGAGTCTTGTATCTTCACACTTCCATAGTCCGGACGTTGTACACAGTCCGGCTGTCCGGATACCCCCTAATCCAAGACTCCCTCACCCCTCCCGATCAACAGGCCCCCGTTTCGACCGTAGGAGGTCCGCTTCGTCCGTTTTGCGGTAGCCACACCCCTCCCGATCAACAGGACCCCCGTTTCGACCATAGGAGGTCCGTTTCCTCCGTTTTGCGGTATGCCAGACCCCTCCCGATCAACAGGACTCCGTTTCGAACGTGGCCGGTCGAACACATGGCCGTTTCCTCTGTTATGTGGTACGCCAGGCCTCGTTTCCATCGCCTGTTCCGTCCAAGCCGGTTGGCTCCCACACGTTCTGTTGCCTCCCGATGAACATGGCGCATTCCGTTGCCTCCCCATGAACACGATGCATTCTGTTGCCTCCCCATGAACACGACGACGACGCTGTTTCTCCGTTCCGACCAGCCATGTACATGAGCCCTCGCCGTACGTATGCGCGAGTAGGCGTTCGAGACCCTGCCCGTATGTACGTACGTGGCCATATTTTCTTTCTTGCACCCTGGCCGTTGTACGTACGTGTACATGCTACGTGCGCGCCTCTACAACGACCAGTATGCACGCATTACCGTTCACGACCGTAATGACAACGCTACGTACGCTTCGACCAGGTGGGTCCCGACTGTCAGGCACTTCCTTGCGTGCGAAAATGTAGCTGGTGGGTCCCAACAGTCAGAGGGGCGAATCGTAATTTTTTCCCGGACGCACTTCCTTTGCGTGCGAAGATGTAGCTGGTAGGTCCCAGCAGTCAGGGGGTGAATTGTTTTTTGCCGGACGCACTTCCTTGCGTGCGAAGATGTAGTCAGTGGGTCCCAGCAATGGTCGGCGAATCGTTTTTTTGCCCGGACGCACTTCCTTGCGTGCGAAGATGTAGCTGGTGGGTCCCAGCAGTCAGGGGGAAACGTTTTTTCGCAAAATACGGTGGCCCGTCCGCTGGGTCCCCACTGTCAGGTGGAGGAATCATTTATTTTGCGCGTAATAAGGAGGCACTTCCTTGATGCGGGCGCGGACCCAGCTGTCAGCCTCTCCACGTACAGTCCACGTCCGATGGAAGTCGTCCCTTGACCATGTTGACCACGCCGCGCCAAGAGCACCACGGCGGTGGACGACGGCGAGGCCTAGGAAGGGGACGACTTCGGGCCGGGAAGACGCAGCGATAGATGCCCACGCGAAGAGGAGTACGAGGGTTCACTGGTTCGGCTGCGGTGTGAGGCTCATCGCCGCAGAATAACAGGGGTGTGGGTGAGTAGAGGATAGCCTGGCCAGCGGTGGGAGTAGTAGAGGCGGTGATGCCTCCTGACATCACAGCCGCCACGGAGGCGGGAGCATGCATGCGGCACGACCGGCGCTGGTTTGGGCGGCTGGAGCAAGAAGACCAGAGGTTGAAGAAGCACTACGGTCGTTGGATGAACATCGTACGGTAATAGGAGCTAGAATCGTTCATATTGACTAAGTTGACAAAGCCCACCGTCCCCGAAAACTTGGTAGGCCCTAAGTCAGCCTCCCACTATCTTTGGGTTCCACCGCGGGGGAGTATTCATTTTTTTTGTGCGTAATAAGGAGGCACTTCCTTGCGTGCGAAGATAGCCGGTGGGTCCGACATGTCAGCGGGGGGCACGTTTTTTCTGCGAAATACAGAGGCCCTTCCGGTGGGTCCCAGATGTCAGGTGGATAAATCATTATTTTGCGTGTAATAAGGAGGCATTTCCTTGTGTGCGGCCATGGACCCAGCTGTCAGCCTCTCCACGCACAGTCTACTTCCGATGGTGTCGTTCGTTGACCATGTTAACCACGCCACGCCGAGCGCCTCCAAGGTGGTGGACGACGGCGAGGCCCCGGACAACAACGAGCCGAAGATGGGAAGATGCGGGAGTAAAGTCGCAGACGGAGAGGTGTACGAGGGTTAACTGGTTCTAGTGCGGTGTAGTTCGGCAGTCGGTGGAAAAGAACAGGAGGTGTGGAGGGGTGGAGGGATGGCCTGGCCAACAGTGGAGTAGCGCTTCATAGCGAAGCGTGCTAAGCAGAGCTGCTAGCAGCGGAGGCGGAGGTGGTCCCGGCGGCTGGAGGAAGAAGACGAGAGATTGAAGATGGATGCGGCCGTTGGATGTAAATCCAACGGCTAACATGTCGTAATCATTTGTTGACTAAATTGACAACGACTTGCGTTGGCTTCGACCTATTGGCCCACATTTCAGCCTCCAAAAATGTGGCACGTATTCAACCCATTTTTTCAGAATTTACAGTCTTTTTTTGCGCGGTAGAATTTACAGTCAATTTGATGTTTTTTTTGAATTACAGCTTTTAGCTGGGCTGGGTGAACAAATAATGTAGCGTCCATGTGGCCCATTTATTTTATTTCCTAAATAATTACAGGCCATTTGCACTTTCTCGAAATCCATGATTTTGATGGGCTGATTCTAATTATAATGTTGGGTTGGGCCAGCAATGTTATCAAAAAATAAAAAGGGGTTGAGCATTTTGTTATAAATATATTTAAATAATAAGTGGTATTATTACATTCGTCCTTAAGTCTTACCAAGCTTTTGTACACAATCACTAGGATTTTTGTGCCAAAACAATCCAGGATTTTATTTGTTAAGAAATTATTTTTATAAGTTAATAAGATGTAGGATATTGTTTTCTTACATATGTAAGTATCTCATTAAATATATGATGACAATAAAAATAATATATAATAACATATAAAATAACTTAAATATATATAATATAGTTAGAAGGAAACATAAGTTGGACTGGCGTTCCTATTCTTATATAGAAAAATAGAACAGACCTCTGCGTTTTCTTCAAAAAAATACATAAATTGGGCTGCCAAAAATAAAACCTCGGATGGGAGGTCGATAGGCCGGTCGATACATGACGGCTCTAAGAAAATACAAACAGGCCTATGGACCACCCATACGAGGTCGTGGGCTGCGCATGTTAAAAATTAAAGCCTACACGGGGAGCCCAAAACCACGTCCAATACTTGCCAAAACTTCGTCCCTCGTTTTCTCTGTGTTTCGCACACTCGACATTGTGTGGGCATTTTGACTGTGCATCATATGAAGATGTGCTATGCATGAATGTCCAGCATGATATTAACTGGCTAGTAGTTCCATTTTCGACCATGAATAAAACTTCCAAAATGATGTTAACCCTGTTTGAAAAGGCCGTGTTAATATAAAAGCTCTGCCTCTGAAAGTTGCAGTTTCTTATCTGAAACTGAACTTGCAGTTTGTTATCTGAAACTAAACTTGCAGTTTCTTATCTGAAACTGAAACTTGCAGTTTCTTCTCACGAGAATCACATTGTTCGCACTTTTATACTCCTATGAAACTACATTTTTTTAAGTGCTAAAAATAGATATCTAGAATTCATAAAATACTTCATATGCTCAATACTGCAAATCTGAAATTCAAAAGACATTCATATTTGAAAGTACTCTAAAAATACACAACACAAAACACAATCCACAACCTGCAAATACTGACAACCCTAAGCTCCTCCTGACAATTCACAACCTGACCGACTATTGGGCTGGGGGGCAGCCCCCCTATTCCTCGGCGGCAGACAGCCGCCCCATGAGACGATGTGAACGGAGAGGGAGACGATGGCGGGGAAGCGTCGTCGGGCCAACTGCTTTTCTCCTCTTGCAGTTGGGTTCGGTCGACAAAGAATCCATCGGCTCGCTCTGGCAGGACACCCTCACAAACGGCACCCTGTAGATGCTCGATCCTTCAATCTCTGGTGGATGCTCCATCTGGGATCGATACTCCCACCACCGCTCCCTCACGATCGGATTTGGTGAATCTGTTTGCTCCATGGCCCAGAGGAGAAGCTCTATGTACTCGTAGCGACTCCCTCCGGAGTATCGCCGCCTTTTCGCTTCTGTTGCAGATATTTGGCCATGGATGTCGCCGTCGCCGCTAGTTGGTCCTTATTGTCAAACCAAGACTGTATCTCCAACATCCTAGCTAGCTTCACAGGGTGTGCCGTCTGCGATCCTCATGTATCGATTGTACTCCTCCATCGATCTACTTCTCCACAACACCTTCACTACTTGGCGGTGGTTTTTGAATGGAAGAGGAGAGGAGCAGCTCTGGTTTTGGATTACAACGGGAGAGGAGCAACGCTGGTTTTGGACTGGAACAGGAGAGGAGGGGCGGTGGTTTTGAAATCGACGAGGAGAGGAGCGGCGCTGGATTTAGATTGGAACATGAGAGGAGTGGCGGTGGTTTAAGAGGAGAAGAGCGGAAGAGCGGCGCTGGTCTTGGAAGTATTTTTTTGTTGTTTTGCGTATTTTGGGTCAAAGTTTGACCACGCATCTGTGTTGACAAGCAAAATGTGAATGCATGTCACCAAAAATTGTATCGTTTGGTTCAGATTCTGAATGTACTTTTAAATTATATTATTTTTGCAACGTATAACATATATTTTATGTGCGAAAATCATGGTCAATTATCACCCAGAATAAAAGGGAGACTAGTTAATGTGGGGTCGCTTTCTTAATTGAAGGGTAAATTGATTTTGATTTTGATCCAGTCGCAGCGCGCCGGCCCTCTCGCCCAATCCTAAATCGCTGCCGCACGCTCCTCTCCCTCTTCACCATTGCAAAACCACCTCCTCTCCTATCCATCACTCCATTCCAAAACAACCGTCTCGCCTCTCCCTCTTCTGATCTTCTCCATTGCGAAACCACCTCCTCTCCTCTCCATCATCTCCATTCCAAAACCACCGTCTCGCCTCTCCCTCTTCTGATCTTCTCCATTGCAAAACCACCTCCTCTCCTCTCCATCATCTCCATTCCAAAACCACCATCTCGCCTCTCCCTCTTATGTATTGCAAGACCGCCGTCTCTCCTCCCATCTTCCAAAGCTAGCACCGGACCACTCAGAAGGACATCTATGGAGAGGATGCAGCAGCGAATCAGGCAGATCGCCAGTGGCGACCAGGAAAAGTTAGCCAGGTTGAAGGAGATCCTTAGTTGGTTTGACAATGAGTGGGAGATTTCAAGGACGGTGCAGGCCATGTGGCAATGTATGTGAAAGAGCGAGACGACGATGATGAGGGCGGTGATGTACATGTACTCCTCGGCGGCAGTCGCGCTGCAGTCCTCCGAGTCTCTCCTCTGGGCGATGGAGCAGACAGATTCGCCCGAGGCGTACAGGTCGAAGGTCGAGCACCCAGAGGATAACGAATCGATCGAGTATGCTGTGCCGTTCGTGAGGGTGCAAGCCAGCCGGAGCCACAGGAGTATTCGTTCTCCCACCGCAAGAGGAGGCCGGATGGCACGACGTCGCTTCCCCACCGTTCCCCACGGTTCCCTCGATGCTCGCCTCGTTTCAACGGCGGCGGTAGGGTTTAAGGTAAGCTTCACACTAACCTAATCTTCCACCTGCTCATGCTTACAATCAGTGTGACAGCTAATGAAAATCATGCTTACAATCAGTCTCCAAGTACTACGCCAATCACCCTAAAATAGCTCTGGACCTTTGGGTCAAAGTTGTGACACAGTGTACAAATAAAGAAAAATAGATTGGTGCTTCTTTCAGAAAAGAGTACTCCCTAGAAAACTGCCAATATAAGGTACTAGTATTTGGTTAGAGGATCTGCTGCCGAGAAAGATCCGTCCACAGAGAGCGCCACACATCCCACTGGTGGTGGTGGATGCCAATGTGTTCATGCAGCATGGTTGGTGTCGGTAATTTTTACTTGGCACACCTCGCACTCTGCATATATGCCGGTTCCATACGTACATTTGTGGAGTACCACCACAATGCAGCTGAATAACCCTGTTTGCACAGATAATGAAAAAGCGTGATTACATTATAGTGGCACTAGTTGATGAAACACACAAAATAAATAGAAGAAAATATTGTGATAGTATCATAGTATGCCATGCTGCGAGGGCGAGATGGGCCCTGTGACACCTCATATGGTACGTCTCATACTGGACATCGTGCCAAGTCTCCCAGATACACCTTCTGCCAGTGATGAACATCAGTGTACGGCGATTGTACAAGGAGGCGCCTTGAGACATTCAAATCTCTATTTTTATACATATCAACTAAAATTATGCACCCCAGTTTGCAGAAACGCTTAAACATTAACAATGGGACTAGTTGATGAAACATACTTTAACAAAGAGAAGCACTTTCTTTATCTACATTGGAAATGAAATGATAGAGATGACACTCGCTCTATTTTAAGCTGTATTATTACTTCATTTTATCGGTGACACTAAGGTCGAGCAGGTGGCAAGCGAGGTGTACCGTCTTGTCGCAATGATGGAGGCCGGGGGTGCTTAGACTGGGATGTTGAAGCTGGCTCTTTCAGTCACCAACATGGATGATTCAATTCATGGGACCTTTTGGTGCAATTCACCTAAAATGAAGCAATGTCCCATGAGCTAGCAGCTTCTTCTTCAATTTGTTTTAAGAAAAGGGCTCCAGCCCCGGTTCCATTTCCATCAGAAAACGAAACCCACAGAGCTTCTTCTTCATTAGTTGAGCAACATCAAGGTTGGTTGTGAAGCTCCTGGAATGCTCAACTAGAATTTGGATATCATTTGTGCAGTTCAACTAAGATCGAGCGTGAAATGTATATCTCTGTTTGCACAAAAAAGGTGGAAAGGAGGGTGAATAACAAGTGATGAAACATGCATCAAATGAAAAGAAGCATGTTCCTTATCTGAATGGCAATCCTACAAGGATAGTAGAAATTTCTAAAGCAGTGGCATTGCTAGATATTATTGTGGGCATTAGGATTAACTATGACAACCGTTAAATACGACATTACTTTGGGCACGGGAGAGTAGGCGGACCAGATGCTTGCATTTCTAACTAAAAGAACCAACTTATCTTAATGGGCAATTTTAGCGGGACATGTAAAGAAGTGCCATTGATTCATATTCTTTGGAGGCATTACATTGAAAACAACATTGGTTTAACGTGTCCTTACTTTTAACGGTCGATTGCTACATTTTACCAAAGTGGCATTACATAAGAGTGGCTCGGGGCAACAAACATCGTAACAAGATATCTGGGTTGGTCCTATTTTTGTTCTAAGTATAGCCACCTTTATACTTTGTGTGAGGCTAGCAAATCTAGTGTTGTACTTACTCTGTTGACTTGTCCCCCTGTCCCCACTTTCTTTCCTTTTTCAACCAATAGATCGGATTTATATTGAGTTTGTACTACGTTTCCCTTTATTTCCCTATTAGACCTAGGGACCAGTTGGATAGCCAGTCTCTGCTACTTTTCGCCCCCATTATTTCCTCTTTCGACCAAGTCCTAGATTCAGGTAACAAATCCTCCCCACCCCCACCCCCTTTCTTCCTTGTTTGAACCAAGTAGTACTAGATTCAAGTGCATGAACTAGTTTTACCTCTTAAACGTAAAAAAAAAGGTGGTCTTCGAACAGCCGATCGATCCTATCTACAAGGGGGCCTGAGAAATAGTAAAAGATACAAATGCAGCAACGTCAGGAGCTCGGGAAGTAGAGCAAGGCCGGTTTAGAAGGAAGTTATACCTGATGGTCGCCGGGATGTCGCTAGGTGTGCTGCGGGAGGCCGGATTTGCCCACACTACGGCAGTGAGGAAGAAGGGGTCAGAGGCCCTCCCTTGCCAGTGGTGCTTGGGAGAGAACGGCAAGGCAGGCTGATCGGGACGCGCCCAGCAGTGGGTAAGAGCCGTCGCCGAGGACGACCACGTGAACGTTGCACCTTCTCACCTTCCTTGGCGGAGAGGAACTGGCTGGATCTGTGACCAGCGGTGAGCAGAGAGAGAGAGAGAGAGAGTGGCTACCGCTGTCGTGTTTAGATCTGGAGAGGCCGAGACAGTGTGAAGAGAGCAACACTAGCAAGCAAGCGTGGAGGCTAGTGTGGCCATCACTGTAGTACTAGTTTTGTTTTGTCTACCGGAGCCGGCTTGACCTCATCAATGACTGTCGAGTAGTCTTCATGCACGTGGCCCGGAGGCGCAGTTGTCGTCATTTTGATCTGAAGCGCCGGATTTAACATATAACACGAAAAAATGCCACATGACAAGAAATCATAACCTCACTGCCCAAAGGAGACAACATGAATCCCGACGGACAAACTAGACGAGGAACAAAGCTCAAATTAAAGATAAACTCGTAGAGAAGGGGTCCATCGATAGATGTCCTAATTAACATAGCCAGCTTGACCTAGATGGCAGCCGAGTAGCCATTGTTCGTGCATGTGCCCCCAATGACTAGCCCAACTCAGTTGTCGTTATTTAACCCTCGCAGTGATCCGAAGCACATGACACCTAATTTTGCGAGATGACAAGAAACCTTTTTTTAGATTTCTCACCACAACTACAGCCATGTACAACACAGCCTGCATGATATCTAGACGATAGCCAATCCAGGCGTGTCTGCTGGATTCTGGTCATATGCATGGACGAACTGATCTTCCATGTCTTGCAGGGATCGTCCAGGCACCAACGTAGTACTACAACACTTCTCTAGTACTATTGCTCGTCTCCCTCTTCTATTAAGTCACCCGACTTGCAGGGCTGGGGAGTGTGCCTATGGTCGGTTCTCAATTGCCGTCCCACATGTGTGTGCAAATGCAATATGACGCGTGTTCCATTCGGAGAGCAGCGTGCCAGACCGACTGACCGTATGGGGTGCGACGCGAATGCGACGGGCGTGCTGTATACTCTGTACATGTGTACCGCCGTTTTCTAGACGCTTTGCTCCATGTCGCGGGCGCAATCCATGGATACAAAATTAGTATACTGTATACTATTTAAAAGTTGAGGGCGGGGCTTTTCCTGCACGGTAAGCGGCGGGCAGTTCTGCCTAGTCGGTTTGATAGAGACGCGAGAAGACGAGGGAGTAGGCTACTGCGAACGTAGGGCTGTGTGATTTGACAATGAAGTTCTTCTTGGACAGGTGGGGGCCCGTGATTTGACTTGCCATTATCATTTTAATCAGAAGCGCCACGACCCGGCGTGAGTCTCCCGATTCCTGACCACCCCATACATGTGTGCCTCTCCCAATGCTCCACCATGTAGTAGAGGCTGGCTCTTTCATGAGAGCCCACTTCTCCACTTTTTCCTTGCCTCTCTTTCCTCCACATATGCAAAATGCCATGTAAAGCACACTATGTACTTACTTGCTCCTACAGGTGCTTAAGCTTGCCACATAGGCATAAAGTCCGATGTGGCAAGTTAATCAAGAAGAGACCGACTAGTTTGGTGACCCAAGGAAGAAACGGTTCTAAGCGCGTGTACCTATGTGAAAAGACACTTTTGAGTCTATAGCTAATTAAATGAAGCAAACTTAGCAACACCATTTCATTGGAACAGGTCACTCCTTGGCAAATGCAATAAATACTAGTACTCCCTGTGTCCCATAATATAAGAACGTTTTTGGCACTACACTAGTGTCAAAAACGTTCTTATATTATGGGACGGAGGGAGTACGAAGAAATAGATAGAGGAGTGAAAAAATATACACTTATAGCCAACCTTATAGCTAACCTTGTTGTAGTATGAGTGACTAAGTGATGACTATGTATGACATGCCAACATCAGATAGCCTAACCCACCATGTTAAATCTCCAAGGGTGCGACCGCGCGTGCGACACAACAGTCGTGGTAGGTGCGACCATGATATGGGGTGCTGGCAGCCCTTGGATCTGAGATCAAACGGTCGCATGCTAAGTTGCTGAATAACCCTCCCGCGGCAACCGGCAAATTTCCTCCCGCAGGCCGGAGTAGGTTTCTCGGTTTGCATGCGGGTTTAATGGAGGCGAGGAGGCGTGTTCAGCCGGGCGTGCAGTGGACAGCGCAGTACTATTAGATTTGACAACTACAACTAGTATATTATAGAAAAACAAAGAAGAGTAGTAGAGATCGAGATAAGAATAGAGACTAGGGAGGAGCATCATCTACTGCTTCGTGGGCTACTCCAGCTCCATTCGGGCGTGAACGTCCCCTACAGCCACTCCCTCCTGCGCTCCATTCGCGGGCGCCGCTGTTGACATTTGGGAGCGCACTCTACGCTTGCTAGCAGCCACGACTTCACCGACGACGACTTCTTCCCCGACCTCGGTAACCTCTTCCTCAACGACATGGGTGACAACCTCAACGCCAATGGTGCTGCTCCAGTTGCACCGTATGTGATTCTGTCCTTCCTGTTTGAAATCATGGTAGAATTCATGTTTCTACTCTATGTCCTAGACTCGATCTGTTCATCTACTATGCTAGTCCACATGATTAGTTTAATCTCTATTATAGCCGTCATGATTTATTTTGTAGTAAATCTCGTAGTAACTTGCTCATATATTCAACTGGCGGAACATCCCCTACAGCCACTCCTGTTTCATGGACGGCCTAGTCGATGCCTCGAAGGAGCCCTTCGTCTACTGCTATGAGTGCCCGGTGCCGTTTTGGGGCTCGCCGGCGGACATCGTGTATCACCTGACGCAGGCGTGCAGCAATCACTACTGGCCCTTGGCGAAGAACATCAAGTACGAGACGTGCTACCCGTTCACCGTGCCGGAGTCACTGGAGGATCAGCGCCGCCTACTAGTCTCAAAGGAGGACGGCAACGTCTTCCTCTTGATCGTGGCCACCGGCGAGGCCCGCGCAGGCCGCCGCCACATCTCTGTAGTGTGCGTCAGGGGCGACGCCGCTGACGCTGACACTGACACGAGGCTGATGTACGGGTGTGTGCTCACTATTACTACCCCTCGGAGGTCCGTGGGTGGCGACACTGGCTACGGCAAGCTGACTTGGACTCTGCCGTGCTGGGACCTTCCCGCCGATGTGGACATGGAAGACGCATGGTATTATGTGACCCCCAACAATGTGCATGGGGACTCCAAGGAGGTTCACCTGGACATATGCATTACTAAGTTAAATGTTGATCATTAGTCTTCGCTCAATGTAATCCGCTGTCTAAGCATGTGGAGACTTCCATGCATGATCTTGCTCTATTGGAGTATCGCGCATGAATATAAGTGTATCCATTTATGGTTTAGTCTAGAATCTTCCATGTATGAATTTTTACTACAGTACCGGTGAAAGACTTATGATGAATCATTTCCTGCAAAGCACAATAAGAGTTATTTCTTCATAATTTTGGATGCAGGTTGAACAGTTGAACGCTTTTGTTTGCAAAAGATACTTTTTTATCATTTCACCCAGATGTTTCTGAGCTCTAGAGATGAAATAATATCCGAAGAAACCTATCGATACCTGTTACACATGAGATGACCGCCACATCCTTTGTCAAAATAAACAACACCCCGATCAATGCATTTCACTCTTCTGTGCAACGGACGGGAACTACACTAGTGTCAAAAACGTTCTTATATTATGGGACGGAGGGAGTTCGAAGAAATAGATAGAGAGGAGTAAAAAAAATACACTTATAGCCAACCTTGTTGTAGTATGAGTGACTAAGTGATGACTATGTATGACATGCCAACATCAGATAGCCTAACGCACCGTGTTAAATCTCCAAGGGCGCGACCGCGCGAGCGACACGACGGTCGTGGTAAGCACGACCGTGATACGGGCTGCTAGCAGCCCTTGGATCTGAGATCAAACGGTCGCATGCTAAGTTGCTGAAAATTTGCAGAATAACCCTCCAGGATAGGATATTCACCCATAGGTCTGGAATCACGCCATGCAACCGTTCGATCTCAGATCCAAGGGCTCTCGGAAGCCCGTATCATGGGAGAATGGAAAGCCACTACCCTGTTGTTCGCCGCGGCGATTCGGTCCTACTCGTCCCGCACGTCCTTTAATACTACGACGGTTCGCTCCTAGTCGCCCGTCCATTCACATTACGGCAGTTCCACTAATCCTAACCCTCCTCCCAAATCCATGGCTTCCCAAATCTCCCCGATCGGCCGGTGAGTACAAGGTCGAACCATCACCGGCGATGAGTTCGCCGTCATCTACACCCGTTCTTCCGCTGACGGTGAAAGGATGCCTTTCTCGCAGATGCATGTTCAAGACTCGGATGATGAGTGGGTCACGGGCTAGATGTTGAGTACACCACAGTCACGGGACGAGAGAAGGATCTAAAGGACGAAGAGAGGAAGAAGCCCGTCGTGATCCAGGTTTGCGTGCATGACTTATGCTTGGTCTACCACATATGCCATGCCGACGTTGAGTGCCAGGATTTTAAGGACTTCCTCGAGAGCAACCTAGTCAAATTCTTTACTATAGACTTTGGTAACGACAAAGAAGTCCTGCGTCGGATAGGCCTTGTTGTAGGCAACACCTTCGACCTCCAGAAGAATCGGCTGGTGTCCTCTCGTCAGCCTTCAATGCTGACCCTGGCAGGAGCCATGGTTCATCCTTCGTACGGTAAACTGGAGAAACCTCCATACACGTTTCATCGTCATGCATGGCAGCAGAATGTACTAGATATAGACCACATCCACTACGCTGCAATGGATGGCTACCTTTGTTTCAATATCTACAAGGGTTGGATGAAGAGCAACAGCCAAGTTGGCGGTTCAAGCAAAGAAGTATCGGCCAAGAGGAAGAGGGATAAGGACGAAGTCGAGGACGTGGACTAGGACTCCAACTAAGGTGGCAGTGTCGTTGCTCCTAGTGGTTCTAATGCAGTGTCTACCTGGATAGTTGCAAAGTTTAATTTCACGTGTGCTTAATTTAATTTGAGGGGTGCGTTGTGCTGAGCCCCCAGCAGAACTATGTTATGTTTCTTCTTGTTACTTTAACTCTTCAGTACATACATACTAGTATTTCTTACATTTCATCTTTTAGTTGGTATAGTACTACCACTCGTTTCTTCACATTATATACGTACAATATAAATGGCCAACATCATATAGCCAGCAGTTTAGTTGTCAAAGAATTTCATGGTGCTTAGTTTTGTCAAAGAATATCAGGGTGCTTAGTTTTATTTGAGGGGTGGGTTGTCTTTGGACACCATTATTGTGACTAGCCTTTTTAATAGTACTATACGCATAATTTGGCGACCAGCGCTCTCTATATGTACCACCTTTTTTTTAATTTCAAGTTTTGCTCCATGGTGCAATCCATCGATACTACTGTTGTACAAAAGTATACATTTTTAAAAGGTTAGAGGGCGGGGCAGTCTAGCTTGGTTGGTTTCACGAGAGGCGCGAGCCTTTGTGATTTGACAGCTCACTACTGCTGGAAGGCGGGGCCTTTGATTTGACTGCTCGTATAAATGCGCCGACGACCTGATCGAGGAGGAGCAAAGAACCGTGCGGTATACTCAAGTTTTCCACTGGAGTAGTACTGCGACGGAGGAGCATGAAACACGGCAGCCCAGTGCCATATGGCGATAAAAAATGATCTAATTTTCTAGTCATCTCATTGTTAGCATTGTTCTATTCATTCCCTCAAAAAAAACCATTGTACTATTCATGCCTCACAGAGAACGTGACACGTGAGGCGAAACACCCAAACCAAAAGATGAAACACAACAACAAAAGAAGAAGGAAGATTATCACCCCAAATGATCTAATTCGCCGTGGAGTTGTAACTGCTTCTTCATCGCCTCCACGACCTCCATCTCCTTGCGCGTCTCCTCCGCGAACTTCTTCATTCTGTCCATGATGCGGGATTTCTCGACACGAGCCTTCATCATCTGTTCCACGGCCGCATTACGTACCTTGACAGCAGCCGGGTGCTCGATGCGGAGCTTCGCCAACTCCTCCTTCTGCTCCATGACGAGGGCTTGCAACATCTCCATCGAGGAACTACTATTCTCATGCATCTTCTTCCAGCCGGCGTTCTTCTCCTTCAATAGGTCGATCTCGTAGCAGAGCTTTGCCTTGTCCTCCTGAAGTCGTAGGATTTCGCCGGTCGCCTTCTTCTCCAAGGCAATGCTCTTCTTCAGCAGCATCACCAAGCCGGCGGTCAGCTCCCCCTGCTGATTGAGCTCGGCGGGCATGTCGTCGAGGCTCTCCTTCAGCAACTCCATCAAGCCTTGGATGAACTCCTTCTACTTATTGAGGTGCTTATTGAGCTGATCGGGCATGCCGTCAAGGGATAACGACTCTAGCTCCGCCGGCTCGGCATGTCCGCCTCCGTGGCTAGGGCGCTCCTAGGAGCCATTGCCTGCCCGTGAGAGATCTTTCGAGGTCTCTGCGTGGTGGCGAGCCCTCTTTTTTTTCCACAGCCTTGGTTGCCGCTCCCTTGTTACGAGTAGTTCTCGACCTAGAGCTCTGCTCACCGGCCATGGCAACGGATTTTACGAAGAAGAAGCACTTATGAGGAGGAAAGGTAGAGTAATTTTCAGTTAGGTAGTTCCCCTTTTTATAACCTAAGTACTAGCACTAGTACTAATACCTGCATAGTGGGGACACGTTCAGGTTTGGTACGTAGTACTAGTAGGTGTGAGCAGGCTTTCGAATGTGATGGGAACAAGGTAAAGATTAATTGATGGTTTTGGTTTGAGGCTGAAACGGCTCCCGATGAGTTTAGCGGAACATAAATTTCAAGTACTACACTGCTCAAATGCGTAAATATTATGTTCTTTGTCAAAATTTGGCACACAATCTGAAGGAGACCAATGGAAGTACTACTTAGCAACCCACGATTTAACTACTGCATGCGCCGATGGAGTAATAATGTCTTTCTTCCGCCCTCACGTCCACTCAATTTGCATGCCCTGTATTAATTGACCATCAATGAAGTGAACGACTTTACACGTGTCAAATTATCACACGGGGTGGATCTTGGTACAAAATCGTGTCCGCCCGTGTACCCGCGTGTGCGTGCGAGGGAATGAATGCGTGCGTGCACATCTTCGCTTCGTGCATGTACCGCCAGTATGGCTCTGGGAGGACGAGTACATTCTTCTGGAACCAGCAGCACGTCACTGTGATCAATCCACGCAAGGAGGTCGCGACAACGTATCCACATGTGCCACGTGGCTTCATGAACTGTAAGAGAGACACTTTGTAGCGTGCCATTGGTATTCTAATTTACGTGTTTTGCACATACTCGAAGTACTAGTAAGGTACACGTGCATTGCATGCATCAGATTTTGCAACCAATTTAAGTATAAATACCACACTATAGCATGTAAGCTCTGAGTCATATATGCCTGATGTAGCCCTTCGTTTAATTCTTATAGTTCATCTCATTCAAAATCAATTAGAGGGTGCTTGGATACGTTTTAGTCCCATGACTAAAAGTAGTGAGACTAAAACATGCTAGCCTCATCCATGCATGGATCCAAATACTAAGGAGACTAAAATCAAGTTAATGAGCATTTATTATCCTCCAAACCCTCCAATCCAGAACTCGCCCGTGTTAAAGGAGAGGAGTTAAATGAGGAGAGAGAGGACTAATCCACATTTTAGTAGGGGTACCTGACTAAAAAATTTTAGTCTCAAGACTAGTTTTAGCCCTCTTTAGTCGTGGGTGCTTGGAACTTTAGTCTGTTAAAGAGACTATTTTTAGTCAGACTAAAATAAGTCCCTTGGATCCAAGCACCCTCTTAGTTTTTATAAAAAAAATCTAAGAATGCGGGAATAGGAAAAACATGGGATTATAGTGGAATGACGTCTTGAATCCTCTGAGGATTGTACGAGTGTTTGATTGTGCATGGAAAAACGCAGAATTCTTTCAAAGAGGTTTGAGTGGATGGGATGTTTCCTATGAAATCTAGTGCAAATGAATCATATGGAAAAATTCCTATGGTTTACAATCCTACGAATCAAGCAACCAAGATAGGAAAAATTCCTAATGATTAGAATCCTCCAAAATTCCTTTGAGAATCCTTTGAATCAAAGAAGCCCTTAATCTATTTTATGATTCATGGAATTTTGCGTTGTAAAGCATAAAGTAAAAAACATATAATGGCAATTCAACTAGAAAAAAAGTTTGGGCAGTTATGATACGGAAGATTCTAGAACAAAAGAGAACCCTTTGTTGTTTTGAGGTTTGTGCATTATGCTTAAGTTCAACCATGGAGTCTGCTAGATTGTACATGTGGCAAAATCCGGTGGGGGGCTAGAAGATGGTGCAAGGGGCCGAGTGGAGGGAGACTATGAAGGAATGCACAAGTGTGAGATCGATATTTAGAGAGAGGGGGCGAACACGCGCGCTGTTGCACGCAGTGGTGGAGCCATGAAAAATAAATGAGCTAGGGGGCCAAGCATTGTTAATCCTTTACGAGGAGGGTCAATTCATGAAATTAAACCTTTTTAGCAGCAATTGTCTAAATATCACATTCATATTAGCCTCGATATATAGTGATGTTAGGGGCGGGGCCCTTACTCGCTTGTCTTCGCTCATTATTGCACGTGTTTGAGAGATGAAGCGGAAGGCATGGATGATGAGAGGGGGACGTTGGATATATAGTTAATGTGGGTGTATTAGCTATATATGTTAATCCTATTTAGAGAGGTATAGATTGATCGATGTGGGCGTGGGAAGAGGGTGAGACCTCACTTTGGATATATCGATTGATCGGTTTGTGTGGAAAACTATGAAAGACCTAGCTATATACACACATACATAGAGGAACATCGATCATTGCGCATGCACGCGTGAGAGATAAAGAATGCCCGATATGATGGAGAGAGGGGATGTGTGTGGGTGTGTGCCTTCATGGGAGACCGACACGAAGAAAAAGATTGCATGCGTCATGATGGATAATGCCGATTGGTAGTGTGTGTGCATGCATGCACGAGAGAAAGTTAGTGGTACAATTATAAAGAGAAGACTACTATGTGGGTGTAAAAGAATAGGTGAGGTCATAATCAATGTAAAGTTGAATTCAAATATTTGAATAAGAGATCCTGATGTTTGAAACCCATGCATGCGTGAATATAACGGAGATCTGCGCGGTGTGGTTTGGAAACGAGCATGTTGTAATGTATACACATTGAACAAGTTCAGACTGATTTGAATTTGAGATACCGATGGCAGACATCATTTGGCCACGTCGCATCCGTGCATGGACACACTATTCTAATTGGAGATGATGGGCGGCTTCGCATCACATATCTATATCTATACCCCTATATATATATTATATTCTATATTTTATATTGTGTGCAGGTAACTTTAACTTTGAAAGATGGTCGTTGGATGAGGCGAATTCGATGGTCCAAAGATGGTAAACTTGAGCACTATTGGCCGTTGGATATCATCTAGATTCCACCAGATTTCGCCACATGTATAATCTAGAAGACTCCATGGTTGAACTTAAGCATAATGCACAAACATCAAAACACAAGCACTTCTTATTTGTTCTAGAATCTTCCGTATCAGAATTGCCCAAATGTTTTTCTACATGATTTGCCATTATTTGTTTTTTACTTTATGTCCTACAACGCACAATTCCACGAATCTTAAAATAGATTAGCTTTCTTATAAAAACTAGATGATTTTGAATGAAATGAACTATAAGAATTAAACGAACATCTACATCATGCATATATGACTCAAAGCTTGCATGCTATAATGTGGTATTTATTCATAATTTGGTTGTCAAATCTCATGCGTGCAATGCACGTGTACCTTACTCTAGTCTAAATGGTGTTTGTGTGTGTTTTGTGCGTGTTGAGGTGCAAATTGTCTTTTTTTTTGGTACACGTTAAGCTTGTTCTTCTTAAATTTCAAGCCCGCCTTGTTATGCCGAAAATTCAAGCTAGCGTCTCTGTCTATCATGCTGCGAAACTCCCGCCTCTTCAACCCGCGCCTTGTTAGCCCAAAATATTTAAGATATATCTTTGTCTCGTTGTGCTCCGACAACTCCCTCCATCTCAACCCGCGCCTTTCTATTCCGAAATTACAACGCGCGCGAAAACTCCCACCTCCTATGAAATCCAGACACGCGAAATGCCTGTGGTACCCCTGAACCGAAATAACCGCCTCAAATTGGTGGGGGGGTACTTTCGTAACTTACCCCACATTTCGGACAAGCGCGTCTCTAAGCCATGGTTCCCCACTACCATCCCATCCACCCACCCATTCATACACCGAGGCCGCGAAAACCCGCGACGAAACCTCACACCCTGCTCCGTCCGCCACCCAGTCAGAGCCTCTTCCCCGACGATGTCGTCCACAACAATACCTTGACGTCCCTCATCCACCGTACCGGATGAGGATCCATCGTCGATCTCATCGTCCCGCCGGTTCAGCCACCCCGTCCTCCACCTCCAAGGAGCTGCCCCGACGTTCCCCTCGTCTTCCGCGCCACCTCCATTCCCACACCACCGTCTTCACCTGCACCACTGGAAGAGCATCATCATCACCGTTTCCTCGGATGAAGCTGCGGCCTAATCGGCACCACCAAAGAGGTTGTACACTAACCGCCGCATTTTCTTCTTGATTCAATCTCACGGTGCTGCCAGCGTTCGGTCCCGAGCCGACACGGCGCGGCTCCATCCACGGCGGCGTCGCTGGCCACTTCCTCCACGGCGTCGCTCCCTCGGTGGCGATGTCCACATCAGTAGGAGCTGCTGCTGCTTTAGCTCTCGCTCGCACTGCTGCTCTGCTCTTGCTCTCGGTCCCCTGCCTGGTCTGCTCTTGCTATTGCTCTTGCTCATTGCTTGCTCTCGCTCTTGCTCCCTGATTGCGATGCTGCTCGATTTAGCTACACTTGATCGGTGAATCGACTTTTGGGTCACCGATTTTCGTAAGGTGGGGGGCTCACGGGGTGAAGGAAGAACCAGCCGTGAGGGAGGGGGGCTCACGGAGAGGTATCCCACTATCTATCTTAGGGTTCAGGATGGGGACGGTGGTCGCCGGCGGTGGCGGGGCATTGGCGGGGTGGTGGCGTGGGGATTGCCGGAGAAAAAGCTTGGCATGGGGGGGGGGGCCTAGAGGGATGGCCAGGGTGGCGGCGGACCGACGGTGGGGAGTGTTTTCGGGGCGGGCGAGGCGGCGCACCGCCGGCCGCGGGCGGCGGGGGGCAGCTGTTTGGCCGATGGTGGCTGGCGGCTCAGGGGGGTGGAGGTTGATGATGAACCGCAGACCCTTGATTTCGTATCCAACAGCTGCAAAATCGATTGACCAGAGATGAAAAAGTCAGTCGACCAACGTGTAGCATCACCTTGCTAGTGCGTTCAGTTTTGACAGCAAAATTCAGTTTCGACAACAAAATTCAGTTTCGACAGTTAAGTTCAGTTTCGATAGTTAAGTTCAGAGATGAGCGGATGATGTATTTTACATCTAGCACTTTGTGGTTATGTATTTTACGTCATGTATTGGAGATGCTATTAGAATTCTACTCAGGTTAACATTGTTCGTTGTCTCTCTTGTCCTGCTTCAGCCTCGGCGTCGTCCAACTCATCGGAGCTGCTCCAACGACGAAGCCCTCCATCACAGCGGAGCAGTACCTCGGGCTCCATCTCCGGACGCCTAAGATCTTCTTCCCCTCCTCCGACAGCAAAGTTAGCTGGAGCATCCTCACCGGCCAACCCAATCACGCTGAGATCGACATGGCTTCGCCAAAGAGGTTGTACACTTGTTGCATCTCTTTTTTACTCTACATGTTATATATATTGTCCACTGATCACTTTCGTAACGGGAAATCGATTATTTTATCCTACTATATGACAAGCTGTGAGGTACCGGGCAACTTAGCTATCCGTGATGGACTCTCTTGAACGCCATCATTATTTATCTCTCTGGCGTTTGAGCTGTGCATTTGTCGATGGGCCCGGAGTTGAACTAGTATGGCGTTGGCACGGGTCCAAAGTAATAGAAGTAGCACAAAAACATTTTTTTAGTGTAGGATTTTCCTTGCTCAAGCCTGCCTACTAGAATCAACAGTGCTTGAAAGGAAAAGTGAATGAAAAACATAGGAATTGGAAAGTTTCCTATGGTACTACTTTTCATGAATTTGGTATAAAGGAATGGGCCAAAGGAAAACTGTAGGATTTGTTCCTTTAGTGTCTCCTTGAAAGAAAAACCGTAGGAATTCTAATTTCCACTTCTCCTCATTTTCATATTCCTATTCATCAAGCACAAGACTATGAGATAGTAGCATAATAGCATTATAACCGTACATTTTCTTGTGGTTTGACTTAATCTCACCATGCTTTTTTGCATCCTGTGATCCTCCAATTGTTGTGAATCAAACACCCAGATTGGCAGAAATCCTGTGTTTTTAAATTCTCTATTTTGCACGTGCATTCCTATCCTAGTCCTGTCTATTTCTTGTCCCTGCATTGTTAGAATCCTCAAATTCAAACAAGCCCTTACTCAGTTACTTCTGTTACAGATATGTGTCAAAGAAAACATTGTGTGGTTTGTCCTGCTCCTGCGGTGCTGTGTTCCACCCCAGCTCAGCTGCTCCAACGACGGAAGGGTTCACTATAGCAGGGATCCGCTCTCCAGACTGTCTTTCGCCGCCTCAGATCTTCTTCCCCGCCGCCGACAGCCACGACAACTGCATTACCATCATCAACTGAGCAGATGACCTCGAGGACTACACGGGTCCGCAAGAGGGGTCGCACTCTTCCGTGTCTGCTTACCTTATGCGTCGCTTAATATGATGACATGCTACATTATCGTCGTGTTCACCTATTAGACTCCGAGTCAGGTCCAAACTAATGCTGAAACTTGAGTTTTTAAATGGTTGTGGGGTACATATTGGGGCAGCAATCAAGACTATCTGTCTACTATCCGTTAATCTCCGGTGTCTACTATGAGTTTCATGTTGGGTGCAAACAAACGTTAAAGGAGCCATTATCTGTATTTTTAACTAAAGCTATTATCTGCCTGCTATCATTGGTTTTGGGTCTATCCACAGTTTGCTACCATCACTCTAGATTTGTGCATGCACTCCTTACATAATCTCACTATGTTTTATTCCTATGCATGCCAGTTATTGTACACAATGGAACTGATCATGTAGAGCAAAAGAGACGAGCCTTGCATGGCAATAAAATTTCATGCAGGCGTCGTTCCATGGTGGGCGCAAAGGCAACCCCCCTCCACCCATTTTGGATCGTAATCAAGAGGAAGATAACTGTTCTGAGGGGGATTCAGAAGGAGAACACCACTCCTATTTACCCCATGAGGTCTTCACTCTAACTTGGCATGCTGATGTTGGTAATATCATGCATATGGTGCCTTGCATTGCTTACTGTATAAATTAAAGATGTCATCTGCTTAGTTTAGACATGCTTTGTGTCAATGCCATCTATTTAGTTTCTTTATCATATATGTGAATCATGCAATGCCATTTTGTCTAGCCAGGCATCATATATGTGAATTTTGCAATGCCACCCTAGTTAGCTAGTCATCTTATATGTTAATTATATCATGCCATCATTTTTTATTACGTCTTAAATTTGTCAACAATTTTATTACATTCAATTACTCTTCCTGTGCATCAGCCATTCGGCACGGTCATGGAAAATCTGGAGTGGAAACAAGGTCTTCAGAGCGCATAATGCTATCTCGACGCGCATGTCTTGTCAAGTTACCGATAGCTCCTCGTGAGGAGGAATCGAGACAGATGACCAGTCATATCCCCCAGGTGCATGCCCTAACTTGGCAGGGTTATGTTGCTCATATCATGCGTATGGTATCTTGCATTGCTATGTCATTTGCTTAGTTTAGACATGCTTTGTGTGAATGCCACATGTTTAGTGTCTTGCAAAATATGTGAATTATGCAATGCCATCTTGTTGCAAGACATTATATATGTGAATTATGCAATGTTATCTTGTTGCAAGGCATTATGTATGTGAATTATGCAATGCCATGCTGTTTAGGAAAGCGTCATATATGTGAATTATATCATGCCATCCTTTTTTTGTATTTCTCATTGCTTTTGTCGACAATGTTTGTATATTCAACTGCTCTTCCTGTGCATCAGCCATTTGAATTGGTGATGGAGAAATCTGGAGTGAAAACAAGGTCTTCAGAGCAGACAATGCTACCTGCTGAAGAAGATATCTTGCTGGTTACAGATAGCTCTTCAAAGGAGGATTCAGAGGCAGATGACCTGTCCTATTACCCCCCTGAGGTGTATGCTCAAACTTGGCAGGGTTATATTACTCATATAATGCATATGTTGTATTGTAATGCTTAGTTTTTACATCATATACACAATATTGAATGCCATCTCCTTAGTTGACACATCATATATGCGATTGCCCTCTGCTCACTTCCTTAGTATATAAATCATATATTTGAATTATGTCATGCCATGAAGTTTACATAGACAGCATGTATCTGAATTATGGCATGCCAACCCATTTTCTAAAGACATAATATAGTTATATCATCTTATCCTGTTTACATAGTCATCATATTTTAAATTATGTCATTCTATCCGTGAATTATATCATGCCATCATGTTTCCATCGACGACATGTTTGTGATTTATGGCATGCCAACCACTTTAATAGACACATCGTATAGTTATATCATGTCATCCTATTTACATAGTCATCATATTTTGAAGTATGTCATTCTATCATGTTTAGTTAGCCATCATACATGTGAAATTGTGTCATGCTATCCTGTTTAATTAGCCATCATATATGTGAAATTAAGTCCTGCTATTCTGTTTGCTTAGACAACATAAATGTGAATTTTTTCATGCCCTGTTTTCTTCCCTACTATCCATTGCACCTGTCTATCTTACAATGTATGTACATTCAATTACTTTTCTTGTTTATCAGCCATTTCAATTGGAGGGAGTGATGGCAGTATTTATGGGAGTAAAAACACGGTCTTCAGAAAAGATCGTGCTACCTGTCGATGCATATAGAACCACAGTTGTACTTTCCCAAGAACCAGCCCCACCACACATAACCCACACTCATGCAGATTGTACCCCTACCCAGTTGGACAGAGAACCAGCTACACCCCTTCTAACCCCAACCCCAACAGATAGACACCCAGTTCCTGTTGACACATCACCGTCTCCACCACAGAGCACCCAAACACGAGCAGTTAGTAAGGCAACTGCAGTGCCCAAATCACGAGGACCACCACTCCGAACCCGAAGTCAACGCTTAAAGCGGAAGAAGAATTGTTCTCATGTCAGGTTCCGTAGATATGGTTCATACTGCTTTGCTCTTGCATCACTACATTTACTGATACCAACCAATTTCAAATTTGAAGGATGCAACTGAAACTCCAATGGCGCAACAGGTATGTTTTAAACCTGTTTCTTCAACGTGTTTGGTTGTTTGCTGTTGTAACTTGCTCTATGTTGATTTCAGTTTCAATTGAATAAATAGTTATGTTCTCATGCCATGCACATTACAAGTGTTGTTATTGTTGTGTAGTTTCACACTTATATTCCGTCTATGCTGCTTTTGTCTTAAATAGATATGATTCAACTATATCTATCTTGATTTGGCAACATAAACTAGAATGATATAGACCATACGGGACCATACTACATAGATATATGTTTGTTTCATGTTGTTATCCTGTCCACCTTACTACTGAACTGGTTATCAAAATGAGTTTCATATACTACATTGTAAACCTGAGATGTGTTTGTTTGTTTCTCTTTTAGAACACGGATAAAATATTGGAGAAGAGTACCCTGTTATGCAATGGTAAAGTAAGTAATGTAGATAAGGTTCAATATAGTGAGACATCCCTGTTGGTCTCCAAGAAAGCTGATAAAAACTATATTGAAGACACTAAGACAACCCCAAAGTCCTGTCTTGATGTAGTATTCGAGTTACTGGCTACCACTGCTGGCACCAGCTCTTCGAACTCGTTACTGAATCGGGCCAAATTTCTTGAATCTCAACTTCAAGTTGAAAGACATCGATCGAGATGTTATGCGACAGAAGTCAAGGACCGAGGAAGTCCCTGCAGATTCAGATGCATACTTTCTCGGTGCAACAAAGAAGTTACTGGAGGACTTAAGCACCAAACAAGAGAAAGTTAATAAGCTTGCTAAGCATCTTGCCAAAGATTATGGGTACCCATGATATTGTTTCTTGAGCTCTTCTCAAGTGGTTTCAGCCGACTTGTTTTGTCATGTGTTTATATGCTGTTGTGTTCCCTATATTTTCACTGGTGGCGAACTTTGATGCCCAGTGGATGTAATATGTGTAATAGCCGTGATAGCCTAGTGAAAGTTTCTTGCTTATTTATTTCCTTGTTGTCTTGTTTATTTGTTTGCTTGTAGTCAGTGCAGTTCTTTTTCTGCGGTTTGCTAGTGGCTGCAATAACCTATTTTTTAAAACTAGGCCACAATAAACGCCACAGTAGTGACACTGGGCCTACGGGCCGTAGAAATAGTGGGCCTTCTATGGGCCGTAGAAACAGTGGGACTTCTACGGGCCGTAGAAACAGTGGGCCTTTTACGGGCCATAGAAATAGTGGGCCTTCTACGGGCCATAGAAACAATGAGCCTTCTACGGGCCGTAGAAACAATGGGCCTTCTACGGGCCGTATTATCAATGGGCCTTATACGGGCCGTATGATCGATTGGGCAAATATGGGGCAAACAGACCGCATTCTGGCCATAAACGGGCTAGACTTGGAATCGTCCGTTCATGGGCCGACCATAACGGGCCATCGTTAATAGGCCGTATTTGGTGACGCTATGAAAACGGCCCAACATATTAACGGACCACAAACGGGTCGACTGTAACCACGGGCTGAATTTGGCCCACAAGCAGAAAATGACAGTAACAAGCCATAAGTAAAAGAATGCTGGAAATGAGTGTCGGTGTCAAAACCGGCGGATCTCAGGTAGGGGGTCCCAAACTGTGCGTCTAAGGCGGATGGTAACAGGAGGCGGGGGACATAATGATTACCCAGGTTCGCGCCCTCTCGATGGAGGTAATACCCTACTTCCTGCTTGATTGATCTTGATGATATGAGTAGTACAAGAGTTGATCTACCACGAGATCGTAGAGGCTAAACCCTAGAAGCTAGCCTATGGTATGATTGTTGTATATCTATCAACTAGCCTGGCCTCGGTTTATGTAATGCACCAGAGGCCTAGGATAACAAGAGTCCTAGCCGAATACGCCGGTGGGGAGGAGTCCTTGTCTTGATCGACAAGTCTTGTGGAATCTGCCTTGTATGCAGCAGCTGTCCGGACTGGCCCATGAGTATACGGCCATGGGGGTCCTCGGCCCAATCTAACAGATCGGGAGATGACTTGGTGAGTACCCCCTAGTCCAGGACACCGTCAGTGGCCCCCTGAACCGGTCTTCAAGTTAGGAACGCTCCTTGATTCTTCTGAACTGTTCTTCATCTTCGGTCGTCGGTCTTGAAAACTGGTTCAACAAATCTTCTCATCTGCGATCTTGAGGATCACCGAAGCGCATCCGAAGAGTTTACACATCGGGTATCCAAGGAGCCCCTTTAAGTTCCGGCCTTTATCAATGCCTTGTTATTTTTATGCCACACCTCGGGTTTGAAGTTGTTCCCGAGAGGCAGTGTCCTCTTGCGTCCGAGCTCCAACGCCGGACTGCATTCGAGGTATCCTTTGCAGCCGAGCACCAATGCTGGACTGCTTCCGAGCTCCGACGCCGAAATGTATCCGAGCTCCAACGCCGGACTGTGTCCAAGCTCGAGCGTCGGACTGTATCCGAGCTCCAACGCCAGACTCTATCCAAGATGTCATAGATCATCTTGCTACAAAAAAGTTGAAGGAGTGTAGCCGAACTTAATGCCGGAAATGCCCTCTATGGAGCTAGTCGCTAGCGCCCGAGCTTTTGCTGGACTACCTCCATGGTGGTGCACCACCCCGTCCGTGGGCTGATTTTTTTGTGAATATTTTTAACTGGCGCAGTTTATCCTCTGCCGAGATATATAGCCAGTATCCCTCAAGGTGTGTATCAGTCTAAAACCTGAGATGCACCTGAAGGAAAGCATAAAACCACTATTCCCAGTAGCCCCTGAGACTCAGGTCGATGCGCGAAATCGGCCTGAGGATCAACTCCTAGCTCGGCAGCATACATAGGAATAAAAACGCAGTGTAATATATTAGAGATAATAGTGATCGATGAACGGGCCCCTGAGAGAGAGTCGTGAGAAGTCGCCGCAATATACTAGCTTGACGCCGGATAGGTCCATATGGTACCTATTATTGTCCGAAGACATGTATGCGCATAGTTCGGTCAAGCCGAACACTGAGCACTTTGAATTCTCTACAGAATAAGCAATGCAGTAGCCCCCGAGACACTGGTAGGGTGGCAACACCAGATCAGGGGATCGATGTGCCCCTTTAATATTTATAAATAATGAGCACAGAGCCCAGTAGCCCCCGAGCCTTAATGTGGGCACGGGTGGCCGAATTAAGGATCGATATCCAGAGTAAAATCACAGATTATGTGTAATGATTCTATGTATCCAAGTACTTACATCATTATTTTGACTCCATTGCGATCGTTTATAAGTGGCCCATCCTCGGCTTCTACCCCTTGGTAGATACTACACATGGTGTTTCCGCACTAACAAAACAACCCTTAGCCGATGTCTCGGTGCCCGAAGGCGGTTGTGTTAGCGGAAACGAGGCTGTCGGATTTCGGGTTCCGGCAGACCCTTGAGGTTCGAGCACTGGGGTGCGCGCGGAGATCTTTCCCCTACCAGCTCACGCGTCCTTGGTTTGCGAGGGATCTAAACTAGGAAGAAGAACACACAAGGGACACGAGGTTTATACTAGTTCGGGCCACCATTGTGCTATAATACCCTACTCTAGTTTGTGGTGTGGTGGATTGCCTCAGGGGCTGATGATGAACAGTACAAAGGAAGAAAAGCCTCGCGAGGGGCTGTTCTTGAGCTGGTGCGATGGACTGCTTGGGTGAGTCTAGTCGCTTCTCTTTCTCTCTATCCGGTAGGTTCGACCTGTCTTGGTCCGTTGATCCCTTTTCCTACCTCTGTGGTGGCTAGTCCTATTTATAGAGGGAGGCCCTAGGCCTCTTCCCAAATAATGAGCGGGAAGGGCGCCAACAATTGGCCATTTTGAAGGGGAACATCTAGTACACTTATCTTGACTAAAGTTGGTCTTCGGCCGCCAAAGACTCTGACGGTGAAGCCGTCCTGGACTCCACGATGACCTCTGTCCTGCCGCTCTGCTGGTCTTGGTCTTGTTGCACCGAAGCGGTAACCTTTGCCTGATGCCTTGGCCTGTGCTTGCCTCCTTTGCACCAAAGGGGAAACGAGGACACTGCGCGGGCTGGCGCCCGCCTGGCGCCCGCCTGGTCCTGATCGTCATGGCTTGCGTCATGGGGCACCCTTGTGAGGTACCCTGCCTTGATCTCTCCGCCTCCTCGTGAGCCTGCCTGACGAGGCTGCTCCTGAGGAAGGTTCCTGTCGTCCGCCCCGCGAGGCTTGGCCCCTCGCGAGGGTCTTGAGCTTGAGCTGATGAAGCTGGGCCGCTCTGGGCCCCCACTTGAGCCACGCCGCAGGCCGCAGGCAGGCAAGTCTGGGGACCCCCGTTCCCAGAACGCCGACAGTAGCCCCCGGGCACAAGGCGCGCCCGGACTTGGCTTAGCAGAGAAGCGAAAGGGGCAAGTGCGAAGCGCCGCGGGCCCCAACAGCCTGCGGGCTTTGGCGCCGCGTGGCGATTGATTTGTCATGGGCGTCTCCGCTTCCTCACGATGCCTCATTACACTCCCGGCTAAGCGGACCCGGGGTTGCAACACAGCCATTCCCCTTTCGCCATCCGCGCACTCCCGGCTCTTCCTTCTTCCTCTGGCTCCAACTTCCGCCCTTGATCCAACTCGGACTCTCACCCTTCCTGTCGCCATGGCGCCAACGAAGAAGGAAAAGGCGAAGAAGCCCGCGCCTTCGTCCCGCTCGCCTCCAGCGGTGGCCCCCACCGTCGATCGATCTATCATACTCAACCCCAAGGGCTTGGGCAAGGTCCGCTCTGCTCTTGCCACCATCTTGAATGAGTGTGGCAGGACCACGGCATGGCCTGCGTCCCATGCCTCCTCCGACAGGATTGTCACGGAGGTCCGGTTCTTTGTTGATGCCCTGTGGGCGGGTCTGGTTCCCCCCTTCTCCGCTTTCTTCAATGCGGTGCTCTCCCACTATCGGATCCACATGATGCATCTCGGGCCTGAGTCCATTACCCTCCTGGCTGTCTTCGCCTTTGTCTGTGAGGCAATGGTAGGCATCCCTCCTTCTGTTGCTCTGCTGCGTCACTTCTTCTCTTTGCGCCTGAGTGATCCTACTCAATGCTCGGGGTGTGTGAGCTTCCTGGCGGTGCCCGAGACGGCTGCTTCGGGGATCGATTTCAGACTCCCTCCCCCTGAGGCCAAGTTCAGAGAGCGGTGGTTGTATGTGGACGTTGGGGTGCACAGCCCCCTGCTCTCGCATCCTACATTGCATGTTGTTCCCAACTCAGGCTGGGGTCACGAGACGCTCGCGGACACCCGGCTTGCATTCATCTGGCGCCGCTTCGAGAGCTTGAGGGCGCTCAACGTGATGGCGCCCAAGGTGGTGAAGGAGTTCCTCCAGTGTCGCATTGCTCCTCTCCAGCGCCATTCTCACCGGATGTGGGACTTTGTGGGGCGCCGAGACCGTATGCGACTTCAGGAGGGGGACCTGGCGCCTGAAGCGCTGAGGACGGTGCTCAGGGTCCTGGTTGGCGATCCTTCCCCAGGTAGCCTTCGACTTGATGGTGGCCTCTTGTATCTCTGTTCGGGCAGGGCCGATTTTGTGAATCAGATGCCCAGCTTTGATGAGTGGGGGCTGCGCCCGGCTGACCTCAGGGGGCTTCGCGAGAACCCAGTTGCCGTGGTAGCTCTTCCGGTCGCCCAAAGTGGCTCTGTCTCAGGTGATGGAGCAGGGAGACGAGAACCGTCAGGAGTTGAAGAGAGCAACGTTGAGGTGGTGACGCCGCGCGGAGCCCCGAGGTCGGCCTCTCCCGAAGCTCGTTCGGGAATGGTGACAGGTCAGGAGTTGCGGCCTCCGGCTACCGAGGTTGGGGCTCCCAAGGCTGGGGCTCCCGAGGTCCCGGTCGTCCCTCATGAGGCGGCGCCTGGGGGCGTCCCCCAGGCTGGTCCCATTGGCGCTGATCACCTTGCCGCCTCCTCCATGCCACAAACCGAGCCCTGTGCCGAGCGCTTAGGCCGGTTCCGTGTAGACTTCATGGCCCTCTGCAAGAGGAAGGAGGCCTCGGACGGTGACGATCGCCCTTGCCGCTTGCTGAAGTGCAGGAAGTACTTCGCCACGGACGAGTAAGTCCTCTTCTCTCTCTGCTCCTCTACTTCTCGGTTCTCGCAGCTGACTGTGACCTTTCAGGGCCCTTCCTGCCGAATTTGCGGAGACGGCCAAGGAGCCATCTCCCCAAGCTTCGTCCTCATTGCTGGTCCTTGGTGTGTCGGGCTCAAGCAGCACCCTCATCACTCAGCCGGTCGGAGAGGTGGCCCGTTCAGCTGAGCGTCCCGAGCCTGTGCGCCTGCTGTCTCCCCTTCACGAGTTCTCCTGGGGCATAGCCAGCTTGCCCCGTGCTCCTCCCTTGATCGTGGATGGTGATTGGTTGAAGTCGATCTTGAGATCTTCTTCTAGGGACGGACCGGCGCCATGCCCTTCCCCTGGCGAGGCCCGTCCGGCGATTGTTGGGGCGCCAGCCCCCTGCCCTACACCGGGAGGAGGCGCGCCGCCTCCGGGCCCTCCGCATTCACCAGCAGCAGGGGGTGACGAGGAAGACGTGCTCAAGTGTGCTTGCGAACGCCGCGCCCTTCGTCAAGAGTTTCTCCATGGGGCGACGGACGCGGTGAACCAGCTCGGGGCGGAGCTTGCCGGCAAAGAAGCGCGTCTCGTGGCCGAAGGTTTGCGCCTTGCCGAAGAGAGGCGCAAGCTGAAGGTAGCCGTTGCCTTCGCGCGTCACCAGCGTGACCTTGACAATGCGAAGGCTGAGGCGTCGCTGGCGGCCTCGTGAGAGGCTTGCTCTCCAGCCGTCGAGGAGGCCCTGGAAGCAGATCGGCAGAGCAGGGACGCGGAGGAGCGTGCGTGGGAGCTCCAAGCCTGGAGCAACTCTCTGGAGTAGCAGGTGGAGTTGCGCCAGGCAGCACTTGTGTCGCTGAAGGAGGCTTCCGTCGACCAGGCGGAGCTCCAGAAGCGCGAGGAAGCGCTGTTGCTGGAGGCTAACCGAGCGCAACCTTGACCTTGAGCGGTTGGAGACGAGGGAGCGCCTGGTGGCTCAGGCGGAGGATGATGTCGCCGCGTGCGAAGCCCGATCCCAAGAAGAGGTCGACCGCCGCGTAGCGAAGCTCGCTCAGGCCTCGAGTGCCAGTATGAGTTGAGGTTGGAGTTGGTCAGGGCCGAAGCTGAGGGCAGGACCGCGACCCTCAAGGCCAAACTAGACGAAGTGACGTGGGGTGCGGGCTCCTTCGCAGCCGCCCTTTGTGCAGCGCGGGCGGAGCTGACCTCCTCCCGCGCCGAACTGCTTCTTCTCTGGCAGAGGATTGATGGCGCCGAGGCCACCGCACGGGAGAACGAGGACGAGATCCGCCGGAGGCGGGTTCTGGAGCACGAGCATGCCCCCATGCTCCGCACGCTCAGGGAACGGGCTAACGCGGCCCTGGGCAACATTTGCGATGCCGCTGCCGAGGAGCCGCATGAGACCAACTATGCCGACAACCTCCAGTATTTTGCTGACGTGGTGACGCTCCTGGAGAACCGCTCCGAGAGGTCTCATTGGCTTGTCGAGGAGAGGAGCCGAGCCTTTCTCGGGCGCGCTTTCTCCCGTGTCTTCGCCATTCTGCGGGACAGGGATCCCCACTTCGACTTCGATGCCGCCATCGCACCGGTGCCCATAGCCGTCCGGGGCGACCAGGCGGAATGGGTGGAGGATCACGTGGACGACCTTGTCAGGGCCTTCACTTCTGATGATGACGGCGTGATCGTGGCCGCCCATGAAGGCAGCGTGGTGGACGGTCCTGGTGCTGGCGGAGGTGTTGGTGGCGGCGATGACGTCAGCGACGCCAGCCGACGCCGGGAGGTGACCTGCATATGCGCGGCGAGCGATATGTCCGACTGATTGCCTGTCACCGTTGTTTACCCTGCATGAAAGAGGTTCGGGCTTGGCCCTGAAGATTGTGAGAGCATTTTGGGAGGGGAAGCCCCTCATGTAAAGATTTGCGGTAAATGCCCTGGTAATCTTAACGCTGCGTGTGAGCTCAACGACCGGCCCGGTGGTAGGTCGGCTGGCTCGTTTACCTTTTGACCCTGGTGAGCCCCGAGTGGGGTTGCGGGGGCCATAGCGCCATATGTGTCTTCTGGGTGACCCCATTGATCCTGCGATAAGAACCTCCGGAGAGGGCGTGGTGACAGCCGTCCGAGCTGTGGACGCGGTTGGCCCGGCCCGGCTCGCGAGGGGCTCGCGAGGGGAGGCAGCTGACGCTAGCTTTGGACGCAAAGCCGAAACCAGAACACGAGAGATTGCTCGAATGAAACTAAACACCACTTCCCCAAACGCACGCAAGGCTCGAACTCAAATCCAACTTAAATTCAAATCGAAGAAACTCGTCAAAAGAGGAAAAGGCAAAAAAGAAAAAGGCCGCGTCCGGCACCTAGTCTAGTCTTCGACGTCTTCTCACCAAGCGAGCTAAGTGCTGCCACTGGCATGGGAGGGAGCCCAGGCTCGAGGCCGGGCGCCCCGAGACTCCGGGGCATGTACAGCTCCACTCATTATTACGTGAGAGTGTCACGGGCGGCGAAGCTTCACGTGCACTGGCCTTCTTCACAGGTACCGGCCTTGCTTCATATCGCCAGATGAGGGCCCCGCCTTGCGCCACACTCTACCGCCACTGACGGCGGCAGGAGACCGAGGACGATGCCAATGGGGTAGAGCGGTCGCCAGCGGTTCCCCCGACGAACATGGGTCCACTGCCGGGGGCAGGCCCTAAGGCACCTCCCCGGCAGAGGGCCTACCTCCTAAGAACGTCTTGCGTCAAGCGCCGCGGGGACGAATCCGGATGTCGGCCCCTCTCCTGCAGCCCCCGGTGCCCTCCTCCTGAGGGGTAAGAGGCTGCAGCGTTGGGGCCGCCACCTGTTGCGGCGACCTGTACCTCCTGCGGCACATGGTTAGCATAAGCTTGCTCCTGAGGAATTAACGGTACTAGATAGTTGCTGTCGCCGGTGCGGTCGTCGAGGCCCTCTTGGGGTTCCTTAAAGAGCTCTGCTTGCGGTGTCTCCTCGCCCCAGCTTGGTCCAAGAAACGAGCCATGGTCTTCTTCCTATGCGCACTCTTGATCCATCACGCGGGGCACATAAGCTTCTGGGGGCGCTGCCCCGTAGGTCTCGCCGTAGTGCCCCACATGCCATGCAGTACGGCCCAGAGCGTTGTCTTGAGAGTGGTGGCGCAGTGGTCCACCGAGCCCAAAGGTCACGACGTGCGCTCCTTCGCCGGCCGGAGATGGGGTCCGCGCGGCTTGCCGCCTGGTGCTGCTGGCCAGGTTGGCGTCGAGTTGGCCCTGGAGCCTGCTTGAGGTTGCATGGGCGCGCATGGGGCCACCATACGGAGTGCTCTGGGCCAGAGGTGGCAGCCGGACGCAGAAAGGAGGTGCTCTCGAGGCGGCGGCGTCCAGGAGATCGGCCACCCGCTCCAATAGCACGTCGCGGCCGCCCTCTAGAAGCCGGCACCGTAACAGCTCTCGGGCCACCGTGAGCGCGGCCCTGGAGTTCGCCTGCTCCCGTCGGGTGTGCGGCGCCGTGGCCGTGGCGTGGCTTGAGGCTCTGGCCGCTGACCGCACTCGCCATGGCGTGAGGGCTGGTGTCGCCAGCCGCCGCACCTCAGAAGCGCCTTGCGGAGCGCGAGCTGCCTGAGGTGCAAGGTTGAGGTCGCCCTGGGCTGGCGGCACGGCGTGGGCGGGCCACGCCGCCCAGCGGTCGGCGTTGGCTGCCGGGTCGCTTGACATCGAACGACGAGGCGACGAAACGCGAGGCGGCGGAGGAAGGATTCCGGCGCACCCCTACCTGGCGTGCCAAATGTCGGATTTCGGGTTCCGGCAGACCCTTGAGGTTCGAACACTGGGGTGCACGCGGAGATCTTTCCCCTACTAGCTCACGCGTCCTTGGCTTGCGAGGGATCTAAACTAGGAAGAAGAACACACAAGGGACACGAGGTTTATACTAGTTCGGGCCACCATTGTGCTTTAATACCCTACTCTAGTTTGTGGTGTGGTGGATTGCCTCAGGGGCTGATGATGAACAGTACAAAGGAAGAACAGCCTCGCGAGGGGCTGTTCTTGAGCTGGTGCGATGGACTGCTTGGGTGAGTCCAGTCGCTTCTCTCTCTCTCTCTCTCTCTCTCTCTCTCTCCGGTAGGTTCGACCTGTCTTGGTCCGTTGATCCCTTTTCCCACCTCTGTGGTGGCTAGTCCTATTTATAGAGGGAGGCCCTAGGCCTCTTCCCAAATAATGAGCGGTAAGGGCGCCAACAATTGGCCATTTTGAAGGGGAACATCTAGTACACTTATCCTGACTAAAGTTGGTCTTCGGCTGCCAAAGACTCGACAAAGGACGCCGTCCTGGGCTCCACGATGACCTCCGTCCTGCCGCTCTGCTGGTCTTGGTCTTGTTGCACCGAAGCGGTAACCTTTGTCTGATGCCTTGGCCTGTGCTTGCCTCCTTTGCACCAAAGGGGAAACGAGGACACTGCGTGGGCTGGCGCCCGCCTGGTCCTGATCGTCATGGCTTGCGTCACGGGGCACGCTCGTGAGGTACCCTACCTTGATCTCTCCGCCTCCTTGTGAGCCTGCCTGACGAGGCTGCTCCTGAGGAAGGTTCCTGTCATCCGCCCCGCGAGGCTTGGCCCCTCGCGAGGGTCTTGAGCTTGAGCTGATGAAGCTGGGCCATGTTGGGCCCCCACTTGAGCCACGCCGCAGGCCGCAGGCAGGCAAGTCTGGGGACCCCCGTTCCCAGAACGCCGACAGAGGCAATCAGATTTGCGGGCTTTATAACTTTCGCTTACTCATAGGAGCTTTAAACCGGGGAAGCTACTATGAGCCCCCGGTTAGTGTTCGGCGACATCCGAGGTCAAGCCGTAAACACTTCGGCCGATGTTATGAACGGCCCGTCATTCTACATAGTCATCGGATCGTTGACCAGTTTACGCCTATTGTGACAGTCAGTTTTCGGCTTTCTCCGCTGAGTTGCTTAACCATGCGAGCTGGAAGCACAATCGCAGTGGTTCTCCCTTTGCACACCTAGCCGAACAAAGCGGAACATAGGAGGCAAGAACAGGAGCCGGGCAACTCAGCTATTGACCGAAGACACAATTCGAAACCGATGCATATATAGCAATATCCAAGAATGTTTTTGCCGAATCCCTAAAGGTGTCCGGCGTTGCACTGCGATACTAATGCTGTAAACTTACAAATAGTTTAAAAGTGCCATAAGCTTGAAAAGCCAAAAAACTTATTCAAAAGTTTAATGTCCGAACTAGATCAAGTGTTCGGTGCCAATCCGAAAATTGGACTTTAAAAAAAGGTGCTTCTGTCGTGCTTTAACATGACACATCCTATCTCAAGACTTCAAGCGGGCCAGCCTATGGCTTCAACCTCCTTATCCCGAAGGCGGAGTGCTTCTCTGAGGCTAGTTTAGCAAACTACACTCGAGTGGATTTAGAGAGAAGTGAGGCTATCCGTCTATTGACCACACACTTGCATTGAGAAAGGAGTGATAGAAAAAAGACTTTGCAACGACCAAGAAGAAAAACAGCTCATACTAATTTAAGAGCCCCCACGTGACTTGGGTAAAAGAATGATTATATGTACCGAAGTACTTATATCATGTCTATGTTCACCCGAACTTTAAACGCGTCTTAACCGACCGTCGGCTTCTCCCTCTTCGGTCAAAAGACCGAAAAGTGTTATGTACTCCACCTGTCGAGAATATCGATGGTGTTTCCGATAACCAGGCAATCAGGCCATAAGGCTGTAACAGACAAAGCGCACTCATGGAACATATGCTATATTACGAACAAAGTGTAAGAAGTTTCTTCGAAGAAAATAGTACCCCCACTGATACCTTTCTTCGGTTGCTCATTGCTACTATGCGACTTATTCAATAGATTTTTTGTACTCATGAGTTCCGCTGTGTGCCGACCATAATTGAAAACAGTAAGAGCGCTAGCTTTCGGCTTCACCTGGGCCGAGGTCCGCTCGGGTGACCCGATCGTGATAATCGCAGAGGTGCTCCCTTTACTCCCTAGCCGAACAATCGGGAACATAGGGGTAAACATAGGAGCAAGGCAACCCAGCTTGCAAATCACTTAGGTTAATATGGTGCATATTGTTGCATAATACACGAACAAGGAACAAAGCCGTACAAGTATAATCATATGCAAGAGGAAAAGCTCCAGCAAGGGAGCCCCCAAGTAATCGGGGTATTTGAATTTGTCCGTCACAAACAAAGTTTGGACAAGGAATTTTTTTTACAAGCAACTTTTTCCCAAAAAAGTATAATGCTTGGTCGAACCGAACACAAGTTAAAAATTTAAAACATTGAGCATGAAGGCAACTTAGCTAGTTAATGTGTTCGGTATTGATGACGCGGTCCGAGCTTGATGCAGACAAGGTTCCATCCCCCAAGCCGGTCCCGAGGTGGCGGAGCAAAGAGCTCGGCACTCCGAAGTGGTGACATAGCGCGGTCAATGAAGGTCGGCAGAGTGATACCAAAGTCCCCGGCATGGGGTAATGAAGTGTTGACGAAGCCCCCCTTCCAGCCGAGGTGACGCCAAAGGATATAGTCCGGCCGGATCATTTTCCTGTACACAAAAATAGTGCAAACCGGAGATAATAGTAATAATAATAATAAAATCATTGCATAATAAATAATTTATGCAAAGTGAGTAATAAAAGAAATATGGCCTGGCGCCGAAGTCAATGTCGATGCAGGGCGTCAGCGTGATGCGATTAAGGTGTGGCAAAGCCTGAATCCACAGGTCGGTCCGAGTTACGGATGCGGTGTTCGCCGGACTATGTACGGAAACTGACCGAACCACCATGCGATCGTCGTTAATGCGGCCACCATTTGACAGACCTGTGTACATATGATGGACAAACCAGAGTAATAATTCCTTGGGAAAAAATGAACCCAAACAAGCAAAAAATACTAGGATTAATAGCACCTGGTTTATTTGTTGTAGCAATCCGAAGGAAGGTAATTCCCAAAACTGGGACTCGATACGCACACCCATTGCCTGATGGGCGATAAAGCAACGGCATGGCAATGCTGGTAAAGGTTGGCTCGCCGAGGCAAAGCCTCTGGTCCAGCTAACGTGACAAAGCCGGTCGTCTAGTGAAGCTGAAGTCTCCGGGGTAGGTTGATGAAGAGATGGCGAAGCCCCCGGTCCAGCCGAGATGTCGAAGCCTCGATGGCGGCCGATGAGTCGAAGTAGGTCGGCATGATGGACACCGGCTTGAAGAAACAACAGTGCGGCCCCGCCGATGCAGGTCGTGACGTGGTCAATGCAGGGCATAGTTCGGCCGGGAGTCTCCAGACAGGAATATAGTTTTCAATAAACTTAGCACATCGCCCAAGGGCGAGTGCTGAAAGATATCCGCTGAGGTGAATTCCATAATCAGTGCCCAATCAGATTCGATAGGCACGGAAGCGCGGTTCGGAGCCTATAGCCAGAGACGAGTCCGAAGGTCCGATGGCACAGACTTTATTGGAGGTGAAGTCTGTGGTCGGCTCTATTTCCGATGAGTGTGCAGCCTTCGTGGCGGGGTCTATCCACCCGTCCTCGGATGGCACAATCTGCTCAGGATCTAAAGCCAGGGCAGCTGCACGCGCGTTCTCCCGAACACCGTCAAACGGTAGATCTAAGTCATGCTTATTGGGACTATGCGGCGACTCGTTATGGGCTCGAACTGTCAAGATCAAGTCTCCGCGGATGTCGGCCGTAGTTCAATCCTTTCCGAACTCGACCTGGTGGCTGTGGGCGAGTCGATCCGCTTCCAGATAGCTGCTTAATTGGCCCGCAAGGCGGTTACCAATACGAAGATCTGTCCCGGGGGGAACCTCACCCTGGATTGCATCATTGTGGATGATTGAAGGAGCCATCAAGCCTTATCGTGACGGCACAGTGGAACTCTCAATGAAAGCACCAATGTCGGTGTCAAAACCGGCGGATCTCAGGTAGGGGTCCCGAATTGTGCATCTAAGGCAGATGGTAACAGGAGGTGGGGGACATAATGTTTACCCAAGTTCGGGCCCTCTCAATGGAGGTAATACCCTACTTCCTGCTTGATTGATCTTGATGATATGAGTAGTACAAGAGTTGATCTACCACGAGATCGTAGAGCCTAAACCCTAGAAGCTAGCCTATGGTATGATTGTTGTATATCTATCGACTAGCCTGACCTCGGTTCATATAATGCACCAGAGGCCTAGGATAACAAGAGTCCTAGCTGAATACGCCGGTGGGGAGGAGTCATTGTCTTGATCGCCAAGTCTTGTGGAATCTTCCTTGTATGCGGCAGCTGTCCGGACTGGCCCATGAGTATACGGCCATGGGGGTCCTCGGCCCAATCTAACAGATCGGGAGATGACGTGGTGAGTACCCCTAGTCCAGACATCGCCACGAGCCCAAGAATAAATGGGCTCGAGAAGGCCGAAGATAACATGGGCCGGAAATGGCCCAACGGAATAACGGGCCGTTAATGGGTATAAAGTGATACATCGTTTCTATACGGGCCGCCACCACGGGCCGTTAATGGGTGTAAAGTGATACATCGCTCATTACGGGCCGCTTTCACCACGGGCCGTTAATAGGCCAAGAGTTACATAGGGCCTCATATGGGCCGAAGACGCCATGGGCCATACATGGGCCAGAAGTGAAAACGGGCTGGAAGATGGCCCAGATGACGCTACTAGGCCTAATTCGAATAGGGCGTAATGGGCTTTGGGTTAGCGGGCTGTAAATGGGCTATATGCGAACAGGCCATTAACAGGCTTTCCATGGCGCGGCCCGCCACCTTTTGACCAAGTCAAACGGGCCGGCCTTTTCACAGCAATGGGCCTCTGTTGGGCCGCACGCGGTCGACGTATCATAGGCGCCTTCATTCAATGAGTGGATGACATCCGTCCCAGCCGGTGAGCCGACACGCAGTTTCCTCCAGCCAATGATGATTTTACACGGAAAATCCCCATTGGTCGGGCCGTTAACGGGTTATCGGATCCAAAACCCGACCCGATAGCTTAACGGTGTTCCGCTACGGTGGATGCCACGTGTCGGTCACCCTTGACGAAAAGCACTTCGCGGACGCCGCGATTTATCGTCATGGAAGTGGACACTTCCGTGATGATAATTTTCGTAATGTCATGGAACACTTCTACGACAAAGACAGTATGACTATCTTGATTCTGTCATAAATTTGTCATGGATGTACATGCATGACAAAAAATGCGACCTACTATGACAAACACGTATCATCACGGAAGTGTCTTTTTTTGTAGTGCACATTAATGATACGCGGTTGCCGAGGCGGTACTCCGGCGCCACACGTCCGTCCCTCAGCCGCCCACCATTGCTATATAAACTGCTGCGCCGGCCATAGACGCAGTCATCCACATCCATTCCTATTCTCATGTCCACACCACTACTGCCCACCATGGCTTCCTCGTGCTCCAGCGCTCTTCGGGACGGGCGGACGACGGACCATAAGGAGCAACCATTGCTGCTGACGTCCCAATGGAGAACATGGTAGTGGACGATCCGGCGCCAACCCCCTCCTCCGCGCCATCTTCGCCGGTGCATTGCACCATGAGTATCGGCGAGGCCCGTGCCCAATATATGGACACGGTGAGGCAGAAGCGTGAGGAGCAATTCCGGGAGGCGCAGGCCGACGCCGCCTACAACCACCATCTACTCCAGGAGCACTTGCAGGCGGAGGAGGAGATCACCGCGGAGCGGGTGGAGCAGGAGGCGCTGCTCGACTCGTACTACTCCGCCCGCGAGGGCCGCCTCGAGCGCTGGCGGTACCGCATGCGGGTGGCGGAGGCTGCGACAGCCTACAAAGAGGGCGATGAAGCGGGCGAGGCGCTGTTTGGAGAGACCGAGGACGAGGCAGAGGACAATGCCGGCTCCGACGAGTCCCCGCTCCGCTGGTGTCGATGAGGCCCTGCTCCACCGAGGCCCCGCAACGCCAACAACGAGGCAGAGGACACCGCCGGCTCCGCCGAGGCCCCACCCTGCCGGCAACGAGGGGGAGGATTTCCCCCGCTCCGCCGAGGCGCCGCCCACCGGCAACAAGACAGAGGACATCGCCGGCTCCGCCGAGGCCCCGCCCTGCTGCCAATGAGGCCGTGCCACACAAAAAATGAGGAAGAGTAGAACACGGTAGGTCGCCGCCGCTCGGGTCCAAGTAAGGCCACCACTGCTACCCTCCGGTTGTTGGCACTGAGTTGTACATCATGGAGCAATTCTATGATTACAGGATGATTGAAGAGCGCTTCGTGGTTGAGCAAGCTCATGAGATACAATCATTTGCTAGAGAACTTGAGCACTTGGGCTTGTATGCTAATGGACAAGTTTGTTGCCGGAGGTATCATCACTAAGCCTCCTCCTTCGTGGATCTCATTGGCACTGTTGATGTGGAGAAAAGGCGAGAGCAAAGGACACACGTGCTCGAGGAATTGAGGGAGGATCTAGTGCCAATCTGGTACAGAAGAAGAACTTCCAGCCCCATAAGTTCAAGAACAAGGGCAAGTTTGATGGTAAAGCAAAGTTTGATGGGAAGAACAAGGCTGTGCAACACACGAAATTCATGAAGAAGAATGACAAGAAGAAAGGTGTTTGTCATGTGGGGATCCTGATCACTGGGCTCCTAGTTGCCCTACTCGCTATGAAAAGCTAGGCGGGTTGACCACTGACGGCCGATTAGCTTCTTGGCGGTGATGTGGACTCGGAGAGCTATGTTGGAGAAGGACACTGCTTCTACTTAACTGTTGGTGAAGTATCGATCGACACGTGGGCCCAACAAGCATTTGGGCCACATGTCAGTTACGCAACTGCACGTGCAGTTAAGTCATTGAAGCTTCTGTTCGGCTCAGCCGGACACAGGTGGGTAGCTTCGGTTAATTAATTATACCTCCAGCGCACCCCTTTTTAGTTAAAGAATGTATGAAATGTAATGAAATCCAGCATGTTTATATGAAATCCGACTGTGTATGAATGAATTTAATTTGATTAGTTCAAATTCTTGTATCACTGGCATTGGATGAACATGCAAAACAATACGTACTAGCATTATTCCCAGGGTAATCACCTCGTTTGCAGCAGTTTCACATGTACTCCTCCGTCCTTTCTAGTCTGCATACAAGTTTTGTCTGCAAATCAAAGTATCTCTACTTTAACCAATCTTATATAAAAAGTATGCACTTTCACAATGTGCAAAGTAAAAGGAAATGTATGAGTACAAAGAGTTTGAGCAGCTTTTTAGCTGCCTCAGACATTGCAATCAAACACACAGTTCGGCAATTCATAGTGAACATTCAAAGCAATCGATGATTATGCATCTCAGCGATTCACATGTCGAGCCAATATTTACTTCACAACTAAAGAATAAAGAAAAAATGGATCGACGTCATTGACAAAGAAGGGCGTCCCATTTGAAAATATCGAACACATGTCTTCTTGCTAAAATCAATGAGCAAAATTTGACAAGGTTTTCCCATTCCAAAATATCAAATGCCTACGATTGTGGAATGGGCAGGGTTTGCCGTCAGTTTGGACATTGACATGGCACCTCGTGCTAAATAAACCAGCTGTTCTTTTTGTGCAGTTCCACCAAAATCAACCTAATTCGCGCGTAGCTTGTATGATTTCGCCCTTATATGTTGCAAGGCCTTGAACTTATCGGCACCTCCTTTCTTGTGATGGAAATGAATGATTCGATGTATTCATGAACATTTTGTGCAGTTCCCATTGAAATCAAGCAGAGCCCCCCTGTTTGCACAAATACAAAAAAGTGATTAGTATAAAGCAAACTGTACTATCAATTGACAGTTTAAACAGGCACCTACATGGTCCATGTAGAGCACACATTTAGAAAAATGGAACTCACCGAAAGAATCCTAGAACAACATTGTACTCACAAGATAACAAAGAAGAAAATGGAGATTTGCCACCCTTCTAAGCTGAAGTTAGTTTGGTCTTGTGGGGGGTAATGTAACCATCCTTCAACTGCTCCTTCTGATGAGAAGATAGACATGGCTTCTTCATCCTGGCATAATCGGAACTAGTCACTTCACGTACTCCATATTCTTCTTCAGAGGATGATGATGCTGTTGTGAAAAGACAAGAGGATGACCAAATGCTAGCATCCCTATTTGCTCAAAAAAAAGGAAAGGAAATATTTAAAACAGCATAGATGAAGCACTTCTCAAGGACAATACCACTTTTTGATGACAGTATATAAACAGTAGCACAACACTAATAGAGATGACAAAGCTCAATCATATGGATGAAATCAGGCATAGTACCAACCTTTGTCAGGAGGCTTATTGTGTAGAGCATACATATGAAGCACTTCTCCGGAACCATCTGTTGCTATCTACTGTGGTGGCCATGCTTACTATATACTCATCGATTAGATTAATGTTTCCAACATATTCTTGTGCGGTTCCACTAAAATATATGGTATCTTCAAAGAAGATCCCTGTTTGCACAAGTAGAGATAATTACGTATTATATTAAGAGTGGCATCAAATTAGTCAAATCAGTGGAAAAACAATTGCTCGTTCTAGCCATAGCAATAAATTAAGATGCAAAACTATATCATTACTTGTGTCATCACAGTTCCAGTGCTTCATTACAGCACCATGAGTTGATTTTTGTTTTTCTTCCGCTTGTTCTTCCCTTCATCACTTGGTTCAATAATGCATAATCTTCGCCTTCAATGTAAGATTTGGCATGTCAATTAGGTTGCACAAGTATAGCACTAAACAATGACATTAATTTCTGATGAAAGTGGCAAAATACAGGCCAACAGTTGTGAAATATCCTTATCTTACCTCAATGGGATATTGCCGTGCACATACAGATTGGAAGTCTTGTCTCCATTTGTGCAGTTCGCTAAAATCTAGCAACATTACCGTACAAGTAGCACAACATATGAAAGCACAGTGCAGAATCACGTGAAAGAAGGCTAGTACTGACCTCTCATGACACGGAATTCAAACAACTCACAAGAAGAAGATCTGAACCAAATTTGCCAACACGGATAGGAAGTAAGATCTCCTCTTGTGAAGTTCGACTAAGATCAAGCAATCAAGCAACGTTGCGGTGTGACATTTTTGTTGAACTGCACAAAACACTCTTAAAACAAAAGTGTTTTGTGCAGTGCAACAAAAGGTCACAATGGCAACGATGTGAAGTAGATAACCCTATTTACACAGAGGTGCAAAGGAAACAACTAGTGGTGAATAACGGTGGATGACACAGAAGCCAAAAAAAAGAAGCATCTACCTTATCTAAATGGGAAAGAAAGCAAGATAGTAGCATTTCTCAAACGGTAGCATTGATTAATATTAACAGAGAGATTATATTAACAATAAAATTTGTTAAACATGTAATTTGCTTTTAACAGTGGCATTGCATCAATTTTCCAGCGGCATTATTAGAGGGTGCTTGTTTACAGGGACATTTTGGTGGAGGGACTAAAAGAACTCCGTGTCAGTCCCATCTAAACCAAACAAGAGGGACTTTTAGGGACTAAAAGTGGCCATTTGGGACTAAAGAAAGAAGACCCCGAGGAAGAGTCTTTTGGGACTTTTTCCAACAGCTTGCCCTCGCCACGCATCGCACCTTGTCTCTATAAGTTCATTACTAGGGGTAACATGGTCTTTTAGCATGTCATTTAATAACCTCTAGTTCATGTTTAGTCCTCGAACCAAGCGTGTAGGGACTAGGAGTTTTAACCAAACAAGGCCTTAGATTAACAACAGCTAAAGAGTTGCACGGGACAATGGACGCACCAGCACCATGTGCAGCTACCGATGTACTGGGGTGATGCACAGTCTGTTGCAACAAAGAACAAACAACCAAGGAGCATATCTGTGTTGGTCCCTGTTTTGTTATCTTTAGACACCTTTCCATATGTGAGCGCATCAAATCTAGTCCTGCTCAAACTCTACAACCTTGTCCCCCTAAACAAAAGATCAGTTTGTGATAGATGTGCGTACTGCGTTTGTCATTGTTTTCCCTTTTCGACCAACGTAGGTGTTGGATAGCCAGACTGTACTAGTACTTTCCCCACTTCCTTTCCTCTGTGAACCACGTCCTAGATTTATGCTATGCAACTTTCCCCACTACTACTTCCCCCATTCTTGTCCTCTTTGAACCACGTCTTAGATTCATGCGATACAACTTTCCCCACTACTTCCCCCTTCCTTTCCTTTTTGAACCACGTCCTAGATTCATGCTATACAACTTTTACCACGACTTTCCCCCATTCCTTTCCTCTTTGAACCACGTCCTAGATTCATGGTATACAACTTTCCCCACTACTTTCCTGTTTGATCCAACACCAAGATTCGAGTGCACAAGCGGAAAAAGCCCACATGCAGCTAGAGAAATGCATGTGGAATATGTAAAATATACCTTAAGGTTCTTGGTGTGTGGTTCGGTGGGCGACCGGAGGCCTTTCGACCCACACTATGTACGACGGCGAAGAAGAAGGGGTCGGAGGCCCTCCCGCGCCGCCGCATGGTGAAAGTGAATAGCTGCGCCGGTAGTGGATTCCCTCCTTCGCCGACGGCGATATCGTTAAGCCTCCTTCCCTTCCCGACAGACGGATCCTGCCGGCTCTTTGACCAGCAGTGAGGGGAGAGAGAGAGGCCAACGAAGTCTTGTTTAGATCTGGAGAGGGTGAGAGAGTGTGAAGATAGCAACTACAAGCGTTGAGGCTCCAGCGTGTATATATACACTGGAGAGAGTGTGAAGAGTGCAAACCCTAGAAAACAAGCGCCGAGGCTGCAACTTATACGTGATGAGGTGATTATACGGTCACTACGAGATCGTATAGCTCCGTATCCATCAATTTTGACCAGTCAAAGAATCCTCCTGGCACGAATTGTAGTTATCGAACCCGAGACCTCAAGTTTGATGAGCGAACAGGCTAACCAGCTACACAACCCTCCCGTTATGTTCAACGAGAGGAAAATAACCTTTTATACATTCCTGCATTCGTGTGACAAGCATGCCGTGTTTTTTGTGTGTGGGAGTCATTGGGATTTAAATCATAATCGTGTCATGTGGCTTTGGTGGTAAGAGTATCCACAGTGGTGCAGAAATAATTCAGCCTTAGTCACCTTACCTCTCTCCATGTAGTACGTTGGGTCCCACCAGTCAGAGGGTGAAACAAACAAATTAATAAGAAAAATTAAAAGCGCCAGTGGTGTATCTTACCTCACACATCTCACTACTGCTCGGGAACACTGTCCAATTGATCCCTCTGTTCGCTCACATAGTATTTTAAGTGAATCCTTATTATAACATGCACAAAATTTTGGGCACTTGTATTCGACCTAAGTCAGTGTGACACTGTATCTCGTACGACTCCCTCCGTCTAGGTGTAATAAGTCACGTTAGAAGGTGCAGCAGGACCAAGGTGCAAGCAGATTGGAGGAGAAGGAGAAACTTGACCGGTCATTCCTCCAATCAAAGCCCTTATTTCTGTCTCTAAACGCAGTAATTAATCCAAACAACTAAGAGATGCCGTTTTAGCTACCGTGCAGGGCCACGTATTAACTCGCATGCAAGCCGACTTTGATTTCTTGACTGATCAATGCGTAGGTGCGCTCCATGCATTGGGTTTCCGGGGGAGATAACAAGGCAGAGTAAGGAGCGTTTGGTTACATTGCTTAGGCTGGTCATAGTGGTGCGTAACTTGGACTAGTACAACATGCATATGTTACTAGTCTATGTTACTACTACGCGAATTTTGCCGTCGGAAGCGAGCCGATCTGGCTCTCCTGAGCTAGCAAGGTTTTTCTAGCCCACCCAAGCTAGCTAGCCCACAAAAGCAAACATATTTTAACAGTTCCAAACGCCTAACCTTGCCCGGCTATGCTATAAGCTATTCTTGCTAAGGATCCAAATGCTCCCTAAGTAACAACACTCGCTGGCAACGAGGCCAGGAGGGGATTGAGATGCGAAGTTAATAGACGATGCCTAAACATTTTGGGAATATCTGATTTCCGTAGGATGACTTAACACCTAGACGGAGGGAGTACTACTCCTCAGTCTAGGTTTGATGGAATATTCGTCACCTCTTCTCTTCTTATACGTACTCCATTTGTATCTCACTTCCTGTGGCTTCGCACTCGCACGATTTTCCTATTCTACAACATGTGTGTGTGTTTAACAGCATGTGTGTGTTAGAGAGAGCGATAGATCGACCTACTCCTACAGAGAGATGGTGTGTAGTGTATGATTTTAGCCGTGAGAGTCGGTGCATCCTCTCGTTACCGGGCATCCGGTAGGGACAAGCGGACAGCTGCCACGCTCGCTCCTGACCAGCCTGGCCCACCCAAAGCCCCTCCATCGCCCGCACGCGCTTCCTGCCCGAAACGTTTAGCGCCGCTCCAAAGAATCGGTGCCGCATTCATGCCTGGGCAGAGCGGACGCGACCTCTCACTGGCGCCTGCGTTGAAGGGAGAAGCGGATTCAAGAGTGATGGTTCCTTTGTCCGTCGAACTTACTGCTGGGTCTATGTGATTTGATGGCTCATTGGTCATTATTACTTAGGTGGTAGGACTGCTGGATGTCCCACGCTTTCGGCGGAAGGAGGTACTACTAGATTACAATTTTCTCCATTCTTACGGCGGAGTACTGCAAGAGCAGTGAAAGCACGCAGGCTCAGTGATTACATGGCCCACCTCACACTATGACCATATTTTCTGGACACCGTGCGACACCTAACTCTTTACATAGTACTCCCTCCGTTCCTAAATATAAGTCTTTGTAGAGATTCCACTAGGTGGACTACATACGGAACAAAATGAATGAATCTACACTTAAAATGCATCTCTATACATCCGTATGTGGTTCATGGTGAAATCTCTGCAAAGACTCATATGTAGGAACGGAGGAAGTACTTGTATAGTACGTACTGTAATTTATCAGCGAGATAGTACAATGCTATGAAGCTTCTAGCTTCTGCTACATGTATCTTGCGTCCAAGGTTGCCCGTTGCAACATTTCATCAAATACAAAGGAGACTAACATGCATGCTATTGCATCTCAATGATTGACAGATCATAGCAAATATGTACTCCTCCTGCTCCAAAATAAGTGTCTCAACTTTATGCTACATACGGAGCAAAATGAGTGAATCTACACTCTAAAATACGCCTATATACATCAGTGTTTGGAGTATGTACTAGTAGTTCATATTGAAATCTACTAAAGGACATATATTCCAAACAATATGATAATCTCTCTAACCAAGGTAGGGACGAGGAGTAAACAGAGGGAGTACTAGTAATTTTCTCCTCGTCCTGCGAGCCACCGCGCGCGTGGGCGAGGGAGTGGGCATAAGGCGTAGTAAGCAAGCTTCACCTCATCCTACAAGCCACCGCGCCCGTGGGCAGTGGAGACGGCGTACAAAGCAAGCTTCTCCTCGTTCTGCGAGTTGACGGGACACATCGAAAGTACTCCAGTGTATAGAGCCTTGCCTCTAAGGTAGGCCCCACATGGTTTACCTCTTTTTTAACATAACGCGTCAAGTTGCAATTTGTTTGTTCACCCGTGGAAGACGATCCTCCCTCCATCTAGTGGACAACTAGTACACGTGTCAAATTACCACGTGGGCTGCCTTTTCGTACAGAAATGAGATCCACCGTGTACCTGCGCGGGTGTGGTTGGGAAAGAGACGGGAGTACGTGCGCCGTGCGTGCACCTCTTCTCTTCGTGCATGACCCCCACCTATGTGGGTGTGTGTGAGAGATACAAACCTAGACAAATGGCTTGTGCGTTCGTGAGTGTTTTTGTTTTGGGGGGGAGGTTGATTTCGTGAATGTATTTGTGGGAATATGTGTCGATGACATCTCAAACAAAATTTTGCATGCAATGTGTGTGAAATGGAGGCCTATCCATATCATATATATAGAGGGTCGGGCAATCCATGAGAAGAGAGGGAGTGGTCATAGATATTGATAGAGTCAAAGAGAGGATCAAGTGGGTGGGTGCGAGATCGATGAAGAGAGCCATAAAAATTGTGTGTGTGCAAGTCAAAGATATAGGGCGACTGACCTAGCTACCGGAACGTCAGAGGGCACATTTCAAGTTTGTGTGTGGCAGGGAGACATGACTAGAGCGCTCGATGTATCGGTGTGTGTGTGTGTGTGGGAGGGGGTGGGGGCAGGGGTAGGCAGAGCCCTAACTATAGAGGTAGAACGGCTCGTATATGTGTTGAGAAGGAGAGACCCAGCTATGTCTTGAGGGAGATCGGTCAACATCCATACATAAATGAAGGACGGGAAATAGGATGGGACAGAGAGAGAGAGAGAGAGGAGAGAGAGAGGGAGAGGGGTAGAGTGCTGGATGGGTGATGGAGTTGCTTCTCGAAGATGGTGGGAGAGGCCTGCTAGAAAAACTGAGGGTGGAACTGCAATATTATCAATAAGAGTGGGGATGTGTTTCTGTGTGTGCCTGTGCGTGATAGATCTGTCGGGACACATCCATGGATGATGAAGGGGAACCATGTATTTCATAAGCAAACCTAACTAGATTGGTAGATCAATTGTTGTTTGTTGTAGGAAGGGAGAGACATAACTAACAAGGTAGATCGATCGAGCGTGGGGAAAAACGAGTTATAAGGACCTAGCTAGCTATATGTATAGCGGGAGATCGGTCGGTGTACGTCCATTTGTTAGAGGTAAATAAGGCCCGGCGAGAGGGATAGACAGAGATAATGGAGCTAGGAGGTGGTGCGCGAGGCCCAGCTACTAGCTAGATAGGGGGAGGAGTGTGCGGTTGTGAGATCGATGAAAAGAGGGGCAAGAGTTTACATATGTGTGGGACCGTATGAGAGACACGAGGCAAGGACACATAAAGGAGGAGATTGAAGGTGCGTGTGTATGTTGTAGGCAGACATCGCTGGAGAGGTTTATCGATCGGTGTGTGTCGGAAAGGAGTTGTGGAGACTGTGGGAGAACGACCTAAAGAAAAAAAAATGAATGTGCGCGATGGATAGAATGCTGAGGGAGGGGGAGGGCGAGGAGGGCGTGTGCATGCACGAGAGAAAGTTAGTGGTAGCTACAAAGGTTAGAGGATTATGCGGGTGTAAGAGACTAACATAGATCATAATTTGATATGAAAGTGGATTCATATATTTGAATAGGAGATCATAGTGTTTTGAACGTATGCATGCATGAATATAGCGGTGATACGCGTGTTGTGGTTTTGCACATGTTATACCATAATGCGATAATGCATGGTGTTTGCAACTCACAGCGAAATGTCGAACAATCTAAACCATACTATACATCGAACAATCTTACATTTTATTTGAATTTGTGATAATGTGTGGCGTTTGCAGCTTACAACTAAATATCAAACAATCTAAACAATACTATATATCAAACATTCTCACATTTTATTTGAATTTGTGGTAATGTGTGGTGTTTGCAACTCACATATAAATACTTGTAGGCGTAGGGGCGGGCACCATACATAATGTGATAAACACATTATACATATGAGACATGGTTTAGTTTGTGAAGATCTAGCTAGAGCTTGAAATGTACTATGATTTGAAATCAACATAAAGTGGATTCAAAAAATCGTTTTCGAGTTCATATAGTACACATAGTTCATATGTAACTCGAGACTAATCATGTGGTGTGCTGTGAAGATAATACACAAACGATGGTTTTACTTGACAATAATGACGATTGTAGATCTTATTAAAACAGAGAAACGAATTCAAATGCTTTGACTTCACAACAATCATTATTGTAGATCTTATTCAAATAGAGAAACGAATACATATTGAAGCGGTAGTATATACGTTTGGAATGCACTAAAACGTTCATGTGAGTACTAGGTTGCATGCATTATACACGTTGAGAATATTTTAATTGAACATAACATGAATTCAATGTTTTGAATGACATTTTTAGGGCTAATTGATTTGGTACAGTACACGTTAGGCTTGTCCGGAAATTTTAACCCTCGCCTTGTTAGCCCGAAATATTTAAGATATATCTTTGTCTCGTTGTGTTCCAACAACTCCCACCATCTCAACCCGTGCCTTGCTATTCCAAAATTACAACACGCGCAAAAACTCCCACCTCCTGTGAAATCCCGACATGCGAAATGCCCGTGATACCCCTGAACCGAAAGAACCGCCTCAAATCGGTGGGGGTACTTTCGTAACTTACCCCACATTTCGAACAAGTGCGTCCCTAAGCCATGGTTCCCCACTCCCATCCCATCCGCCCACCCAATCGTACACCGAGGCCGAAAAAACCCGCGAAGCCCCACACCCTCCTCCGTCCGCCACCCAGCCGGAGCCCCGACGACGTCGTCCACAGCAACACCTCGACGTCCCTCATCCACCGTACCGGATGAGGATCCGTCGTCGATCTGGTCGTCCCGCCGGTTCAGCCACCCCGTCCTCCACCTCCAAGGAGCTGCCCCAATGTTCCCCTCATCTTTCGCGCCACCTCCATTCCCACACTGCCGTCTTCACCCGCACCACCGGAAGAGCATCATCATCACCATTTCCTCGGATGAAGTTGCGGCCTAATCGGTGCCACCAAAGAGGTTGTACACTAATCGCCGCATTTTCTTCTTGATTCGATCTCACGGTGCTACCGGCGCTCGGTCCCGAGACGACACGGCGCAGCTCCATCCATGGCGGCGTCGTCGGCCACTTCCTTCACGGCGTCACCCCCTCGACGGCGACGTCCACATCAGTAGGAGCTGCTGCTGCTTTAGCTCTCGCTCGCGCTGCTGCTCTGCTCTTGCTCTCGGTCCCCTGCCTGGTCTGCTCTTGCTCTTGCTCGCGCTACTATTCTCGCTCTTGCTCTTGCTTGCAATGTTGCTCCGATTTAGCTACACTTCACTCGACCGAATTGACTTTTGGGTCAGTCGATTTTCAGGGGGTGGGGGGCTCGCCAAAGTTAAGGAAGAACCAGCCGCAGCGACGCTGGAGAGGTGCCCCACTATCTATCTTAGGGTTCAGGGTGGGGGCGGTGGTCGCCGGCGGTGGTGGGGCGGTGGCGTGGGGATCGCCGGAGAAAAAGCTCGGCACGGGGGGCCTACAGGGATGGCCGGGGCGGCGGTGGACCGACGGTAGGGAGTGTTTTCAGGCGGCGAAGGGCGGCGCCGCCGGCCATGGCGGCGGGGCGGCTGTTTGCCGGTGGTGGCTGGCGGCTCAGGTAGGTGGAGGTTGAAGATGAACTGCAGGCCCTTGATTTCGTATCCAATGGCTGCAAAGTCGACTGACCAGAGATGAAAAAGTCAGTCGACTGACGTGTAGCCTCACCTCTAGTGCGTTCGGGCCGACAAAGAAAATTCAGTTTCGACGGTTAAGTTCGGTTTCAACAGTTAAATTCAGTTTGACAGTTAAGTTCAGAGATGAGCGGCTGATGTATACATCTAGCACTTTGTGGTTATGTATTTTACGTCATCTATTGGAGATGCTACTAGAATTCCACTCAGGTTAACATTGTCTCTCTTGTCCTGCTTCAGCCTCGGCGTCGTGCAACTCACCGGAGCTGCTCCAATGACGAAACCCTCCATCACAGCGGAGCAGTACCTCGGGCTCCATCTCCAGATGCCTAAGATCTTCTTCCCCTCCTCCGACAGCCAAGTCAGCCAGAGCATCCTCACCGGCTAACCCAATCACGCTGTGATCGACATGACTTTGCCAAAGAGGTTGTACACTTCTTGTGGTATGACTTAATCTCACCATGCTTCTTTGCATCCTGTGATCTTCCAATTCTTGTGAACCAAACACCCAGATTGGCAGAAATTATGTGTTTTTAAATTCTGTGTTTCGCACGTGCATTCCTATCCTATTCCTGTCTATTTCCTATCCTTGCATTGTTAGCATCCTCAAATTCAAACAAGCCCTTACACAATAACTTCTATTATAGATATGTGTCAAAGAAAACCTTGTGTGGTTTGTCCTGCTCCTGCGGTGATGTGTTCCACCCCAGCTCAGCTGATCCAACGACGGAAGGGTTCACCACAGCAGGGATCCGCTCTCCAGACTGTCTTTCGCCGCCTTAGATCTTCTTCCCCGCCGCCGGCAGCCACGACAACTGCATTACCATCATCAACTGAGCAAATGACCTTGAGGACTACACGGGTCCACAAGAGAGGCCGCACTCTTCCGTGTCTGCTTACATTATGCATCGCTTAATATGATGACATGCTACTTTATCGTCGTGTTCACCTATTAGACTCCGACTTAGGTCCAAACTTATGCTGAAACTTGAGTTTTTAAATGGTTGAGGGGTACATATTGGGGCAGCAATCATTACTATTTGTCTACTATCTGGTTAATCTCGGGTGTCTACTATGAGTTTCATGTTGGGTGCAAACAAACATTAAAGGAGCCATTATCTGTATTTTTTAACTAAAGCTATTATCTGCCTGCTATCATTGGTTTTGGGTCTATCCATAGTTTGCTACCTTCACTCTAAATTTGTGCATGCACTCCTTACATAATCTCACTATGTTTTATTCCTATGCATGTCAGTCATTGTACACAATGGAACTCAACATGTAGAGCAAAAGAGACGAGCCTTGCATGTCAATAAAATTTCATGCAGACGTCGCTCCATGATGGGCGCAAAGGCAGCCCCCCTCCACCCATTTCATATCGTAATTAACAGGAAGATAACTGTTCTAAGGGGGATTCAGAAGCAGAATACCACTCCTATTTACCCCATGAGGTCTTCGCTCTAACTTGGCATGCTGATGTTGGTAATATCATGCATATGGTGCCTTGCATTGCTTACTGTATACATCAAAGATGCCATCTGCTTAGTTTAGACATGCTTTGTCTCAATGCCATCTATTTAGTTTCTTTATCGTATATGTGAATGATGCAATGCCATCTTGTTTAGCCAGGCATCATATATGTGAATTTTGCAATGCCACCTTGGTTAGCTAGTCATCTTATATGTGAATTATATCATGACATCATTTTTTTATTACGTGTTAAATTTGTCAACAATTTTAGTACATTCAGTTATTCTTCCTGTGCATCAGCCATTCGGCACGGTCATGGAAAAATCTGGAGTGGAAACAAGGTCTTGAGCGGAACAATGCTATCTGACGAAGCGCATGTCTTGGTGGTTACAGATAGCTCCTCAGAGGAGGATTCAGAGACAGATGAGTCCTATTCCCCCCCGAGGTGCATGCTCTAACTTGGCAGGGTTATGTTGCTCATATCGTGCATATGGTATCTTGCATTACTATGTCATTTGCTTAATCTAGACCTGATTTGTGTGAATGCCACCTGTTTAGTGTCTAATTACCATATATGTGAATTATGCGATGCCATCTTTTTGCAAGACATTATATATGTGAATTATGCAATGTTGTCTTGTTGCAACGCATTATATATGTGAATTATGCAATGCCATGCTGTTTAGCCAAGCGTCATATATGTGAATTATATCATGTCGTCCTTTTTTTGTATTTCTCATTGCTTTTGTCGACAATGTTTGTATATTCAACTGCTCTTCCTATGCATCAGCCATTTGAATTGGTGATGGAGAAATATGGAGTGAAAACAAGGTCTTCAGAGGAGACAATGCTACCTGGTGAAGCAGATATGTTGCTGGTTATAGATAGCTCTTCACGGGAGGATTCAGAGGCACATGACCAGTCCTATTATCCCCCTGAGGTGTATGCTCAAACTTGGCAGGGTTATATTACTCATATCAGGCATATGTTGTATTGCAATGCTTAGTTTTTACATCATATACACGATATTGAATGCCATCTCCTTAGTTGACACATCATATATGTGATTGCCCTCTGCTCACTTCCTTATTATATAAATCATATATTTGAATTATATCATGCCATGATGTTTACATAGACAACATGTATCTGAATCATGGCATGCCAACCCATTTTCTAAAGACATAATATAGTTATATCATCTCATCATGTTCACATAGTCATCATATTTGAATTATGTCAATCTATCCGTGAATTATATCATGCCATCATGTTTCCATCAACGGCATGTTTGTGATTTATGGCATGACAACCACTTTAATAGACACATCGTATAGTTATATCATGTCATCCTGTTTACATAGTCATCATATTTTGAAGTATGTCATTCTATCCTGTTTAGTTAGCCATCATACATGTGAAATTATGTCATGCTATCCTGTTTAATTAGCAATCATATATTTGAAATTATGTCCAGCTATTCTGTTTGGCTAGACAACATAAATGTGAATTATTTCATGCCCTGTTTTCTTCCCTACTATCCATTGCACCTGTCTATGTTACAATGTCTGTATATTTAATTACTTTTCTTGTTTATCAGCCATTTCAATTGGAGGGGGTGATGGCAGTATCTATGGGAGTAAAAACACGGTCTTCAGAAAAGACCGTGCTACCTGTCGATGGAGATAGAACCAGAGTTGTACTTGCCCAAGAACCAGCCCAACCACACATAACCCAGACTCACGCAGATTGTACCCCTACCCAGTTGGACAGAGAACCAGCTACACCCCTTCTAACCCCAACCCAAGAGATAGTAACCCAGTTCCCATTGACACAACACCGTCTCCACCACAGAGCACCCAAACACGAGCAGGTACTAAGGCAACTGCAGTGCCCAAAGCACGAGGACCACCACTCCAAACCCCAAGTCAACGCTTAAAGCAGAAGAAGAACTGTTCTCAGATCAGGTTCCATAGCTATGGTTCATACTATTTTTCTCTTGCATCACTGTATTTACTCATACCAACTAATTTCAAATTTGAAGGATGCAATTGAAACTCCAATGGCACAACAGATATGTTTTAAACCTGTTTCTTTAATGTGTTTTGTGTTGTAACTTGCTCTATGTTGATTTCAGTTTCAACTGAATAAACAGTTATGTTCTCATGCCATGCACATTACAAGTGTTGTTATTGTTGTGTAGTTTCCCACGCTTATATCCTGTCTATGTTGCTTTGTCTTAAATAGATATGATTCGAACTGTATCTATCTTGCTTTGGCAACATAAACTAGAATGATATAGACCATACAGTGACCATACTACATAGATATATGTTTGTTTCATGCTGTTATCCTGTCCACCTTACTACTGAACTGGTTTACCAAAATGAGTTTCATATACTGCATTCTAAACCTGTGATGTGTTTGTTTGTTTCTCCTTTAGAATGCGGATAAAATATTGGAGAAGAGTACTCCGTTATGCAATGGTAAAGAAAGTAATGCAGATCAGGTTCAAGATAGTGAGACATCCCCGTTGTTCTCCAAGAAAGCTGATAAAAACTATATTGAAGACACTAAGACAACCCCAAAGACATGTCTTGATGTAGTGTTCGAGTTACTGGCTACTACTGCAGGCACCAGCTCTTCGAACTTGCTGCCTGAATCAGTTTGGCTTCTTGAGTCTCAACTTCAAGTTGAAAGACATCGATCAGATTTTATGCGACAGGAAGCCTAAGGATTGAGGAAGTCCCTGCAGAATTCAGATGCATACTTTCTGGTGCAACAACAAGTGCTGGAGGACTTAAGCGCCAAATAAGAGAACGTTAATAAGCTTGCTAAGCATCTTGCCAGCATTATGGGTACCCAGGATATTGTTTCTTGAGATCTTCTTAAGTGGTTTTAGTTCTGGACTTGTTTTGCTGCGGCGTTTATATGCTGCTTTGTTCCCAATATTTGCACTTGTGGCGAACTTTGATGCCCAGTGGATGTAATATGTGTAATAGCCGTGATAGCCTAGCGTAAGTTGCTTGCTTATTTATTTACGTTGTCTTGTTTATTTGTTTTCTTGTACTCAGTGTAGTTCTTTTTCCGCGGTTTGCTAGTTGCTGGAATAACCTATTTTTTAAAACTAGGCAACATTAACAATGGGCTACATATTTACTGTAGTTAACATGGGCCTCCTAAGGGCCATAGAAACAATGGGCCTTCTAAGGGCCGTAGAAACAATGGGCCTTCTACGGGCTGTAGACACAATGGGCCTTCTACAGGCCATATCATCAATGGGCCTTCTACATGCCATATGATCGGTTGGCCAAACATGGGCCAATAACAGACCACATTATGGCCGTAAATGGGCTAGAGTTGAAATCGTCCATTCATGGGTCGACCATAACGGGCCGTCGTTAATAAACCGTATTTGATGACACTATGAAAACGGCCCAACGTATTAACTGGCCACAAACGGGCCGATCAGAACCACGGGCTGTATTTGGCCCTAAGCGAAAAATGACAAAGAATATGCCGAAAGTAAAAGAATGCTGGAAATGAGCCCAAGAATAAATGGGCCCTGAGAAGGCCGAAAGATAACATGGGCTGGAAACGGCCCAACGGAATAATGGGCCGTTAATGGGTATAAAGTGATACACTGTTCATTACGAGCTAGTTTTACCACGGGCCGTTAATGGGCCGAGGGTTACTAAGGGCCTCATATGGGCCAAAAAACGTCATGGTCCATACATGGGCCGGAAGTTAAAACGGGCTAGAATTATATTGGACGGCCCAGATGACGCTACTGGGCCTAATTCGGATAGGCCGTAAACGGGCCCTGGGATAGCGGGCTGTAAATGGGCTATATGCGAACAGGCCGTTAACAGGCTTGCCATGGGCCGGCCCGCCACCTTTTGACCAAGTCAAACGGGCCGGCCTTTTCACAGGAATGGGCCTCTTTTGGACCGTGCCACGTATCGGCGTATCATAGGCGCTTTGGGTCCAATGAGTGGATGACATTTGTCCCAACGGTGAGCCGACACATGTTTCCTCCAGCCAATTATGATTTTACATGTGGAAAATCCCCATTGGTCGGGGCTGTTAACGGGTTATCAGATCCAAAACTGGACCTGATAGCTTAACGGCGTTCCGTTACGGTGGATGCCACGTGTCGGTCACCCTTGACGAAAGCACTTCTGTGACGGGCGATTTATCATCATGGAAGTGGACACTTCCGCGATGATAATTTTGGTAATGTCATGGAACACTTCTATGACGGCACAGGTATGACTATCTTGATTCTGTCATAAAAACGTCATGGAAGTACATGCATGACAGAAAACGTGACCTACTGTGACAAACACGTATCATCACGGAAGTGTATTGTTTTGTAGTGTAACAAGATGTGTGTGATACGCGGCAAACAGGTCTGTAATCAGAAACGTGTGGGAAGACCTATAACAACACATATGATTCTTGTTAATAAGTGATACGTCTCCAACGTATCTATAATTTATGAAGTATTCATGATATTATATTATCCATCTTGGATGTTTAATGGGCTTTATTTTACACTTTTATATTATTTTTGGGACTAACCTATTAACCCAGAGCCCAGTGCCAGTTCCTGTTTTTTCCCCTTGTTTCCGTGTTTCGAAGAAAAGGAATATCAAACGGAGTACAAATGGAATGAAACCTTCGGGAGAGTTATTTTTGGAACAGAAGCAATCCAGAAGACTTGGAGTGTACGTAAGGGAATCAACGAGGAAGGCACGAGGCAGGGGGGTGCGCCCACCCCCCTGGGCACGCCCTCCACCCTCGTGGGCCCCTCGTGGCTCCCCTGACCGACTTCTTTCGCCTATATATATCCATATACCCTAAAACCATCGGAGAACAGAATAGATCGGGAGTTCCGTCGCCGCAAGCCTCTGTAGCCACCAAAAACCAATCGGGACCCTCTTCCGGCACCCTTCCAGAGGGGGGATCCCTCACCGGTGGCCATCTTCATCATCACGGCGCTCTCCATGACGAGGAGGGAGTAGTTCACCCTTGGGGCTGAGCGTCTGTCCCAGGAGCTATGGGTTTGATCTCTCTCTCTCTCTCTCGTGTTCTTGAGGTGATAAGATCTTGATGTATCGCGAGCGTTGCTATTATAGTTGGATCGTATGATGTTTCTCCCCCTCTACTCTCTTGTAATGGATTGAGTTTTCCCTTTGAAGTTACCTTATCAGATTGAGTCTTTAATGATTTGAGAACACTTGATGTATGTCTTGCCGTGCTTATCTGTGGTGACAATGGGATATCACGTGATCCACTTGATGTATGTTTTGGTGATCAACTTATGGTTCCGCCCATGAAACTATGCATAGGGGTTGGTACGTTTTCGTCTTGACTCTCTGGTAGAAACTTTGGGGCACTCTTTGAAGTACTTTGTGTTGGTTGAATAGATGAATATGAGATTGTGTGATGCATATCGTATAATCAGGCCCACAGATACTTGAGGTGGCATTGGAGTATCTAGGTGACATTAGGGTTTTGGTTGATAAGTGTCTTAAGGTGTTATTCTAGTACGAACTCTTGAATAGATCGATCCGAAAGAATAACTTTGAGGTGTTTTCATACCCTACCATAATCTCTTCGTTTGTTCTCCACTATTAGTGGCTTTGGAGTGACTCTTTGTTGCATGTTGAGGGATAGTTATGTGATCCATTTATGTTATTATTGTTGAGAGAACTTGCATTAGTGAAAGTATGAACCCTAGGCCTTGTTTCCTAGCATTGCAATACCGTTTACGCTCACTTTTACCACTTGTTACCTTGCTGTTTTTATATTTTCAGATTACAAAAACCTATATCTACCATCCATATTGCACTTGTATCACCATCTCTTCGCCGAACTAGTCCACCTATACAATTTACCATTGTATTGGGTGCGTTGGGGACACAAGAGACTCTTTGTTATTTGGTTGCAGGGTTGTTTGAGAGAGACCATCTTCATCCCTCGCCTCCCACGGATTGATAAACCTTAGGTCATCCACTTGAGGGAAATTTTCTACTGTCCTGCAAACCTCTGCACTCGGAGGCCCAACAACGTCTACAAGAAGAAGGTTGTGTAGTAGACATCAAGCTATTTTCTAGCGCCGTTGCCGGGGAGGTGAGTGCTTGAAGGTATATCTTTAGATCTTGCAATCGAGTCTTTTAGTTTCTTCTTTTATCACTAGTTTACTTTATAAAAGAAAACTACAAAAAAATGGAATTGAGTTTGCCTCATACGCTTCATCTTTTTAATATCTTTCGTGAGTATGATGGAAAGGAAAATTGTGCTCAAGTGCTAGAAGAAGAAATCCATAGAATGTTTGGCACTAAATCTTTGTATGATGAGCAAGATTGCAATGTTGTTAGTATGAATTCTATGAATACCCATGATGGTAACGATATGCAAAGCCACAAGCTTGGGGATGCTATGTTTGATGAAGATGATATGTTTAGTCCCCCAAGTTTTGAGGAGAATATTTATTATGATGAAAGCATGCCTCCTATCTATGATAATTATTGTGATGACACGTATGCTATAAAGAATAATGATAACCATTAAACTTTTCATCTTGATCTTAGTTTTCAATCACATGATAGTTATTTTGTTGAGTTTGCTCCCACTACTATTGATGAGAACAAATTTGCTTACGTGGAGAGTAGTAAAATTTCTATGCAAGTAGATCATGAAAAGAATGCTTTAGGTGCTGGTTATATTGTTGAATTTATTCATTATGCTACTGAAAATTATTATGAGGGAGGAATATATGCTTGTAAGAATGGAAATAATATCAAGTTTCCTCTCTATGTGCTTAAAGTTTTGAAGTTATGCTTGTTTTGCCTTCCTATGCTAGTTGATTATTGTTCTCATAAGTTGTTTTCTCACAAAAGCCCTATGCATAGGAAGTGGGTTAGACTTAAATGTGCTAGTCATATTATTCATGATGCTCTCTTAATGTTTCAATTCTTATCTTTTATGCAAGCATCATTGAAATTATCTATGCCTAGCTAAAAGGCTTTAAAGAAAAGCGCTTGTTGGGAGACAACCCAATATTTTTACTTGCTGTTATTCAATAAATAATTGATCTAGCCTCTGGTTAGATATGTTTTTATGTTTTAATTAGTGTTTGTGCCAAGTAAGACCTATAGGATCTTCTTGGATGATAGTTATTCGATCTTGCTGAAAATTCCAGAAACTTTCTGTTCATGAAAACAATTGTTTAAAATCACCAGAACGTGATAAAATACTGATTCCAATTGCAGCAGATCAATAATAAAATTATCTGGGTCTTCCTATTTTGGTAGAATTTTTTGAGTTCCAGAAGTTTGCGTTAGTTACAGATTACGACAGACTGTTATGTTTTTGACAGATTCTGTTTTCTATGTGTTGTTTGCTTATTTTTGACAGATTATAGTGCCAGCTTTCACTGCATAAAATTTAGAAATATCTTTCCAAAAGCCATTGCCAAAATAGGAGTCACCACGTTCATCAAGTCTTATAGTAGAAACGATTGTAAATCCATGGTTTGTGTTCAGTATGACATCCCTGCAGTCTTGATTTATGTAAAGGGAAAGATTGTGCACTACAGATTCTGTTGCATAGCAAGGGACGCGCTGCAGAAAATGGTAGGATTGTTAAAGAAAATATGGTAACATGCAAATATGGGCCCAAATTGAAAGAACTGTACATCAGTTGAAATCGAAGGACAAAAATCTATAATTAAACAGATAGGGTAAACATGATGTCATGGAAATATGAGAGTAATCGAAAGAACAATACATCCTTAATTTGCCTAATATAGAAAAAGAGGGGGAAAATCCCCTTTGACGTATATGGTGCATGTGGCAACTTTTATCCAAATGTAGCAATATTTAAAATATGTTCAGGAAAGTAGGCCATGCCAACCAATTTAGGGTGAGATTGAACATACCGCGCGCATCCTCAAGTCATCTGGTACGATGAGATGGAATGTCTGGCAGAGGCCGCAAAGTCCTGATGTGTCCGTGCACTGTACACTCTAGAATGAAAGAAAACCCTCAAATCAGCTCGAATAAAAATGAATTCACTGCGATTTCGGCCGGGTTATTAAAGGAGACAGATGAACTCGGATAAGAGATGAGATAATATATCATTAAATTAGTTACCTTGTTGTCCATGAGAAAGAACCCTCAGTACGGCAGATTCCCCAACTGAGCGGAGCTGGGTCGACCACGAGCAGCATCGAGAAACTCGATGGCGATAGGCGGCAGCAAGCGGAAGTGGCGAAATGCGGTGGGCTTTGCCGGCAGCCTGGCGGCGACGGCAGGCGTCGAGCTAAGTGGTTACCGCCGCAATAGGCGGTGCCATGCCTAGATGCGGAGGAGCTTGTGTAGGTGTGAATGGGGACCGGAGGGGGTGGCGGGCAGGGTGAGGGTTTTCGTGACGTGGGGATGGTGAGGGTTTTCTTTTTCTTTTTTGAATTGGGTGGTGAGGGTTTTCTGTCCCACAAAGAACTTTAGAGGCGACAGTTTTCTAGAGCCAACCGTGTGTGATTGACGCAACAGGGAAAATGAAAGTCATTGCACATGGTTCCAATTTTGGGAACCGTGTGTGATTGGCGTGCTACCTCCGTCCTGGTTTATTAGTCCCCTTTGTATTTTTTACCAAATTTTGACCAAATATTTAACTAAGAAATGTTTATGCATGTCACCAAAAATTATATCATTGATGCTCAAATACCCATCCAACGATATAATTTTTGCTGACCTGCACTAACATTTTGTCATTTAAATCTTCGGTCAAAATTTAACACAAATTACAAAGGGGACCATAAAACCAATACGAAGGTAGATTCCATCAACCGAGCTGATTGCATCCATATCCCACGGTTAGACATAAGTAAACATAGATTAAACATACTCAGACATAGATAATAAGCGTACACATACACAAGCATAGTTCAACCATAAGTACATAGTTCAACCGTCATTAATAAGCATACTCAAGCGTACATAGTTCGATCCCACATCTCATCTCACATGATGCCACGATCCTGAAGCTTTTCCAGGTACTCGGCGTACGCACCGTGCGCCACCCTGCGAGACTACTTCTGCTTGAATGATCCAACAGCCCGTCCTCTTGCATGCGCCAGAACACTTAGATACGCATCATGAAGCTTGTGGTTGAAAAATGGGCATCGATAGCCGCCGTTCCAAGTCCTAATACGCCTGTTATGCTTTCCCGCATAAAGCTCCCTCGGAATTTGCCTCTTGTACCACCTCTGGCCATCTTCATCCTCGCTGTCCACATCGTCAGTCAACACCTATACAAATAGTAAAACAAATTTGGCATCAAATCAATGTTTACATGTCGTGAAGTAGGATTAGGAATTTATGGCTATTTATTTATACATATCCTGAGATTATGGTTTGATTTTTAAGCACAGTCGTCAATGTACAGACCAATCTTGAAGAAAATAATGGCACAAACATATGTATGTAATTCAAAATCAATTGTCAAGTCCTGGCTAGGAATTATTAGCGGAACACTAACCCTAGTTGGATTACTAGAAGAAATCATTTGCACAGATGAAACAACTAATCACTTATCACTTGTACCATTCAAACAATCATTACACTACACGGATCTAACAAAACTTACTCAGATTTCATGGATTGGGAGAACATAACCATAGGATTTCTATTCCAAAAAGGGGGAGGCAGGAGTAACCAGAGAAACCCTAGGATCTATTTGACACATTAATGTGTATTGATGACTTACTAGTTGTCCGTCGTCATCGGAGTCGTCGCCGGAGTGGTCGTTGGAGTCATCGCTGGGGTCGTCGCCCGAGTCGTCACCACAGTCGGTGTGGAACTCCGCCTCCGGCTGTGGAAGCTCGACGCCGTCGACGACATCAGGGTGCAGTGATAACTCGCCACCGGTGACGGCAACCTCTGTCTCCATCTCCACGCCATGCTCCGGTGCGTCAGCAGCCCCGGCGTCGCCACTCCCTCCGATGGGGCGCTTCGGCAACATCCTCGTACACTGACGGCTTTGACGACTGAGAGCGGCGTCGAGGATGCAAGCGGAGAGAGAGGATTGTGTGTGTGGCAAGGATGGGGGGCAGCCACTCGGGCGCACCATTAATATGGAGTAGTGGGAGAGAGGCGGGCGGCGGTCAAACCGCTGGCTCGCCTCCCGATGAGCCTGCGCAACGGACTGCTGGCATGCCTACTGTCGTTTGACACAGCTAATCACACGCCTCCTGATGACATTGCGCAGCAAGCACGCCTCTGTAAATTCAAACACCTACACGCACGCCTCCCGGTCTGCCTGCGCGATGGACTGCTCGCATGCGTCCCGTCAACTCACGCCTGCTCGCACGGCACACGGGTCGCGTGGCAGCACTATATTGTTTTTCTATTTGGATGATTAATGTTGCCCCTTTATTGCTTAACCGAAGCATGGCAGGTATCCATTGTTGGTATAACGCTCACGATTCAAATAAAAATCCGTTTGGGATATTGGTTCCCAATTATTTATAATCTCCCGTTTGTAATTACATAAAGATTACATCAAATCTGGTCTCAAATTTGACTAAAATAAAGTACAATGCCACTTTGCATTGGTGTCCATATGACAACATGATAAGTTTCATGAACTTCAAATAAGTTTTGGTCTAGAATTTAAAAATCAAGATTCTCAATGTTTGAAATTTCTTGCACGGTGAGTAAAACATGCACCCAGGAGACACATGTGTTTTTGCCATCCATTTAGGTGCACTGTCACGTGCGCATGTAGCTCAAATTTGATTTTTGCACATTATACCCGTAGAAAATCGATCAATTAATGTACTAAAATGTCTTAACGATCTCTGTTTTTTTTCGAAATTAAAACGTCCCTCCTTTGGTAACATATGTTAACTGTGGGATAATTTAACATGCATAATAGTTGCGGTGGATTCGCGGTGTGTGTGTTGGTGTGTGCGTCTGGGGGTGGCGGGTCGCTCGCAATACACTACGAGTTGTGAGCCACCGTGTGGGTTGGCCGTTTTGTTAGGCAGGTGCCATATCAGAGTCGTGAATTCATTATTTAAAATATTGCACAACCCTTTCATACATACATGTTTTGGCCACATGCACTTTATGGTTGTCCTACACGACACTCGATACTTGTGTGTGACGCTTTCTATAGGCCTGGGAGGTCGTCATCCATCACTTTGACGAACAGCCAGCAGTGAGGTTAATTTGACCAGCAAGGTAGAATCTTTTTTGTTTGTGTTATGGTGGTATATAGTACGTGTCGAAGAGGTGGGAGGGGATTAGCATATATACTATACGTACGCATCCGTGAACAAGTACACCTCACTTAGTGTCAGGACTTTTCGATTTCTGAGGCACGTGCCACATCAAACTTGTGAAATTGGCTATTCAAACATCACACAACACCTCTTTGGCCCACATGCATGCAGGTGGTGGTTATCCTAGCTAGGGCACTCACGTGTGACGCTTCCATCTATGGGCCCACAAGGCCATCGTCGATGCATGCATCACTTTGACCTACATCGGGAGAGGTTAATCAATTTCACCATCGAGGAGGATTCTTTTTGGGTTGTATTACGGTAGGAGCATATAGTATGCATCGAAGAGGTGGAAGGGGACCATCATATGTAGTACGTTTCATGAACCTCGCTCTGTGTGGGGGTTTACGGTTTTTTAGGCATGTGGCACATCAAAGTTGTGCATTTTGGGTATTCAACATATGTGTTGGCCCACATGCAAAGCGATGGTGGTTGTCCTCTCGCACCCACTTAAGCGGTTATCAACGATATCGATGCTTTCCATCTGTGGGCCCGCTTGGTCCATCACTACTTTTGGTCCATCACTACTTCTTGTAATATGATATGTCATGATACGTGCCTAGCTAGGAATGACATGATACGGTTTGAGCACACACACATGGATGTCATACACATCCATATATATAGGTCATGCTCTGGGATGACATGATATGGTTTGAGCACACACACATGGATGTGTATGCATGAATCCCTCCCATCGAGTCGAAGTGGCTAGTAAAATGGCACGTCATGAACCGATCTCGCTCTGTGTGGGGACTGTACGATTTTTGACGCACGCTCCACAACAATGTTGTGAAATGGTATTCAAACATGCATGCACTCATCACCTCCATACATATGCATGTAGTGGTTGTCTTCGAACGGTACACTCCCTCGCGTGGTTATTGGCGACAATCCTATATATTTGTGGGCCTGCGTGGACATCCATGATCACCTTGATCGATAACAAGATTGGTTACCACGGCAGATTCTTCCTTTGGTTCGTGTTATCGTAGCATAGGTCATGGTGAGATTGAGACCTAATTAAGTTTGAGAGCATATACTATGCACGCATGCATGCATGAATCCCCGTCGTCGGCTTGAAGTTTGGTGTAACATACATATGCATCATCAACCTAATAACCCTCACTCAGTGTGGGGATTTCTAGTTCGAAATCACGGTGCCACATCAAAGTTGTTCCATTGTGTATTTAAAACACACCTCTCCATACATATATATGTTTGGGACACATGCATGCAGTGGTTGTCTTCGGGGACTAGCTACTTGTGTGGTTATTGGCGAGCTAGCCCATCTCAGGGGTCGCATGGACGGCCATCACTTTGACAAACAACAAGAGAGAGGTTGTACGGCCAAGGTGGATTATTCTTGGTCTGTTTTACGATCCATCTTGTTGAGATGCCCCTCTGTCCCACCGACTGAAAGTGTGTGTGTGTGGGGTGGGGAGGCTGCTACTTCGCACTTTGCTAGGTGAACCTCGGTTGGGGGGCATGCATTCATAGCTTAGGATTCCCTTCGTGCCGACACGAGGGGGGCTTCTAGCTCCTTTGCACTTTTCTAGGTGAACCTCGGTTGGGGGGCATGCATTCATAGCTTAGGATTCCCTTCGTGCCGACACGAGGGGGGAATGCATTCATAGCTTAGGATTCCCTTCATGCCGACACGAGGGGGGGGGGGCTTCTAGGTACTTCGCACTTTGCCAGGTGAACCTCGGTGGGCGGGGGGCATGCATTCATAGCTTAGGATTCCCTTCATGCCGACACGAGGGGGGCAAGCAATACCATGCGCTTTGCGATATAGGTGCCACATCAAAGTTTCATTTGGTATTTGAACATCAAACCACCCTTTTCATACATAAATTTGGTCCACATGCAAGCGTGTTCATGTTCTGACCCTCTCTCGCATCATTTTTCACCAAATTTATGAACATTAGACAAGTCGGATGACGCAACAGACACGGGTCACTCAAACTAACCATGTGCCAAGCCGGTGCCCCTGTCACACACACATCCACACAGTACAGTGGGCTCTACGAGGGCACGAGGCTTCCCCTCTCAAAAATATCTACCCGCCTGCAGCTTTTTTCTATTTGATAGCACACGGTTATTGTGTTTCGACCATGTGTGACGTTTCTTGTTGCCAATCCCGCCTGCATCCCTCGAAAATATCTGCCCGCCTCGAGGGTTTTTCTGTTTCATAAGACACGGTTGTTATCTCTGGACCATGTGCGATGCACCATCATCAAAATTTTCAATAGCCTCGGCATTTCACTCCTGCGTTTGACTCCCGCGCAGTAAATTTTTTAGTACCCGTGTCATTTCCTCAAACGCACACCCCGCCCCCGCCACCCCTCCAACACACACACACACACACACACACACACACCAAAACCTCCTCGGGCGCGCGCGCGCTCTCACACACACACACACTCCCGCGCTCGAAACCCTAGCGAGGTCCCCGCCGCCACCGCTGCAAGGTCTCCATGGTCAACATCTGCCGGTTTTCCCGTGAAACTTACCCACCGATCTCCATACCCATGCCACCCTGAGTTTCTTAGATGACGCCTACCAAACGCCCCCTTTCGCACTGATCCCCATCCCCATCCCCCACTCCAGAGTGTCGCAGCCTAAGCCCGACTACGCTTCCCGTGGAGCTCGAGGAGCGACTGCCCAAAAGAGGTGTATCACAGTCTCTTCGCCCGACGTCGCCAAGGAAGCTGACGACCATTACTGGCGGCAGGCACTCAAGCGGCGGGCTAGAGTATGTCGGTATGTCTCGGACGCCAGCTACGACATCGAGGTCATCGACAGCGATGTCCTGAGGAAGGCTATGTCACAGGTTAAGTAGCCCACCCCAACCCCTCGGGTTCAACTGTCGTCGATCTCATCTACAGCCCCGCCGCTGATCTCCTCTGCCTCGCTGTCAACAATTTGCTATCCTACATCGCCATCGAGCCCCTTTTGTCATTTCTGAAGGACACATTCTGCGACGCTGGCTTGGGATCCACAACTTCCAAGGCAGACCTCATCGACGGTGACCACGAGGAGGGCACCCTCACCGGCTCTTCCAAGGGGAAATAGCCCATCTGCTCTTCCAAGGGGAAAGAGCCCGTCTATGACATCAGGGAGGGCACCCGAGAGCCGTGCTCTTCTAAGGGAAAGGAGTCCATCTGCGACAACATGGAGCGTATCCAGGCTCCGTGCTCTTCACACGGGAACGAGCCCATCTGTGACAAGTGAGGAAACCCATGATTTGTTTTGCCGTGCCTCTTCACAGGGGGAAACCCATGATTTGTTTTGTCGAGTCCCTTTTGTAGTGTAGTGAGAATATGTCCAGTTTTAATTTCTATATTTTTTTGTTTGCAGTATGCCTTGTTTATTTCAGTTGTTCACAATGTGATGCTCTATATGTGCAATTATTTACTGTGCAGTACATTTCATCAACCCAGTTTTAAATATACCGATAGGAATGCATATATTTTCTTGGTGTTAAGCCTGTTATAGCTAGAATATGCCTCTTTTAAAGTTTTCTGATTGTTCGGTTGTTTGTAGCTAGCATATGTCCAGTTTCAAATGCTATCTTTCGTTGTTCGTAGTATGCCTTGTTTATTCTAGTTATTCATAACGTGATGTTCTATATGTGCAAGTATGAACTGTGCAGTTCAATTTCATCAGTACCAGTTTCAACAATACCACTATGAATGACTAGATTTGGTTGCTGCATCTTGTAGTTAACACGCCTTTCCATTTTTATGTAGCAATAACCAGTGTAGTTCAACCGGCACAATACCAGTTTGAATGACTATGCTTTCTTGTTGTTAAATGTTAGGCCTATTGTAGTTAACACACCTTTCCACTTGTTTTGCTTTACTAGCGTGCTTAAACCTGCACACTGAAGCTATCTTTTGGAGATTATTTTGTCTGCCATGGATAATTTTGGTTGATGTTTAGCATGTTGTGCATCACATGCCTCTCGATGTACCTACACAGGACAATTTTGGGAACGACTGTTGTTTTCCATCGAGGTTAGTTTCATCCCATGGCTTATATATACTCACTGTTCAGGACATCGGTAGCTGGTACCATATAGGCCGGGGGCTGATAAGGGACTAATCGGTGAATCAGAGTTTTAACTGAATATATCTGTAACCCATTTATCCTTAGTTTAACTAGGGCCATATGTAATATATCTGAGGCTACATAGCAACATGCACTGTACTTAATGTCTAAATATGCAATCCTAGGCTACATAGCAACAAGGAAGAGTGTTACCTTAATGTTCTGATGATGTCTAGATATACGTAGAAGAGCAGCAGCAACAACAACAACAACAACAACACAACCCTGTTTGGATACTCAACTTAGCTAGAGGTTAGAGTTAGTTTCTAGCTCATGACTAACCCTGAACTAACTCCATCCAAAGAGGTGTTTGGATGATAAGGTTAGATTGACAATAAATGCACTAGGAGAACTAGCTCCAATTAGCACCTCTTGGGGTGGATATTTTTTCGGTGGGTTAAATGTAACTATCTCAAACTAGCCCTCATGTTTGGATATACTTTAGGGCTATTTGAGCCCAAACTAGCTCAAACTAACTCTAACCCATGGATACAGCAGCAGTTAATCAGCCGATAATTTGTAAGAATGCAATGAACTCCTTCCGGCCCATAATATAAGATGTTAATTCATCTAATATGTGAGTATATTGGATGTTATAAGATATTATAAAAGAATGTTGTACTACATCATTGTGCAATTGCTATTTAGCTTCTAATATTAACTTGGTGCTTTTAGGTACATTACATATGTCATTGGTAAAGATCCGTGCTTCGACCCTTTCTGCGTATGGGGCAATGAGATATCGATAAACCAGTATCAAGTGAGGAAGCTGATAAAGATTGTTAGTAAAATGGGTCAAAAGATGGCAATTAAACTATTTGTTTACACTTTATCCAAGACAACAACGAATTGCAGGATGGTAAGTAAGAACTCTGCAGCCTTCTTCTTACTGCCCATAATGAGTTGCGTTAGATGACAATGTATGAATCTTTTTTCCTTTGCAGTGGTTGCCAAAGTAGTACACTCAAGATTACCTCTCAAACTACATGATTGGTGGGCACGCAAAGGTTAAAGTATTCTACCAGAACACGATGATTATCTAGATGTTTTCATGAAGACCGCGAAGGATGGGCGGTCGGCCATCACAAGGGGCTGGACTAGAGTCGTGCGTGCCTTATGCATGGAGGAGGGCACAATATGGGCATTCCGCTTCACCTTGTTCAGCAACCAGAATGTATTTCGCCTCTTTCTTTACCGGCTTTAATAGTACAAGTATACAACTGTGGTTCATCATTATTTATTTGGTTCTTATGTAATTCTTGAACATATGTACCTAGAATCGAATAATGCATTGGTTGTTTGAACTGATGGATATGAATAAAGCTACAACATACATTCAAATTCAAATGCAAATCTGGTACAAATTTGAAATAGCAGCAATTAAATTACGGTGGAATTTTGCCCTCCAGGTCGTTACGGCACACACGGTTGGTAAAACACAAACGTTTGCGATATACACCATAATCCGACATGGTTCACAGAGAGGAAACATGTGCAAGCATGCACACAGTTGTCATTTGCAAAGTGTGTGCGATGTCATACAATATCACAAACGGTGCGGGCAAACTCAACATTTGTGTTAGTTGCCTTATCGTACACGATTCACAATGATGAACTGTTTTGATGAAGTATGCAACGTAAACGTTGCACCAAAGAATAGCATGTGCTATAGTTGTCGTGTACGATCATGTTACAACGGTCTGACGTTTGGTAATCCTGTTCGACACTCGTACGACGATTAGCTAATCTTCTTAATTAGTTATCGCATACAATTTGGAAAAAGCGAATGTGTGTTATTGTATGCTTATCATACACGTTCTATAATAGTGAACTATTTGTGATGGGCCGCACATCGTAAACGTAGCACCACAGAATACCGACTGCGATGGCAATGCGAGCAGAAACGAGTAGGAGTAATGTATATGCATCTTGGCTCCCTATCCCCGACGGTTTCTGGGTCGTGTGGGAAGGACCCCCTATCGCCCACACTCACTTGGCGACGGTTCCAAATGCCGTCGCGAAAAGGGGTTAAAAACCGTTTGTATAGCACCGATGCGTACCCGTGATGATTGCCGTTCAAGCCGCCGGGGGTAGAGATGAGAAGGTGCTCGCCAACTATTTCCCTTTGGCGCTCAAGCCGTATGTGAGATCATGGCTGATGCACTTGCCAGAAAACTCCATTTCGTCATGGGCAGACTTGTGCAATGGGTTTGTTCACGCCTTCACATGTGGCCACCAAGAGCCTGGACAGCCCAGTGACTTGCAAGTCTTCCCACAGAAGGAAGGGGAGGGCTTGCGGAATTATAAAAAGAGGTTCAGTCGAGTGCACCGCAACATTCCTAAGATACACCCAGCAGCAGTGATTGCCGCGTTTGATTCGAACGTGCGCAACAGGAGGATGCGAGCCAAAATGAATGTACGGTTGCCCAAGACCGTCAACGAGTTGTACATCTTGGCGGATAAGTGTGCTCGGGATGAAGAAGGAAGGCGACTCCCCGGAGAGGAGGCTGGTGTCGAGATTGATTCAGATGATGATGACGATGACGCCAACTCGAGGATGAGAAACCGGAGGCGCAATAGGAAACGCAAAGAGAAGACAATGTTGGCCGTTGAGAGTTCTGGTGATCTTAGTACCGGCAAGAAGGCCAAAACCGAGGCCCCCGGCAAGGGAGCTTCCATGTGCGCTGATTGCCGGGAGGCCGCGGCAGTGGAGAAATCTGGGAAGTCAGATGGGCCATACTGTAAAATCCACCACACCAAAGGTCATGACCTCCAAGGATGCCGCCAAGTTGAGCAGCTTGTTGAGAAACAAAGGGCTGAATACTGGAAGCGTGACAAGGAGAAAGGCCAAGAAGGTACTGGCGGAAAGGGCTATGGTGGTAGAGGAGGCCGCCGCGGCAGAGTGAAAAACCTGCCAAGGGCCGTGAAAACAAAGAAGGAGACGATGAGAGTAAAATGAATAGGATGAGGAAGAAACCAGCGAGCAAGAGTTCCAAAAGGCAACCAAAGCCATGTGTATTAATGGGGGTGCATCTTTGCACTCCTCTCACCACTGGCTCAAGCAATGGGCGTGTGAGGTCAATGCTGTGGAGCCAGCTGCGGACTGCTGAAGGCCAATCAAATGGCCCCGCACGCCTATCATCTTTGACCAATAGGATCACCCTGACCGTATTACTGCGGTTGGGTGTTTGCTGTTGTTGGTATTCCCGACAATCCGCAAACTCAAAGTAACAAAGATGCTAGTTGACGGTGGGGCTGGGCTGAACTTGATCTCTCCTACAGTGGTTGGGAAGCTACAGATCCCTGATGAAGAGCTCAAGGCTACGAGTATGTTCCAAGGAATCAACCCCGGCAGGAGCCGACCTCAGGAAAAGGTTACATTGCCTGTGATGTTTGGCGGGGAGTTGAACTACCGGACTGAGAGGCTCTTGTTTGATGTTGTTGATCTTCCTTTGCCTTACAATGGAATTCTTGGTTGTCCAGCTCTGGCAAAATTCATGGCAGCGTCCCATTATGCCTACAACATCTTGAAGATGGCAGGGATGATGGGTGTCATTTCCATCCCATCAGATAAGAAAGACGCAATTATATGTGTGGACCAGATGTATCTGGACGTGGTAGCAGCTGAGGCCACAGAAGCCCCAGCTCCAGCCAAAGAAACAAAGAAGGGGAAGAAGGCTAGCAGCAATGTCGGCAAGGACTCCGGGAAGCGCGCCTCTCCGGAGTGCTCTGATACGTCTCCAACGTATCTATAATTTTTGATTGTTCCATGCTATTATATTATCAATCTTGGATGTTTTATAATCATTTTATAGTTATTTTATATCATTTTTTGGTACTAACCTATTGACATAGTGCCAAGTGCCAGTTGCTGTTCTCTGCATGTTTTTTACATCACAGGAAATCAATACCAAACGGAGTCCAAATGTAACGAAACTTCACAGAGATTTTTTTTATGGACCAGAAGACACCAAATGGGCCAAGGCAGCACCTGGGGGGTGCTCCGAGGGGAGCACAACCCACCAGGGTGCGCCAGGAGGCCCAGGCGCGCCCTGGTGGGTTATGCCCACCTCGGGTGCCCCCCGGACCGCCTCTTTGCTCTAATAATACCCCAATATTCCGGAAACCCTAGGGGAGTTGACGAAAATCAATTCCAGCCGCCGCAGAGTCCAGAACCACAAGAACCAATCTAGACACCATCACAGAGGGGTTCACCACTTCCATTGGTGCCTCTCTGATGATGCGTGAGTAGTTCTTTGTAGACCTTCGGGTCCGTAGTTAGTAGCTAGATGGCTTCCTCTCTCTCGTTTGATTCTCAATACAATGTTATCTTGAGATCCATATGATGTAACTCTTTTTGCGGTGTGTTTGTTGGGATCGGATGAACTTTGAGTTTATGATCATATCTATCTTTTTATATCCATGAAAGTTATTTGAGTTTTTTTATCTCTTATATGCATGATTGCTTATAGCCTCTTATTTCTTCTCCGATATTTGGGTTTTGTTTGGCCAACTAGATGTATTTATCTTGCAATGGGAGGAGGTGCTTTGTAGTGGGTTCGATCTTACGGTGCTTGATCCCAGTGACGGAAGGGGAACCGACACGTATGTATCGTTGCTAGTAAGGATAAAACGATGGGGTCTATCTCTACATAGATAGATCTTGTCTACATCATGTCATCATTCTTATTGCATTACTCCATTTGTCCATGAACTTAATACACTAGATGCATGCTGGATAGCGGTCGATGTGTGGAGTAATAGTAGTAGATGCAGGCAGGAGCCGCTCTACTAATCTTGGACGTTATGCCTATATAATGATCATTGCCTGGATATCGTCATGATTATTTGAAGTTCTATCAATTGCCCAACAGTAATTTGTTCTCCCCTTTGCTATTTTTCTCGAGAGAAGCCACTAGTGAAACCTACGGCCCCCGGGTGTCTTTCTCATATTATTTGCCTTTGCGATCTACTTTTCCTTTGCTTCTATTTTCAGATCTATTAAAACAAAAACAAAAAAAATCCTTTCTTCAATTTATTCTTATTTATTTTATTTGGCGTTGATACGTCTCCAACGTATCTATAATTTTTGATTGCTCCATGCTATATTATCTACTGTTTTGGACCATATTGGGCTTTATTATCCACTTTTATATTACTTTTGGGACTAACCTATTAACCGGAGGCCCAGCCCAGAATTGCTGTTTTTTTGCCTATTTCAGTGTTTCGAAGAAAAGGAATATCAAACGAAGTCGAAACGGAATGAAACCAACTGGAGAAGTTATTTTTGGAAGGAAAGCTACCGGAAAAACTTGGAGTGCACGTCAGGAAAGAGACAAGGAAGCCACGAGGTAGGGGGCGCGCCCACCCCCCTAGGGTGGGCCCTCCACCCTCGTGGCTCCCCTGACGTACTTCTTTCACCCATATATACCCACGTACCCTAAAACTTCCGAAGAAGAGAATAGATCGGGAGTTCCGCCGCCGCAAGCCTCTGTAGCCACCAAAAACCAATCAGGACCCTGTTCAAGACTGCCGGAGGGGGGAACCCTCACTGGTGGCCATCTTCATCATCCCGGCGTTATCCATGACGAGGAGGGAGTAGTTCACCCTCGGGGCTGAGGGTATGTACCAGTAGCTATGTGTTTGATCTCTCTCTCTCTCTCTCTCTCGTGTTCTTGATTTGGCACGATCTTGATGTATCGCGAGCTTTGCTATTATAGTTGGATCTTATGTTTCTTCTCCCCCTCTACTCTCTTGTAATGAATTGAGTTTTCCCCTTGAAGTAATCTTATCGGATTGAGTCTTTAAAGATTTGAGAACACTTGATGTATGTCTTGCTGTGCGTATCTGTGGTGACAATGGGATATCACGTGATTCACTTGATGTATGTTTTGGTGATCAACTTGCGGGTTCCGCCCATGAACCTATGCATAGGGGTTGGCACTCGTTTTCGTCGTGATTCTCCGGTAGAAACTTTGGGCCACTCTTTGAGGTTCTATCTGTTGGTTGAATAGATGAATATGAGATTGTGTGATGCATATCGTATAATCATACCCACGGATACTTGAGGTGACATTGGAGTATCTAGGTGACATTAAGGTTTTGGTTGATTGTCTTAAGGTGTTATTCTAGTACGAACTCTAGGGCTGTTTGTGACACTTATAGGAATAGCCCAACGGATTGATTGGAAAGAATAACTTTGAGGTGGTTTCGTACTCTACCACAATCTCTTCGTTTGTTCTCCGCTATTAGTAACTTTGGAGTGACACTTTGTTGCATGTTGAGGGATAGTTATATGATCCAATTATGTTATTATTGTTGAGAGAACTTGCACTAGTGAAATTATGAACCCTAGGCCTTGTTTCCTAGCATTGCAATACCGTTTACGCTCACTTTTTAGTTACCTTGCTGTTTTTATATTTTCAGATTACAAAAACCTATATCTACCATCCATATTGCACTTATATCACCATCTCTTCATTAACTAGTGCACCTATACAATTTACCATTGTATTGGGTGTGTTGGGGACACAAGAGACTCTTTGTTATTTGGTTGCAGGTTTGCTTGAGAGAGACCATCTTCATCCTACGCCTCCCACGGATTGATAAAACTTAGGTCATCCACTTGAGGGAAATTTGCTACTGTCCTACAAACCAGTTCACTTGGAGGCCCAACAACGTCTACAAGGAGAAGGTTGCGTAGTAGACATTAAGCTCTTTTCTGGCGCCGTTGCCGGGGAGGTTAGTGCTTGAAGGTATATCTTTAGATCTTGCAATCGAATCTTTTTGTTTCTTGTTTATCACTAGTTTAGTTTATAAAATAAAACTACAAAAAATGGAATTAAGGTTACCTCATATGCTTCATCTTTTTAATGTCTTTCGTGAAAATGATGGAAAGGAAAATTGTGCTCAAGTACTAAAAGAAGAATTACATAGAATGCTTGGCATAAAATATTGGAATGATGAGCATGATTGCAATGTTGTTATTATGAATTGTTTGAATCCCCATGATGCTAATGATATGCAAAGCCAGAAGCTTGGGGAAGCTATGTTTGATGAAGATGATATTTTTTTGTCCCCCAAGCTTTGATGAGCAAATTTACTACGATGAAAGAATGCCTCCTATCTATGATGATTATTGTGATAACATGTATGCTATAAAGAATAATGATAACCATGAAACTTGTCATCTTGATCTTAATTTTCAATCACATGATAGTTATTTTGTTGAGTTTGCTCCCACTACTATTGATGAGAATACATTTGCTTATGTGGAGAGTAGTAAATTTTCTATGCTTGTGAATCATGAAAAGAATGCTTTAGGTGCTGGTTATATTGTTGAATTCATTCATGATGCTACTGAAAATTATTATGAGGGAGGAATGTATGCTTGTAGTAATTGCAATAATATCAAGTTTCCTCTCTATGTGCTCAAAGTTTTGAAGTTATGCTTGTTTTGCCTTCCTATGCTAGTTGATTATTGTTCCCTTAAGTTGTTTTCTCACAAAATCCCTATGCATAGGAAGTGGGTTAGGCTTAAATTTGCTAGTCATATTCTTCATGATGCCCTCTTTATGTTTCAATTCTTATCTTTTATGTGAGCATCATTGAAATCATCATGCCTAGCTAGGGGCGTTAAATGATAGCGCTTGTTGAGAGGCAACCCAATTTTATTTGAGTTTCTTACTTTTTTGGTTCTGTTTAGTAATAAATAATTCATATAGCTTCTGTTTAGATGTGGTTTTAGGTTTTAATTAGTGTTTGTGCCAAGTAGAACCTTTGGGAAGACTTGGGTGAAATCTTTATGATCATGCTGTAAAAAAACAGAAAGTTTAGCGCTCACGAGATTAGCTCAAACATTTTACTAGAGAGCGATATTTAGTTGATTCTTTTTGCATATGATTACTAGACAAATTCCTCATGCCCGCCAATTTATTTTAGAATTTTTGGAGTTCCAGAAGTTTGCGTTAGTTACAGATTACTACAGACTGTTCTGTTTTTGACAGATTCTGTTTTTCGTGTGTTGTTTGCTTATTTTGCTGACTCTATGGCTAGTAAAATAGTTAATAAACCATAGATACGTTGTAATACAGTAGGTTTAACACCAATATAAATAAATAATGAGTTCATTACAGTACCTTGAAGTGGTGTTTTGTTTTCTTTCGCTAACGGAGCTCACGAGACTTTCTGTTAAGTTTTGTGTTGTGAAGTTTTCAAGTTTTGGGTAAAGATTCGATGAACTATGGAATAAGGAGTGGCAAGAGCCTAAGTTTGGGGATTCCCAAGGCACCCCAAGGTAATATTCAAGGATAACCAAGAGCCTAAGCTTGGGGATGCCCCGGATGGCATCCCCTCTTTCGTCTTCGTTCATCGGTAACTTTACTTGGAGCTATATGTTTATTCACCACACGATATGTGTTTTGCTTGGAGTGTCATTTTATTTTGTTAGTATTTGCTTGCTGTTACTTAGAATAATGTTTTTCATCTATATTTTCAATAAAATTCCAAGGATAGCCTTTACCATGCTTATTTTGCAAGTATACATGTTGCTGTTTCAAAACAGAAAGTTTACCGCTGTTGCAAAAATTCCCTAGAAAATTCAGAATGTGATAAAATGTTGAAACCTTTTGCATAATGAGCTCTGATAAATTTAATACAGTGGGAATTTTCTTTCATAATTTTTGGAGTTAGGGAAGTATGATGAATCTTGCATTCTTTACAGACTGTCCTGTTTTGGCAGATTGCTGTTATGTTTGCATTGTTTGCATATGTTTGCTTGTTTAACGATTCTATTTGAGGATAGGAGTATTAAATATGCAGAGGCATTTAGTATGCAATGTTGAATAATAATTTTAGTAATTTGCTACTGTATAGTATGATAAGGTTTTTGCATTGGTTTATACTAACTTATCTCACGAGTTCTTGTTGAGTTTGGTGTGGATGAAGCTTTCGAGATTTAGGAAACCGTGATATGAAAGGATTTAAGGAGACGCAAAAGTTCAAGCTTGGGGATACCCAAGGCACCCCAAGATAATATTTTAAGAAGTCTCAAGCATCTAAGCTTGGGGAAGCCCCGGTAGGCATCCCACCTTTCTTCTTCAACAACTATCGGTTAGTATCGGTTGATCCTAAGTTTTTGCTTCTTCACATGATGTGTGCTATCCTTGAAATGTCGTTTTATTTATCTTTGCTTACTGTTTGAATAAAGTATCAAGATCTGAAATTCTTAAATGGGAGAGTCTTCACATAGTTGTATAATTATTCGACTACTCATTGATCTTCACTTATATCTTTCGGAGTAGTTTGTCGTTTGCTCTAGTGCTTCACTTATATCTTTTAGAGCACGGTGGTGGATTTGTTTTATAGAAACTATTGATCTCTCATGCTTCACTTAGATTATTTTGAGAGTCTTAAATAGCATGGTAATTGCTTAATAATAATAATATGCTTGGTATTCAAGATTTGTAAAACTTTCTTTTGAGTGCGTTGAATACTAAGAAAAGTTTGATGCTTGATAATTGTTTTGAGATATGAAGATGGTGATATTAGAGTCATGCTAGTTGAGTAGTTGTGAATTTGAGAAATACTTGTGTTAAAGTTTGTGATTCCCGTAGCATGCACGTATGGTGAACCGTTGTGTGATGAAGTCGAAGCATGATTTATTTATTGATTGTCTTCCTTATGAGTGGCGGTTGAGGACGAGCGATGGTCGTTTCCTACCAATCTATCCCCCTAGGAGCATGCGTGTAATACTTTGCTTTGATAAATAATAGATTTTTGCAATAAGTATGTGAGTTCTTTATGACTAATGTTGAGTCCATGGATTATACGCACTCTTCTTCCTTCCACCACTGCTAGCCTCTCTAATGCCGCGCACCTTTCACCGGTATCATACACCCACCATATACCTTCCTCAAAACAGCCACCATACCTACCTATCATGGAATTTCCATAGCCATTCCGAGATATATTGACATGCAACTTTCCACCGTTTTGTTTATTATGACACACTCCATCATTATAATATTGCTTTGCATGATCATGTAGTTGACATCGTATTTGTGGCAAAGCCACCGTTCATAATTCTTTCATACATGTCACTCATGAGTCATTGCACATCCCGCACATCACGGAGGCATTCATATAGAGTCATATCTTGTTCTAAGTATTGAGTTGTAATTCTTGAGTTGTAAGTAAATAAAAGTGTGGTGATCATCATTATTAGAGCATTGTCCCAGTGAGGAAAGGATGATGGAGACTATGATTCCCCCACAAGTCGGGATGAGACTCTGGACGGAAAATAAAAAAAAGAGACCATAAAAAAAGAGAAAGGCCCAAATAAAAAAATAAAAAAAAGAGAGAAAAAGAGAGAAAGGACAATGTTACTATCCTATTACCACACTTGTGCTTCAAAGTAGCACCATGATCTTCATGATAGAGAGTCTCTTATGTTGTCACTTTCATATACTAGTGGGAATTTTCATTATAGAACTTGGCTTGTATATTCCAATGATGGGCTTCCTCAAAATGCCCTAGGTCTTCATGAGCAAGCGAGTTGGATGCACACCCACTTAGTTTCTTTTTGAGATTTCATACACTTATAGCTCTAGTGCATCCTTTTCATTGGCAATCCCTACTCACTCACATTGATATCTATTGATGGGCATCTCCATAGCCCGTTGATACGCCTAGTTGACGTGAGACTATCTTCTCCTTTTTGTCTTCTCCACAACCACCATCCTATTCCACCCATAGTGATATCTCCATGGCTCACGCTCATGTATTGCGTGAAGATTGAAATTTTTTGAGAACATCAAAAGTATGAAACAATTGCTTGGCTTGTCATCGGGGTTGTGCATGATTTAAATACTTTGTGTGGTGAATATAGCGCATAGCCACACTATATGATTTTGTAGGGATAACGTTCTTTGGCCATGTTATTTTGAGAAGACATAATTGCTTAGTTAGTATGCTTGAAGTATTATTATTCTTATGTCAATATGAACTTTTATCTTGAATCTTTCGGATCTGAATATTCATACCACAATTAAGAAGAATTACATTGAAATTATGCCAAGTAGCATTCCACATCAAAAAATTATCTTTTTTTATCATTTACCTACTCGAGGACGAGCAGGAATTAAGCTTGGGGGTGCTTGATACGTCTTCAACGTATCTATAATTTTTGATTGCTCCATGCTATATTATCTACTGTTTGGACCATATTGGGCTTTATTATCCACTTTCATATTACTTTTGGGACTAACCTATTAACCGGAGGCCCAGCCCAGAATTGCTGTTTTTTTGCCTATTTTAGTGTTTTGAAGAAAAGGAATATCAATCAAAGTCGAAACGGAATGAAACCAACTGGAGAAGTTATTTTTGGAAGGAAAGCCACCGAAAAAACTTGGAGAGCACGTCAGGAAAGAGACGAGGAAGCCACGAGGTAGGGGGGCGCGCCCACCCCACTAGGGCGCGCCCTCCCCCCTCGTGGGCCCCTCGTGGCTCCCCTGACGTACTTCTTTCACCCATATATACCCACCTACCCTAAAACTTCCGAAGAAGAGAATAGATCGGGAGTTGCACCGCCGCAAGCCTCTGTAGCCACCAAAAACCAATCGGGACCCTGTTCCGGCACCCTACCGGAGAGGGGGACCCTCACTGGTGGCCATCTTCATCATCCCGGCGCTCTCCATGACAAGGAGGGAGTAGTTCACCCTCGGGGCTGAGGGTATGTACCAGTAGCTATGTGTTTGATCTCTCTCTCTCTCTCTCTCTCTCGTGTTCTTGATTTGGCACGATCTTGATGTATCGCGAGCTTTGCAATGATAGTTGGATCTTATGTTTCTTCTCCCCCTCTATTCTCTTGTAATGAATTGAGTTTTCCCCTTGAAGTAATCTTATCGGATTGAGTCTTTAAAGATTTGAGAACACTTGATGTATGTCTTGCTGTGCGTATCTGTGGTGACAATGGGATATCACGTGATTCACTTGATGTAGTTTTGGTGATCAATTTGCGGGTTCCGCCCATGAACCTGTGCATAGGAGTTGGCACACGTTTTCGTCGTGATTCTCCGGTAGAAACTTTTGGGCACTCTTTGAGGGTATTTGTGTTGGTTGAATAGATGAATCTGAGATTGTGTGATGCATATCGTATAATCATACCCACGGATACTTGAGGTGACATTGGAGTATCTAGGTGACATTAGGGTGTTGGTTGATTGTCTTAAGGTGTTATTCTAGTACGAACTCTAGGGCTGTCTGTGACACTTATAGGAATAGCCCAAAGGATTGATTGGAAAGAATAACTTTGAGGTGGTTTCGTACTCTACCACAATCTCTTCGTTTGTTCTCCGCTATTAGTAACTTTGGAGTGACTCTTTGTTGCATGTTGAGGGATAGTTATACGATCCAATTATGTTATTATTGTTGAGAGAACTTGCACTAGTGAAAGTATGAACCCTAGGCCTTGTTTCCTAGCATTGCAATACCGTTTACGCTCACTTTTATCATTAGTTACCTTGCTGTTTTTATATTTTCAGATTACAAAAACCTATATCTACCATCCATATTGCACTTGTATCACCATCTCTTCGCCGAACTAGTGCACCTATACAATTTACCATTGTATTGGGTGTGTTGGGGACACAAGAGACTCTTTGTTATTTGGTTGCGGGGTTGCTTGAGAGAGACCATATTCATCCTACGCCTCCCACGGATTGATAAACCTTAGGTCATCCACTTGAGGGAAATTTGCTACTGTCCTACAAACCTCTGCACTTGGAGGCCCAACAAAGTCTACAAGGATAAGGTTGCGTAGTAGACATCAGGCGTTCGATCTATCAATCTACTACAATTTATTTCACGTCCGTTTGCCTATCTTGGGGCGCCGCTAGCCGAAAGGGATTGACAACCCCTTTTACATGTCGGGTTGCGAGTATTTGTTATTTGTGTGCAGGGGTTGTTTACGTTGTGTTGCTTGGTTCTCCTAGTGGTTCGATAACCTTGATCTCATAACTGAGGGAAATACCTACTGCTGTTGTGCTGCATCATCCCTTCCTCTTTGGGGAAATACGTAGCTTCAAGCCGCATCAAAAGGAATTTCTGGAGCTGTTGCCGTGGAGGATCTTCAACATATACCAGGTTCCTAATCACAAATCTCATCTCCTCGCAATTTAGATTATTTGCCTTTTGCCTCTCGTTTTCCTCTCCCCCACTTCACAAAAATTTGCCGTTTTATTCGCCCCTCTTTTTCGTTCGCCGTTTTCTTGACGGATCTGTTTTTGAGTGCAATCTTGTTGCATAGTCATCATGACTCAAGCGAACACCAAGTTGCGTGATTTCTCAAATACCAACAACAATGATTTTGTTGGCACTCCGATTGCTCCTCCCGCCACTAGTGCGGAGTCTTGTGACATTAATACTGCTTTGCTGAATCTTATTATGAAAGATCAATTTTCCAGTACTCCTAATGAGGATGCCGCGTCCCATCTTAATACCTTCGTGGAATTATGCAATATTCAAAAGAAAAAATATGTGGACAACGATGTTGTGAAGATGAAATTATTTCCGTTTCCTTTGCGTGATTCTGCAAAAATTTGGTTTTCTTCTTTACCTCGCAATAGTATCGATTCTTGGAATAAGTGCAAAGATGCTTTTGTCACTAAGTATTTTCCGCCCGCAAAAATTATTTCCCTTAGAACCAGATCATGAATTTCAAGCAACTTGAACATGATCATGTTCGCAATCTTGGGAAAGGATGGAAATGATGCTAAGGAATTGCCCAACTCATGGGTTAAATCTTTGGATGATCATACAAATTTTTTATGCGGGATTGTATTTTGTTTCTCGTAATCTTTTAGATTTCGCCGTGGGTGGTACTTTTATGGAAATTACTTTGGGTGAAGCAACCAAATTGCTTGATAATATTATGGCAAATTATTCACAATGGCATACCGAAAGAGCTCCTACTAGTAAAAAATTTAATTCGGTTAAAGAAATTTCTTCATTGAGTGAAAAGGTTGATGCTCTTATGAAATTGTTGTTAGTAAAAGTGCTCCTATTGTTTTCAATGATATGCCTTTGTCTACTTTGGTTGAGCAAAATATTGATGCCGTAGATGTGAGTTTTATCTCTCGAAACAATTTCAACAACAATGCTTATAGAGGTAATTTTAATCCTAGGCCTTTTCCTTGTAATTCCTATAATAATTATGGTAGTTCCTATGGAAATCAATCTTATAATAATAATAGGAACACCTCTGATCTTGAGAATAATATTTAAGAATTTATTAACACGCAAAAAGTTTTCAACACTACCATAGAAGAAAAGTTGAATAAGATTGATGATTTGTCTAGAAGTGTTGATTGAATTTCTCATGATGTGGAAAATCTCAAGAAGAAAATTTTTGTGACTAAAGTTGAGGAATCAATTAAAGCTCTTTATGTTTCTATGGATGAAAGTAAGAAAAGAACCACTATGCTTTAAGCTAGAAGAGAATTTTTAGAAAATGCGTTTTCTTGTGATTGCTTTCATAGAAGTAATGAAAATCTTAAAATGATTGGTGTTTCTTATATTGATTCCTTGTTTATTAAAGCTAAGATTTATGATAAAGGGACTGGAGAAGAGCCAACTTTAGCTAGAAGGCATCCCGATAATTTGAAGTGTGAAAATCTTGTTGAGAAAATTGATAAAAGTGGGTTTGAAGAGGTCAAGACTTTAACTAGTTATGTGCCCACTCTTTTGGATTACAAAGACTTTAATTATGATAGTTGCTCTTTGATTTATTGTATTTCTTTGTTGCAATCCATGATAAATTCACCCCATGCCTATGAACAAAATAAAGCTTTTACTAAACATCTTGTTGATGCTATGATGAAAGCTTTTGAAGAAAAATTGGAACTAGAAGTTTCAATTCCTAGAAAATTACATGACGAGTGGGAACCTACTATCAAAGTTAAGATTAAAAATTATGAGTGTTTTGCTTTATGTGACTTGGGTGCTAGTGTTTTTACAATTCTGAAATCTTTATGTGATGTGCTTGGTCTTACCGATATTGAAGAATGTTCTTTGCACCTGGCGGATTCTACTATTAAAAAACCTATGGGAAGAATTAATGATATTCTTATTCTTGAAAATAGGAATTATGTGCCCATAGATTTTATTGTTCTTGATATTGATTGCAATCCGTCTTATCCAGTTATTCTTGGTAGACCGTTTTTACGCACTATCGGTGCCGTGATTGATATGAAAGAAGGCAATATAAAATTTCAATTTCCACTAAGGAAGGGAATGGAACACTTCCCTAGAACAAGAATTAGGCCACCATATGAATCAATCATGAGGGCATCTTATGAATCTCGAAACAAAGATGACAAAACTTAGATCCTTGCATTATGCCTAGCTAAGGGCGTAAAACCATAGTGCTTGTTTGGAGGCAACCCAATGAATAAAATTTATTTTTGCTTTTTGCTTTCTGTTCTTGAGTGTTTTGCACAATTATGCTACTGTTATGATTGAAAGAAATATGCCCTAGAGGCAATAATAAAGTTGTTATTTTTATTTCCTTATATCTTGATAAATGTTCATTATTCATGCTAGAATTGTATTAACCGGAAACTTAGTACATGTGTGAATACATAGACAAACAGGAGTGTCCCTAGTATGCCTCTACTTGACTAGCTCGTTAATCAAAGATGGTTAAGTTTCCTAGCCTTTGACATGTGTTGTCATTTGATGAATGGGATCACATCATTAGAGAATGATTTGATGGACATGACCCATCCGTTAGCTTAGCATAACGATTGTTTAGTTTTATTGCTATTGCTTTCTTCATGACTTATACATGTTCCTCTAACTATGAGATTATGCAACTCCCGAATACCGGAGGAACACCTTGTGTGCTATCAAATGTCACAACGTAACTGGGTGATTATATAAAGATGCTCTCTGAGGTGTCTCCAAAGGTGTTTGTTGGGTTGGCATAGATCAAGATTAGGATTTGTCACTGTGTATCGGAGAGGTATCTCCGGCCCTCTCGGTAATGCACATCACTATAAGCCTTGCAAGCAATGTGACTAATGAGTTAGTTGTGGTATGATGCATTACAGAACGAGTAAAGAGACTTGCTGGTAACGAGATTGAACTAGGTATGATGATACCGACGATCGAATCTCGGGCAAGTAACATACCGATGACAAAGGGAACAACGTATGTTGTTATGCGGTTTGACCGATAAAGATCTTAGAATATGTAGGAGCCAATATGAGCATCTAGGTTCCGCTATTGGTTATTGACCAGAGATGTGTCTCAGTCATGCCTACATAGTTCTCGAACCCATAGGGTCCGCACGCTTAACGTTCGATGACGATTTGTATTATGAGTTCTATGATTTGATGAACCGAAGTTTGTTCGGAGTCCCGGATGAGATCACGGACATGATGAGGAGTCTCAAAATGGTCGAGACATTCAGATTGATATATTGGAAGGTTGCATTTGGACAGCAGAATGGTTCCGGGATGTTCAGGCATTTTTCTAGAGTACCGGGAGGTTACCCGAACCCCCAGGGGAGTTAATGGGCCATCATGGGCCCTAGTGGAGAGAGGAGGCAGTGTCCAGGTGGAGGCGCGCCCCGCTCCAAGCCCAAACCGAATTGGACTAGGGTTGGGGGGGCCTTTCCTTCCCCCCTCTTCTCCCTTCCCTTCTTCTCCTAGTTGGAATAGGAAAGGGGGGAGGCGAATCCTACTTGGGTCGGGAGTCCAAGTAGGACTCCCCCCTTTGGCGCGCCCCCTCTAGGGCCGGCCTCCTCTTCCCCCCTCCTTTATATACGTGGGAGGGGGGCACCCCAAAGGCACACAAAGTCTTCACTTAGCCGTGTGCGGTGCCCCCCTCCACAGTTACACACCTCGGTCATATCGTCGTAGTGCTTAGGCGAAGCCCTGTGCCGGTAACTTCATCATCACCGTCGCCACGCCGTCGTGCTGACGGAGCTCTCCCTCAGCCTCAACTGGATCAAAAGCTTGAGGGACGTCATGCTGAACCTGTGCTGAACGTGGAGGTGCCGTACGTTCGGTACTTGGATCAGTTGGATCGCGAAGACGTTCAACTACATCAACCGCGTTACTAAAATCTTCCGCTTTCGGTCTATGAGGGTACGTGGACACACTCTCCCCGCTCGTTGCTATGCTTCTCCTAGATAGATCTTGCGTGATCGTAGGATTTTTTTTGAAATATTATGTTCCCAATAGTAGCACCAGAGCTAGGTCTATGCGTAGATGTTATATGCACGAGTTGAACACAAAGAGTTGTGGGTGATAATAGTCATACTGCTTACTAGCAACGTCTTACTTTGATTCGGCGGTATTGTTGGATGAAGCGGCCCGGACCGACATTACATGACCACGTTCATGAGACAGGTTCTACCGATGTGCTTCGCACATAGGTGGTTAGCGGGTGTCTGTTTCTCCAACTTTAGTTGAATCAAGTTTGACTACGCCCGGTCCTTGTTGAAGGTTAAAACAGCACACCTGACGAAAAATCGTTGTGGTTTTGATGCGTAGGTAAGAACGGTTCTTGCTAGAAGCCCATAGCAGCCACGTAAAACTTGCAACAACAAAGTAGAGGACGTCTAACTTGTTTTTGCAGGGCATGTTGTGATGTGATATGGTCAAGACGTGATGAGATATAAATTGTTGGATGAGATGATCATGTTTTGTAAAAGTTATCGGCAACAGGCAGGAGCCTTATGGTTTTCGCTTTATTGTATGAAATGCAATTGCCATTTAATTGCTTTACTTTATCACTAAGCGGTAGCAATAGTCGTAGAAGCAATAGTTGGCGAGACGACAACGATGCTACGATGGAGATCAAGGTGTCAAGCCGGTGAAGATGGTGATCATGAAGGTGCTTTGGAGATGAAGATCAAAGGCACAAGATGATGATGGCCATATCATATCACTTATTCTGATTGCATGTGATGTTTATCCTTTATGCATCTTATTTTGCTTAGTACGGCGGTAGCATTATAAGATGATCCCTCACTAAATTTCAAGGTATAAGTGTTCTCCCTGAGCATGCACCGTTGCTACAGTTCGTCGTGCCGAGACACCACGTGATGATCGGGTGTGATAAGCTCTACGTTCACATACAACTGGTGCAAGCCAGTTTTGCACACGCAGAATACTCAGGTTAAACTTGACAAGCCTAGCATATGCAGAGATGGCCTTAGAACACTGAGACCACAAGGTCGAGCGTGAATCATATAGTAGATATGATCAACATAGTGATGTTCATCATTGAAAACTACTCCATCTCATGTGATGATCAGACATGGTTTAGTTGATATGGATCACGTGATCATTTAGATGACTAGAGGGATGTCTATCTAAGTGGGAGTTCTTAAGTAATATGATTAATTGAACTTTAATTTATCGTGAACTTAGTACCTGATAGTTTTTGCATATCTATGTTGTTGTAGATCAATGGCCCGTGCTACCGTTCCCTTGAATTTTAATGCGTTCCTAGAGAAAGCTAAGTTGAAAGATGATGGTAGCAATTACACGAACTGGGTCCGTAACTTGAGGATTATCCTCATTGCTGCATAGAAGAATTACGACCTGGAAGCACCGCTAGGTGCAAGACCCTCTGCAGGAGAAACTCCGGACGTTATGAACATCTGGCAGAGCAAAGCTGATGACTACTCGATAGTTCAGTGTGCCATGCTTTACGGCTTAGAACCTGGACTTCAATGACGTTTTGAACGTCATGGAGCATAAGCGATGTTCCAGGAGTTGAAGTTAATATTTCAAGCAAATTAATGCCCGGACTGAGAGATATGAAGTCTCCAATAATTTCTATAGCTGCAAGATGGAGGAGAATAGTTCTGTCAGTGAACATATACTCAGAATGTGTGGGTACCACAACAACTTGACTCAACTGGGAGTTAATATTCCTAATGATAGTGTTATTGACAGAGTTCTTCAATCACTGCTACCAAGCTACAAAAGCTTTGTGATGAAATATAATATGCCAGGGATGGAAAAGACTATTCCCGAGCTCTTCGCAATGCTAAAGGCTGCGGAGGTAGAAATCAAGAAGGAGCATCAAGTGTTGATGGTTAACAAGACCACCAGTTTCAAGAAAATGGGAAAAGGGAAGAAGGGGAACTTCAAGAAGAACGGCAGCAAGTTGCTGCTCAAGTGAAGAAGCCCATGTCTGGACCTAAGCCTGAGACTGAGTGCTTCTACTGTAAAGGGACTGGTCACTGGAAGCGGAACTGCCCCAAGTATTTGGCGGATAAGAAGGCTGGCAAAGTTAAAGGTATATTTGATATACATGTTATTGATGTGTACCTTACTAATGCTCGTAGTAGCGCCTAGGTATTTGATACTGGTTCTGTTGCTCATATTTGGAACTCAAAACAGGGGCTACGGATTAAAGGAAGATTGGCTAAGGATGAGGTGATGATGCGTGTGGGGAATGGTTCCAAAGTCGATGTGATCGCGCTCGGCACGCTACCTCTACATCTACCGTCGGGATTAGTTTTAGACCTGAATAATTGTTATTTGCTGCCAGCGTTGAGAATGAACATTATATCTGGATGTTGTTTGATGCGAGACGGTTATTCATTAAAATCAGATAATAATGGTTGTTCTATTTATATGAGTAATATCTTTTACGGTCATGCACCCTTGATGAGTGGTCTATTTCTGTTGAATCTTGATAGTAGTGATACACATATTCATTATATTGAAGCCAAAAGATGCAAAGTTAATAATGATAGTGCAACTTATTTGTGGCACTGCCGTTTAGGTCATATTGGTGTAAAGCGCATGAAGAAACTCCATGCTGATGGGCTTTTGGAATCACTTGATGCTTGCGAACCATGCCTCATGGGCAAGATGACTAAAACTCCGTTCTCCGGAACAATGGAGCGAGCAACTGACTTATTGGAAATAATACATACTGATGTATGCGGTCCAATGAGTGTTGAGGCTCGTGGCGGGTATCGTTATTTTCTGACCTTCACAGATGATTTAAGCAGATATGGGTATATCTACTTGATGAAACATAAGTCTGAAAAATTTGAAAAGTTCATAGAATTTCAGAGTGAAGTGGAAAATCATCCTAACAAGAAAATAAAGTTTCTACGATCTGATCGTGGAGGAGAATATTTGAGTTATGAGTTTGGTCTTCATTTGAAACAATGCAGAATAGTTTCGCAACTCACGCCACCCGGAACACCACAGCGTAATGGTGTGTCCGAACATCGTAACCGTACTTTATTAGATATAGTGTGATCTATGATGTCTCTTACTGATTTACCACTATCGTTTTAGGGTTTTGCTTTAGAGACGGCTGCATTCACGTTAAATAGGGCACCATCTAAATCCATTGAGACGACACCATATGAACTGTGGTTTGGCAAGAAACGCAAGCTGTCGTTTCTTAAAGTTTGGGGCTGCGATGCTTATGTGAAAAAGCTTCAACCAGATAAGCTCGAACCCAAATCAGAGAAATGTGTCTTCATAGGATACCCAAAGGAGATTGTTGGGTACACCTTCTATCACAGATCCGAAGACAAGATATTCGTTGCTAAGAATGGATCCTTTCTAGAGAAGGAGTTTCTCTCGAAAGAAGTGAGTGGGTGGAAAGTAGAACTTGATGAGGTAATTGTACCTTCTCCCAAATTGGAAAGTAGTTCATCACATAAATTAGTTCCAGTGATTCCTGCACCAATTAGTGAGGAAGTTAATGATGATGATCATGAAACTTCAGATCAAGTTACTACCGAACCTCGTAGGTCAACCAGAGTACGTTCCGCACCAGAGTGGTACGGTAATCCTATTCTGGACATCATGTTACTAGACCATGACGAACCTACGAACTATGAGGAAGTGATGATGAGCCCAGATTCCGTGAAATGGCTTGAGGCCATGAAATCTGAGATGGGATCCATGTATGAGAACAAAGTGTGGACTTTGGTTGACTTGCGCGATGATCGGCAAGCCATAGAGAATAAATGGATCTTCAAGAAGAAGACTGACGCTGACGGTAATGTTACTGTCTAGAAAACTCGACTTGTTGCAAAAAGTTTTCGACAAGTTCAAGGAGTTGACTAGATGAGACCTTCTCACCCGTAGCGATGCTTAAGTCTGTCCGAATCATGTTAGCAATTGCCGCATTTTATGATTATGAAATTTGGCAAATGGATGTCAAAACTGCATTCCTTAATGGATTTTTAAAGAAGAGTTGTATATGATGCAACTAGAAGGTTTTATCGATCCTAAAGGTGCTTACAAAGTGTGCAAGCTCCAGCGATCCATTTATGGACTGGTGCAAGCCTCTCGAAGTTGGAATATACGCTTTGATAGTGTGATCAAATCATATGGTTTTATACAGACTTTTGGAGAAGCCTGTATTTACAAGAAAGTGAGTGGGAGCTCTGTAGCATTTCTAATATTATATGTGGATGACATATTGTTGATTGGATATGATACATCATTTCTGAATAGCATAAAAGGATACTTGAATAAGAATTTTTCAATGAAAGACCTCAGTGAAGCTGCTTACAGATTGGGCATCAAGATCTATAGAGATAGATCAAGACATTTAATTGGACTTTCGCAAAGCACATACCTTGATAAGATTTTGAAGAAGTTCAAAATGGATCAGTCAAAGAAAGGATTCTTGCTTGTGTTACAAGGTGTGAAGTTGAGTGAGACTCAACGCCCGACCACTGCAGAAGATAGAGAGAAACTGAAAGTCATTCCCTATGCCTCAGCCATAGGTTCTATCATGTATGCAATGCAGTGTACCAGACCTGATGTGTGCCTTGCTATAAGTATGTAGGGAGGTACCAAAGTAATCCAGGAGAGGATCACAGGACAACGGTCAAGAACATCCTAAAATACTTGAAAAGGACTAAGGATATGTTTCTCGTTTATGGAGGAGACAAGGAGCTGGTCCGGATGACTCTAAGTCGCAGACCAGATATGTATTTATATTGAATGGTGGAGCTGTTAGTGGGTGCAGTTCCAAGAAGAGCGTCGTGGCGGGATCTACGTGTGAAGCGGAGTACATAGTTGCTTCGGAAGCAGCAAATGAAGGATTCTGGATGAAGGAGTTCATATCCGATCTAGGTGTAATACCTAGTGCATTGGGTCCAATGAAAATCTTTTGTGACAATACTGGAGCAATTGGCTTGGCAAAGGAATCCAGATTTCACAAGAGAACCAAGCACATCAAGATACGCTTCAATTCCATCCGCGATCTAGTCATGGAGGGAGACATAGAAGTTTGCAAAATACATACGGATCTGAATGTTGCAGACCCGTTGACTAAGCCTCTTCCACGAGCAAAACATGATCAACACCAAGACTCCATGGGTGTTAGAATCATTACTATGTAATCTAGATTATTGACTCTAGTGCAACTGGGAGACTGAAGGAAATATGCCCTAGAGGCAATAATAAAGTTGTTATTTATATTTCATTATATCATGATAAATGTTTATAATTCATGCTAGAATTGTATTAACCGGAAACTTTGTACATGTGTGAATACATAGACAAACAAGAGTGTCCCTACTATGCCTCTACTTGACTAGCTCGTTAATCAAACATGGTTAAGTTTCCTAGCCATAGACATGTGTTGTAATTTGATGAACGAGATCACATCATTGGAGAATGATGTGAAGGACATGACCCATCTATTAGCTTATCATAATGATTGTTTAGTTTTATTGCTATTGCTTTCTTCAAGACTTATACATGTTCCTCTAACTATGAGACTATGCAACTCCTGAATATCGGAGGAACACCTTGTGTGCTATCAAACGTCACAACGTAACTAGGTCATTATAAAGATGCTCTACAGGTGTCTCCAAAGATGTTTGTTGGGTTGGCATAGATCAAGATTAGGATTTGTCACTCCATGTATAGGAGAGGTATCTATGGGCCCTCTCGGTAATGCACATAACTATAAGCCTTGCAAGCAATGCGACTAATGAGTTAGTTGCGGGATGATGCATTACGGAACGAGTAAAGAGACTTGCCGGTAATGAGATTGAACTAGGTATGATGATACCAACGATCGAATCTCGGGCAAGTAACATACCGATGACAAAGGGAACAACGTATGTTTTTTTGACTATATACTGCAAGGCAACAGCCTCACAGTGCTTTATTAAAACTCAACATAAAAGGTCCAAAGTACAAGGTAAAAACGAAAGTACAACTATCTATCTAGGGGAGAGAAGCTAACCAATCTAGAAGCTTATCTCTATATTTACATTTGATCCTGTGAGTTAACAATGTCATATCATGTACAAAATTTCTTCTGCAGGCTCTGAAGCTTGGCAACTCATTCCCGAAGATTTTACCATTTCTTTGTGTCCAAATGTTCCAGCTGGCAGTAAAAACTTCTTCAGTGAAGAAAGGCAAACCAAACTCAGATCTAGTAGAAGAAGCCATGGAGTAGGTTGACTGATGTGGCTGAACCTGCCAAGAAATCCCAAGATAGTTCCAAACCCTCTGGCTAAAATTGCATGTGAAGAAGAGATGAATTCTATCTTCATGACTTTGAGTTTGACAAAGCACACAGGAGTCATCCTGGATGATCTAGTGCCTGCGCTGCATCATATCCCGTGTGTTAAGACGATCCATTAGGAGGAGCCATCCAAAAACTCTTAACTTGAGAGTGCAAGAGCATTTCCATATCCATTTGAAAATAGGATCAACCACTATACCAGAGAATGTGTAGTCATAGTATATCTTGGACTGGAATTGCCCTGACTTAGATGGCCATCTCCAAATATCCTTACTACTCGATTCAAGCTATACAGAAAGGAACAGACTGAAGTTGATCAAGCTCCTGAAAAGCCTCCAGAGATAAAGGAAGGTGGAAACTGTCCACCAAATTAGGTAGATCAAAGATATCCCTGACAGTGACCAAATCATCAATCAGAAAGGAGTGGAGTCTTGGGAACCGATCTTTAAGAGTAACAAGACTGCCTCCTACTTCCCATTTATCCAACCAGAAAACCACAGAATCTCCTGCATGTACCTGTGGTATTGCCAGCTTTAAAAATTTATCATATAGTTTAAGCACGTCACACCACCAGAAGGAACCACACATTTGGGTAGCTTGAGGAGCCGAAGACTGGTATTAAGAGTCCCAAATTAAGTTTACCCACGGGATGTCCATCTTGTTAAAGAATTTGAAAAGATGCTTGATCAGGAGGGCATCATTTTGCACACTCAGGTCAAGCACTCCCAAACCACCATATTTCTTTGGTCTGCTAACCAACTCCCAAGTGGCCAAAGATTGTCGAGGCGTGTACGAATTACCTCTCCAAAGGCACTGACGTTCAATTCTCTCGATCTGCTTAAGAATACCTTGCGGGATCGACAAAGTGCAGAGAAAGTATATTGGCATTGAGGTGAGAAGAGATTGTAGTAACCGAAGTCTGCTGCCCTGATTCAAGAGGCAAGAAGAGGCTGACAATCTTCTCTCAATACGATCGACCAAAGGCATCAATTCGGATATGGTAGGTCTTGAAGTTCCCATAGGCAAACCAAGGTATGTGAAAGGAAGAGAACCTACTGTGCATCCAAGCAAGTCGGCAATTCTAGAACCTTCCTCATCAGACATATTTAAAGGGATCATCGAAGACTTACTGAAGTTGACTTTCAGACCTGTTGAGACAGCAAAAACTTCAATTATCTCTTTCAGAGCAATGAGATGAGAGTCCACAGCTGGCAGAACAATAAGAGTGTCATCGGCGTACTGCACAATTGGGTAATCCCTGGACTTGGTGGGGATTGGCAAGGTGAGAATGTTGCGCCAACACATGTCGTTGACTACTGACTGGAGTAAGTCAACAACAATGACAAATAACAGTGGTCACAAAGGTTCACCTTGACGAACTCCAGATTGGCACTTGAACTGGTGGCCCGGAACTCCATTCAACAAGACTGAAGAGGACCCAGAAGAAAGTAAACTGTCGACCTACCCCATCCAACGATCATCAAAACCCTTGCATTTCAAAAATCTGAGAATGGCTGAATGCTCAAGTGTATCAAAGGCCTTATGAACTCAAGTTTTAGCAAAACTATAGGTCTCTTCGAAGCTTTACATTGATGAATATATTCATAGCACCAGGCCAGACAATCTTGGATAAAACGACACTTGCGAAAACCATATTGATTTTGGTGAATGCAATTAAGAATAACCTTCTGCAAACGATTGGCCAACAACTTGGTAAGGAATTTTAAACAAGTGTTAGTGAGTGAGATGGGTAGAAAATTACCAATAAACTCTGGGCTAAGCTTCTTGGGTATGAGTGTAATGCAGGATGTATTCAGACATTCCAAATTACATTTTCCATCATAGAACTCCTTGACCAAGTCCAAAAAATCAGCTTTAAGGACATGCCAGTACTTCTTTAAGAAAAGACCAGTAAAACCATCCGGCCCAGGAGCACGATCCAGCGGCAGATGCTTGATAACCTCATCCACTTCAGCATCAGTGAAAGGCTTAGACAGTTCCTCAAGCCCATCAACTTTAGCTAGGAGATTCTCTAAGTCAAAACCCATTTGAATTCCTTGAGCATGGCCCATACGATTTTTGAACTCAGACCAAAACATTCTAGCAAGTTGCTGATGATCAGACACCACATCTCCTGCAACATTTTTAATAGAGGAGGTGGTGTTTTTACGGTACCTTTCCGTGGCCATAGACTGGAAAAATTTGGAGTTTTCTTTACCAATCTTAATAAAACTGATGGTATAACGCTGCTTCCAATAGATAAACTGCAGATGAAATTTTTTCTCTAAGTGCAATTTGACAATGCGACAAAAATTCATTTCTGGCCAGGATAGGGCACGTTGTTCTTCAAGATCATCAAATTATAAAATGACCGTGTTATAGTCAGCAATGAGGGCTTTAATATTGGAAAGTCTCACATGCCATATCTTAAGAGCAACTTTGAGAGCTTTAAACTTGGCAGAGATAGAGCCAGCAGCAGAAGATTTCCTGGAAGGCATATTCCAAACGTCCTAGACACATTCCATAAACCCTAGCAGATTCACCCAATAATTCTCAAAACAGAACAGTTTGGCCTTTGGAATGAAGGTGGCAACATTAACTACGCATGGCACATGATCTGAAGCAGTGCGCGCCAAAGGCAAAACCAAAGTATTAGGGTGATTGATGGTCCAAGAAATCGACGTGAAGAACCAATCTATCTGCTCAAGTAAAGGGTTAGTCTGCATGTTGGACCAAGTATATTGACGACCTTTTATTGGCAGCTCCACAAGGCCCGGATGGCCAATAACTTCATTAAAAAGGAAAATGTCATTGACATTACCCCCTGGCAAATTGTGATTGTCCAACGAGCGCATAAATTTAAAATCACCAATCAACAACCAATTCTCATCAAAGTGAATATCCAAATTATATAACCATTGCACGAATTCATCGCGAGCAGGATTCTGACAAGGACCATAAACTGAGACCAAGGTCCAAGTTTCAGACGTATGCGTGGAGCGGAACTCCACAATGATACCATAGGGTTTAACTTGCACTAACTTTCCAGAAAAGAATAGGAGTTCCAAATAACCACAATACCAGTATATGCACCAGAAGATGGTACATACACAAAGTTATCAAATCGCCGCGGACAAAATTTCCTAAGAAAACGCTGATCAATATGCATGCACTTATTTCCTGAAGGCAAATAATGGAACACCCAGATTCATCGATCTTTTGCTTAACCGCTAACTGACAGGCTTCAGAATTAAGGCCACACATTTTCCAACACAGAACTTTCCAGTCTCTAAACGTGTTGCAATTCATTACAAACCAAAAGAAGTTCAGCATAAGGGAGACCATGCAGTGATCTACCCGACCCAAAAGCCAAGTCCACACATAGGTTCATCACAAATGAAACTAAGAAAATATAAATGGCGATTAGAAAGGTACGCCATGGACCCATGAAGCCGAAGATTTCACTTATCACCAGAGCTGCTGCTGTTGCAAGACTTGGATGGATCAGCTACAAGCTTCTTCGCGGTGATCTTCTCCGGTGCAATCTGCAGGTGCGCTCCAATGCGTTGGAGATCAGAGATAGATGTTGGGGGTGGTACTTCAGATTTATCTGACGCAGCTGGAGGCGGAGCAGCTTCACCAGGAAGGGATTTCTTCTGTTTCTTGAAACAAGACACCCGAGGCAAAGCAGCTGGTGTATGTTGCACCTGACGGAAGCCATCTCTGAGAGCGCTGAGCCTGGCACTGCGACGAACTTCAGATTCAACCAGGACTTGTTTTGCAGAAGATTTGTGGGCTCTTTTCTTTGATGTCTTAGGAATAGCGATAAACTGAAAAGATTCAGTGACAGGTCCAGAGATGTTGTCAAAGCAAAGTGCACAAGCAACCAACCTTTTGACAGGCGAAAAGCAGAGTCTAGCCTGACTAACAGGAGGAGCAGTCAGAGAGCGACATCCCAGCAGGTGTTCAGGTAGATTAAAATCCCAGGACTGATTGGAGAGCATGAGGAACTTCAGCAAAGGCTGCATCATGGGCTTTGGGATTGTAAAGGTGTCAAAGCACTGCATCATGTTGGAAAAAGTACGTGTCCATTGTATCTCAGGTGGTAGAATTGGCCCAAAGACAGTGAGCACTTGCACAATATAAATGACTTGCTGAACAGGAGGAGCAACTGCAGGGGGTTGAAACAGTACCACAACATCTTCAGGTAAAACAGCAGGCACCTCATTAAGATCAAAATCTTTAGCATTGTTGCTCGAATCATCAGAACCTTGCAAGATCATGGACTCTTGAGATTGAGCATCCTCTTCAGCAGGCTCATCAGGAATTTCAGCATCCACAGGCGCTTGATTGTTATCAGTAGGCGGGGGAACATCATTCCAACCAAGCTCCAGGTACTCTGGCATAACCCAATTATGGTTGTTGAACTGCATCTGACCAGGAAGTGGGTGTGGGTTTCCATTGAAAGGCACCGGATCCTCATCACCAAGAAGTACATCTGCAAAATCTGCTGACAGGACATAGACAGGTGGAGACCAAGAAACTCTGACGGCTCCAAAATATCCATACTCACGGTAAACCACACCACGAGGGACTAGCGATGGCGCAGGAAAAGAAACATAAACCAGAGTGCGAACCATCAATTGATCATCCTGGTGCCAGACATGAAAACGTCCAAAGGTGCTAACAACATTAGCAATGTACTGCGTGCGACGATAGTCCAGTGGAACACCCAGAAGCATGACCCAACCCCTTCGAAAACCCTGAGTTGCTCTGTAGTTGATGCCCTCATCATGAGGAATAAAGCGAACAAAACGATCATTGCCCAGATCAAAGGGGGGATGATCAACCATGACATGCCTAGATGCAGCGCTACGAAAGCGGAAAAGACCCACCCCCTGAATCCATGGCTGGGCATCAAGCACATCTATTCCAAGCTGATTAAAAAGAAAATCACTAACCATATTGCGGTACAGTTGGATCTCTTCAGGCAGAGGCTCTGGCTTGACAATGGCGATGGCATACTCTTCATGCTTCGATCCGGTGCAGTGGCAGGAGCATAGAAGGTGTGCGACAAGCGGAGTGGGCAGCCATCGATGATGTCGAAGCCCAGAGGAACATACTCCTAGGGGTTGAGCTCGAAATTTGCCATCGAAGCAGGTGGCAGTGGTGGAGTTTCCGGCCGCGGGTCAGGCGGCGGAGGTGGAGGTGGTGAGGCAATGGTGGTTGCGTTGGCATTGATTGCAGAGGCAGTGGAGGTGATTGGGGGCATGTAGCTGCAGGAGGGGCACGCTCGATGGGACTGCTCAATGAGCAAAGAGCAGAGGCCTGGAGGGAACTCGAGGCGTCGGGTGAGGAAAACGATGGTGGGTTGGCAGCTGTAGCCTCAATGGCACGTGGGACCCATTTAAAACCCTCAGCTGGCGCAGATCCTGTGCAAGATTTTGCCTTGTGGCCCTGCCTAAAACATCGACGGCATCTCGTTTGATTGGTGCACACAGCCGTAGGATGAGCCATGGAGAAACAGTTTTGGCATTTCCAATACCGAAACGCCATATCTTCAACCATAGAGTGAAATCCCGCAAAATCATCTTCTGGAGATCCGGGCTTGGTGGTTGGAGTCGAATTAAGATCTTGCTGGTTTTGTGTCCCATTATCATGCTTGGGAAATAAAACAAAGGAGGGAATTGGGTTATCCCGACTGGGCTCAGAAACATAGGAGGGAATTGGGGTATCCCGACTGGGCCCAGAAACAAGCCCAGAGCACATAGAACCAGGGGATGGCCAAGAACCCATTAATGGGCCAGCTGATGAAACATGTGTAATCACAGCGGAACCACCCAAAGATGCTGCCGACGATGACGCATGGATAGACTTGGCAGGCGAAAACGATGGATCCACTGAACCGAACGTGATCGGAGGAACCGTCCAGTGGAGGTCCGGTGCCGGCGGCGTATGAATGATAACACGTTCATGAGAAGGAACAGAATAACCCGCGTCAAGAGCCTTAAGAATGCAATTCTGCGTAGCCGAATATCTATACCCTTTGCACACAGGATAGGTCTGGAACGTAGCAAAAGAAGTTTTCTTTCTAGAATGGCCACTAGATTTGAGAGCAGACTTGGCTGGAGGCTTATGCATGGCCATCAATCCCAACGTAGCCCAACGTTTTGTGGGGCTAACAAAAATCCATTCGGCATCACATTCTTTTCTCCAGATTAAAACTCCATTTCTCCAATTAGGACAACCATGTCCCCAAAGATGGAAATAGCACTTGAAATGCGCACAAGCAAAAGATCGAAGCGCTAAAATTTGAAGACCAACTGTTTTGCATGAGACGTGGAAGGAGAATACCTTGCCTTGAATATGGGACACCATGGACTCAATCGCCGAACCCCCAATGGCAGCTTCCAAAGCCGCAGCCACTGAATCATCAAAGAGGCGAAAATCATGCCTACTAAAAGAAACAACCATGATGAAATGACCAGAATCCTCCGCAGGGTGCACAGAAACTCCAAAAGATCTGTAGATCGCATCTGCAAAAACCAAGCCCTTGGAGAAGTCCAAGCCAAGGGTGGATCCGGATGGAGAATCCATCAAACATGGGAATCTCCTTGATGGGGGGGGGGGAGACGCCCGAGAGGATGATTGGATTGGATTGAGGGTCTAGTGGTTGAGGTGGAAGATCGCGGGATAGCTTAGCGCAGGGGAGGTGGTGGTTGGGGGAACAACGTATGTTGTTATGTGGTTTGACCGATAAAGATCTTCGTAGAATATGTAGGAGCCAATATGAGCATCCAGGTTCCACTATTGGTTATTGACCAGAGACGTGTCTCGTTCATGTCTACATAGTTCTCGAACCCGTTGGGTCCGCACGCTTAACGTTCGATGATGATTTGTATTATGAGTTATGTGATTTGATGAACCGAAGTTTGTTCGGAGTCCCAGATGAGACCACGGACATAACGAGGAGTCTCGAAATGGTCGAGAAATAAAGATTGATATATTGGAAGGTTGCATTTGGACATCGGAATGGTTCCGGGATGTTCAGGTATTTTTTCCGAGTACCGGGAGGTTACCGGAACCCGCCGGGGAGTTAACGGGCCTTCATGGGCCCTAGTGGAGAGAGGAGGGAGCGGCCAGGTGGAGGTGCGCGCCCCCCAAGCCCAAACCAAATTGGACTAGGGTTGGGGGCCGGGGGGCCTTTCCTTCTCCCCTCTTCTACCTTCCCTTCTTCTCCTAGTTGGAATAGGAAGGGGGGGGGGGGGCGAATCCTACTTGGACCGAGAGTCCAAGTAGGACTCCCCCCTTTGGCGCGCCCCCTCTAGGGCCGGCATCCTCTTCCCCCCTCCTTTATATACGTGGGAGGGGGCACCCCAAAGGCACACAAAGTCCTCTCCTAGCCGTGTGCGGTGCCCCCCTCCACAGTTAGACACCTCGGTCATATCGTCGTAGTGCTTAAGCGAAGCCCTGCGCCGGTAACTTCATTGTCACCGTAGCCACGCCATCGTGCTGACGGAACTCTCCCTCGGCCTCAACAGGAACAAGAGCTCGAGGGATGTCATCGGGCTGAATGTGTGCTGAACGCGGAGGTGCCGTACGTTCGGTACTTGGATCGGTTGGATCGTGAATACGTTCGACTACATCAACCGCGTTACTAAACGCTTCCGCTTTTGGTCTACGAGGGTACGTGGACATACTTTCCCCACTCGTTGCTATGCTTCTCCTAGATAGATCTTGCGTGATCGTAGGATTTTTTTTTTGAAATACTACGTTCCCAACAATGATTGTATTTTTTGTGTTTTAATTAGTGTTTGTGCCAAGCAAAGTCTTTAGGATCTTCTTGGGTAATAGTAGTTTGATCTTGCTGAAAAACAGAAACTTATGCACTCAAGAAAATAATTTTCATAAATCACGTAGACGTGCTTTTGCCCTGATTCCTTTTGCATCAGATTAATATTAAAAATTCTCAGGTTTTCCTATTTTTTCCGAATTTTTGGAGTTTCATAAGTATTTGAAATATCCACATTGCTACAGACTGTTCTGTTTTTGACAGATCCTGTTTGCTTTGTGTTGTGTGCTTGTTTTGATGGCTCTATGGTTTTCTTTGATGAGTTTTTGGCATAGAAAAGTTGGAATACAGTAGATATAATGCAAAAACAAAATATGACTTGGTTTGCTACAATACCTATAGTAGTGATTTGCTTTCTTATACTAACGGATCTCATGAAGGTTTTGTTGAGTTTTGTGTGATTGAAGTTTCCAAGTTTTGGGTTATGTTACGATGGATGAAGAAATAAGGAGTAAGAAGAGCCTAAGCTTGGGGATGACCTGGCATCCCAAGCTATTATCCAAAAGAGAGCAAGCAACTAAGCTTGGGGATGCCCCGAGTGGCATCCCCTCTTTCTTCTAACGACCATCGGTATTTTACTTGAAGCTATGTTTTTATTCGTCACATACTATGTGTTTTGCTTGGATCGTCTTGTATGATAAGAGTCTTTTGTTGTTGTTTTTTTTAGTCTTGATTCCTTGCTGGACACACCAATTTGAGAGAGCCAAAATTATTTCATGACTTGTTAGAATCCCTCTCTATGCTTCACTTAAATTTTTATGAGCTATGGACTTGCTCTAGTGCTTCACTTATATCTTTTTGGGCACGGTGTGCTTTAGTATTTGTGAAGAAATACTCTCTTGCTTCACTTAGATTTATTTGAGAGTTAGTAATATTTTCAAGAAATTCTCTTTTGCTTCACTTAAATTAATTTCAGAGAAAGAAATTGAAGGAAATATGCCCTAGAGGCAATAATAAAGTTATTATTTTATTTCCTTATATCATGATAAATGTTTATTATTAATGCTAGAATTGTATTAACCGGAAACTTAGTACACGTGTGAATACATAGACAAAACATAAGTGTCCCTAGTATGCCTCTACTTGACTAGCTCGTTTGTCAAAGATGGTTATGTTTCCTAACCATAGACATGTGTTGTTATTTGATGAACGGGATCACATCATTAGGAGAATGATGTGATGGACAAGACCCATTCGTTAGCTTAGCATTATGATCGTTATAGTTTCAATGCTATTGCTTTCTTCATGACTTATACATGTTCCCCTGACTATGAGATTATGCAACTCCTGAATACCGGAGGAACACCTTGTGAACTATCAAACGTCACAACGTAACTAGGTCATTATAAAGATGCTCTACAGGTCTCTACGATGTTGTTTGTTGAGTTGGCATAGATCGAGATTAGGATTTGTCACTCCGTGTATCAGAGAGGTATCTCTGGGCCCTCTCGATAATGCGCAACACTATAGGCCTTGCAAGCAATGTGAATAATGAGTTAGTTGCGGGATGATGCATTATAGAACGAGTAAAGAGACTTGCCGGTAACGAGATTGAACTAGGCATGAGGATACCGACGATCGAATCTCGGGCAAGTAACATACCGATGACAAAGGGAATGACGTATGTTGTTATGCGGTTTGACCGATAAAGATCTTCGTAGAATATGTAGGAGCCAATGTGAGCATCTAGGTTCCGCTATTGGTTAATGACCGGAGATGTGTCTCAGTCATGTCTACATAGTTCTCGAACCCGCAGGGTCCGCACGCTTAACGTTCGATGATGATTTGTGTTATGAGTTATGTGATTTGTTGAACGAAGTTTGTACGGAGTCCTGGATGAGATCACGGACATGATGAGGAGTCTCGAAATGGTCGAGAGGTACATATTGATATATTGGAAGGCTATATTCGGACATCGGAATAGTTCCGAGTGATTCGGGTATTTTTCGGAGAACCGGGGAGTTACGGAAATTCACCTGGGGAAGTATTGGGCCTTATTGGGCTTTAGTGGAAAGGAGAGAAGGGCCACAAGGGCAGGCAGCGCGCCGCACATGGGCTGGTCTGAATTGGACTAGGAGGGGGCGGCGCCCTCCTCTTTCTTTCTCCCTCTCCTCCTCCTTCCCTCTCTCCACCTGTTGGAAAAGGAAGGGGACTCCAACTAGGATTGGGAAACCTAGTTGGACTCCCCCTATAGGCGCGCCCCTCCTAGGCCAGCCTCCTCCTCCTCCCTCCTTTATATACGGGGGAGGGGAGCACCCCAAAGACACACAAGTTTCTCTTAACCGTGTGCGGTGCCCCCCTCCACAATTACACACCTCGGTCATATCGTCGTAGTGCTTAGGCGAAGCCCTGTGCCGGTAACTTCATCATCATCGTCACCACGCCGTCATGCTGACGAAACTCTCCCTCGTCCTCAACTGGATCAAGAGCTCGAGGGACGTCATCTGCTGAACGTGTGCTGAACACGGAGGTGCCGTATGTTCGGTACTTGGATCGTGAAGACGTTCGACTACATCAACTGCGTTACTAAACGCTTTCGCTTTCGGTCTACAAGGGTATGTGGACACACTCTCCCCGCTCGTTGCTATGCTTCACCTATATAGATCTTGCGTGATCGTAGGATTTTTTTTGAAATACTACGTTCCCCAACAGAAATATTATGCTCATGATCTTCACTTATATTTGTTTGAACTTATCAAAAGCAACATATGAAAATTAGTTCCGAAGTGATAGATATCCAAGAAGTATATAATAAAAACTTTCATGAAGATCATTGGACAAAATAAACTTGATTCCTAGTAATAGTTTTGAGATATGATGATGTGATATGTGAGTCATGTTGATGAGTAATTATGCTTTAGTAGGAATATTGGTGTTAAGGTTTGTGATTACCTATGCAAGCACGAAAGTCAATAATTATGCAATGAAATTATATCCTACTTGTGGTGCATTATTTGGTGTTAATTATGCTTAATGCTTGCTTATGAGATTATTTGTTTCTTGGTTGGTCGCTTCTCAATCTTTCACCGCCAGCGTGAGCACGGGCACGGAGGCGACCACGTCACCGGCGTGGCCCTCTACTGCTTTCTCTCGACAAGCTCTATCAATTCCTCTGCATCGATCTGCTTTTCCCCGCCTCCTGCGGTCGTCCCCTTCGGTTCTCCCCGTTAGGATTTTGGTGCTGGTGGTGGTTCGGCCGTGGTGCTCCGATGATGGTCCGGTCGCCGTGAGGATCCTCCGTCGGTGCTGGATGTGTCATGGCACGGTGGTGCCCCTGGGTGGTCGCCTCCGTTCCCGTGCTCTTGCTGGCGGTGAAAGTTTGAGAAGCGACCAACCAAGAAACAAATAATCTCAAAAGCGAGCATTAAGCATAATTAACACCGAATAATGCAACATAAGTAGGATATAATTTCATTGCATAATTATTGGCTTTCGTGCTTGCATGGGGAATCACAAACCTTAACACCAATATTCTTACCATAATTACTCATCAACATAACTCAAATATCACATCATCATATCTCAAAACTATTGATAAGAATCAAGTTTATTTTGTCCAATGACCTTTATGAAAGTTTTTATTATATCCTTCTTGGATATCTATCACTTTGGGACTAATTTTCATGTGTTGCTTTTCATAAGCTCAAACAAATATAAGTGAAGATCATGAGCATAATATTTATTTCTCTCGAATTAATTTAAGTGAAGCAAGAGAGAATTTCTTCAAAAATTTAGTAACTCTCAAATAAATCAAAGTGAAGCAAGAGAGCATTTCTTCAAAAATACTAAAGTACACAGTGCTCAAAAAGATATAAGTGAAGCACTAGAGCAAGTCCATAGCTCATAAAAAATTTAAGTGAAGCATAGAGAGCAATTCTAACAAGTCATGACATAATTTTGGCCCTCTCAAATAGGTGTGTCCAGCAAGGAACCAAGACTTAATACACAAAATAAAACAAGAAAATACTCATATCATACCAGATGCTCCAAGCAAAATACATAGTATGTGACGAATACAAATATAGCTTCGAGTAAAATACCGATGGTCGTTAGAAGAAAGAGGGAATGCCACTCGGGGCATCCCCAAGCTTAGTTGCTTGCTTCTTTTGGATAATAGCTTGGGATGTTGGGGCATCCCCAAGCTTAGGATCTTCTTACTCCTTATTCCTTCATCCATCATAAGATAACCCAAAAGAAAACTTCAATCACACAAATGTCAACAAAACCTTCGTGAGATCCTATAGTATAAGAAAATAAATCACTACTATAAGTACTGTTGCAACCTATTCATATTTTGTTTTTGAATTATATCTACTGTATTCCAACATTTCTACGGCAAAAACTCATAAAAGAATACCATAGAGCCATCAAAACAAGCTCACAACGCAAAGAAAACAGAATCTGTCAAAAACGGAACAGTCTGTAGCAATCTGGATATTTCGAATACTTCTGAAACTCCAAAAATTCTGAAAAATTAGGACGACCTAAGAAATTTTTATATTAATCTTCTGCAAAACGAATCCGGGCAAAATCACATTTTTGTGATTTATGAAAATTATTTTTGTGAGTGCATAAGTTTCTGTTTTTCAGCAAGATCAAACAACTATTACCCAAGAAGATCCTAAAGGCTTTGCTTGGCACAAACACTAATTTAAACTCAAAAAACACAATCACAACAGTAGCATAATTGTGGAAACACTTAAGGACATAAAGAAAAAAGCAAAAATAAATTTTATTCATTGGGTTGCCTCCCAACAAGCGCTATCGTTTACGCCCCTAGCTAGGCATAAGATTTCGACGATGATCACACGGAAGATAATAATTGAAACACAAAGAGAGCGTCATGAAACATGTGACGAACACATTTAAGTCTAACATACTTCCTATGCATAGGAATTTTATAGGAAAACAAATTGTCAAGACAACAAATATCTAGCATATGCAAAAGAGAGGAATAAAACATTGAAAACCTCAACATAATGAGAGGTAATTTAGTAACATGAAAATTTCCACAACCATATTTTCCACTCTCATAATAATTACATGTAGGATCATACTCAAATCCAACAATATAGCTATCATATAAAATTTTCTCTTCATGATCCACATGCATAAAAAATTTATGATCTTCGAAAATAGTGGGACTAACATCAACTGAAGTCATGACCTCTCCAAACCCACTATTATAAAAAATTTCACAAGATTGAACACTCTCCAAATACGTGGGATTATTTTTACCTTAAGTTGACGCTCTTCCAAACCCACCTTCATATTCATCATGAGGCTTAAATAAATTTTCAAGATCATAAGAATAATCACCCCAATCATGATCATTACAATAAGTAGTGGACATAGCAAAACTAGCATTCCCAAGCTTGGGGTTTTGCATATTATTGGCACAATTGGCATTAATAGAATTTATAGTAAAATCATTGCAATCATGCTTTTCATTCAAGGAGCTATCATGAATCACTTTACAAATTTCTTCATCACAATTTTCAGATTCACGAATCTCAAGCAAAACTTCATAGAGATAGTCTAGAGCACTCAAAACACTAGCAATTGGTTCATGATAATTGGATCTCTTAAAAAAGATTAGCAAGTGGATGAGGATCCATATAAATAATTTTTTAGCAAGCAAAGATGCAAGCAAATATAATGCACATGGCAACACAAGCAAACATGATATCTGACGAGAAAAAGGCGAACGAAAAAGAGGGCGAATAAAACGGCAATTTTTTTGTGAAGTGGGGGAGAGGAAAACGAGAGGCAAATGGCAAATAATGTAAATTGCGAGGAGTTCATATTTGTGATTAGGAACATGGTATATGTTGAAGCTCCTCCCCGGCAACGGCGCCAGAAATTCCTTTTGATGTCTCTCCAGCAATGACGCCAGAAAGTCCCTTTTGATGTCTGCTAGAACTACGTCGGTATTTCCCCAAAGAGGAAGGGATGATGCAGCACAACGACGGTAGGTATTTCCCTCAGTGATGAAACCAAGGTTATCGAACCAGTAGGAGAACCAAGTAACACAATGTATGCAACACCTGCACACAAATAACAAATACTCGCAACCCAACATGTTAAAGGGGTTGTCAATCCCTTTCGGGTAACGACGCCAGATATTGGCAAAACGGACGTGAGATAAATTGTAGTAGATTGATAGATCGAACGCCAAATAAAATAAATAGCAATAAAATGCAGCAAGGTATTTCTGTATTTTTGGTTTAATAGATATGAAAATAAAAGCAACAAAAAATAGATCGCAAAGGAAAATTATATGAGAAAGAGACCCGGGGGTCGTAGGTTTCACTAGTGGCTTCTCTCGAGAAAAATAGCAAATGGTGGGTGAACAAATTACTATTGGGAAATTGATAGAATTTCAAATAATCATGACGATATCTAGGCAATGATCATTATATAGGCATCACGTCCAAGATTAGTAGACTGACTCCTGCCAGCATCTACTACTATTACTCAACACATCGACCGCTATCCAGCATGCATCTAGTGTATTAAGTTCATGGAAAAATGGAGTAATGCAATAAGAATGATGACATGATGTAGACAAGATCTATCTACGTAGATATTGACCCCGTCATTTATCCTTAGTAGCAACGATACATACGCGTCGGTTCCCCTTCTGCCACTGGGATCAAGCACCGTAAGATCGAACCCACTACAAAGCTCCTATTCCCACTGCAAGATAAATAGATCAAGTTGGCCAAACAAAACCCAAATATTGGACAAGACATACGAGGCTATAAGCAATCATGCATATAAGAGATCAAAGAAACTCAAATAACTTTCATGGATATTAAAAGATAGATCTGATCATAAACTCAAAGTTCACCTGATCCCAACAAACACACCGCAAAAAGAGTTACATCATATGGATCTCCAAGAGACCATTGTATTGAGAATCCAGCGAGAGAGAGGAAGCCATCTAGCTACTAACTACGAACCCGAAGCTACTCACGCATCATCGGAGAGGCACCAATGGAAGTGGTGAACACCTCCATGATGGTGTATATATTGGATCTGGTGATTATGGACTCTGCGGCGGCTGGAATTGATTTTTGTCGACTCCCCTAGGGTTTCTGGAATATTGGGGTATTTATAGAGCAAAGAGGCGGTCCGAGGGGCACCCGAGGTGGGCACAACCCACCAGGGCGCACCTGGGCCTCCTAGCGCACCCTGGTGGGTTCTGCTCCCCTCAGAGCTCCCCCTAGGCACAACCTTGACCCATTAGGTGTCTTCTAGTCCATAAAAAATCTCTGTAAAGTTTCGTGCATTTGGATTCCATTTGGTATTGATTTCCTGCAATGTAAAAAACATGCAGAAAACATCAACTGGCACTTGGCACTATGTCAATAGGTTAGTACCAAAAAATGATATAAAATGACTATAAAATGATTATAAAACATCCAAGATTGATAATGTGACAACATGGAACGATAAAAAAATATAGATACGTTGGAGACGTATCAGATGCCTAGTCCCGAAATGAAAAATGAATTTACTTTATGTTGTCAAATAATAAATTCCTTGGAAAGTGTTCGTATGGAGGGCAACCGTGGATACGACTAGCCATGGAAAGTGAAAGTATGGTTGAAAAAGGAATAAACTTTATTTTCTGTTTGGGAACCGCCTATGGTATATCTAGCATGGAAAGTGTTGGGAGCTCTACGTCATTTTCATTGGTGGAAAAAGTCAGCCTCTCAAAATGTTTTTTTATCTCTAAGTTTTTCGCTTTCAGCTCTGACACCTCTACAAATCCCTACTTCCCTCTGCGAAGGGCCTTTCTTTTACTTTATGCAATTTTTATTTTGTATTTGAGTCTCCATCTTCTCTTATAAAAGCACCAACTAGGAGGCAGTATGACCATACTTGAGTATTGGGTGTAGTTAATATGCTAATGTGTTTCATGAATGGATCAACGATTGAGCATGATGGGCTAGGGATAGCATATTTTAGCGTTGATATTTTGAAAGACATGGTTGCTTGTTGATATGCTTGAGTATTTAAATCTCATGTCAAAACTAGACTATTGTCTTGAACATTATAAAACTCCAAATGTCCATGCTATAAAGAAAAGAATATGAGATGACATGTTAGGCAGCATTCCACATCAAAAATTCTATTTTTATCACTTACCGACTCGAGGACGAGCAGGAGTTAAGCTTGGGGATGTTGATACGTCTCCAACATATCTATAATTTTTTATTGTTCATTGCTGTTAAATTGTCAATCTTGGATGTTTTATAATCATTTTACATCATTTTTTGGTACAAACCTATTGACATAGTGCCAAGTGCCAATTGATGTTTTCTGCATGTTTTTTACATCGTAGGAAATCAATACAAAATGGAGTCCAAATGCAAAGAAACTTCACGGAGATTTTTATGGACCAGAAGACACCCAATGGGCCAAGGCAGCACCTAGGGGGTGCTCCAAGGGGAGCACAACCCACCAGGGCACGCCAGGAGGCCTAGGCGCGCCCTGGTGGGTTGTGCCCACCTCGGGTGCCCCCCGGACCACCTCTTCGCTATATAAATACCCCAATATTCCAGAAACCCTAGGGGAGTCGAGAAAATCAATTCCAGTCGCCGCAGAGTCTAGAACCACCAGATCCAATCTAGACACCATAAGGGAGGGGTTCACCACTTCCATTGGTGCCTCTCCGATGATGCGTGAGTAGTTCTTTGTAGACCTTCGGGTTTGTAGTTAGTAGCTAGATGGCTTCCTCTCTCTCGTTTGATTCTCAATACAATGGTCTCTTGGAGATCCATATGATGTAACTCTTTTTGCAGTGTGTTTGTTGGGATCGGATGAACTTTGAGTTTATGATCATATCTATCTTTTTATATCCATGGAAGTTATTTGAGTTTCTTTGATCTCTTATATGCATGATTGCTTATAGCCTCATATTTCTTATGCGATATTTGGGTTTTGTTTGGCCAACTTGATCTATTTATCTTGCACTAGGAAGAGGTGCTTTGTAGTGGGTTCGATCTTACGGTGCTTGATCCCAAAGGATGTAAGGGGAACCGACACGAATGTATCGTTGCTACTAAGGATAAAACGATGGGGTCTATCTCTACATAGATAGATCTTGTCTACACCATGTCATCGTTCTTATTGCATCACTCCATTTCTCCATGAACTTAATACACTAGATGCATGCTGGATAGCGGTCAACGTGTGGAGTAATAGTAGTAGATGTAGGCAGGAGTCGGTCTACTAATCTTGGACGTGATGCCTATATAATGATCATTGCCTGGATATCATCATGATTATTTGAAGTTCTATCAATTGCCCAACAGTAATTTGTTCACCCACCGTTTGCTATTTTTCTCGAGAGAAGCCACTAGTGAAACCTATGCCCCCCGGGTCTCTTTCTCATATTATTTGCCTTTGGGATCTACTTTTCCTTTGCTTTTATTTTCAGATCTATTAAACCAAAAATACAAAAATTCCTTGCTGCAATTTATTCTTATTTATTTTATTTGGCTTTCTATCTATCAACCTACTACAATTTATTTCACGTTCGTTTGCCTATCTTGGGGCGCCGCTAACTGAAAGGGATTGACAACCCCTTTTACACGTCGGGTTGCGAGTATTTGTTATTTGTGTGCAGGGGCTGTTTACGTTGTGTTGCTTGGTTCTCCTGCTGGTTCAATAACCTTGGTCTCATAACCGAGGGAAATACCTACCGCCGCTGTGCTGCATCATCCCTTCCTCTTTGGGGAAATACCGACGTAGCTTCAAGCCGCATCATGCACCGCACCTGTTGATGACCTGCCGGAGAGTTCCACTAGCAAGAAACCTAAAGTTGCTTCACCTGCTGTGAAAGGGGTCCTAGCGAGGCAGGATGGCGCTGACGGTACATTCACCATCAGCTCCACCCTTGATGACAAATAGGAAAGCGTGCTCATTGCCTTCCTATGGGTGAATGTTGATGTGTTTGCTTGGCAACCGTCTGACATCCGCGGTGTTCCTAGGAAGGTAATCGAGCACCACCTTGCTGTCTGCCCTCACGCTCGACCCTCAAGCAAAAGGTCAGAAAGCAAGCTTTAGAGCAGCATCAGTTCATTGCCGAGGAGATCAAGAAACTTGAAGCAGCTGGTTTGGTCAGACGGGTGCTGCATCCAACTTGGTAAGCAAATCCAGTGGTGGTGCACAGGGCAAACAGGAAATGGAGGCTTTGCATTTATTTCACCGACTTGAACAAAGAATGTCCAAAAGACCCTTTCCCCTTGCCGCGCATTGATCAAAATGTTGATTCCACTTCCGGGTGTGACTTGCTTTCCTTCTTGGATGCGTACACTGGGTACCATCAGATATTCATGGCCAAGGAAGATGAAGAGAAAACCGCGTTCATAACTCCATGTGTCACGTACTGCTTTGTGCGTATGCCTTTTGGGTTAAAGAATGCCGGATCCACTTTTGCGAGAGCAGTACAGATTGGTTTCGAACCCCAGCTGCACAGAAAAATAGAGGCTTATATGGATGATATAGTGGTCAGAACCAGGGATAGATCAACACACATTCAAGACTTGGAAGAGACGTTTGCAAACTTGTGCAATATCAATTTGAAGCTAAACCCCGAGAAATGTGTGTTTGGAGTCCCCTCCGGCAAGCTCCTTTGTTTTTTTTGTGTCCCAACAGGGAATAAAGGTCAATCTCGACAAGATCAAGGCGATCAAGCAAATACAAGCGCCCAAGACTGTCAAGGATGTAAGGCATTTGGCTGGATGCATTGCCGCACTAAGTAGGTTCATCTCCATGTCTGTTGAGCGCGCCTTACCTTTTTTTCAAAATCTTAAAAAAGGATGGCCTGGTGAAGTGGACCCCGGAGGCAGAAGTAGCCCTGCGAGATCTGAAAACTTTCCTTTCCTCTGCTCCCACCTTAGTCACGCCTAAACCACAAAAGTCGTTCTTGCTATACTTAGCCGCAACAAATCAAGTGGTTAGTGCAGCGCTCGTGCCACAGCGAGAAGTGGATGAGAAAGCAGCCGCAACATCTAACCCCTCCAGAGATGGAGCCGAAGCACCCGCGGTAGGACTTGACACAACCCAGGGGGAGGCGAGGCAAGCTATCAAAGGCAATCCCAAGATCGCGGCAAGGAAGAAAGTGGTACAATGACCAGTTTATTTTGTCCGCTCCCTATTGCAGGGGGGCAGGTCGAGGTACTCTGGAGTTCGAGAGCTGATCTTCGGCCTTATCATGGCCTCGAGAAAGCTGCGCCACCACTTCCAAGCCCATGAGATCAAAGTTGTCACCCGTTTTCCACTACAGCGCACATTGGGGAGCCCTGAAGCCACCGGCAGGATAGTCGAGTGGGCACTACAGATGTCAAGCTTTTGGCTTCAAATATGATAGCACCCCAACTATTCAGAGCAGTGCATTGGCGGAGTTCTTTGGAGAATGGACGCCCACTCCAGATGAAGTACCAGAGACAGTTCTCCCTGGTAAAGAGGCGCCTCAGGAGTGGATCATGTATTTTGATGGTGCTTTCTTGCTGCAGGGCGTCGGAGCCGGCGTGCTTCTTGTCACGCCCACCGGAGAGCATCTCAAGTATGTGGTCCAAATGCACTTTCCCTGGGAGAAGGTGTTGGGGAACGTAGTAATTTCAAAATTTTCCTACGATCACGCAAGACCATGGTGATGGCATAGCAACGAGAGGGGAGAGTGTCCGTCTACGTACCCTCGTAGACCGAAAGCGGAAGCGTTATAACAACGCGGTTGATGTAGTCGTCGTCTTCACGATCCGACCGATCCAAGCACCGAACGACGGCACCTCCGAGTTACGCACACGTTCAGCTCGATGGCGATCCCGGACTCGATCCAAAGCAAAGTGTCGGGATGAGTTCCACAAGACGACGGCGTGGTGACGATGTTGATGCTCCATCGACGCAGGGCTTCGCCTAAGCTCCGCGACGATATGACTTCTCCGCGCAGGGCTTCGCCTAAGCTCCGCGACGATATGACCGAAGTGGAATATGGTGGAAGGGGCACCGCACACGGCTAAGGAAAGATCCGTAGATCAACTTGTGTGTATTGGGGTGCCCCTGCCTCAGATATAAAGGAGCCAAGGGGAGGTGGCGGCCCTAGAGGAGGCGCACCAAGGAGGAGTCCTACTCCCACCGGGAGTAGGACTCCCCCTTGTCCTAGTTGGACTAGGATTGGAGGAGGGGAAGAGGAAGGCGCCGCCCCTTCCTTGTCCTATTCGGACTAGAGGGGGGAGGGGGGCGTGCAGCCCACCTTGGCCTGCCCTTCCTCTTCTCCTATGGCCCATTAAGGCCCATGGACCTCCCGGGGTTCCGGTAACCTCCCGGTACTCGGTAAAATCCCGATTTCACCCGAACACTTCCGATGTCCAAATGTAGGCTTCCAATATATCAATCTTTATGTCTCGACCATTTCGAGACTCCTCGTCATGTCCGTGATCACATCCGGGACTCGAACAACCTTCGTGCATCAATACTTATAAACTCATTATGAACTGTCATCGAAGCGTTAAGCGTGCGGACCCTACGGGTTCGAGAACTATGTAGACATGACCTAGAACCATTCTCGGTCAATAACCAATAGCGGAACCTGGATGCCCATATTGGTTCCTACATATTCTACGAAGATCTTTATCGGTCAAACCGCATAACGACATACGTTGTTCCCTTTGTCATCGGTATGTTACTTACCCGAGATTCGATCGTCGGTATCCAATACCTAGTTCAATCTCGTTATCGGTAAGTCTCTTTACTCGTTCCGTAATACATCATCTCACAACTAACTCATTAGTTGTAATGCTTGCAAGGCTTTAAGTGATGTGCATTACCGAGAAGGCACGGAGATACCTCTCCGACAATCGGAGTGACAAAACCTAATCTCGAAATACGCCAACCCAACAAGTACCTTTGGAGACACCTGTAGTACTCCTTTATAATCACCCGATTACGTTGTGACGTTTGGTAGTACCAAAGTGTTCCTCCCAGAACGGGAGTTGCATAATCTTATAGTTACAGGAACATGTATGGGTCATGAAGAAAGCATTAACATACTAAACGATCAAGTGTTAAGCTAACGGAATGGGTCATGTCAATCAGATCATTCAACTAATGATGTGACCTTGTTAATCAAATAACAACTCCTTGTTCATGGTTAGGAAACATAACCATCTTTGATTAACAAGCTAGTCAAGTAGAGGCATACTAGTGACATCTTTGTTTGTCTATATATTCACACATGTATTATGTTTCCGGTTAATACAATTCTAGCATGAATAATAAACATTTATCATGATATAAGGAAATAAATAATAACTTTATTATTGCCTCTAGGGCATATTTCCTTCAGTCTCCCACTTGCACTAGAGTCAATAATCTAGATTACAAAGTAATGATCCTTACACCCATGGAGTCTTGGTGCTGATCATGTTTTGCTCGTGGAAGAGGCTTAGTCAATGGGTCTGCAACATTCAGATCCGTATGTATTTTGCAAATCTCTATGTCTCCCACTTGGACTTGGCCCGAATGGAATTGAAGCGTCTCTTGATGTGCTTGGTCCTCTTGTGAAATCTGGATTCCTTTGCCAAGGCAATTGCACCAGTATTGTCACAGAAGATCTTCATCGGTCCCGATGCACTAGGTATGACACCTAGATCGGAAATGAACTCTTTCATCCGTAATCCTTCATTTGCTGCTTCCGAAGCAGCTATGTACTCCGCTTCACATGTAGATCCCGCCACGACGCTTTGTTTAGAACTGCACCAACCGACAGCTCCACCGTTTAATAAAAACACGTATCCGGGTTTGCGATTTAGAATCGTCCGATCGATGTCAAAGCTTGCATCGACGTAACCATTTACGACTAGCTCTTTGTCACCTCCATATACGAGAAACATATCCTTAGTCCTTTTCGTGTATTTCAGGATGTTCTTGACCGCTGTCCAAAGGATCCACTCTGGATTACTTTGGTACCTTCCTGCCAAGCTTACAGCTAAGCATACGTCAGTCTGGTACACAAGATTGCATACATGATAGAGCCTATGGCTGAAGCATAGGGAACATCTTTCATTTTCTCTCTATCTTCTGCTGTGGTCGGGCATTGAGTCCGACTCAATCTTACACCTTGTAACACAGGTAAAAACCTTTCTTTGCTCGATCCATTTTGAACTTTTTCAAAACTTTATCAAGGTATGTACTTTGTGAAAGTCCAATCAAGCGTCTTGATCTATCTCTATAGATCTTGATGCCCAATATGTAAGCAGCTTCTCCGAGGTCTTTCATTGAAAAACTTTTATTCAAGTATCCTTTTATGCTATCCAGAAATTCTATATCATTTCCAATCAGTAATATGTCGTCCACATATAATATTAGAAATGCTACAGAGCTCCCACTCACTTTCTTGTAAATACAGCTTCTCCAAAAGTCTCAGACAAACCCATATGCTTTGATCACATTATCAAAGCGTTTATTCCAACTCCGAGAGGCTTGCACCAGACCATAAATTGATCGCTGGAGCTTGCACACTTTCTTAGCACCTTTTGGATCGATAAAACCTTCTGGTTGCATCATATACAACTCTTCTTCTAGAAATCCATTCAAGAATGCAGTTTTTACATCCATTTGCCAAATTTCATAATCATAAAATGCGGCAATCGCTAACATGATTCGGACAGACTTAAGCATCGCAAAGGGTGAGAAAGTCTCATCGTAGTCAATTCCTTGAACTTGTCGAAAACCTTTTGCAACAAGTCGAGCTTTGTAGACAGTTACATTACCATCGGCGCCAGTCTTCTTCTTAAAGATCCATTTATTTTCAATGGCTTGCCGATCATCGGGCAAGTCAACCAAAGTCCATACTTTGTTCTCATACATGGATCCCATCTCAGATTTCATGGCTTCCAGCCATTTTATGGAATCTGGGCTCACCATCGCTTCTTCATAGTTTGTAGGTTCGCCATGGTCAAGTAACATGACTTCCGAATAGGATTACCGTACCACTCACAGTGCGTATTTTACTCTGGTTGACCTACGAGGTTCAAGAGCAACTTGATCTTAAGCTTCATGATCATCATCATTAGTTTCCTCACTAATTGGTGTAGTTGTCACAGGAACCATTTCTTGTGATGAACTACTTTCCAATAAGGGAGCAGATACAGTTATCTCATCAAGTTCTACTCTCCTCCCACTCACTTCTTTCGAGAGAAACTCCTTCTCTAGAAAGGACCCGAATTTAGCAACGAAAATCTTGCCTTCAGATCTATGATAGAAGGTGTACCCAACAGTCTCCTTTAGGTATCCTATGAAGACACATTTTTCCGATTTGGGTTCGAGCTTATCTGGTTGAAGTTTCTTTACATAAGCATCGCAGCCCCAAACTTTAAGAAACGACAACTTTGGTTTCTTGCCAAACCACAGTTCATAAGGCGTCGTCTCAACGGATTTTGACGGTGTCCTATTCAACGTGAATGCGGCCGTCTCCAAAGCATAACCCCAAAACGATAGCGGTAAATCGGAAATAGACATCATAGATCGCACCATATCTAGTAAAGTCACGATTACGACGTTCGGACACACCATTTCTCCGTGGTGTTCCGGTGGCGTGAGTTGCAAACTATTCCACATTGTTTCAAATGTAAACCAAACTCGTAACTCAAATATTCTCCTCCACGATCAGATCGTAGAAACTTTATTTTCTTGTTACGATGATTTTCCACTTCACTCTGAAATTCTTTGAACTTTTCAAACGTTTCAGATTTGTGTTTCATTAAGTAGATATACCCATATCTGCTTAAATCATCTGTGAAGGTGAGAAAATAACGATACCCGCGTGCCTCAACATTCATTGGACCACAAACATCGGTATGTATGATTTCCAACAAATCAGCTTGCTCGCTCCATAGTTCCGGAGAACGGCGTTTTGTCATCTTGCCCATGAGGCACGGTTCGCAAGTACCAAGTGATTCATAATCAAGTGATTCCGAAGCCCATCAAGATGGAGTTTCTTCATGCGTTTACAATCGATATGACCTAAACGGCGGTGCCACAAATAAGTTGCACTATCATTATCAACTCTGCATCTTTTGGCTTCAACATTATGAATATGTGTATCACTACTGTCGAGATTCAACAAGAATAGACCATTCTTCAAGGGTGCATGACCATAAAAGATATTACTCATAAAAATAGAACAACCATTATTCTCTGATTTAAATGAATAACCGTCTCGCATTAAACAAGATCCAGATATAATGTTCATGCTCAACGCTGGCACCAAATAACAATTATTTAGGTCTAAAACTAATCCCGAAGGTAGATGTAGAGGTAGCGTGCCGACCGCGATCACATTGACTTTGGAACCATTTCCCACGCCAAGATCGTCACCTCGTCCTTTGCCGGTGCTCGTCTATTCAGTAGTCCCCTGCTTTGAGTTGCAAATATTAGCAATGTAACCAAGATCAAATACCCAGTGCTACTACGAGCTCTAGTAAGGTACACATCAATAACATGTATATCATATATACCTTTGTTCACCTTGCCATCCTTTTATCCGCCAAATACTTGGGGCAGTTCCGCTTCCGATGTCCGGTCTGCTTGCGGTAAAACACTCGATTTCGTGCTTAGGTCCAGACTTGGGTTTCTTCTCTTGATCAAGAACTTTCTTGCTGTTCTTTTGAAGTTTCCTTCTTCTTCCCTTTGCCCTTTTTCTTGAAACTAGTGGTCTTGTTGACCATCAACACTTGATGCTCTTTCTTGATTTCTACCTCCAGCGGCTTTTAGCATCGCGAAGAGCTCGAGGAATTGTCTTAGTCATCCCTTGCATATTATAGTTCATCACGAAGCTCTTGTAGCTTGGTGGCGATGATTGGAGAATTTCTGTCAATGACACTATCATCCGGAAGATTAACTCCCAGCTGAATTAAGTGATTGTTATACCCGGACATTTTGAGTATGTGCTCACCGATGTAACTATTCTCCTCCATCTTGCAGCTATAGAACTTATTGGAGACTTCATATCTCTCAATCCGCATTTGCTTGAAATATTAACTTCAACTCCTGGAACATCTCATATGCTCCATGACGTTCAAAACGTCGTTGAAGACCCGGTTCTAAGCCGTAAAGCATGGCACACTGAACTATAGAGTAGTCATCAGCTACCGCTTGCCAGACGTTCATAACTTCGCTCAAGATCTGCAGCAGCCTGTCACCCAGCGGTGCTTCCAGGACGTAATTTTTCTGTGCAGCAATGAGGATAATCCTCAAATTACGGACCCGATCCGTGTAATTGCTACCATCTTCTTTCAATTTTGCTTTCTCAAGGAACGCATTAAAATTCAACGGAACAACAAAGACGAGCCATCTATCTACATTAAACATAGACAAGCAAAATACTATCGGTACTAAGTTCATGATAAATTTAAGTTCAATTAATCATATTAAAAAACTCCCACTTAGACAGACATCTCTCTAGTCATCTAAGTGATCACGTGATCCAAATCAACTAAACCATGTCCGATCATCACGTGAGACGGAGTAGTTTCAATGGTGAACATCACTATGTTGATCATATCTACTATATGATTCACGTTTGACTTTTCGGTCTCTGTGTTCCGAGGCCATATCTGTTATATGCTAGGCTCGTCAAGTTTAACCTGAGTATTTCGCGTGTGCAACTGTTTTGCACCCGTTGTAGATGGACGTAGAACTTATCACACCCGATCATCACGTGGTGTCTGGGTACTACGAACTTTGGCAACGGTGCATACTCGTGGAGAACACTTCTTGATAATTTTAGTGAGAGATCATCTTATAATGCTACCACAAACAAAGCAAGATAAGATGCATAAAGGATAAACATCACATGCAATCAATATAAGTGATATGATATGGTCATCATCATCTTGTGCTTGTGATCTCCATCGCCAAGCACCGTCATGATCACCATCGCCACCGCGCGCGACACCTTGATCTCCATCTTAGCATCGTTGTCGCCTCGCCAATCTTATGCTTCCACGACTATCACTACCGCTTAGTAATAAAGTAAAGCATTACAGGGCGATTGCATTGCATACAATAAAGCGACAACCATATGGCTCCTGCCAGATGTCGATAACTCGGTTACAAAACATGATCATCTCATACAATAAAATTTAGCATCATGTCTTGACCATATCACATCACAACATGCCCTGCAAAAACAAGTTAGACGTCCTCTACTTTGTTGTTGCAAGTTTTACGTGGCTGCTACGGGCTTAAGCAAGAACTCATCTTACCTACGCATCAAAACCACAACGATAGTTTGTCAAATAGACTCCGTTTAACCTTCTCAAGGACCGGGCGTAGCCACTCAGTTCAACTAAAGTTGGAGAGACAGTCTTCCGCAAGCCATCTATGTGCAAAGCACGCCGAGGAACCGGTCTCGCGTAAGAGTACGCGTAAGGTTGGTCCGGATCGTCTCGTCCAACAATACCGCTGAACCAAAGTATGACATGCTGGTAGGCAGTATGACTTGTATCGTCCACAACTCACTTGTGTTCTACTCGTGCACATGACATCAACGCATAAAACCTGGCTCGGATGCCACCGCTGGGGGAACGTAGTAATTTCAAAATTTTCCTACGATCACGCAAGACCATGGTGATGGCATAGCAACGAGAGGGGAGAGTGTCCGCTCACGCACTCGTGAGACCGAAAGCGGAAGCGTTATAACAACGCTGTTGATGTAGTCGACGTCTTCACGATCCGACCGATCCAAGCACCGAACGTCACGGCACCTCCGAGTTCTGCACACGTTCAGCTCGATGGCGATCCCGGACTTCGATCCGGCAAAGTGTCGGGATGAGTTCCACAAGACGACGGCGTGGCAGGACGATGTTGATGCTCCATCGACGCAGGGCTTCGCCTAAGCTCCGCGACGATATGACTTCTCGGCGCAGGCTTCGCCTAAGCTCATGACGATATGACCAAGTGGAATATGGTGGAAGGGGCACCGCACACGGCTAAGGAAAGATCCGTAGATCAACTTGTGTGTATTGGGGTGCCCCTGCCTCAGATATAACGCAGCCATGGGGGTGGTGGCCGGCCCTAGAGGAGGCGCACCAAGGAGGAGTCCTACTCCCACCGGGAGTAGGACTCCCCCCCCCCCTTGTCCTAGTTGGACTAGGATTGGAGGAGGGGGAAGAGGGAAGGGGCGCCGCCCCCCCCCTTCCTTGTCCTATTCGGACTAGAGGGGGGAGGGGGGCGTGCAGCCCACCTTGGCCTGCCCTTCCTCTTCTCCTATGGCCCATTAAGGCCCATGGACCTCCCGGGGGGTTCCGGTAACCTCCCGGTACTCCGGTAAAATCCCGATTTCACCCGGAACACTTCCGATGTCCAAATGTAGGCTTCCAATATATCAATCTTTATGTCTCGACCATTTCGAGACTCCTCGTCATGTCCGTGATCACATCCGGGACTCCGAACAACCTTCGGTGCATCAATACTTATAAACTCATTATGAACTGTCATCGAAACGTTAAGCGTGCGGACCCTACGGGTTCGAGAACTATGTAGACATGACCTAGAACCATTCTCGGTCAATAACCAATAGCGGAACCTGGATGCCCATATTGGTTCCTACATATTCTACGAAGATCTTTATCGGTCAAACCGCATAACGACATACGTTGTTCCCTTTGTCATCGGTATGTTACTTACCCGAGATTCGATCGTCGGTATCCAATACCTAGTTCAATCTCGTTATCGGTAAGTCTCTTTACTCGTTCCGTAATACATCATCTCACAACTAACTCATTAGTTGTAATGCTTGCAAGGCTTTAAGTGATGTGCATTACCGAGAAGGCTGGAGATACCTCTCCGACAATCGGAGTGACAAAACCTAATCTCGAAATACGCCAACCCAACAAGTACCTTTGGAGACACCTGTAGTACTCCTTTATAATCACCCGATTACGTTGTGACGTTTGGTAGTACCTAAAGTGTTCCACCGTAAACGGAGTTGCATAATCTTATAGTTACGTGAACATGTATGGGTCATGAAGAAAGCATTAACATACTAAACGATCAAGTGTTAAGCTAACGGAATGGGTCATGTCAATCAGATCATTCAACTAATGATGTGACCTTGTTAATCAAATAACAACTCCTTGTTCATGGTTAGGAAACATAACCATCTTTGATTAACAAGCTAGTCAAGTAGAGGCATACTAGTGACATATTGTTTGTCTATATATTCACACATGTATTATGTTTCCGGTTAATACAATTCTAGCATGAATAATAAACATTTATCATGATATAAGGAAATAAATAATAACTTTATTATTGCCTCTAGGGCATATTTCCTTCAGAAGGCTACCAACAACATTGCCGAGTATGACGAGCTCCTTACCGGACTCGGGATTGCAGTGGAGTTGGGAATCAACAAACTGATTATCCGTGGAGACTCTCAACTCGTGGTGAGGCAATCAACAAGGATTATCAGAGTCGTTGATGGAGGCACTTTGATGGATTACAAACAGAGCAGGTGCCACGCGCGGAGAATAGCATTGCTGATCACTTGTCAAAGTGCTCCGTGCAAAAGCTCCCTGTGGAACCAGGGACTTTTGTCCTCCATATAACTCAGCCGTCAGTGTCCCCTTCAACGATGAGCAGCAAAAGGGGAAAGTTGGACTCCGGCAAGTATTTCTCGGCAGGACATCCCGAAGCCGCTGGTAGAGAGGCTGCCGAAGACAACCCTGCTCTAGTTGGTGAGCAGCACCCTCCTGTGATATCACAGGTTCTTGCGGTCGAGGGGAGCGCTCCCACGAACAAGGAGGTGCAGTTAGTGCTTGTTGTCGAGCCGCAGGCTTCGACTTGGGCGTAGCACATAGTCCATTTCCTTCAAACAGGAGAACTTCCCGAAGAGCAAGAAGAAGCGGAGAAAGTAGCCTCACGGTCCAATATGTATCAGTTTGTCAATGCACACTATACAGAAAAAGGACAAACGGTGTGAAATTGAAGTGAATTTGCCGGGAAGACGGGCTAAAGCTGTTGGCAGAGATACACAGGGGTGTGTGTGGCTCTCATATTGAATCGACAACCCTGGTCGGAAAAGCCTTCCGGCAAGGTTTCTATTGGCCCACCGCCCTTTAGGATGCATTTGAGCTAGTCACCAAGTGTGAAGCCTGCCAGTTCCACTTCAAAAACATTCATCAACCAGCTGAAGCTCTCTAGACGATCCGTTTGTCCTGGCCATTCTCGGTCTGGGGGCTCAATATCTTGGGCCCCTTCCCCCGTGCTTCCGGGGGCTTTGAATTCTTGTACATAGCAATCGACAAGTTTACAAAGTGGCCTACGGTGGAGCCAGTGCGGAAGGTGAGCGCACAATCAGCTGTCAAGTTCTTGAAAGGATTGTTGTGCCGCTTTGGAGTACCCAATAGAGTGGTTACCGACAAGGGCACCTAGTTCACGAGCCGCACCTTCATGCAGTACGTCCAAAGCCTCGGAAGCAAGATCTCCTTTGCCTCTGTTGCTCATCCTCAAAGCAACGGGCAGGCTGAGAGGATGAATGCTGAAGTGTTGCGCGGGCTCAAGACGAGAACTTTTGATAAGTTGCAAAAATGCGGCAAGCGTTGGATTTATGAGCTGCCAGTGGTTCTTTGGTCCCTCGGGATGACACCAAATCGAGCTACCGGCCAGAATCCCTTCTCCCTTGTATATGGGGCGTAAGTAGTGCTTCCCACGGAAGTCATATATGGGTCACCTCAAGTACTTGCCTATGATGAAGTAGCGCAAGAACAGCTACGACATGACGATGCCGTGCTCCTCGAGGAAGATCGCCTCCAGGCCGCTTTGCGTGCTGCACGCTATTAGAAAGCCCTGCACCGCTATCATAGCCGCAGGGTTCATGCCCAGAGCCTTGAGGAAGGGACCTTGTCCTTAGGCGTGTTCAGTCCGCCAAGGGTACCAACAGGTTGACGCCGAAGCGGGAAGGCCCTTACCGGGTAGTATCGGTCACCAGACCTGGCGCAGTCCGTTTGGAGACCAAAGATGGCATCAAAATGCAAAACTCATGGAATATTGAGCATCTACGTAAATTCTAGCCAGAAGGCGCGGCTGCCGGGCTCAGCCCTCGGCAACCATCTTTTGTACAAGCCTTGCCGCTGGGCATGTAACCCTTTGTACAAAGCCAAGCGCGGACCCTGTGCAAAGATAATAAAGTGAAGCGCTGGCGCCATAGTTTTGCATCCATATTTAGTTAAGTATTTATCTTGATTACAATAACCTTAGCGCAAGCTAATTGATCCTTCACCACAAAGATTTTATGAAGCTGGTTTCTACTTTGCACTTCCTTCCTGGTCAATAATAGGGTCCCCGCCATGGGTGAATTTTTCGGAAGGAAGGGCGGGAACAAACCAACACTATTGTTCCCCGGCAAGCCCATGCTATCGGGAGCAATAAGAAGGACAGCCAATGCATATAGGTTTGCTTTTCCATCCATGTTATGTTCCAAGTATGAAAGACTTATGCGGATGGATAACCTTCGCCACTTCCATCATATGTGCTCCCATTTTTTCCAAAATGGTTGTAGTAACATTTGCGGGGAGCTGGCGGGAGGGGGGTGGAGAGCTGCCCCTCATCCTCGCTCCTGGCCCAGCAACAGGGTCCAGTAGAAGGTATGGTGGAGGGTTGGCGGGATGTCTTGCCGGGAGAACTTTTGCTTACTTGAGAGTACTAAGGAACTTTTTCCTTAACGTGTTAAAAGACATATGCACGAGTGCCCGGCAAACATTTTTTCCATTCATGCAGAATAAGTACAGATCATACAAGATACAAACATGGATGGAAGATTACATAATTCAAGCTAAAGTTGGGTAGATGCCTACATCTTTTAATTTGAAAAATGATAAGTGCCCCGTAATGCCTTTCTTGTCCCTCTCCTCCTAGGAACTACAGTGGGAGGTGAAGAGGGCAAAAGGGGTGCGTGAGCAGAAGCCCACCTGACCCCGTCAGGACCTGCGGGATGCAGCCTGCCAAGATCGGGAGGGCAAGGGCGAAGCCGGAAGGATGGAAGGAGCGGCCATGCGATGCCCTGGTCACCATCGCCAGGACTAGAGGGACGCGGCAGGAGGGACACCGGACAGGAAGACAAAGCCAGGGTTGACGAGGAAGCCTGCCGGGTCTAGGTGGAGTAGGCGGAGACACCTACACCCAACGCCCCGGCAGATTGCTCTGCCGGGGAGAAGACCAGGTGCATATGATGGTGCTGCCGGTGCCACGCTGACGTTCACGATGCGACCGGCGTTCAGCTGGAATCCGCGTCGTCGCCTTCGTGCTTGAAGACCGGGGACTCGCAGTCATCATCCTCCCCACCAGTTCCTCCTCGTCACTATCGCTCGAGGAGGAACTTTCTTCATCAGTCGAGCTCTCCGTGCAGGACCCTAAATGAGCACCCGAGCGTCTGAAGACCATGATGAAGAGCAGATGAGCCTGCATTAGCTTAAAATGGAGAACATGCCCCTCCGCCAAGCTATGGGCATGAGCAAAGGTTTTCCAGCACACCAGAGAAGCATGACATGGGGTTCAGGGAAATCCACGTCCACCCGCATGTTGCCATTACAGCAACCCCTCATGTGCAACTTCAACCCGTGCAGCTGTTCAACCTCCATTACCCTTGCAAAAGGAGTGGGAAGCCGAAGACGGCTGCGCGGGGGCTCGCGCAGCCTAACAAGGAACTCCAACACCGTGTCTCCGACATGGCCCTCCAGCGGAGTCAAAGCGGTTGGAGGTGGACTTGCTGAGCCGCCACCGCGTCCTCCTCAGCCCCGAGCACTGAGCCGGCCACGACCATGTCCCGCGGCTCCGCCTTGCGCACTGGATCCTGCCCCTGCATCCCCAGCGGGGGCAGGGATACGATGCCGAGAGGAAGCCATTGTCGCTGCTACTGGAGCTCGACCACGCCCACTTCCCCTCACCATGGTGAAAGGAGAGCACGAGAAGAAGGAGAAGGGAATGCGTGGGTGAGCCCCTCCCTTCACCTCCGCGCCTCCTTTTATAGCGGAGCGTGGCCGGGGGCTGGCTCCTCACCACCCAGGAGGCAACCGCCCCGCTTCGCCTATCTGGTTTGTCTGCGCCGCTGACAGCGTTCAGATTCGCCGACCGCCCTCATGCGCCAATCTAGGGTGCCTAAATTTCTGCCATGGCACTCATTCCCGTGCCCTACGCATCCGTTACCTACCCTGTGCAATGTATGCCGCATACATGGCGAAACGGTGGGCGTAGTGGGGTGACTAGTTACCTCTTCCACGCGGGGTCGTGTGCCGGCACCTCAAGTAACTTCCCCCGAACATGGGTGCTCCCTGCCCCTGTACGTGGGTGACTCCACGGCGTTTGGCTCGCGGGGAAACCAGGAATGAATTCAATTACAGGTTAATGAAGAAGCAAAGGAGATATCAAGGAAGACATGGATCCCGCCGCAACATGGTCGAAGTGCCCGCCTGTTTACTTGTTGGGCCCTACCCGAACGATGCCCAGCGGCACGTATGGGCTAGGCCTGGGGGCTCCTGTCGGTGTAACAAACATCCGCGTTGTTGACCGGACTCGCACACAGACATGCTGACGATCATACAACCAGCACCAATGAGTAATGCAAGGCCAAGCCAGAGAAGCAGCTCTTCGTGAGATCAAGGAGCGCATCAAGGATAGCAAGACAACAGGATATCGCCTTGGGGAGGACTCCCTTGCCGAACAGGAGAGCCTGGCCAGGTCGAGACTAAAACCCCCCGCCAAGATGCCACCGCTCCACCGCACCGCGACACCAGTCACTTATCGATGCGGTGTCAAACCCCCGAGGCGATTAAGTGGCATCCACTAACCACATGTCAACTTGTTGGAAGACAGATCACCCCAATTTGACACCCGTCCAGAGGCGTGTCAAGATGATAAGAAGCATATGGCTAAGCGGTGGAATAAGCTTGCCGGGGATGCACCCCCGCACGCCACCAAAGGTAGCATTTACGACATTTGTCCTATGTGCCAGAGTTAGGTATGATAGCACTGTTGGCTATCTAATCACAAGATAATGTCTGCTTTGCCACTGTGGTTACCCCTTGGACTATAAAAGCAGGTCCAAGGAAACCTAGAGAAGGATTCAGACCATCTCACACTTGTACACGCGTAGCAGCTCTCCCCAAGGCCACCTTACCGGGTTTGAGCGTTGTGTGTCATCGCGTTCCCCCATTCAATCCAGCAAAGCAGGAGTAGGGTTTTACGCTTCTCAGCGGCCTGAACCTGGGTAAAAACTACCAGAGTCGCATCATCGTGTTGTCTCATGACCTCCACTCTTTGTGCAACGTGATCTCCCCCTTGCCGAACCACAAGGGGCCGGTGGCTCGGCCCCATAGGTGATTGTGTTCGTCCATGACACATTGTTGTTCGCCTGTTCGCCGATGATTTGTCCCTCCGCAAGCCGGTGCTTGTTGAGGAGATGGAGGTTGTAGCATTGGTCCTCCTGCGCTTGCCGGGACATCAATTCTAGCAGCGCTGGTGGTTCTTCCGCCATTAGGGCATCGAAGTGGCCTTCTCCCTATGACAACTCAATGAAAGGAAAATAAATTCAGAGAAACACAGTGAAATATTTTTGGAGTTTTTAGTTTTTCTGAAGAAAGCAAACCAAAGGAGAAAACGAAAAATTAGAAAAACTATTTACACGGTAGAATTCCCAACAAATAAGAAAATAAGAAACAAGAAATCTTTTTGGGTTTTCATTTAATGCCACGAACTAAGTAATGAGAAAGAAAAACCAAAAATAAGCTAGAGATATTTTTGGATTTTCAAAGTTTTTTTAACACACAAGAAGAGAGCAAAATAAAACTAACATGGATTATATAATGAAAAAGGATGAACACCGACAAGTGGAATGAATGTGAACGTGAATGTAATGTCGGTGAGAAATACAGACTGCCTCAAGCTTAGGCATTTGGCCTAGCTTGGTAATCACCACCCGTAGTATCCATCGGGCCCCGTAGGTAAGTGGTTGGGCTGCAACACTCGAGCGTCCCAAGGATGGGCCTTGTTCTCCGCTCCGGCCAACTCATCCTTGTAAGCAATGATGTTCGGTGGCATAATGGTGTATCTGTTCCTGGCATGAGAGTCAAACAAAGACGGTGTGATATGTCTCCAACGTATCTACAATTTTTGATTGTTCCATGCTATCATATTATCAATCTTCGATGTTTTAATGCAATTTTGTATCATTTTTTAGGACTAGCCTATTAGCTCAGTGCCTAGTTCCAGTTCCTGTTTTATGCTTTTCAGAAAATCAATATCAAACGGAGTCCAAACAAAAAAAATCTTTGGATTATTTTTTCTGGACTAGAAGGGACCCTAGAAGGTTCGAGAGAAGACCGGAGGGGTCACGAGGGAGCGACAAGCTCACAGGGTGCGCCCCTGAGCTTGCGGGCCCCTCGTGGCACATCTTGACCTAACTTCGCCTCTATAAATTCATAAATATTTCCAAACGAATAAAGAGCCACCCAAAACACTTTTTCCGCCGCCGCAAGTCTCTATTCTTCTGCGATCCCGTTTGAAGGCATTTTCCGGTACTCTATCGGAGGGGGAATCGAACACAAAGGGCTTCTACATCAACCTTGTTTCCCTACCGATCATGCGTTAGTAGTTTACCAAAGACCTACAGATCCATAGCTAGTAGCTATATGGCTTCTTCTCTCTCTTTGCTCTTCAACACCTTGTTGCCCTATAGATTCATGGGAAATATTTGAGTCTTTTCTGAACTTATTTATGCTTGATTGTTATAGCTTTGTATTTCTCTCTGATTTATCTGTTTGGTTTGGCCAACTAGCTAGATTGATTTATCTTAAGTGGGAGAGGTGCTTTGGGGTGGGTTCAATATTGCAGTGCTCTATCCTAGTAACAGAAAGGGACAAGACACATATTTTATTGATTCCATTAAGGATAAAATGATGGGGTTTATTCATATTAGTTGAGTTTACTTTGTCTACATCATGTCATCTTGCCTAAGGCGTTACTCTATTTTTATTAACTTAATACCCTAGATGCATGCTGGACAGCGATCGATGGGAGGAGTATTAGGAGTAGATGTAGGCAGGAGTCGGTCTACTTGTCTCGGACATGATGCCTATATACATGATCATTGCCTTGAATATCGTCATAACAATGCACTTTTCTATCAGTTGCGCTACAGTAATTTGTTTACCCACCTATTTCATGTGCTCGAGAGAGAAGCCTCTAGTGAAAACTATGGCTCCTGGGTCTACCTTTATCATATATAAAAACACAAAAATACCTTGCTGCAATTATCTATTTTATTTTGTTTTATCTTTGCAATTCATCTATCTACCACTACAAGATTTAATCCTTGGAAGTAACTGCCAAGGGGGTTGATAACCCTCTTATTCATGTTGGGTGCAAGTATTTGCTTTTGTGTGTGTGCAGGTGCTGTTTCATGAGGCTTTGCGTGATTCTCCTAATGGATTGATAAACTTGGTTCTTACTGAGGGAAATACTTGTGTCTACTATACCGCATCTCCTCTCCTCTTTGAGGAAAATCCCAACACAACTCACAAGTAGCAGGGTGCAGGCAACACAATAATATCACGAGTATCCTCACTAAATACCAAGTTATAACGAATGTGGTGAGGAGGCTCAGGGTTATCAATGAAGTGATGATCTATCATAGACTGGTGGTCTAAGTAAATCCTATGTAGCAAATAATCATTATGACGTATATCAACATGGAAGCATCGCGCTAAGCGAGTACCATAAATACTGCCATGAATTTTACCCCTAGTTCTATTAGTATGCAAGTGACGTGAAATGATAGCTCCCAAACTATAAGTGTTATCACCGTGAAGGGCACGGTGTAAAATGGCAAGGTCAGGGGCACTGAGCCTGCCACCTTCCTCCCTAACAATCAAACATTTCCCTATGAATAAACCAAAGTAGTGCACAACAGGAAAATGCAAACTAGTAATTCAGGCTCTCTACACGCCCCTATTTTCTCCCATAGTTAAAGTACGAAGAAAGCCCTTGATCTCCTCTGGTCGAGGCTCCCTTAGTTCCCCATCAGAATGAATCAAACATATCTCACAAAATTCCGGAAGTGGTATCTCATGACGTTCAACACATAAATCAAAACGTAGCATGGGGATATCAAGCCTAGCCATGAAATAGAGATTTTTCACAAAGAAATTTGTGAGGAGGTGGTATTGGTCACACTCATCTGCGAGGAAGTCGGTCAACTCGATGTTTGCAACAAATTATGCAAACTTCGTCCTACGCGGGATATGAACGTCATGGTCTGGGGCACCTCCGGTGACTCCCTTGGGACTCCGGCTCGAGGAACCTCTCCGGAAGAACTTCATTTTCCTAAGAATAAATTTCTGAAATTTTTGGACCACAAAATGATGTCAACAAAACTTTGCAAGATTGATAGAAACTACTCATATAAGTGCCTAGAGGCTATATCAAGCACGAAAACTACTTAGAAGTCAAAGAATTCAACATGCAAGATCATTTTCAATAGGACCAATAGCAGCAAATTATGCAAAATATAATCCACTAAAGCAAAAACTAATTGGAGCAATGGAGGAGTCACATATCAAGGAACAATCCCTCAAAACCGTTTCAGAAATGGAGCTTCGATCAAAGAGATCGAAAATCTCAGGTTTGGGAGCAAGAACATGAGTGGGAGAGCAACCAGGAATATTTTCTACAGGTAAGAGATGAAGTGGGCTGAAGAGATAAGTGAGTCTAGTCCTGTGGACCCCACAAGGTTTCTTGGTGCGGCCAGGGGGTGGCCACGCCCAGTTAGCTTGTGAGCAACAGGGGCACCCCCTAGGATATATTCAGTGCCACAAAGTTTTAAATATTCCAGAAAAATCATGTTAAAATTTTACGACATTCTGAGCAAATTTATTTTTGGGCCATTTTTATTGCACGGATAATTCAGAAAATAGGATAATCATGGCATTTTACTTTTATTAAACTATAAATAAGAGATAGCAAACTAGGATTAGAGAAAGTTGTGCATACTAAATTCATTGACCACATGCCCCTCAAAAAGAATCCATTAATAAGGTCTATCAAGTCTTATTAACAAACTATTTCCAAGTAACATGAAACCGAAGAACTTTCGTATAACACTAAGTTACCTCGACAGGGAAATGCATCTCCCCAACAATAAGAGTTTCATATTTCTTTTTGACGCTAGGAAGAGGAAATTTGAAACCTCCAATAGTGATTGTCGAAACTTTTTCAATATAGTTGATACCATTCACCAAACTTTGTTTCTTCAGAAAATAAATTGTATACTCATTACCATTGACATGAAAAGTAACGTTGCTTTTGTTGCAATCAACAACAACCCCTGTAGTATTCATAAAGGGTCTACCAAGGATAATCGACATGTTGTCGTCCTCGGGCATACCAAGTATAAAAAAGTCCGTTAAGATAGTAACATTTGCACCTACAGTGGGCACATCCTCACAAGTACCGATGGGTATAGTAGTTGATTTATTAGCCATTTGCAAAGATATTTCAGTAGGTGTCAACTCATTCAAATCAAGTCTTCTATATAAAGAGAAAGGCATAACACTAACACCGGCTCCAAATCACATAAAGCAAATTTTGCATTACTTGTTTTAATGGAGCATGGTATAGTGGGTATTCCTAGATGTCCTAAGTTTTTAGGTACTCCATCCTTAAAAGAATAATTTGCAAGCATGGTGGAAATTCAGCTTTAGGTATCTTTCTTTTATTAGTAACAATATCTTTCATGTATTTAGCATATGGAGGCATTTTCAAAATATCAGTCAAATGAGTGCGCAAAAAGATAGGTCTAAGCATTTCAACAAAGTGCTCAAAGTCTTCATCATCCTTATTTCTAGGCGGTTTAGTAGGAAAGGGCATAGATTTTGCAACCCATGGCTCTCTTTCTTTACCATTTTTTAGCAATGAAATCACTTTTATCATGTCTTTTATTCTTAGGAGGTGGGTTACAAGATCTACAACAGGTTCTATTTCTACATAATTATATGGCTGAGCATCAACATGAGTATTATTATCATTATTATTATCACTAGCTGGATGTTCATTACCAGATTGTGTCTCAGCACCAGAAAGAGAAGCATCATTATGGTTTTTGGAAGGTTTTTCTACCACCAGGTTCACTAGAAGCATGCAAAGTTATATCATTTTTCTTTTTATTTTTCCTCTTAGATGAGCTAGGCACATCAGAATTAGTTCGCTGAGAATTCTGCTCATTTTTTTAGGATGACCTTCAAGATACAGAGGCCCTTGATTCATACAACCTCATCTAGTCATTACCTAACAACATGATCATTCATTTTATTATTCAACTCATTAAGCAAATCATTCTATGACTTAGATATTTGTTCTAACTGGGTATGAACCATGGATGAATGGTTACTTAAGCCTTTAACATCATTAGCAACTCTAAACATCAAATCACTCAAACGATCAATCATGAAAGCATTGTGTTTTAGTTGCTTACTAACATACATATTAAAATGTTCTTGCTTAACAATGTAGTTATCAAATTCATCTAGACATTGACTAGCTGATTTATTGTAAGGAATATCACCTTCATCAAATCTATAAAGATAATTTACCTCTACTACCTGTGTCTGGGTCTCGATTCCATGTATTTCTTCAATAGGTGGTAAATTCTTAACATCTTCAGATTTAATACCCTTCTCTTTCATAGATTTCTTTGCTTCTTGCATATCTTCAGGACCGAGGAATAGAATACCTCTCTTCTTTGGAGTTGGTTTAGGCGGTGGTTCAGGAAGTGTCCAATCATTGGCATTCTTTAATATTTTATTCAATCGTTCTTCAGCCTGTTCAATAGTTCGTTCCCTAAAAACACAACCAGCACAACTATTAGTCCCTAGAAGCATCGGTCAGTCCATTATAAAAGATATCAAGTATTTCATTCTTCTTAAGACGATGATCAGGAAAAGCATTAAGTAATTGGAGAGGCCTCACCCAAGCTTGAGGGAGATTCTCTTCTTCAATTTGCACAAAGTAAAATATTTTCTATAAGCCAGCTTGTTTCATATGAGCAGGAAAATATTTTTTAGAGAAGTAATATATCATATCCTGGGGACTATGAAACCAGGAGCAAGAGTATTAAACCATTTCTTAGAATCTCCCTTTAATGAGAGAGGAAACAACTTAAGAATGTAGTAATAACGGATTTTTTCCTCATGAGCAAATAGGGTGCCAATATCATTTAATTTGGTATGGTGTGCCACAATAGTTTCAGTTTCATAACCATGAAAAGGATCAGATTATCCCATAGTAATTAACTCAGGATCAACAGAGAATTCATAATCCTTATTGCTAACAAAGATAGGATAAGTAGCAAGTTTAGGATCATATTTCATTCTCTCTATCATAGACTTTTCTTTCAGCTTACTCAATAATTTCTTAACATCATATCTATCATTGTAAGAAAGAATTTCCCTAGTTGTTTCCCCATCTATAACATAACCATCAAGTATCTTTGGCATTTCAACTCTAGTAGGAGAGATAGGCATAATAGGTGAATCATATTTTCATCACTTTCAGCATTCTCAAGTTCTTTAGCTATAACAAGTTGTTCATCAAGAAATTCACCTATTGGCACAGTATTATCAAGCAGAGTACTAGCATCATCACTTGTCTCACTAAAAATAGAAGTAGTATCATCAGTTACTTGAGACATATCATAATGAATAGCATGTGGTGGTGTCGCAAGCCTTCTCAAAACAGATGGTGAATCAAGTGCAGAGCTAGATGGTAGTTACTTACCTCCCCTCGTGTTAGAGGGTACGATCGTAGTCTTAGTATCATTCAGATTTTTCATAGTGATCATCAACAGATATAATTCTAAAGTAACTCAACAAATAGAGCTATGTTCCCGGGCAAAGGCGCCAGAAAAAGGTCTTGATAACCCACAAGTATAGGGGGTCGCGACAGTCATCGTGGTTAGTATTTCACCCAAATTTATTGATCCGACACCATGGGAGCCAAAGAATATTCGTGAATATCAGCAGTTGTGTTTTCCATTCAACCACATCCGGAGAACTAAATATCTACAGCGAAGTGTTTAGTAGCACGGTAGTATGATAGTTTGATAGAAGTGATAATAGTAGCAATAGTAACAGGAACAATAACGGTAGCAGTTTTGTAGTGATTGTGGCAGGAGCAACAACAAAAGTAAATTAGCAATGATCAATATGAGAAAAGCGCAGGCATTAGATCAGCGGTGGATAATTGTGTTGGATAACGTTCATCATGTAACAGTCACAACCTAGAGCGATACAGAATAGCTACAATTCATCAATGTAATGTAGGCATGTATTCCGTATATAGTCATACATTCTTATAATAAGAACTTGCATGACATCTTTTGTCCTACCCTCCCGTGGCAGCGGGGTCCATAAGGAAAGCTAAGGAATACTAAGGCCTCCTTTTAATAGAGAACCAGAACAAAGCATTAGCACTTAGTGAATACATGAACTCCTCATACTATGGTAATCACCGGAAAGAATCCCAATTATTATCACCTTGGGGTATGCAGATAATAACACATAATAGGTGCATACAACTTGCAAGATAGGATCCAAAACACACTTATATTCATGAAAACATAATAGGTTCAGATCTGAAATCATGGCACTCGGGCCATAGTGTCAAGCATTAAGCATAGCAAAGTCGTACCAACATCAATCTCAGAACATAGTGGATACTAGGGATCAAGCCCAAACAAATTTACTTGATTACATGATAAATCTCATCCAACCCGTCACCATCTAGCAAGCCTACAAAAGAATTACTCGCTCCCAACACAGAGCGAGCATCATGGAATGTCAATGGAGGATGGTTGATGATGACAATGGCGACGAATCCCCCTATCCGGAGCCCCGTATGGACTCCAGATCAACCCTCCCGATGAAGAACAGGCTGTGGCAGTGGCTCCATATCGTAAAACACGATGAAACGTTTTCTCCTATTTTTTTCCGGAAAACAGATTTATAGCGCTGGAATTAGGTCAGACGGCCTCCTGTGGACCCCACAAGGTAACACGATGCGACCAGGGGGTGGTCGCGCCCTGTTGCCAGTGGGCAATAGGTGCCCCCTCTGGTGGGTCTTTGCTCTAGTATTTTTATATTTCCAAGAAAAATTCCTCAAAAAGTTTCGTCCAATTCTGGTAACTTTTTTTCTGCACAGAAAAATTCCTCAAAATTCCTCCGGTAGTTCTGAAGAAATGGACACCTAACCGTCTAGAGAGTTTGCAGCTCTCAAGAGTAATAGGCGGAGCGTACTGGACTTAGATTCGAGTAATGCTAAACCACTATCTAGTTCTTCGGCTCTAGGGTTTTTCTCTTGGTGGATTTTAAACTAAAATCACTCTAGAGAGGGTGTTCCTCAACAATCTTCTCAGAATCAAACGGAGCCACCATCGAACAAAGCTGGTGCGGGGTAGCTATGTATAGCCGCAGCCTTCCCTCACGGGAAATGACCATTTTGGACACATGGTCCTGCCAATGGCCAGCTGACACATTCACAATGGTCGGATATGAAAGCAACGGTAACATTACATGAGGAACAAGTAATGCCAACTCTTCAGTCAAAAACAAATCTCTCGCAGCGAACAAGATCACAATCTCTTGTTGGCAAGTATTTGCTCAGAACACAAAGAGACTTCTCTCACAACTTTCATAAGATTGAGTTTAGAATCAGAGAACCAAAGCTTCGAACACTATACCCCTCTTAATAGTACGGTGGCCCTATGACTCAATGAAAGAAAATAAGAACAACGAAAAGAATGCTACATCTTCACTTTGTCTTTGACTTCTTTCGACCGCAATCACTTCCTTCGGATGCCACCGAACCAATTGCTTTACGTCGGCAATTTTAGGGGTCACTCTTCATAGCATAAACTTCATGAATAATGCTCACTTCCATGCAGGGAATATTCTTCAGAGTTTATACCAAACTCCTCATGAACTTAGGGACCTGTTACTCTGTGTGCACTAGCAAACACATTCGTCCCTTACTGTTTACTTCAACAATCTTCAAAACATAAGGAGGCAAATCATTGCGCCAACAATCTCCCCCTTTTTGAACGATTGTTGACAAAACAGATAATCATCAAAGAGAGGAAGATATGTGATAAGAAACACGGTGATAGTGATATAGTTTTACTAATCTTGAAGATGGAATGTCTTCCCCTGAGTGTATGCAGGGTTTTTAATTTTATGATCAGATATTCCTGCAACGAATAGAGTATATGGAGGGAATTTCATTCATTCGAGATAATGATTCGCACTGATGAAGTAAAATCCATTGACATCAAAGTGCCATAATTCATAACTTCACATGAACGAACCACCTGCAAAAGATATACTTCGACAGAATAGTCATCGCAGGGGATTATTAACATTGGAGCACAGAAGTTTCTGAGAGTTTTACAACACAATACAGATAAGCAAGACATATCAGTTGCAAACTCGAGAGAAAACCAGTTTGAATAAACACCAGAAAGAAAATCTATTGAACTCGATGTAATTCCCCCTTTTGTCAACAAGTGGCACCCCCTTTTAGTCAACAAGTGGAAAAGAGGTGATGAATAACATGAGTCAACAAAAGAAGACAAAGATCGCTCCGAGGCATCGCCAAATGAGCTGTCTGAAGTAACATCATCTTCAGAGGTGACTGGAATTTCTTTGGCTGCAACAGCAATAGGATTTTCTTCACGCACAGTGATAGATTGCTGAGCAAATGTACTTGGCGCGGTAGGATCATCCATCGGAGGAATGGTGGAGATCAGATTGCCTTTGGTAGGTTTGACTGTGGAAGAGGTGGCTTCAGATTCTTTGAGAAACTTGCGAATTTGCAAGTGAAGAGTATCAGTTGGAAGCTCTCGAGCTGGTAGAGGCGAAGTGCTTCACTAGAGGAATCAGCTGATTTGCCGTCTGCCATGGCAGACGGCAATGGACCAGAAAGCTGACGGCAAAGGTCTTTGCCGTCAGCCGGGGACGACAAACATGCTTGACATAGTAAGTTACGGTAAACAGCTGATTTGCCGTCTGTTTTCGCACAGCGGACGGCAAAGACACCTTGTCGTCAGTGGCAGACAACAAAGAAGGTCGATGGAAAAGAACAGACGTTAGCCACGTTAGGTGGCTAACGGGAGGCTTTGTCGTCTACCACCAGACGGCAAACATGCCCTCCCCTTTGCCATCTGCCATCTGATGTCAGCAGACGCTTCATGCCCTCCCTGCTCTTTGTCGTCCGCCATAGACGGCAAACCACCCCGCTCTTTGTCGTCTGCCATAGACGGCAAAGTGGCCAAATGTGTTAGCTCCCAGGTTGCTGCCACGTGGCCTCTTTGCCATCCGTGGCAGACGGCAAAGAGCCCTTTGCCGTCCGTGGCAGACGCAAAGAGCCTGCATTACCTCTTTTTATTCTGTTTTTTCTTATATCCAAGCATTTTCATAGCAAATATATATATATATATATATATATATATATATATTCACAGGGCAATTTCACAGCAAACATATGACATATCCAACACATAAGTTTAGTCATACATACATAGTTCCCTCCAACCATACATAGCAAGTTCCACATACATAGTTCCATCCATACATATTACAATAATTTCATCCATATAGCAAGTTCCACATTGTTTATCGATACAAAAGAAAAACAGAAAGGGAAAGCAAGTACTCCATCAATGCAAGCTTTTGTGAAGTGAATGAAATCTGCAAAATGGGAAAGAAAAAATTAGAAGAAGAAGAAGAAGAAGAAGAAGAAGAAGAAGAAGAAGAAGAAGAAATTGGAAAAGAAGAAGAAGAAGTATATGACATGTATGAGCTAACTTAGGTAAAAATGACATTTATGAGCTAACTTAGGTAAATGGATCATTTATGAGCTAACTTTGGTAAATCGGATCATTTATGAGCTAACTTAGGCAAAATGGATCATTTATTAGCTAACTTAGCTAAAATGGATCATTTTGGAGCTAACTTCGGTAAAATGGATAATTTTTGAGCTAACTTAGGTAAAATGGATCATTTTGGAGCTAACCTAGGTAAAATGGATCATTTATGAGCTAACTTAGGTAAAATGGAGCATTTTGGAGCTAACCAAGGTAAAATGGATCATTTATGAGATAACTTAGGTAAAATGGATCATTTATGAGCTACCTTAGGTAAATGGATCATTTATGAGCCAACTTAGGTAAAATGGATCATTTTGGAGCTAACTTAGGTAAAATGGATTATTTTGTGTAAAGTGGATCACTTTGGAGCTAACCAAGGTAATTATGCCATTTTTGAGTGAACTAAGCATATTATGCCATTTTTGACATAAGTAAGCTAAGTATAGGTCATTATTGAGCTAACCTAGGTAACTAAGCATATTAGAGCTAACTTAGGTCATTTTGTAGCTAACTTAGGTAAAATTGATCATTTTGGAGCTCAATAAGCTTATTATGTCATTTTGGAGGAAAATAAGCTAAGTATATGACATTTATGACGTTACTAAGGTTGTTATGCCATTTTTGACCTAAGTAAGCTAATTATGCTATTTTTGACATAAGTAAGCTAAGTGTGTGTCATTATTGAGAAAACCTATGTAACTAAGCATATTAGAGCTAACCTAGGTCATTTTGGAGGAAACAAAGCTAAGTATAGATCATTTTAGAGCTAACTTAGGTAAAATGGATCATTTTGGAGCTAAGTAAGCTTATTATGTCATTTTTGAGGAAAATAAGCTAAGTCTAGGTCATCATGGTAAGCTTATTGGAAGAAATAAAGATAAGTCTAGGTCATTATGAATTTGTTAAGCGAAACACTAGAGAAAACTTACCGTCATCACGGAGGTGAAGCACCGGGGTTGCTCGTGCCGGTACCACCTAAAGAAGGATTGTGTGATGCTTTTCTGGAGTTACGCTGCACCAAATATCATTTGTAATGTCTCGTTAGCATGATGACACTCAAATGTTAAGAGTAGTAACTAATGGCCATTCAAATGAAACTCACCGTGGCCCCCGGAGCAATGACTGGCATCGACGGAGGGGTCTAACCGGTATTCTCGCATAGAGTCTGCACATTTGGTTTTGGTGAGTCAGTCATACTGGTTAGTAATGAAACAAACATTATGTGCATGATTTGGCTAATTTGCAGAAGAAACTTACCACGAAGAGCTCGTACATGGCCCAGTTGTGCATGTCATTCTGTGCCCTCTCCTCCTCCAACATCCTTCTGTCCTCTCCTCCAACTCCCACGCTCCTTCTCCGCCGCCTGCCAGTCCCTCTCCACCAGAAGCGCCTGGGTTCTATCTCTCTCTCTTTGAAGAGCAGCCTGCAACACCACTCCTCGTTAGCATTGTAATCATCGATGGCCGCACACACAATGTAATGGAGGAAAAATAGCTGATTCCCTATAACTAACCTCGAAGGAGAGCCGACTGGCCGTTGACGAGGCCTTATCTCAGGAGCGGAGGTCTACTGGCGCGCCTTGATCTCTAGGAGAGTGCGAGGACAACATATTAGTCCACCTCCAATGGCCATGGGACCTCCTGCCACCAGATATCATCACCAGCTCTGGATCAAACTGCTGGCTCGGGTTAAAGTCCTCCCCTTTCCTCGTCTTCCCCTCATCTATGTACCTCACGAGCTTGTTGTGGGAGGAGATGTTGGTGAAGTTCTCTGGATGATTGAGGTCAAGAAGAGAATGCCTTGACCTTCTTGTACGTGGTAGTATGGGCCATGGCATAGAGGTCACCTCCGCCTTACTGTGTCGCGCCTGAAAGAGAGGTACAGAGTAAATTAGTAATTAAAGGGCTCAAGCTAGCATGAAAAATGAATTGCATGAATCATGAAGCAAACCACATACCCAGTTTCGCCCGAACTGATATAAGTTGGCGCTGCCTTGATGGTGCGACAAACCTTCCATCTGGGCACACCGATCCTTGGCATTGTTGTGGAGGGCGAGCCATTCGTATGAGCACCACGCATTAACCAACACGTCCCAACAACCCATCTGAACCGCACACCATCTTGGGGGCACCTAAGTTAGTAAAGAGAAACTTGAGCGCGACGCCTACGAATCAAATCAAGGAAACTAAGTACACGGCCTTAAGAATAGGAAATTACCGTCATGTACTGCTCCTTCTTCAGAAACTTTCCGCGGCATGCCAAATTGGTCTTCTTGATACCACATGAGGCGTAGTAGTCTCGAATAGCTTGCACCCGAGCCTCATGCCATAAGTTTTGTAGTAGGCACTTGCACTCGGTATCGATAACCTGTGCTGCGGCCTCCTCGTATCCCTTCTCACACCTATAGAAGGTTTGCAATCAAACAAGACAACATTGATTAGTACAATAACTAGCTATTTGAAGATTTTTAATTGTGTAAAGGAGAAATTACCCAGAACATTCTGATCACCATGTCTGCCCTCGTGTGGCACAAGACACCTTCAATCATCTCCTCTAGCGGGGCCGGGGCAGCCAAGTAGTGCTCCCAGCTCAATCTAGCTGTGGAAGCTGACCCTCATTGGGCAACATGACAAACCCCGGGAAGTTTTGCTGGCAAAGTAGCACTCCAAGGACGGTGTGGGGCCTGTGGAGATCCGGAGCATGGTCCCAACCCCTGCAGTATGACAAGGCCAACGCATTAGATATTTGAAGAAACGTGAAGGCAAAAGGTACAAAAAGAGTAAATGCACTTACCTCTCCCCATTAGGGAAAATCAACCACCTCTGCTCGCGGGTCGCCGGCAGTGGCGGGAGCCGTGTACAACCACGCTGGTAGACGGTGGCCCCCTTAACCACCTCGTCATCGTATCAATCGGATCCCCGCCACCATCAGCATGGCCACTCAGCCCCTCAGGCGGATCTGGCCAGGTACCCCATCCGGACATCTCCTGGGACATACCCTGGTCTTGAGTCTCATGGGCCGAAGGCCCGTTAACCCGAGCCTCGTGGACCAGAGTCCATGTAGCCTCCTCCTAAGACGTTTCCACCCTACAGTACAAAAAAAAGACACATCCATGACATTTTGGGCCGAACAAAAGTTTTTTCTGTCATACTTATGACACTTCTATGACGATAATTGTGACAAAACCCGGTATCATCATAGATGTGGTGGGCTCCTATTTCTATGACAAAAAATCATGACAGAAAATGGGCTTTTCGTCCTGGGCGGGCCGGAGACGCAGCTGCATGACATTCTTTGGGCCGTCCATGATGGAAAAAAAACCAAGGTAGAAGCGAGGGCAAGGAAAATATCAGGGAGTTCCCGGTTACGGTGGGTGTCAGGGGCCGAGCGATGCGTGTTTCTCTCATACACGTACGCGCATGGGTGCGAGGCGTTGGGCTCTAACTGAACCCGAGCGAGGCATTCACGTACTGAACCCGAGCGATTGCACTGCAGGCTACGCGTTACTGAACCTGAGATCGATTGATGGCTGTTAATTGAACTCGATCGAGCGATTCCTTCGTTTGCTACTGCTGCTAACTGAAGCCGATCGAACCTGCTACCTCCTTCCCTTGATGAATAGTGAGCATTGTTGGGGGGGGGGGTTGGATGAACAATTCCTGGTGGGGGGTTGGATGAACAGGACCCCGTGGTGTTGCCACTGGATGAACAGGACCCCGATCGATCGAGCCAGTCGAGCGTGAATGAACAGGACCCCGTGGAGGGCTGGATGAATAAGACCCTGTGGAGGGAAGGTTGAATAGTAGCGGGTGGAGGGCTGGTTGAACAGTAGCCGGTGGAGGGCTGGATGACCAGTAGCCCGTGGAGGAGTGGTTGAACAGTAGCCCGTGGAGGGGCTAGTTGAACAGTAGCCGGTGGAGGAGCGGTGGAGGCTGGATGAACAGGAGCCCGTGGATGAACAGTCGCAGGTGGAGGCTAGAGGAGGTCGACGGTGAATGAATAGTAGCCCATGGAGGCTGGAGGAGGTCGGCGGTGGAGATGAACAGTATCCCATGGAGTCCCATTTTACGGTACGCCACACCCCTCCCGATGAACAGGACCCCCGTTTCGACCGTTGCGCTCCAACAAAAGTCTGTTTCCTCCGTTTTGATGTACACCACACCCCTCCCAATCAACAGGACCCTGTTTCGACTGTAGGGGGTCCAACAGAAGTCTGTTTCCTCCATTTTGTGGTATGCCAGACCCCTCCCGATGAACAGGATCCTATTTCGACCGTGGCCCGTCGAACACAAGGCCGTTTCCTCTGTTCTGCGCTATGACAGGCCTTGATTCCATCGGTTGTTCCATCCAAGCCGGTTGGCTACCGATGACCACGATGACGCATTCTGTTCCGACCCAGCCGGTTGGCTCCCCATGAACTCGACGACGACGCAGTTTCTCCGTTCCCACCCAGCCATGTACACGAGCCCTAGCCGTACATATGCGCGAGTAGGCGTTCGAGACCCTGCCCGTATGTACGTACGTGGCCGTATTTACTTTCTTGCACCTTGGCCGCTGTATGTACATGTACATGCTACATGCGCGCCTCTACTACGACACGTACCCTTCCTTACACGGCCACGGTTCATCGCTACAGCCTGCTGACAGACCGATCATATGTACGTACACATTCGCGACCAGAATGAAAACACTACGTATGCTTCGACCAGGTGGGTCCCGACTGTCAGGAACTTCCTTGCGTGCGAAGATGTAGCTGGTGGGCCCCAGTAGTCAGGGGGCGAATCATTTTTTTGCCCGTAATATGGACGCACTTCCTTGCGTGCGAAGATGTAGCTGGTGGGTCCCAGCAGTCAGGGGGGAAACTTTTTTTCACAAAATACGGTGGCCAGTCAGGTGGGTCCCTGCTGTCAGGTGGAGGAATCATTATTTTGCGCGTAATAAGGAGGCACTTCCTTGCTGCGGCTGTGGACCCAGCTGTCAGCCTCTGCATGTACAGTACTCTTTCGATGGAAGTCGTTCCTTGACCACGTTGACCACGCAGCGCCGAGCGCACCAGGGCAGTGGACGATGATGAGGCCTAGGAAGGGGACGACACAGAGCCGGGGAAGACGCGACAGTGGAAGCCCACGCCGAGAGGAGTACAAAGGTTCACTGGTTTTACTGCGGTGTGAGGCTGCCGTCGCCGCAGAATAACAGGGGGTGTGGGTGAGTAGAGGGATGCCCTGGCCAGCGGTGTAGTAGGGGGTGGTGAGGCCTGCGCGGCAGCACAGCCGGCCACATGAGGCGGGAGCAGGCGATCCCACCGGCGCTGGATTTGGCGGCTGGAGCAAGAAGATCAGAGATTGAAGAAACACGACGGTCGTTGGATTGACATCCAACGGTTACGTGTGCTAGAATCGTTTGTTGACGTATATAATAAGTAAAAAACATATTGCATACGCGTCAACTTAATAGGCCCACAAGTCATACCATTCCCTATTTTTTTAATAATTTATATATAGCTCATTGCAACTTCTTATGCAATTTATTGCAGTCCATTTTTTTGTTGGCCAGGGCCAGGGTTAAAATTTAAGAAAAAATAGCATATTTCTGTGGGTTCCAAACTATTTTTAATACCGAAATGTCGAGCCAGATTTAAAGTATTTTGAAGATATATTGAAATTAGGTTAAAGCTTAGTGAAATAGGAATTTGAAAATGTTAAAAAATTCAGAAATTATAAAGTAATTGCCAATTTGTCATCTGTTTTTATATTTACAACCCATTTCATATTACTTTCAAGATTTGAAGGCGTCTTGAAAGAGTTGCAGCCCATCAGGGCGTAGAAAAATAAGTAGGCCTGGATAGGGTATTCTTCAGAAAAAATAAAACCGGGCTCATTTTCACAAAGAAAAAACAGCTGGGTTGGTCATATGGTGAACATAAAATATAAGCCTGGGCTAGACGGGCCACATCACAGTTAAAACCCTGCTCCGTCTCAACAATAACAAAAAAATACTGCTTGAGCAGCTATGTCCCAGGTGTCAGCCGATCTTGTGCTGTTCTCTTGTCTATTGACTATATACGCTCACGATGTCGTGGGTCCCAGATGTCAGGAAACCACCAGGAGGAAGCATTTTATTTTTCCATATGCTGACATGGTGGGCCCCTACTGTCATCCTCTCCACGTACTTCTGCCGATTCCTATTGTTTGTTGACATGTTGACAATGCGAGAGGGCGGCCCCTACTGTCATCCTCTCCACGTACTTCTGTCGGCGTTAACAATTTAGGAGACGGCGTGGTGGCGATGCGTGCGCTGAGGTGCAGCCAGCCATGGGAGGCCGAAGCAGGCGGCCCCGCCGGCGCTGATTTGGTTTTGGCGGCTGGAGGAAGACAGGACTAAAGAAACACGACAGAGTGTAAAAGCAGTAGGAGTACTTAACAACCTTAACTGAAACCAGCAGGGGCACTTAACAACCATAGTTGAAAGAAGTATGAGTACTTATACAGGTTCAACCATACAAAGCATGCCTCGAACAGTGCTACTTTGCCTACAGTTAACCAAGGGTGAGGCCGCCAAGCCCCAGGACAAGGCCCAGGCGCCACCCCGCGCATCCACGACCTTCTGGAAGCGGCTTCATCTCGCAATGTGGTCAATAAACAGGATATTCGCTTTAGAGCCATGGAAAAGCAGGAACATAATATTCTGTCCTATCCTCCAAGATGGACGGGCCTTCATTATTAGAGACCACCCATGAATAAGTACCTTTTCACCTCCAAGGGGAATGGAGTAGGTCGACATAAACATCATGCTGTGACCAAGTGCAAGTGTGACCCGACCATGGTCAGGCATCTGTATAGGAACAATAGAACTGGGCAGTTTCTGTTTCAAGAAGATCCTGGCTAAAAGAAACTGTGTATAAGCAATAGGTCATGAACAACATATATAATAGAAAACAGCTCATACCATAAGTTTCTCGACATAGTTGGACCTGTTCAACGAGTGCAGCAGTGGCACACATATCCCACGTGGCCTTCCACCATTGAAACGCCCCACAAGGACCTCAAGACGATCAATAAAGTGTAGGAACTTGTGGATGTCGTCCCAGTCAACTTTAGTGCCATCAGTAACAGCCGAGTTCTTATAGAATAACAAACGAGCAGCCTGCTTAACTCTGAAAAAACCTACACGTGCCACCAATTATAAGAAAATATTAGTTAGAAGTAGCATCTTCGTGAGAGATTCGTTTCTACTTCTAAAGTTAGATTGTCATTAGTTAGACAGAATAGGTGGATTATGAAGTAATCGAGGCAACAATCAAGAACCAGATACAAAACTAACATGGATGCACAATTGGAACGACGTCGGGGTGGAAGATCGCAGTGAAGATGAGACCAGGTTCTGCTATTTCCATCAACATTCGTGCGCCAACTTTCAGTCCGTAACACTTGAGAAAGTTTATCCAAGTTCGGCCATAAAAAAGCAGCAATCTTCTTGGTTCATGAACCCAACTCAGAACTTATATCCATGTCTTGTCTTCACTATGACCAATAAACTGGTGTATTCAGTTATGGAAAGGTCAAGCATCTTAAGTACGTGTGTTCTGGCAGAGCAAATGCACTGCAGGAAAAATAATATGAGAACACAATGTATTCCCTATCCAAATCTAGAAATAATTTCCTCCTCCACGTCAGTGTTGACCATCGTACTACTACCTTTTATCCAAATATAGCAATCCAAATTTCCAAATTAGTCGATAGCATGTTCAAAAAACCCCACCCTCCCGGATAGAAAAGAGGATTCTAGGAACATACTATGCACGTTTTAAAATCATGTGTTAGGATGAGAAGGAACAAGCGTGGCGTCTCGCCGAGGGCACAGAAACCTGTAGGGTCCTCGCACTTTGGGCACTGGAAAAATTAAACACAATAGGTTCAGTAGGAAGAAAAATGCATCAACGTCGGTGGCTGCCGTCCTAGGATTACCCGCGACCAAGGGACTTGGATTTATCGGGGATGGATGAAGAATTCGTACCTGGTTCTCCATGAGAAAACCCTATGCAATCGCCGAGAGAGGGTTTTCTCTGAACAAGCAGATGAGGGAGAAGGGGATTCAAGCCTAGTGAAATATTGCCGCTTCATCCGCCCAACTTACTGCTAAAGCTGGAAAGGTGGGGGTTTTTGTGATTTGACGGCTCATTGGGCATTACTGCGGCGCTACGACCGGGGTGTGTCTATCTTGCAGTTGTGCACTCTAATTTGGTGCATATGGCACGTGGACCCCGTTGCCGGATGCCCCACATATCAGTGAAAGGAAGTAGAAAGACAGGAGTAACTAGTTACACATAAATATATTTTTGACACAGAGATACTCCCTCTGTAAAGAAATATAAAAATCTTTTATATCACAACTTTATACATAAGAAAAATCAAGGGGAATATATATATATCATATATAATTATAAAAAATAGAGTTTTTTAACACAGTATAGACGAGTTGGTGATGATGGTGTGCCTGCCATTTTGCAATATAGTCTGTCCGATTTATATCTGACGGATAGGAAGGAAACTATGGCAATTTTGCAAAAAGGTACCCACACATTTCTCCACATTTGCAAATAAGGCCTTCCCGCGTTCATCCTTTTCTCTCACAAGATAAAATACTCATACAAATGCATCTTGATATTACGTGCAACGCACGGACATTATGGGGGTTTAGCTCAGAATATAATACTCAGACAGGCTCATGGTTCTGGACTTTGGGCCACAGTCCGGTGGGCCTGCATGTTTGGGGGCCCATGTGTTCTACCTCAGCGCTTTTCATATTGCAAGCGATCGGTATGGCACTGGTTTTAGATGATGTCGCAAGGCGAATACACAAAATTGAATAAAGCACGAGAGTTGTTGGAATGAAATCAAACGATAGTTCCTAACCAGCAATCAGAGTTGCAATTCTATCAAAGATATACCATGTGATAAATAATATTGTCGTACTACTTATACACACAGGACACTTGTTTCACCATGCCAGATTATTACATCAAAATCTCTCGGAGGATAGATCAGTTCGGCAGTTGTGTGCTGCTACTGAAGAATTTCAAAGTTGATTTGGACCAGCTCTCCTTGCCGAGATAATTCGATTTAGACATCATCCCCTACCGCAAGATATGATTTAGATTTGAACCATGACCATCCTTTAGCATCAATCATCATGCGGCCATCTTTGTACTTATGGTATATTGAGCAGGTTCATTCACACCAAGGCTGGGCATGGTAAGAGAAACTTGGCCACGGTCGCCCGGATTTTTGAACGACTCCCTCGTTGCTCTAGGAATTCTCTATTTGCAAACAAGAAGACATACACAAACAGTTAGATAACACAGTGAATCATGTGAAACAACATGGAAAGAAAAAAGATGAAGCACTTGGGCAGCCAATGCTTACCAAGAAGGTGGAGATGTCAGTTTTTGTAAGGACTTTGGTATATGAAGTGCGAACTGCAGCCCAGTCTGTTGCCGGTGCAACTGCTGGTTCCGTTGCCGCTGCACGGGCCGGAGCAGATGCAAGTGCAAGTGTTGGTGCAGGTGCCGAAGCTGTTGCTGGTGCCCGTGCCGGTGCGACTGGTGGTGCCGCCGCTGCTTCCGAAGATGGTGCTCCTTGTAGAGTTGGTGCCGGTGTCGGAGTAGGTGCCGGTGTCGATGCCTGATCCTCCGGTACATCAGCCCGATCCGCTGACGCGGTCGGTGCCCAATCCTCAGCTGCATCAGACTGAGCTACTACCGCTGTCAGTGCTAGAGCAACCGTCGATGCTCGATCCGTTGCTGAAGGTGGTACCGATGTGCGAGACAGCGGCGATCGTGTTTGGTCTGCTATGATCAGCTTTCTAACTTGACTAGGCTCCGTGACCGTGATCCAGTTTGTTTATTCATTTATTTTAAATGCGGGAAGGACTAATTGTGGCGAGTTTGTTAAAGCAAACTGCAGTTCATCATAGGGATTCAGCTTGTACTCAGACAACAGACTGATCCAATTTTTCCAGTAATATAAGTGATGGACAATGCCTTCGTTACTAACACGGCATAAGAAGTGAAACCTGCAAAAATAGCCATCGTAGAGCAAACCAAACAGTTTATTCTGTGATGAATGTCACATGGCAAAACCTGCATCGTAAAATTGCAGCAAAAGAAAGAAAACATGGCAATAAATCAAGAAGATTTAGACAGTAAATCAATAAGATTTACTTGATGTGACACGAGTGAATCCTTACCAGGAAATCACTATGTTGAAGTACTAAAGAGAAGATTGATCGTCGAACTACGCGTGGCATGCAGGGCCCCTAAGGGAGTCCTGGAATAGGGGGTCCTCGGACTGCCGAACTATATACTTTGCCCGGACTGTTGTACTATGAAGATACAAGATTGAAGACTTCGTCCCGTGTCCGGATGGGACTCTCCTTTGCGTGGCGGATATGTAGATCTCCTCCCTTGTAACTGATTCTATGTAACCCTAGCCCCTTCTGGTGTCTATATAAACCGGAGGGTTTACTCCGTAGGACAACAACAATCATAATCATAGGCTAGCTTCTAGGGTTTAGCCTGTACGATCTCGTGGTAGATCAACTCTTGTAATACTCATATCATCAAGATTAATCAAGCAGGAAGTAGGGTATTACCACCATCGAGAGGGCCCGAACCTGGGTAAACGTTGTGTCCCCCGCCTCCTGTTACCATCCGCCTTAGACGCACAGTTCGGGACCCCCTACCTGAGATCCGCCGGTTTTGACACCGACATTGGTGCTTTCATTCAGAGTTCCACTGTGCCGTTACGATAAGGCTTGATGGCTCGTCTTGTTGTCAAGGACAACACTACCTCGGGGGGGGGGGGGGGGCGGGCTGTAGGCTAAACTCTCCGACTAGGCGGCTTCGTCATGACCGCACGTTCGGCCGTCGCGCCGACGATGACTTCTCGGGTCATCAAAAACAGCCTCCACGTCGGCTCAGGATTCACCGAGCAGATGGATCCAATAGAGCTCTCTTCCTTGAACGAGTTCTTGGATCGCATCACCGCTCTGGGAATCGCTACGGACTATGATCAGATCGGGCTTAAACCCGACCAAAGGGACATTAACTCTCCGCCGGCCACCCATCAGATAGCGGTGGTGGAGGAGCAATGTAGTGATTCTTCCTCTATTTTGAGGACAAACTATGTCCGGATTCGAGCTCTCCGAGCGGATACCCGTCCACGGAGGACATGGCCCAAGCTTGAACCTAGAATCGCACAATGGGCCGTAACTATTGGGCAACATCCCGGAGCCCGAACTGCTAAGCTCGGAAACTCCTCCGCCCCTGGGTCTCAGATCGGGTCAGGCTTTGGACCCAAATCTACCCACCCACCCAGACATAAGTGATCTTTCCCACATTAGACAAGAGCCCCAAGAGACAGTACATCACTATTGGGCAAGATTCCTCCTTGTAATGAGCAAGTTCAAGGACTGTCGCGAGGAATATGCAATTCCATTCTTTTGCAAAAATTGCACGGACAAGGGAATCCTCCACGCCATAAGTTGCCGTGACATAGCATACCTCGCTGACTTGGCGGCCATAGTACATAAGTACTGTGCGATGGAAAGCGCCTGGAAAACCCAAACAAAATTCTGGGATCCTCCGGCTCTCACTAAACCCCCCGTCCGAACTAAAAGGATGTACTCTCGTAAGTCACCCGATCCAATTACAAAGAAACCAAAGCCCACTACAGGGCGTGGAACTGTATTGAAGGGATGGCTCAATCGGCCATGCAAAATTCACAGTGCAGCGGATACCATGCCAACAAACAGCTTTAGAGCATGTTGGATACTCCAGCAGGTGGCCAAGAGCAGCGAGGATCTCCTCATCAAAAATACAATAGAGCACCATCCTGTGGAAAATAACAATACAGTATTGACAGTCTTCGAGACCTTTGCCTCAAATAATAGGCGCAAGCGAGCACTCCGCAGCCTTGCCGAAGTCTATCACGTTGCAGCAATAAATCCATGTAATGACACGGGCATGACCTTCAATGCCAGTGACGAACCTCAATTCCGAACAGCCCGAGCACCAGCCGCTTTGGTCCTTAGTCCAATTGTGGACGGCTTCCGGCTTACTAAAGTGCTCATGGACGGTGGCAGCGGATTAAACCTCATCTACGAGGAAACTCTTAGCAAAATGGAAATAGACAAGAGCCGCATTGAGCAAAGCAGCACGACCTTCAGAGGAATCATCCCTAGTCGGGAGGCACGATGTGCGGGAAAAATCACACTAGATGTGGTATTCGGCACGCCGGAGAATTATAGGTCCGAAGAAATCACATTCCAAGTGGCCCCGTTCAGTAGCGGATACCACACCCTTTTAGGGCGCGAGGCATTCGCGATCTTCCAAGTTATACCCCATTACGGGTACATGAAGCTCAAAATGCCCGGGCCTAATGGAATCATCACTATAGCTAGTGATCCGGACATAGCACTCCGCGCCGAAAATAAAACCGCTGCACTAGCCCTCGAGGCGTTATTCGAAGCCCTTGCGGCCGAAGAACTAACTGCGGTGCGCTCCACAGTGGACATGGACGACATGATACTCGACAAAAGACCCAAGTCCACCTCTTTTAAACCATTGGACGAAATAGTCAAATTCTAGGTCCACCCAACGGACCCTACAAAAACAACATCCATCGGGGCACAACTGAACCCCAAAACAGATGCCGCACTGCGGGAGTTCTTGCGCGAGAATTGAGACATCTTCGCCTAGCATCCTTCGGACATGCCAGGGATCCCACGCAGGCTGGCCGAGCATAGCCTTAACATTCTAAAGGGATTCAAGCCGGTCAAGCAGACTCTTCGACATTTCTCTGAGCCTAAGCGACAAGCCATGGAAGAAGAGCTGGCCAAATAACTCGAGGCCGGATTCATTAGAGAAATAAAACATCCGGAATGGCTAGCAAACCTGGTGATGGTACCAAAGAAGGACAAATCCTGGCGCCTATGTGTCGATTTCAAGGACCTTAACAAGGCTTGCCCCAAGGATCGCTTCCCCCTCCCCCGCATCAATCAAATTATCGACGCTACCGCAGGAAACGACTCATTGTGTTTCCTCGATGCATACTCTGGATACCATCAAATTAAGATGGCGGGGTCCTATCAAGCCGCAACAGCATTTATCACTCCATGCGGCCCCTTCTGTTTTAACACCATGCCCTTCGGGCTCAAAAACGCCGGTGCAACCTATCAACGCATGATTAAGACATGCCTGGAAACACAAATCGGCAAAACAGTGGAGGCATACATAGACGATGTGGTCATCAAAATCAGACACATCGAATCTTTAATAGATAACTTGAGGCTTATGTTCGACAATCTCCGAACATATGACATCAAGCTCAATCCGGAAAAATGCGTTTTCGGCGTGCCCGCCGGAAATCCGGCTAAAATTCGAGCTCTGTCATAGTTGGCTATCCCAACAGACATCAAGCAAATCCAGAAATTAACTGGATGCGTAGCTGCCTTAAGCTGCTTTATCTCCCGATTGGGAGAAAAGGCACTTCCTCTTTATCGCCTTCTTCGACGCACTGAACACTTCGAGTGGACGATTGCTGCCACTGCCGGATTGGAATAAATAAAAGTCATCTTGGCCACCAACCCAATCTTGGCCGCGCCAAATGTCAGCGAACCAATGTTGTTGTATATAGCAGCAACACACCAAGTTGTAAGCGCAGTGCTCGTTGTCGAACGAGAGACGGACAGACATAAGTTCCTGCTTCAAAAGCCGGTATACTACATATCCACTATCCTCACTCCATGCAAATCACGGTACCCACATTATCAAAAGATAGCATACGCGGTCTTCATGGCATCCCAGAAACTACGACACTACTTGCAAGAGTGTTCAGTTACGGTGGCCTCCGAAGTACCACTCAACGACATAATAAATAACCGCGATGCCACGGGCCGGATTGCTAAATGGGCTATCGAGCTCCTCCCGTTTGACATAACATACAAACCACGGCGAGCCATTAAGTCACAAGTACTGGCTGATTTCGTCGCCGAATGGACGGAAGCCGAACTCCCTAAAGAGTACGGCGCGTACTCTAATTGGATCATGCACTTTGACGGCTCTAAGATGCTGGCTGGTCTGGGGGCAGGCGTCGTCCTGACATCCCCCACCGGAGATACAGTCCAATACGTACTCCAAATATTATACACACACTCCAACGCAGTAGAATGTGAGGCCCTATTGCATGATCTCTGGATGGCAGTCTCCATGGGCATTCAACGCCCAGAGGTGCGTGGGGATTCGAACCTTGCAATATCTCAAATAAATGGAGACTTTGACGCCAAGGACCCTAAAATGGCGGCTGACCGCAACACCGTCCTCAAAATGTCAGCTCGGTTCGAGGGGCCTTAATTCCACCATGTGGTCCGAGAAAACAATCAAGCGGCGGATATCCTCGCCTGCATCGGCGCTAAGCGTGACCCTGTCCCACCTAACATCTTCTTGGAAAGGCTGTTTAAGCCATCCGTGGTGTGCAAAGGGGAGACAGGCAACAACAGTCCGGATCCGGCCACAACGCCAGATCCCGAACACTCTGACGTAATCGGAGGCCTTGCCACCGAAATAACACCTTCGGCCCACGTGATTATGGCTGTCATCGCCCCGTGGACAGAACCCTTCTTGGCTTACCTAACTAGGCAAGAACTCCCTGATGACCCAAACGAGGCACGTTGCATTGTGCGGCGGTCTAAAGCCTACAAGGTCCACGAGGGAGAGCTTTATAAGAAAAGCGCTACCGGAGTACTTCAAAGGTGCATCTCTGAAGAGGAAGGACGTCAACTTTTGGCAGAAATTCATGCTGGACTTGGCGGCCACCACACTGTAGCTCGGGCCCTTGTAAGCAAGGCCTTCCGTACAGGTTATTACTGGCTGACGGCCCGAGCAGACGCACAGGACCTCGTTCAACGTTGCGTTGGTTGCTAGCTTTTTGCAAACCAAAGCCATATGCCACCTAACGCTCTCCAAACAATCCCCATTACTTGGCCCTTTGCAGTCTAGGGGCTTGATATGGTCGGCCCCCTTAAAGGGGGAAGCCATAAGAAAAAAATACCTATTGGTCATGGTGGATAAATTCACCAAATGGATAGAAGCCAAACCAGTTAAAACGGCCAAGTCCGGACCAGTGATAGACTTCATATCCGGGGTTGTACACCGTTATGACGTCTCCCATAGCATCATCACCGATAACGGCTCAAACTTTACAGCCGACGAGGTAAAAACTTGGTGCAGCAACATGGGCATTAAGCTCAATTATGCCTCTGTCTATCACCCTCAAACTAACCGTCAAGTCAAGCGAGCAAATGGTATTATCATGAGCGGCATCAAACCCAGATTAGTGCGATCCTTGAAGGAATCAGATACGCATTGGGTCGAGGAGCTCGACTCCATACTATGGGGGCTGCAGACCACGCCGAATCGCACTACCGGATAAATGCCGTTTTTTATGATGTACGGTGCGGAGGCGGTACTGCCCTGCGACATCATTCATGACTCACCTCGAGTGCGCATGTACGAAGAGAAAGAAGCCGAGCTTGATCGGTAGGATAGTTTGGACGCCCCGGAGGAGGAGCGTGACATGGCAAAAGCCCGCTCCGCATTCTATCAGCAACAGGCTCGGCCGTATCAAAGCAGAGAAGTACGGGCCAAAACTAATAACGTTGGGGAACTCGTTCTACGCCTACCGGAGAAGAAAAAGGACAAGCTCAAGCCAAAATGGGAAGGTCCCTTCGTTGTTGACAAAGTTTTGACCGGTGGACTATACTGTCTGTGGGATGCATCGGACAATCGACTCGAGCCAAACCCATGGAACGCAGCCAGAATCTGAAGGTTCTACGCCTAGTGCCGGACTCTGTGTTCATCTCCTTACCTCCGTCAATTTTATATATATATCCGTTATCTGTCTTTTCTTTCTTTCTTTCTTCCCTTTTTCTTCACGGCCTTAAAAAGTTAAAATGTGTCTTGACTACACAATCTTGACGCGCTAGGCATGCTCATTATACCTGGGGGCTTATTCTATAGAAGCTTAATATAACTATGTTCCGAGCTCTATGCCCCTCGCACATGTGTTACTTTTCCACATGTACCTTTTATTCGCCATTATATGCATTGATATGACTTAAGTTTTGGCCAAGCTGGGTTGCCTGGCTCTTGTGTTTATGCCCTACGTTCCTGTTAATTCGGCTAGGGCATAAGGGGAGCACCTCTGCGATTGTTACTGTCGGGTCAGCTGGATGTGTACCTCAGACTGGGTGAAGCCGAAAGCTAGCGTTCTTAAGGGAATATTCGGTCGTTGAACAAAAGATGACTTTTACTTATTTCAATAAATGCCCTAGATGTTTATATCCTGCTTCTCTTTTCGCAGTTCTGACATGCACATTAATGCATGCGTACCCAGGGAAAGGAACCCTTAACGGAACTATTCTCCCTGGAAGATGTTTCTTACTATCCATGTAATATAACAAGCTAGTTGGGTACTTGTCTGTTCAAGCACATATGACCCCTACGCTTTGGTTTCCACGCGTAGCCGGTTTTACATAAGCGGCGGGTATTCGGATACACTCCGGACTGTTGGGTCCGGAGGTCGAAGCGAAAAGGTCCGCCATGACAAATGATTTACAATCCGGCTAGGGACAATATATGTCACTTGAAGTACACAATCACTTAGACTGACTAAATTCTTCTTCTATACCATCCAACAGGTTGTCTAGCCTACAATCCTGTTGGGAATACTTTGCGGCTAATTTCACCTGGTCATACACCAAACTGACGGGTATCTCTTTCCCATCAGACCCCACAGGTCTGACATCGGCCATGTGGTACGGGTCAGCCTTGGTATATCGAGTCTTCACCATGGCCCATGCTTCCCTTGCACCTTGTCGGCAGGTAGATATCTTCCATAATCGGAAGCGCCGCCGCGCTCCCTTGAGCATCTCTACAAGCTCTCCCATGCCTCCTGGCAGGGAGGCGGAGGGCCACAAGGCTTGGGCAATGCCCTGCATCACCTACCGAACTTGTTCGTGCAGTTGTGAGAGCTCTGGCAGAAGATCACCCGCAGACCCGGCCATCTCCTCTGCGGGACGACCCGTCAGCATACCTACAGATATAACTCTGTTATCCGGTTTCTTCGCCGAACTCTGTAAAAGTTCGTTCAAGTACTTACTAAAAATGCCGCGTCGAATCCTCTTATTCTCCTTTACGGAGTCAGCAAGCTGGGCCCGAACATCTTTCAGTTCAACACTCAGCCGGGTATTGGCATCTTGGAGATCATTTTTCTCCCGCCTAACCTGCTTAAGCACGCGCTCGCCAGCCTTTAACTATCGTTGAGCATGTTGCTCGTCCCCTCCCATGACCTCCGGATTCACTCCGGGATCATCTGCAGAATCTATTGTTATATTCGCATGCGTGCCGAATACTAACTGGTATATGTTGTTCTTTTCGATAGGAACATGTGTTACTAGATGGGGCCTTCTTGGACTCCTTCATTGTGGCAACTGTAGCCCGTAGCTGGGCTTTGCACTCCTCCAGTTCTTGAGACAACTGGGTATTCTTCTCTGTAAGAACCTACGCAAATAATGATCCTTAAATCAGTTGTACCAACTGTTTCAAGTCTCAGGGGCTACTGATATACATAATTATCATATTTTCGTACCCGTATATCCTTTACGTACTGGTCCGTGGCTCTGGCAAGACCATTTTGAGCAGCTCGGATGTACGCATCCCCTGAGTTGAAGGCATCGAACGCCTCTTCAGAGAAACCAAGGTCGCGGAGTACGGCCCGACGATACCTGTGATTCATGGCACTCTCCACTTCGGAATTCGTAGCGGACAGCCTATCCGCATCCTCTATAGGAGGAACATCCGGCGTTGTCCCCACATTTGCACCTGCCTCTAAGTCCAGCTCTGGAGCCCGGCTGGTGGAGGCGTGGCCGGCAGGCTCTCCGGATACGGTCTGGCGAGCGTTTTTCCTGCCAGGAACCATGGACGTTATTATATTTTAAAGACGACAACCGCGGGGCAGGGTTCTTTTTCATACCTCTGCGACGGCGTCTCATTCCTGACCGCCTTTCTCTTAAGCCTACCCGGTTTCGGTGCCCCTTGTTGGTGAGTCACTGCGGGTTCGGCATGGCGTCCCGAGGGCCTTCCCTATAAGACACCATATGTGTGCGGTGGGTGAAGTGCAAAAAAGGGATCCTTCTCGGAAGTTGGGACTACGGTTTACTTACATGCGATGCAGGGAGCAGCCCAGGATAATCGGCTATGATGGCCACCAAGGCACCGTCATAGCTTAGCTGATAGAACGTCCTGTCGATGAGCTCCACAAATGTGGAGACGGGCTGTAGACCTCCCTCACAGCTTTTAGCAGTTCCTGCTATGAAATAGCAAGGTAAATATTTATGACGAAGAATGCGGGAAGGTCCAGAGTAAAAAGTAGCAGCTCACCCAGTTTGAGGGGTTGTACATGGAGAATCCATCCCATGGCTTAATGCGGATGAACTCCTCTTCCTCTCCTTTATATAAATCGGACAGTATTTTCACTAGAACAGCGCCGGTGTACGGTCCTTTACGACCGCAGCAGGTGGCATCGTCTTCTCCATTGAAGTGCCACATGGGTTGTCCCCGATATTGAAGTGGCTGCACCCCCCGCATTATACATATTGACATAACCTCGATTATTGTCAGTCCTGATTTGGCAGCGTTTTTATCCGGCCCATCAGGTAAAGGACCTCTCTATTATCTTCCTCCTAGGGGCTCCGGGGGCGCCAGCTGCAGCGTTTCTCCAAAGGGGCGTTATTGAACTCAGGAAGGCCCATCCGAATAGGGTCCGGAAGGGGGTCGTCCTCCATATTAAACCACTCCGAAGGCCAGTCTTCAGATGTCTTCCTCGGAGTACCGGACAGATATCCGGTCCTGGCAATGCGCCATATTTCGGCTCCGCCCACTTGATATATTGACCCCTCCTGTGTATGGGGCACAAGGCAGAATAGCCTCTGCCATAGCTCGAAATGAGCTTCGCAGCCCAGAAACAGCTCGCAAAGGGCGACGTAGCCAGCGATGTGTAATATGGAGGCGGGAGTAAAATTATGCAGCTGGAGGCCGTAGAACTCCAGGAGCCCACAGAGGAACGGATGGATTGGAAATCCAAGTCCCCTTAATAAGTAAGGGATAAGGCATACCTGCTCCCCCATGGATGGGTTGGGAAAGCTCTCCGCTTGCTCCCCACCATTGTAAGTGGCTAGTCCGGCTCAGACGGGGACCATATACGTAGGAGGGAGAAACCCCTGGGTCTGTAACTCTACTAATTGGCTGTGGGGGACAGAACACTTCTTCCAATTGCGTGGCTTAGGGCTATGGGAGCGAGAGGAAGACTACGATGGCCGGCCATGATGGGATGGACTTTTCCGGGCGCGCTCCGATGGATACTCGCTGTGGGAGGATGGTGTGATCTAGACCTGAGGATCCCTGGCTCTTTAAATAGACGATTTACTCACATGGTTAGGGTGGCAAGTGTAAAGATGCCCCGACTTCTCGCATTCGCTCGACACGTGGAGGATAGCCATTATTAGGCGCAGAAGCCAAGGAGTGCAACATTCATGGGAAGCTGGACACTACTCAACAGGTACTCAGAATTTGGAGAAGAACCCGCCTTGTAATGCCGAAGACAATCTGCGCGCCGGACTCATCGTCATTGAAGCCTGGTTCAGGGGCTACTTAGGGAGTCCTGGATTAGGGGGTCCTCGGACTACCGGACTATATACTTTGGCCGGACTGTTGGACTATGAAGACTTCGTCCCGTGTCCGGATGGGACTCTCCTTTGCGTGGAAGGCAAGCTTGGCAATTCGGATATGTAGATCTCCTCCCTTGTAACCGACTCTGTGTAACCCTAGCCCCTTCCGGTGTCTATATAAACCGGAGGGTTTAGTCTGTAGGACAACAACAATCATAATCATAGGCTAGCTTCTAGGGTTTAGCCTCTACGATCTCGTGGTAGATCAACTCTTGTAATACTCATATTATCAAGATTAATGAAGCAGGAAGTAGGGTATTACCTCCATCGAGAGGGCCCGAACCTGGGTAAACATTGTGTCCCCCGCCTCCTGTTACCATCCGCCTTAGATGCACAGTTCGGGGCCCCCTACCCGAGATCCACCGGTTTTGACACCGACAGCCCCCGCCTACTCCCACAAGCAGGACAGTCCAAAGGTTCTGACAAATCGTATTGACCGAACATCCAAGGGACTGGAAATCCTGGTGGGTGCGATAAACCCTGCAATGCATACAGATATTGGAGTGTAACCATAATTGATAAACCGTCCTCACAAAAAAGATGATCTGGATACTTCAAAATATACAGACTAAATTGAGTGGACAGACATTAACATAGACTGTTCTCAGGACTCACCACACACCAAAAGCGGCAGTACTAAACAATACAGGGTTCACAAACACAAATCAAGTACTGAACAATAGTACTTACTACAGACAAGCAAAGTTGCACTAATTAAACTCTGTTAACTATTTCTTGCCACCGACCTACAGGATGAACCCCGCATAACTGACTAGGCCATGGACTTTGTGAGAGATGTCTACCGGCACCATCACCATCTTGTCAACCTTGGAGAACCTAACAAAGTGGTCTTTCCACTCATAAACATGACGATGAAGACAAGCCACATCAGATTTGTCGGGAAGCTTTACAAGAACCACACCCTTCATAGTCGAAGGCACAACCAGGAAATTGTTGTGGTCAAGTACGACCTCAAGAACACGCCTGACAACAATGCTACAGGAAAACACTTGTTCAGGACACGTGGCGACAAGGACACAGTGGCTGGATAGTTTAGCACAAGAACTCATCCTCAGGTCTTCCAGTTCACACGACATGACTTTGAGAACTTCATCTCCACCACGGACCTGGTTCAAATTCAAACAGAAACCAAATATTTTATTACTACCTCCGTTCAGAAATATAAGATGATTTTCGATATTATACTCCATATATGACTACATATACACACATAAATGAGTGAACAAAGACACTAGATCATGTCTTCAAACGCATGAGAGCAGACGGATTACTTGCAATATCCATAACACAAGTTTCTGAGGCAAATATACCCTCTTCAAAGGTAGCATTGATGTTCATAAAGTAGTTGAAAGTAATCTATAAGAAATTAGTGTCAAAACTCTCGCATGTTTTGGTCAAAAGAGGAATTTAGAACCATCACTTCGCACACAAAAATCACATGCAAGATCACCCAGAAAGTTGTACTACTAGTACTTGTATTGCGTGTTAGATGAAAAAACACGATCAAGATCGAGAAAAAGATCGTCAAGAATATTACCTGGACTTGCTTAATGAGGGATCCCGGAGAGGGGGGCTTGGACAGGGTGATGGCTTTGAGCTTGTCTGTGGTAGTCTCGGCGGGGTGCTTGCGCTTCTTCGTACCATGAGCCTCAACGGTTTTGGCCAGAGCCATAGACATAACATCGGCCGGTGCTCCAGCGTCCATCAAGAAACTTTCAAATAGAAATAAAAGGAACGAAACCATAATCACAAACCCAAAAGAAGAACAGAGAGGGAGTTATAGGATCAGTCTCGGGGTTGCAAGACCGGGCCTTAGCCAGAATCAACACCATATTGATGCGCTCACCTTTACTTCTTTGGGAGAGAAGAACAATGGCAGAAGAAAGTCGGGGTTTTCTTGAAGAAATGGGGAACAAGATGAGGGAGAAGCGAGTGGGGGTTTTCTTCAAGAGAGGAAGGTGAGAGAGAAGAGTGAAATGATGGTTGCTTCGTCCGTCCAACTTACTACTGGAAAGAAGGGGGTTTTGTGATTTGACAGCTCATTGGGCATTGATGCGGCGCTTCGATCGGGGTAGTCTACCGTGCAGTTGAGCACTCTACTACGGAATAATTTAGTGCATGGCTGGTGGACCCCGATGCTGGCTGCCCCACATGTCGGCGAAAGTGAGTAGCAAGGTTCCCGACGACCGTGGAGGAGGATCCGCACGGTAGAGCGTGTCCACTGTTTTTTTCTGAAGATAAAAATGACTACAACAAGCATTTCCACTCTTACGACAGAGGAGTGTGAAACACGGCAGCCACTTGAACATACACAGTGCTCCTACTACTAGGCATGTGCAGTGGTTCATACGTCAGTACTACATAATCTTGTTGCTAGTGTAGTAAGATATGACGATAACAAATGATGTTGTGCGCATGTCAACTATATGAACAGTAATGTAGTAACATAGTACCACTTTTTTTGACTGTCCGGTCGAGAATGAATGGTGAGATCTATGTTAACAGAACTGGGTCTACAACGCACGGAGAGTACGGTGCTACAGTACTCCATGAAACATGAACCATATGAAGCACGAATCAGTGTTAGGCAGGGTGTATGAAGGGTGCACGGGATGGGAGAAAATTTTCCCTTCTCGACCCACTTTTGGGTGTTTGGCAGAGTGCATGAAGGGTGCATGAGTCCACACTAGTAGATTAACACAAATGCACGAAGAGGGAACAACTATATTGAGATGAGATTGCAACCAAGCACACCCACACGCTTTGTGCTACAGTGATTGATCTGCACCGTCTGAGTTTGATCCAACGGTCATGTTGCGCCGAGACATGGGCATGCCCATGCAGAGGGCGATAAACACCATCGAAGTCCCTCTCCTTCTCAAGGCGCACGACGTTGGTGATGGAGGGTGCAACCGCCCGCAGAGCCCGCTCCCGGTCGACGGGAGCCAGCTCATCAAAGACGGCGTCCAATTGCACAAATGGATTCCGGTGACGGAGCCCTGAGAGGATTCGCCCGACAACGGCGATGGCAGCTTGCAACCCCTCCTTGTCCAGCTCCGCCCCCACCATCGCGCGGAGACGGCTCAGCTCCTCGGAGATATATGTGAAGAAGGAGACCAGGTCAGGAAGACGCAGCTCGTTGAAGTCGACGGGGTGGTCGAATGGGTTTAGCCCGATGGACGGCATGGTCGCGCTGGCACGATGGTAGGAATCGCGCAGCCGCAACACGTGCGTGTTGACAACAGATTTTGGCACGTTCAAGAACTTAATTAATATGGCCTCAAATGGAGAAGTGATCTACATAAAAAAGTTTTGTATTGTCGATATGAACATCTTTGAAGTTTGGGCCATCGCTATCCGATCTAATCTCGAAGGCCGACATTGTGTTCGAAATACTGAGATTTTGTATTCAGAACACTATTCGGCTCATTACGCCCCCAAGACCGCCTCGTATGAAAAATGATCTACACGGATTGTCTTTGTCTCGTCGAAACGATCGATTTTGATATAAAAAATCGTTCCAATCCAAGTTCGTATGCAAAAGTTAGAGCCATCAGAATGCACCTCTGTCAAGAGGCAGAAAATGGCGCGCCCCACAAGATGCCATGTCTGATGGGTAGCGTGAGTATAGCCTGTTTTGCGTGAGGTAACGCAAATAATAGCCTGTTTTGCACGAGCAATTTGGCCATCAAGATGACCTTTGATCAGAAAACGTTCAACATGAAAGTTGTTCGTCTCGTTGAAACGGTCGAGATAGCTTTTGGACTCGTTTCCATCCGACGTTGTTTACCACCACAAAAAAGACCCGCAAGGTGCAGCCAGTTTAAACCGAACAGTTTTGGAAAGTTCGGACAAAACCAATCCGAATTTGACTAGGGTTTTGGACGTGAATCCCAGCCTTTTCCTTGCACGGGAAGTCTAGCCACCTGTTATATACCTAAGGGGTGAAGTCCGATTGAACCACACAATGCGAACACACTTTTTGGCGACTCCGCTGGGGAAGAAGAAGCTTTGAACGGTCTCCAACCGGTCTTGCTACGAAGAGATCGTCATCAAGTTACTACAATCTACAAAGGTAATATGAATACCAATTCCCCCTTTGTAGATGCAAATAATCCATATGTTGTTGCTGGAGCACCTAATGAGCATAATGTATCGGCTAGCCCTAGTTTTGTCAATCATGCATCTAATTTTGCGCAAGGGTCGATGCAAAGTAATTTTCATGCTTCAAATTCTTATGATTTTAGCAACGTACAACATATGTACCCAAACTCTCATGCATCGGCAACCCCACAAATCCATATGCCGATGAACAACATGATGGGTTTGGTTAATCATTTTGAAACACCTCATGTTAAAATTTCCAATAGCATACAAGAAAGTGTTTCACCGTTTTATTCATCCGCAACTAATTTGCAATATACTAGTTCAACCATGCCGATGGATGGGAGAATCGGCCATGCTACTACTAGCTATTCGGCCAATTACTCTCAACCGTCATATGCTACACCTCATCTCAGTATTTTTTCAGCACCATACACAACTGTAGATGTTCATAATTCGGCTTCACACCTTCCTGGTAATAGCCGAATAAATGTAAATTTTACAGGAGAGGTTGTGCCCAATATTATAGAAGATGAGGTAGTAGTGGCTGCATTGAAGAGTTTAGCCCAAAATAAGACGATTACTTCTCTTTGCCTTGAACAACATGAAAAGGGGCTATTTCCTGATTATGCCGCAATAAAGGCTAGAGTTTTGAAAGAAAATGAATCTTTGCCAATTGATAAAATTGGCAAGCAAAAATATGGTTTTACAACAATGCATATGCCTTCACCTAGTACTACATCATATTATACACCCCCTACACTATTGCAAAATTTCGGCAACACCTCTGTGTCATTGCCGAAAGAATCTAAAAACATTGGGGGGCAATCATATCCGGATTGGGCTGAAATTTAGAAAAAGCTTAAAGCCAACTTTGCCGCTCGCCGCCAGAAACAAATAGAAAAAGAATTGGCTCAGATAAATGAAGCATTTCCAATTGGTAGTATCAATGAAAAGAAGGATGATTCGAAACTTGAAAGTGCTTCGGTTGAAAAAGCTGAATCAAGTAGTATATGTTACGATCCATCAAATCCAAAGAGGCAAGCATTATTGAGAAAGGGCATGGCAAGCATAGCAAAACAACCATGCTTGATTTTTCGGAAGTTAATGGAACCTACTTCCTGCCCTATGAATTCCGTGCCGTAGAAATTGACAAGCCTCAAGGACAAGAGCAAGTAGCCAAACAAAGTTCGGCTGATAAGAATCTTCAAGGTAATGATGCACGGAATAAAGAAAAAGATGATGAAAAGGCGTTGGAGAGTCATCCAAAGACGAAGCTACATATTGTTCAAGTCACACCACCATCATGCTCTCCCAACGTATTTGAAGATGTATGCATAGCGAGTGATTTACCTATTTTCAGATTTGGTCACGACTTCATTATTGATGCATCTATAAGAAATATTCTCATAAGTAATTTTGAAAGACCAATGAAGAAGGGTAATTTACTTGTTAGCAATAAAATTGTTATGGAACATATCGGTCAACCAATTGCGCCATTTATAAAGACCAATAATGACTTATTGGTACAGCCAAAGCTTTCCCCGTTGCTTTGTCTAAAGTTCATATCTAGTTGGGTAGCTTTGCTTATTTCTTACTTGGCTTATACTTTGTCTCAATTGAGACATGTATGTTCTAACTATTTTCGTTTCAGAAATTTAAAGCCAAGGTTAAAATCTTCTGAGCAAACCGATACCAGTATAGCTTCTTATCCAAAGACATCGGAGATAGAGTGCAAAACACAATGCATAGCTGAATGGTGCGATGCAAATCTGAACGATTCGTTTGCTTAACTCCAAAGCCGTTCTCACAACAAGATCGGCTAGAAAATAAAAAAAGTACCTTCAATTCCAATATGTGTGATCAAATCTTTGATTTGTTGTTGAGAAATAATTATATTAGAATTCTTGATCACCATGTTGAGCCATCTGTCCAGGGACGAATGTATTGTAAGTTGCATGATTCGCCCAAGCATAATTTTGAGGATTGCAACATGTTTCGTCAAATAATTAAATCGGCCATTGATAAAGGACGATTGAAATTTGTTGAGACACCAAGAGATGACCAGTCTATTCCGATTGGTTCCAATGGCAGAAAGTTTTTGCATCAGCTGCTGCAAGCCGATCCACTTAAAGAGAAGGTAAAAACTGCAGGTGATGAGACCAAGCTTTCAAATAAAGAAGTTGTTGAAGAGCATAATGAACATAATCCTGAGGGTGAGAGTTCCACCGAAGCTACAATGGAGACGCCAAGGACTGGGGGGGGGGGGGGGAGCAGCAAGCAAATCCAATGATCGACGAAAGCAAACCAAAATAAAACAAAGGCCAAAATAAGCGCAAGTGTAAGAGATCAAAAATCACCTTCGCTGAACTATTGGATAAATATCAAAAGAAGAGTGAAGAGAGGAATACTTATCGGCCAAATCATGCAAAGAAACCAAGATCACCCCCAAGGCGCAAATATGAGGATTGGTATTGGCAAAGTGAGAATTTTAATGCAACATATTCATATCCTTATTTTGGGCCGCCAATGCCAATGCCCTGGATGCCTCCCTATGCTCATATAGATCCATATCCGTCATGGGACAGGTATGATACAAGGGAACATTCTCCATCTTATTTTATACCATCTCACCAATATTATGCAGCTCCGAGAAGATCAACATTTGAACAATCACATGTTAAAGACCGTTTCGATCATAAGGAATCGGTCCAGAGCTCAAGGAAGAAGAAAGAGGTGGTCAAGCAAGTTTACCGTGTTAAAGAAGATGGTCGTAAGAGTGCAACTTCAGATTTGATCTCAAATGAAAAAGAGGCAATTAATGTGTTGACATTGGCTACTAAAGACAATGAGACAAAGAAACCAATTATTGAAAGTCGAAGTGCCAAATCTGAAGAAAAGAAGTTGAGAGTGCACAAGGCCAAAAAGGAATTGCCACTGGTCAAAACAGAATCACAGCCGAGATGCCTTCTCGGCTTATCGTATTGGCAAAAGAAGAAATTACAAAAACTTAGTGCACAAGAACTTGAAGAAAGGAACATGGCATGGGTTCCCAAAGGAACTGCTCAAAATAAGAATTATGTGCAAGCTTCCATTACAAGAAGTGCGGCAAATGTGAAGAAGGAAAAGAGTTAAAACTATGAAGGACCAAGCCAAAGGTTTCAACATCTTTGGTCTACACATTATCCATATTCTTCAACTATGCCATTAACGCCTATGCCATGGAATTCGTCATCAGGTATGATTGGTAACCCTCAATGGGCTTATATTAATCCATGAATGCAATATAATTTCTTACGTCATGAAAGGGTATTACCAAGTCACTATACATTTGATTAGCTACAAGTTTGTTGCTGATCCCAAGGGCTGAAATACTTGATTTGTCATTTCATTTGTTTATTTTGGCTTTATGTGCTTTGAATGAAGTTTACATGGTAATGGTCGATATGTATCTATCATCCTAAGAGTATGTCAATGCATGGCCGGTGTAGTATTCTAACATCGCCCTTAGTTCGATTGGAGAGCGAGACAAGGTACGTGCTCATGGAAATTTATATGTATGCCTATATTATGATTGAATGGAGTTGAGACATCATAACCGATGTCATTTAATATATGCTGCATAGACCAATTCATAGCTGCAGAATTGGTTAGTGGGCTTATACTTTGTTTGGATATGATCTGGCTTATGCATCTTTGAGATCTATAAGAGGCCAAATCATAGCTGATTTTATTACTAAACAGCGGATTAATGTCATGCATAATACTAATATTAGCCTTGTCTCTCTAGTACTATGGAGATTATGTTTTGATGGTTCAATTCATAGCAATGGCCAAAGTGTTGGTGTTGTTTATATATCTCTTTATGGTACTATTTTTGAATCCTCATGCCGCTTAGAATATTTTTATGCACGATTAATCAAGGCCGAATATGCATTGTTATTCGGATTGACTCTTTAACTTGCTATAGATTCTATACATATTGAGGCTTTCGGTGATTTGTTATGAGTAGTGCAACAAATATCCAAGGGTTATCAATATTTTGACGAATCACTTATAGTTTATCTTGGGGTATGTCTAGATGCAAAATTGACCTTGGGTTGCATTAAAATTGTTCATATATTTAGACATGACAATTGGAGAGAGTTGGCATAGCAAGAATCCGGCTACCATGTCCGTCATTGTGTATTGCACATCTATCAATAGCCGATGCTTATTTTTGCCAACATAGGTAAGGCCGAATTGGAGATCACCACCTCGGCCACTAATGAAACTTTTATGCAGGCAAAGCAAGGATTGGAGGAAGTTCATTCTTGGTTATCTGCAAAATCCTACCGAAAGGGTGAATAATATGATTCAGAGGATGGCTTTGAGATACACATATATGGAACATTATCATCGGATTGTTATAAGTTGAGAAGTTTTCACCCAGGTTGCATCAAGAGGTTCAAAGAAGCAACGACCGATATATGACTATCGTCCTTAGCAAAGACATGGCCGATAAATAACTATCGCCCTTAGCATAAACAAGGCCGAGACATAATTATCGCCCTGAGAAATATAAATGGCCGATGGAGTGTTGACATCGTCCTTAGAACAAATACATTGCAAATTATTTTTCGGCATGCAAGTTTTGCTGAAAAACAGGGGGGCATGTGTTGACACCAGATTTTGGCACGGTCAAGAACTTAATTAATATGGCCTCAAATGGAGAAGTGATCTACATAAAAAAGTTTCGTATTGTCGATATGAACATCTTTGAAGTTTGGGCCATCGCCATCCGACCTAATCTCGAAGGCCGAAGTTGTGTTCGAAATACTAGGATTTTGTATTCAGAATACTATTCGGCTCATTACGCCCCCAATACCGCCTCTTATGGAAAAATTACCTACACGGATTGTCTTTGTCTCGTCGAAATGATCGATTTTGATATATAAATCGTTCCAATCCGAGTTCGTATGCAAAAGTTAGAGCCATCGGAATGCACCTCTGTCAAGAGGCAGAAAATGGCGCGCCCCACAAGCCGTCATGTCTGATGGGTAGCGCGAGTATAGCCTGTTTTGCGAGAGGTAGCGCGAATAATAGCCTGTTTTGCACGAGCAATTTGGCCCTCAAGATGACCTTTAATAAAAAACGTTCAACATGAAAGTTGTTCGTCTCGTCGAAACGGTCGAGATTGCTTTTGGACTCGGTTTCCATCCGAGCTCGTTTACCACCACAAAAAAGACCCGCAAGGTGCAGCCAGTTTAAACCGAACAGTTTTTTTTGGAAAGTTCGGACAAAACCAATCTGAAGTTGACTAGGGTTTTGGACGTGAATCCAAGCCTTTTCCTTGCACGGGAAGTCCAGCCGCCTCTTATATACCTAAGGGGTGACAGCTGATTGAACAACACACAATCGAACAAATCAATCTACTATCTTTTTGTGTTCATCTATCCCCTACCCTTGTATCTTTCTTCTCGTTCTTCCTTGTTCTTCATCAATGGAGGGCTGCGAATACACGAGGCTCTAGGGGCGTGTGGGGCTTCGGGTCTTCAAAAGCGCCCGCCGGATTGCTTGTGTATCGCGCTTTCGGACGGGTCTCTTTCGACGTGAGCTGCAGTGCATCACCCTCGGCGTCGAGGGTACACGGTGACGTGTTCATGTGCGAACAGTGCGTGGCAACATGGTCCACCAAGTTGCTGAGGTGATCCTGGACCTTGTCACGATCGGCCCGCTCACGCTCCAGTCGGCTCCCCTGACGGCCTATCGTATCTCCCGCTTTCTGCAGCAACGCCGCCGACGCCTCGAGCATCTTTGTGGTGGACGCCTGCCGCTTTTGAAGATCCGTGAACTCCCGCATATAACGGAGGAGCACGGCACTCCTCTCCTCCTTGAGCTCACGGAGCTCCACGTCCTTGACCTTGAGCTCCGCATCCTTGGCCTGGAGCTCCTGTGTCAGGCGCCTCACCTCAGACTCCGTGATCTGCTGCACCGCCATGGCACCAGGTAGAAGAAATGGGGAGAGGAAGCAAAGGGTTTAGGGTTTAGGGGCGAACCAGATTGGAGGCTGGAGCAAAAGAATTTGGATTTTTCCTGCTGTCGATCGATATGGGAGGCGCTCGTTTCGGCCGCGAGCCTGCTATAGGGCCCGCCTTGCACTTACGTTATTGGCCCATCCAAATTGAAACATTTTTCTTAATTTTTTGCATTGCCTGCCCGTGCGTTGGGCCAAACAAAACTAGCCTGGGCCAACCTGGACGACTCAAACTAGGTGCACACTTTCCAGCCACCCGAGGCGGTCGCCCATACCAGCCCCTATAGTGGCGTCACCCCTTTTTGCGTGTATGATTGGGGTAGTGAAAAATATTCCAGTGGCGGTTTTGATTTACCCACAGAATGGTTGAATTGTTTGTTTCTATTAACTGAGTTCGCCAATAATCTGAAGGATGCCAGTCTTTACATCCTATTGTATATTGCTTAGATCTCGAGATGCCAAATGTAATCGCATGAAATATACAGTAAAAGCCAGTGTGATGTGTGTGGCTACAACTAGTCTGATTACACGTCCTCATGTAACATATCAAGGACGCACCATCTTACCAGATTAACCATTCGACTTACCAATGCAGTGTGGGAAGAAAGAAGTAGTGGGACTGTGTATCTAAGCAATTTATGCCATGGACTCCTTCGTAGAACCTTGTAAGCGAAAAAGAAGTTGCAGCGTGATGTCTACTACGCAACCTTCTCCTTGTAGACGTTGTTGGGCCTCCAAGTGCAGAGGTTTGTAGGACAGTAGCAAATTTCCCTCAAGTGGATGACCTAAGGTTTATCAATCCGTGGGAGGCGTAGGATGAAGATGGTCTCTCTCAAGCAACCCTGCAACCAAATAGCAAAGAGTCTCTTGTGTCCCCAACACACCCAATACAATGGTAAATTGTATAGGTGCACTACTTCGGCGAAGAGATGGTGATACAAGTGCAATATGGAGGTAGATATAGGTTTTTGTAATATGAAAATATAAAAACAGCAAGGTAACAAGTGGTAAAAGTGAGCGTAAATGGTATTGCAATGCTAGGAAACAAGGCCTAGGCTTCATACTTTCACTAGTGCAAGTTCTCTCAACAATAATAACATAATTGGATCATGTAACTATCCCTCAACATGCAACAAAGAGTCACTCCAAAGTCACTAATAGCGGAGAACAAATGAAGAGATTATGGTAGGGTACGAAACTACCTCAAAGTTATTCTTTCCAATCAATCCGTTGGGCTATTCCTATAAGTGTCACAAACAGCCCTAGAGTTCGTACTAGAATAACACCTTAAGACACAAATCAACAAAAACCCTCACCTAGATACTCCAATGTCACCTCAAGTATCCGTGGGCATGATTATACGATATGCATCACACAATATCAATTCATCTACTCAAACCAACACATAGAACCTCAAAGAGTGCCCCAAAGTTTCTACCGGAGAATCACACCGAAAACGTGTGCCAACCCCTATGCATAGGTTCATGGGCGGAACCCGCAAGTTGATCACTAAAACATACATCAAGTGAATCACGTGATATCCCATTGTCACCACAGATACGCACGGCAATACATACATCAAGTGTTCTCAAATCTTTAAAGACTTAATCCGATAAGATTACTTCAAGGGGAAAACTCAATTCATTACAAGAGAGAAGAGGGGGAGAAGAAACATAGGATCCAACTATAATAGCAAAGCTCGCGATACATCAAGATCGTGCCAAATCAAGAACACGAGAGGGAGAGATCAAACACAAGCTACTGGTACATACCCTCAGCCCCGAGGGTGAACTACTCCCTCCTTGTCATGGAGAGCGCCGGGATGATGAAGATGGCCACCGGTGAGGGTTCCTCCCTCTGGCAGGGTGCCGGAACAGCGTCCCGATTGGTTTTTGGTGGCTCTGGAGGTTTTGCGGCGGCAGAACTCCCGATCTAATCTATGTTCTGGAAATTTTAGGATACGTGGGTATATATGGGTGAAGGGAGTAAGTCGGTGGAGCTACGGGGGGCCCACGAGGCAGGGGGCGCGCCCCCCACCCTTGTGAGCTCCTCCCTTGGCTCCTGACATGGGGTCCAAGCCCATCTGGTAGCTTTCCTTCCAAAAATAACTTCTCCAGTTGATTTCATTCCGTTTCGACTCCGTCTGATATTCCTTTTCTTCGAAACATTGAAATAGGCATAAAACAGCAAATCTGGGCTGGGCCCCCGGTTAATAGGTTAGTCCCAAAAATAATATAAAAGTGGATAATAAAGCCCAATATTGCCCAAAACAGTAGATAACATAGCATGGAGCACTTAAAAATTATAGATACGTTGGAGACGTATCACAGTGTGCCTGTACAAAGAGCTAGCGTAAGTTCAGTTACCTGCTTCTTGGAATTTTAGTTAGCCACTTATTGCAAAATTGTTCAAGTACGTTGCTTGGCTTAATTTAGTTTGGTACTGATTACATAATGCTATACCCTGTTAATCCTATTATAGACTGCGCCTCTATGTGTTTGATACTTACTGTTAAGAATTATCTGTTTGCCTGAACTTAAATAGCTACTTAAGCACGTAGATAGCTGGTCATATGTACTTCTAGGGTGCAGCAGAATTCACGTGTAATTTATGTTCTGATACCTTGTTTGTTTAAATGGTTTGCTGTTATCACTTGTAGCACTAGTAATGTTTGTATGTTCATAGATAGACAAATGTCAGGTTTATATGAGGGACACCGTCTTTTTAACTTATATATGTGTTGGAATAATTTTGCTTACATCAAAGAAATTTACAGATGTCTGTGTTGCTGGTAAACGGTACCGACTTGTTACTTTAATACGTTTCCACGAACTTGTTAGTTTTACTAGTTCATGTGTAATTAAATACGTTGCCAAACTGGTTAGTTTTACTAGTTTGATGTTAGTTTCTTATGGCTCTTGCAAAACTTTATTTATTGATTGCTAACATTCAAGTTTGCAGGATCCAACTGAAACTCCGTTGGCACAACAGGTATGTTTTAAGAAACTTCCTTGTTTACCTGGTTTGCTGCTGTAACTTGTTGCTGTCATCATCTTACCAACTTCAAGTTTTCAGGATCCAATTGGAAGTCCAATTGCATAGCTGGTACCTTTTCCAAAATATATTTGTGTAACAGGTTTGCTACTGTAACTTGTTGCTCTAATCAAGTTACTGACTACTCAACTTTTCCGGATCCAAGAGAAACTCCAAAGCCACAACAGGTTCCTTTTGCAAAACTTGTTTGTTTAACAGCTTTGCTGCTGCAACCGGTTGCTCTAATCTCGTTACTAGCTACTCAACTTTTCAGGATCCAAGAGAAACTCCAATGCCAAGGTACCTTTTGCAAAAATTGTTTGTTCAACTGCTTTGCTACTGCAACAACCGGTTACAATGATGTTAATAACTACTTTTCATCATCCAATTGAAACTCTTTAATTCCTTGTTTGTTTAACATGTTTGCTGTTATAACTCCCAGTTGAGATGTTCTGCTAACTTCAACTTCTCGGAATCCAATCGGAACTTTAATTGCAAAATAGGTTAGCCCAAGATCAAAGAGCGAGGTCCCCATGGATGTTGTATCATCCCACAGCAGTGGCACCGACCCAATAGTGCATCATGAATTGCCAACTGCTGATGCTCCAGAGGCTAAACAAGTTGTAGAAAGAGATTCTGCTTCTGCACTTAGAGATGAAGTTGACATGTTGAGGAAGCAAACAGCACAATCACAAGCAGTGCTCAAGACAACCATTAAATATTTGGTGGATTTCAAAACGAAGCAAGCTGATACTGACCGCATTGTTAAGGTCCTGAAGGAAAAAAGGAAATTAAAATTCCCACTTGGTAAATCATAGGTGAAATGTTCTTTCCATCGTTGAATAACCTTTGTGTTGTTTGTTCATGTAATCAATCAAACCATTTGTTTTAGAGATCATGTAATAATTGTTTTCTGTTTTTGGTTTGTAATTTTATTTGAGCACAAGTCTGTATTAATTGATAAGACTCAGAGACATTTCATTTTGATTGATGTGCCAGAGCTACAAATATGCCAATTGGGCTGAATGTGCATTCAACAATAATAGTAGTATAGATGGACCATAAGTGGCACGCATCGGAAAGGGCCAAGATGATGTAGTAGCTTCGCTAAAAAAAGGTTGTTGTTCTAGCAAAAAAAGTACAGCGGCCTGGCTTATGTATGTTAGTTGATATTATTGATCCATATACTCTATAGGTGTTTATATGTCTGTTAGTTATGTACATTCTTGGATGATTGACTCGGTATTTGAACCTTGATACATCGCTTGTGTACATATCTAAATGTGAGTACACATTATGCTGCGTGTTACATTTGAGTTGGACATAAAGTGTTCCAAATATTCGAATTCACCTTAAACTGGATTCTAGCTTCTGAATTTGAGTATCGGCATTTGCAAATCATATTCATATATGACAGTGGAACACAACTTTGTCGTGCTTTTGAAGATATATAAAAACACATGGAATGATTTATAAAGATTCGTATAGGAATACAAAATGGACTCGAATTTAGTTGCCTGGGTAAACGTGGATGCTTATTGTCCCAAAATTTGAAAGAAGCGGCAAAATGTCCACTCCCACGTCGGCTGCCCGAAGCCAAGTGCTTGGGAGGTAGAAATTACTGTCTACCCATTACACGGACAATCCATCGGCCCTATTTCCACTGCTCTCAATAGGGGTAGGTTAGTAACTTCAATTAGACGTGGCACGACCGCCTCTGAGCCCATTCCGACATGGTGGGCGCCAAACATGGGCGGAAAAACACGTTTGATTCAAGATCGTCCGAAAGACCTCTGTTTTTCCCTCCATTTCCCCATTCATACACGGTGGGCGGCAAAACAAACTCGACTCGGCCGAAATCGATGTAGGCAAATATTTTCAATAGGGGCAAGTTTGTAACTTCACTCAGACGTGACACAACCGCCCTACCTGTCAGCCCCGTTCATACACCGTGGGCGCCAACCATGGGCGCCAAAATACCCTCTCCTCGCACGAAATCGCTCTGGGCAAATATAGGCGAGATGCGAGATTACCGTCCTATCCCCAACCGACGAGACGTCCAAATTTTAAACGGGGGCTAAGTTCCTAACTTTCCCATATTTCAGACAGGCGCGTCCCAAAAACATGGTCCCCGTACCTCTCCCTCCATTTTCCCATTCATACACCGTCCATGCTAGAACACCATCCCCACACCAGCCTCCTCCGGCTGCCACCCCATCCATCGCCGCCGTCCTCCACCCCATCCATCGCCACCGTCCTCCACCATGCCGGAGCGCCTACCAAGACCGCGTCGTCCACTGCTAGAGATGGACGTTTCTCATCCATGGCGACGGACCAAGAGCCTTGCATCGCGTCCTCTCGCTTCATCGGCGCCGTCGTCCTCTTTGTCAGGGCTGCTCACACGACCTTCTCTTCCACCGCAATGGTACTTATCCCCCGATGCACCCGTCTACCGTCACAGATCTGCTTCAACGCCACCGACAACCATCGCACCCCTGATGCCTACACGGCGCCGCAAGAGAGGTGGTACTTCATATCTCCTCAACTTTTTGATCTCAACCAGAAAATAGATTGTAACTTGGTTACTCTACTTTCTTTTCAGCTCTTAGAATTTAGTTCTTAGTTCGAAGCAAACAATGGATGCTAAATATCATTTCTCCGGTTTGCAGCTTTAAATCTGCCATGGCACAGTCATAATACGGTTTAATTGATCATGCTTAGAGTTTAATTGATCATGTTGGTTCCGTGCTAGTTTCTTTAATAAAATCGGAGGGGAAACCCTCTTTTGTCAAAAAAATGCTTAGGGTTTCCCCCTTTTATGATCACTATACGATCAGAATACGTGCTTCGTGTCATAATAGCACTGCTCCACCCATCAAGCTAAACAAGCTTAGTTGTTCAAATACGAATCTGATATTATTAAAATAGAGTCGTTTAATTGGTCAGCTAAATGTTCCTAATTTAGTTTCGAAAATGCATGTTCGCCGCTCGGTTGTGTATCTCTATAGGGTGCCCACAGTGAGCCGTGGCCTACCATGGGATTTTGGGTCGTCCCAGGCCCCAATTCCCCTCTGTTCTGCTATGCGCTTCCGATCTCTACTCGCCCCCAGCCGCCTGCCTCGCCGGCAACTTGCCGTTCCCGGACGGCATGACTCTAGGAGGAGACGTCGGACTAACAGGAGGTCAGGAGCATCTCGCCCACCAGCGTCACCGCTGCCAGGGCGCGCCGCCGTGCCTACCTTCCCTGTCCGTTCAGGGCTCAGGCGTGCAGCACCCATTATAAGCCAACCCGATTTATCTTGAGATACGTCCTCAACACTCAGCAGCCACTCCTCATCACCCATTTTCTAATTGATTCATTACTCATTAGGCAGGACTGTAATTAGGGTTTGTTGTGTGCTGAGTGCTACCTACACTTGATGGTTCAGACGTATTTCGGTAATCTTTAGTACCTGTAAAGTTCACAGGGTTTCAAAATTCTGGCCCTAGGAACAGACACTAGTCATTTTGTATTGTTGGTCGTAGTGACATTGACCCAGATTACTACTGCAGGCCAGGTTTGTTGACAATTTTACTTGTCTTTCTTACTCATCCAATTATTCACGTCGATTAGTTGCAAACAATAAGTGCTAGACAAACTTCTTGATTCAAAATTTTGACGGTCTCTTACTGCAGTTACAATTCTGCATACTTGTCCTAGTAAGATCACAAGTAAATGATTGATTCACTACATCTATGCTTGCCTTGTCATATTTGTTGTCAATATTCTTTTAGGGTGGACCACCCTGTTTCAAAATACTGGAACCGTAGACATGAGTGAATAGTATTTCTCTGTGTGATGTCTTCCATCATGTGTGGGCAATGAACACTGCATTGTATATAAAGAAAGTGTAATTTCCAAATTTTACATAGGCTACGATCTTTTACCTGGAATACAATCTGCCTCCTTGCTTTGTGTCGCACTACCAACACTCCACCCTTGAAGCTAAACATTATGCCACTCCTAATTCCTTAGTTTATTTGTTCAAATACGAATTTGATATGATTCTAATGTTCTACTTCAGTTTTGAAATGTGTGCCTACCTGTTATAGAGACATAAGGGGTTTGTATTTCTGTGTGTGGTCTAGTCAGCACGGTTGGGGGCTGAACTTTGCATATGCAGGGGTTTATAGGGAGACACTCTTCGAGTTGAATCCGTAATGCATTCCATAGATAATCTGACTACTTTTTATGTTTTCATGAGTCTCAGATTCTGAACAGCATCATAATGATTATGAGCTTGCGCACATGAAAAGAATAAAGCAGAACAATGCCATGGCTGTCAAACTTGGCATTAAGGGACTAAAATCAAGTCTGGATGCAATGCAATGCAAACGCTCTCCACCTACAGATTCATGCTGAGAATATGATCCTAAAAGTGATTTTGAGCTAGAGGGAGATCTAAGTCAATGTAGCTCCCTAGTGGAGGAGTCAGAGGCAGATGCCATATCTTATTCACCCATCAAGGTGCTTCCTCTAACTTTCCAAGGTTATATTGGTCGCACATATCTTGCAACTGATTGTTTGCATTGCTTCTACTTTGTTGCACTGCCATTAGCTTAGTTTACACATCGTGTATGTGAATACGCCCTGCCTATCCATTTTCAGTACATATTCCATTTGTCATCATACCATATTTATCCATTCAAATGTTGTTCTTGTGTATCAGACGTTCAAAAGGAAGAGGGCGATTGCTGATCGCGGAGGAGCACAAGCAAAGTATTTGGAAAAGGTAGTGACACCTAATAAATCAAAAAGCCCATTAGGTGTTGTTGCAATATCACCTGACCCGCAAAACACCCCAAGCATGTAGTGACTCTAGCCTACTACACCGGTCATTTATGATGCCCCAACTCAGCAGACCCCAAGCTGCAGCAAATAGTATGATGATGCCGATTGACATAGCACCGACTCTACGATGCAAAACCCCATTCGACAAAGAGTACACCAAATCCAGTTGCCAAATCCCTTTTCGAACCAGAGAGAGGCCCAATTGCTGCAAATAGGAGCCCTGTTCCATTTCTTCCCAGTTTAGAAGACGAAGCTTATATTGTTGTCAAGAACTTTGTGCACATCTTTCCTTCATGGAAAGATTATACCACAGACACAGAACAAATTCCAGTCTTCCTCCGCAACTTACGAGTAAGTAATGTACTAATGTTATTCATGGTAATTACTGCATATGTTTCTGCTGACAAAAGACACAAGATTTCATTCTTTTCAATAGGCGAGGACCAAACTGGATTGTCAAGACGAGCAAGGGTTGGTTGCGCTTTTCAAGAACTCATTGATGAAGTATCGTTCCTACCTGAGGCAAGCGCACTTCGATGGCAAGCCTCTAAATGAAATTTCTGTAAAGTCTCCGGTGCTTCATTTATCCGGACAAGGATCGGAATAATCTTGTTACACATTGGTCTCGTCTGCAGCGTAAGGTACTGTCTATGATATCACATCACAATTTGAACTACATTTCTGCATTTGCCTTAACGTCTCACTCGTACAAAAACTGTTAGCAGAAGAACATTCATTCTCAAGGGACCACAGAATCTCGCAACTATACTGCACAATGCATTGCTCTTATGAGTACGTCTTGCCCTATATGACCATACTTAGTTTCATAGTTGTTTGATTATGTAGCCTCACTGCACATGTTAGCCTCGTTATCGTCCATTTGGTGGACATTATAAGATCCGTATGGAGTCTTACATAAATTTATAATCAACCCAATGCTTTTAAAGAGGTTTAGCTCTGCAGTCCTCTTGTAAGGACTGAACGTCGTCTATCACTGTACTTACATTAACAGCTACTCCCTCCGTCTCATAATATAAGAACGTTTTGTACAGTGCAACAGTGTTCAAAACACTCTTGTATTATGGGAAGAGGGATTGGTTCATTGTGCTGCATCTTATCTCCCTCGCCCACCATTTACTAAAAAATATCAGATCTATATTTAATCTTACCAAAAAGTTGAATACACAGAAAATGCCAAGGTATGTAGCCCATTGCTCTTGTCAGTACATTTTGTCCTGTAATGCTTGTACTTCCAGGGATTGGTAGTTGATTATGTAGCATCAATCTGCATCTTATCTTCATTATCCTCTATCCCTTCCAGTATTATCATATCTATAATTACTCTCTACAAAATGTAGACTACATGCAATGCTTATGAAGAAGATTATGTGCTGAATTCTTGAGTTATCCTTCCCTTGACATGGAGAAGGGCATAATAAAGCCAGTGTTAACTATTAATGTAAGGGAGTCCTTCTAAAGACTTTATCCTCAACTGCTATTTAATTTGCTCATACTCCCTATCGTTTACTGCTATTTAGTTTATTGTTTCTATCAAAATGCATGTTCGCAAGAACCGTAAGTTCCAAGTTTTACTTGTAAAACCAAATTCCTTATTCATACCATGCACATTACTCAATACTCCCTATATGTATGATTTTTTGTGGATCTATAATCCAGTGTGTGGTGAAGCAGCCCACGTTTGCACCTTGTCATCTCCTATTTTGTCTTACTGATGTGGCTGATGATATGAACAAGATGCCATGCACATTAACCAAAATAGATACAATAATTTTCTTTGCCCTTCATCTATGCTTGTTATGTTGACATGGTAATCCAGTAGTGTGGTGAAGCTCCCCGCATTATGAACAATGCCAAATTATGCTATTGATAGTTCGAACTTACTCTTTATTTTCTAATTTTATATTGGATTGAATTGGCAGCACAGTTATCATCTTTGTTTATACATGTGCAAAGCCTGTCATCTCTCTGCTTGTTTCAGGGTGATATGCCTGATGGCATGCACAAGTTTGCTAAAAGCTGTGAGACAAACCCAACATATATTGCAGCAAAGAAGGCAAAATATCTTGAAGATAGCGAGACAACCCCAAACTCTTGTCTTGATGCAGTGTTCAAGTTACTTGAGACTAGCAGTCGGACAAGCTCACATAATTCGCTATCTGATTCAGTTCGACTTCTTCAGTCCCAAGTTCTAGCAGAAAGGCATTCTGCAACTCAACTTCAACTTGAAGTCCTATCTCTAAGAAAGATTGCGAAGAACACCAATGAGAACCTCATTGCTAAACAGCTACACCTGGAAGCTATGACCGAAATGCTAGGCCGGTCTCACAGCCTTGCTCGGCTGACTTCTTGGCAGTTCCGTCTGCAAGGCTAACCTTTCTTGAACTGTCTTGGAATTGGTCTCGGTTCAAGATATTATTTTATTCTGTTGTAATGGTGCCCAGTTTTTGTAATCTGCTTCTTCGTTGCGCTTTATGATCACTGGTGGCGAACTTCGATGCCCAGTGGATGTAATATACCATAAATCCTTTATTGCATAGTGCAGATTTATTCTAAGTTACTATGCCATAATTTATTTATTGTATAGAGTAGGTTTGTTCTTAATTCCTACTAGTTACTGCCATCATTCGCTATCTGAAAAAAAATCTGATGTAGTTGACCGGGCCGAAACATTCGCCTCTAACGGGCCTAGTTTTTAGCGGGCCACAATTGGGCCGACCTGCATCTTTCTTGGGCATGAATGGCCATTGGGGCCTTTCACACTTTGCGCCAGCCCCACAACTTACTCTGCCCTATATTCGGCCCAAATTTTAGTTGGGCCTTTTGTGGACCCAGCGCTGAGTTTGGCCCAGGTAGCATTGGGCCATTAACATGCTGAATATTCTACTGGCCTGTTACGGCCCAGAAGAAACCATGGGCCTTTAGCAGGCCGAAATGCATGGTTGGCCTCAATTTTCACTAGTCGTCGATGGGCCTTCAGCAGGCTGAAATGTAGATTGGGCCTTTTTTGGCCCAGTTATATGACGGGTCGTTACCAGGCCGAAACATATCTCGGGCCTTAGTTGGCCCACTGATATCATGGGTGGTTGGCCTCAATTTTCACTAGTCGTCGATGGGCCTTCAGCAGGCTGAAATGTAGATTGGGCCTTTTTTGGCCTAGTTATATGACGGGTCGTTACCAGGCCGAAACATATCTCGGGCCTTAGTTGGCCCACTGATATCATGGGCCTTTAAGAGGCCGAAAGCTTAGTTCAGGCATCAAGGGCTGAATTATACGAGAGGCCTTTAACAGGCCCAAAGTCCCGTTGGGCTGAACTGTTACCACCTTTATCACGGACCGTTTGTGGGCCGGATGTCGCACCGGACCATATATGGCCCATAGGCAGCACGGGCCATTACCGGGCCGAAAGATACACCAGGCTGAAATGGGCCCATGTCTACATCGGGCCTCTAACAGGCCAAAAGTCACAAGGCTGTAATTGATCCCAAATATTAGGCGAATAATTAACGGGCCGGATCTGGCTTCGGGCCGTAAATGGGCCTGTATTAAACAGGCCGTTATTGGGCTGGCCCACTAGTACCTGAGTAAGTACTACGGGCCTTTGACTGGGCCGACCTTTTTAACCTATATGGGCCTCTGTTGGGCCCTGCCACGTGTCGACGTATCATAGGCATGTCTCCTCCAATGGACGGGCGACATCTGGCCCACCAAGGAGCAAACATGTGTTTCCTTTGGCCAATGAGAATTTTACACGTGGAAAATCACCATTGGTCCGGGCTGTTAACGGGTTATCGGATCCAAAACTGGACCTGATAGCTTAACGGCGAGCTGTTACGGTGGATGCCACGTGTCGGTCACCCTTGACGAAAGCACTTCTATGACGCGTGATTTATCGTCATGGAAGTGGACACTTCCGTGATGATAATTTTGGTAATGTCATGGAACAGTTCTCTGACGGACAGTATGACTATCTTGATTCTGTCATAAAATCGTAATGGATGTACATGCATGATAGAAAATGTGACCTACTGTGACAAACACGTATCATCACGGTAGTGTATTTTTTGTAGTGCTAGCAGTCCTGTGCTCGGGTGAATCAGCTGGGGGTGGCGGCAAGGAAGGCGTAGGAGCCTGACTACCTCTCCCACGGCCACGTCCTCCCAGACCTCGTCTCTTCTTCCTTCCTCAACCTCCTCTCCCGGTGGGCAACGACGCCGGCGAAGAAGCGCCCACCGGTGTCTTCATACTGTCGACCAACGCTCTCCGGAGAGTCTGGGGTGGAATGGAAGTACCCCTCCCACCACGCGCCGATGAAGAAGGAGCCTTGGAGCGGTCCGGACCCGCGCCCACCATCTTTCAACACCTGCCATGACAAAGAGTAAACAAAATTAGTACAACATAAAAAAAATTAATACATACATGAACAATATTATGTATGTAACTTAAGTGTATCATCATCAAATACAACATAAAAAAGGAATACCTAACATGAACTAACAATATATATGTATATAATACTAATTGAATACCTGACATGAACTATTAATAATCTTGATCGTCTATATACTCTTCCAGATCAATAAATGCATCATCATCATCACTATCATGAATGACATGCTCATCGGGTTCAGCGATATCAACATGTGGAAGGCCACCTTGATGTAATCGGTCAAGCATTGACAGGTCATCTACATCAGTAACCTCTTATTGTTCCGGCTCAGGAGTGAAGTCGGATTCAATGTCGATGTCTACTTCAATGTTCTGGGCTGAAGTAGAGCGTTTCATGAAACATTTTTTTGGAAAGACGTGTTTCTTGGAAGAATTCACCTTCATAAGTTTCTGGGTTAATGTGAGGTTCATAATCCTCTTCATTGGGGGGAGGTGGTCTAACACGTGGTGGCACATCATAAACGACATCCCAACCATTTAGATTTGGATCAGTTTGGCAGGCCCACGGTAGATAGAAAACTTTGGTCGCTTGTTGAGCCGTAATATAGACATCGGGAACATCTAAAAGGGTGCTTTGTTTGATTTTGACTAGCCATATATGTTCATGAGTCCTTCTAGTCTCCTTCGGCTGGAACCAATAACATTTGAAGACTAAGACGTTCGGTGGGTTTTCACCATAGAATAGAAGTTCATAAATTGCTTCAAGTCTCCCATAATACTCGACACCTCCTTCGCCGATAGCAGAGACACAAAAATTTGTAGACTTTCTGTCGGCAATAGATAGCTCTTTGCAGAAGGTACGAAAGCGATACCCGTTGATGTTGTATTTTTCAAATGAACGGACCTTATAGTCAAACCATTAGCAACTTGTCTCAATTCGGCGTCCATAGACTCTAAATTAGCCTACAAGTTTAACACGGAAGGATTGTTGCATTAGCCGCAAATTAGTCGAAGAAATGAGAATGGTATAATGAAAATTATCGTTTGTTTGAACCAAGAGATGAAACTAGGAAAGTCGCCTCCATGCTTTGCCAGAAGATCATATTCTTTGATGGATTCCTTTTGGATCACCGCTCCATCCGATAATTTGGTGACGTATCGACTGTATCAAATATCCTGGAATAAGAGCAGTTCAAAGGAATTAGTAGTTGCAAAACAATCTACCACGAGAACTTACTCAATGTACGGCCGCACTTCTGTTAGGTTGTTGAAGATATACAATGAAATGGTCCGCCATTCTTCGACATCCAACGATATTGGTTTCGAAGCACCAGCTGGTGCGAGATTCCCTTTGAATAGGCTAAGGTTGGATCCACCTTTTTTGGTCGCCAACATTGTACCGAGGCTTCGAATTATATGCAAACGACGATTTTTGGCTTCGTAGTGTGCTGTCACGAAATTTTCCGCCTCCTCAATAATGAATGCCTCGGCCATCGATGCTTAAATTCTACATTTATTTTTACATTTTGCTCGAAGCATCTTCTGCATCCTCTCAGTTGCGTACCACCAACGATTTTGCACGCCCCCCCCAATCTTGCCTCGGTCGGGATATGCAAAATCAAGTGCTGCATTGGAGTAAAGAAGCCTGGTGGAAAGATCTTCTCTAACTTGCAGATCAACTCTGGCGCCAACTCTTCCATTTCTTCTAGCACGCCAGGCGTTAGTTCTTTCGCACAAAGAACATGGAAGAAATAGCTCAGCTCTGCCAGTACTAGCCATTCATCCTCAGGGATAAAGCCACCCAACATCATAGGCATTACCCGCTCAAGCCATATGTGCCAATCATAACTCTTGACCAAATATTTTTAATTTTTTCAAGACTCGCTCCCCTCTTTAGATTCTCTGCATACCCATCGGGGAACATCAACTGCATTATCACCCATAAGATAATTTCCCTCATAGTTGGCCTTCCAAGATCAAACCGTGCCTTTGGCTTCGTCCAGTTCTGCTTTCCTTTCGGTTCTTGCATGTTTTGTAACGGTCTATCAAATAGCGCCTCCTCATCAAATCTAGACTTAGTATTATCCTTTTACTTCCCCTCTATGCCGAACAATGTACCAAAAAGGGCCTCGGCGTTATTATTTTTAGTGTGCCTCACGTCGATTTTGTGTGGGCAAAGGAGGTCTTTGAAGTAACGCAGATCCCACAAGCATGTCTTGTGAGTCCAGGCGTGTTCCGAATTATACCCCTTGAAATGCCCTGGATGCTCTAGATCTAGCTCGATAGCATTTAACTGATCCATGGTCTCTTGGCCTGTCAACGCAGGCGGTGCTGAGTTTTTGACAACTCTACCTTTGATGAAGTTCTTCTTGTCTTTGATAAACTTATGGCAAGGATCCAGGAACTGTATATGCAAGTCGAAGCAAGAAAACTTGCGATCCGCCTACAGCCAACGAAACTGAAGAGTTGCATTGCATGTGGGGCACGAGAACCTTTCATGCACACACCAGCCAACGAATAGCACATACGCGGGCAAGTCATGCATCGAGTACATGTACCAGACATGCAATATGTAGTTATGTTTGCTAGCGGCGTCGTATGTCCTGAAGCCATTATGCCAAGCTTCTTGCAATTCATCCTTAAGAAGCTGCATGTACACATTCACAGTCTTCCCCGGATAATTGGGCCCTGGAATTATCAACGTCGAGAAAATGTTCTTTCTTTGCATAATCTGTCTGGGGGGGGGGGAGATTGAGTGGAATGACAAATACAGGCCAACAACTATATTGGGTTGCCATTAGATCAAACACATTGAACCCATCTGTGCTGATGGCGGCTCGAGGATGCCTTGGATCTTCAGCTTTTTCGCATGTAATGCATCGAAGCGCTTCCACGTAGAACCATCTGATGTATGTACCATCATCAGATTCACATCTGCATCTAGTTCAGTTATTTTGCCCATTTTGTGCCATGTCATGTATCTGGCCGTCTCTTCGACCATGAAAATACATTGAAGTCTTGGTATGACTGGCATATATCGAAGATCATTAACGGGGATTTTGGTTTGTGTCTTCTAACCCATACCGTTGTCTACCACAACATACCTGGAAGACTTGCAAATGGGACAATAGTTCAAGTCCGCATACTCAAGTCTAAATAAGGCACATCCTTTCTCACAGGCATGTATCTTCTCATAAGGCATCTTAAGTGGACGGAGGATTTTGCACGACTGGTACATGTTTGCATGCATTACATGGCCTTTGGGGAGAAAGCGTCCAAGTACTGTCATCATCGCATTGTAGCATTCTCTGCCCAAGTTGAATTGAGCCTTCAGAGCCATTACTTATGAGATGGCATCCAGCTGACAAAGCTTAGTGTGCTCGTGGAGAGGATGTTTTGAAGACTCCAACATTTCATTGAAGGCATTTGCAGATTCCTCCATCTCATCGTTCGAATCCTGAGCATCATCAAAGTCTTGCACCATGTCTTCAATCCCGGTACCATGATCTTCGGTGCGACGATGAACCACCTCAACTCTGGCACGTTGGGCAGACTCACCATGAAATGTACACACCGTACAACCGGGCATAAAACCATTCTTCTACAGGTGTTTGCCAATTTCATCCTCTGTCCTCTTGTGCCAATTGTGGCACCGGACACAGGGGCACCAGGTTTTCTTCTGGCCATATGCAAATGCGGCTCTCACAAACCCGTTGGTTTTTGTTAAACATTCATTGGTCATGTCTTTCGGATTAGTGTGACTGGTGTACATCCACGCACGATCACTCATCTTGCCTAGCTACTAGACACACAAGAAATATATATATAATTCAGCATGTATATATTCATCAGTTAATCTAGTTTTTCAATTTTATTACGTCCATGCAACCTGCACTCTAATAGGTAAAGATAGGTCCTAATCCCACCCAAGTATGTGTAGATTGGGTTCTTTCCCCGTGCTCTGCTCCAGATCTGATGCAAAATTTTGGCAGCACCTCCCCGATGTTCTCCTGATACACGTCTCTCCAATAAACAGAGAGGATGTGTACCCGGAGAACAACAGGGAGGCACTGATGAAATTTATGTGTCGGATCCGGAGCAGAGCATATGGGAAAACGAACCCAATCTACACATACTCGGGTTGTCCATGGATAACATTGGACAATTTGAAAGAATCGTGATTATAAATATGCAAAGGCATGCATATTTATAAATGTAACCCTTTCGAATGGGAGACGCATACTGGTCACGCATACTGATGATTGAAGACACCTGTAGCTAGCAAGTTTCATCGGCATGAAGATCGGAATAGATCAAATAATAAAGGGGGAGGAGGAGATGTCATTTGTGCTCACCCACGAACGGAGGGGCGGAGCTCGTCGAACACATGGGGAGGCCGTCGAACACCAGACCCTCGCAGCGACGAAACACTGCACATTTAAATCCACACGATCAACACAAATATGATGTTTTTTATAACAAAATTGGAAAATATATGACCTAACTCATAATTTACAAAACTATGACCCCGTCGGCCTCTGGAATGCCTAAGAGCACCTTTTCGGTCAACAGGAGGTTGAAGAGGTGTCGGGGGTCGGGGGTGATTGACGTCGGAGACTGGTACTTATGGTTGCTCCGCCGACAAACTACCCACCATGAATCAGTTCCTCCTCCTCTTCTTTTCTTATCCTCCTCCTCCTCCTGCTCCTCTTCTTCTTCTTCTTCTTCTTCTTCCTTCCTTTCCCTTTTTCATCTTCTTCTACTTCTTCTTCTTTTCTTCTTCTTTTCTTCATCATCTTCTTCTTTCTTTTCCTTTTCCCTCTTCTTCTACTTATTTTCTCTTCTTTTCTTATTCTTTTTTTCCTCCTCCTTGTAGGATCGGAAGTATGTCTAGAGGGGGGGTGATTAGACTACTTGACCAAATAAAAATCTAGCCTTTTCCCAATTTTAGTTCTTGGCTGATTTTAGCAACTTAGCACAAGTCAAGCAAGCAACCTACACATGCAATTCTAAGATTATAGCAGCGGAATGTAAAACAATTGCATATGGAGGTAAAGGGATGAGTTTGAAGGAGCAAACGCAATGTTGACACGGAGATTTTTATCCGTGGTTCCGATAGGTGGTGCTATCGTACATCCACGTTGATGGAGACTTCAACCCACGAAGGGTAACGGTTGCGCGAGTCCACGGAGGGCTCCACCCACGAAGGGTCCACGAAGAAGCAACCTTGTCTATCCCACCATGGCCGTCGCCCATGAAGGACTTGCCTCACTCGGGTAGATCTTCACGAAGTAGGCGATCTCTTGCCCTTACAAACTCCTTCGTTCAACTCCACAATCTTGTCGGAGGCTCCCAAGTGGCACCTAGCCAATCTAGGAGACACCACTCTCCAAGAAATAACAAATGGTATGTTGATGATGAACTCCTTGCTCTTGTGCTTCAAATGATAGTCTCCCCGACACTCAACTCTCTCTCATAGGATTGGATTTGGTGGAAAGAAGATTTGAGTGGAAAGCAACTTGGGGAAGGCTAGAGATCAAGATTTATGTGGTTGGAATGCAATATCTTGACCTCAACACAAGTGTAGGTGGTTCTCTCTTAGAAAATATGTATTGGAAGTGTAGGCATGTTCTGATGGCTCTCTCCACGAATGAAGAGTGGGTGGAGGGGTATATATAGCCTCCACACAAATCTAACCGTTACACACAAATCACCAAACTCGGTGGGACCGAATCATGAAACTCGGTCGGACCGATTTAGTTCAAAATGTGAACGTTAGGATTCTTGGTGGGACCGACTGGATCAACTCGGTGGGACCGATGTCATTAGGGTTAGGGAATAACGTAATCTCGGTGAGACTGATTACACAAACTCGGTGAGACCTATTTTGGTAATAGTCAAACAGAGAGTTGGTCAGGCAAATTCGGTGGGACCGATTCGCTCATCTTGGTTGGACCGAAATGTTATGAAAGGGAGACAGAGAGTTTGCATTGCAATCTCGGTGGGACCGATCGCTCATCTCAGTTTGACCGAAACGTTACGAAAAGGAAACAGAGAGATTACAAACCTATCTCGATGGGACCGAGATCCCTATCGGTGAGACCGAATTGATTAGGGTTTCTGGCAGTGGCTATGACAACCGAACTCGGTGGCTCCGGATATGAAATTTCGGTGGGGCCGAGTTGAATTTTTTGGATTAGGACATATGTGGATACAAGAAAGTAGTGGAGGGTTTTGGAGAATATCACTAAGCATTTTGAGCAAGAGCCTCATTAAGCAACACATCATCCCTTCTTAATAGTATTGGCCTTTCCTATGGACTCAATGTGATCTTGGATCACTAAAATAGAAAATGTAGTGTTGGTGTACTAGAGTAGGGGTACCCTAGTATCCCGTACTTGTGCACGGACAGTTGCAGCACCCCGCGGCAGGGTTTGCCTCGTCACCGCCAAGATCCTCCATGGCTCCTTTGGAGCCATTCAAGAACAAAGTATTTGATTAAGAAGACAAGGCCCCGACAAGAGGAGCTTGCGGAAGGCCACTCAAGGCATGCAGAAGACAAGGCCCGGCAAGAGGAGCTTGCCGGGAAGGCTCAGGCGCGACAAACCTCCGGACGCGACAAGGATTCGCGGCAAAGGCGCTTGCCGCGGCAAGCAACCTCTCTCCATCTCCGCTCCAGCTCATCCAAAGCAACGTGTCGCCATGGGACCATTCCATGCGCTTGTCGAGAGGTCAGTGCAGCCAGCGGAGAGCAGCGATAAGCGGCGCCGACAAGCTTGCCATCATGGCGGCGGTGGCGCTTTTGACGGTCTCTGTTGCACTGTTTGGGCGACAACGGCGGGCATTTATTGCTTTTGTCCCTTGCCGTCGAGTTAGGTATTTTGCACTGCATACACCTTTGAGTAGGTGTACCAACTCCTGTTTTTACATTTGTACCCTCGCCTATGTTGCCACCGCCGGAGACCCTTGAGCATATAAAAGGAGGCCCTTGCGCAACGTGAGGGGGTTCGAGGTTCGGTTCATTCGACTCACTAGAGACCAGATACGCTCACGCTTAGGTTTTGTAGCTCGCGCCGCTCCCTAGCAAGAACACAATACATAAAACAAGCAACAGTAGGAGTTTTATCTCTTGGAGAGCTCGAGCTGGGTAAACTGCTCGTGTGCCTCGCCTCGATCCGCTCTTCGTGCGATCTCCGCCCCCCTCCGAACCACAAAGGGGCCTGGTCCGCCGGCCCCATAGGTGTTCGTGGGTACGATCAGCCTCCCCGACATCTTTGGCGCGCCAGGGATGGGGGGCGTCGAGGCCGTGTGAATCTGATCCGACGTTCACACGAGCAATGTCCTCCACATCTTCCTCAACATGCCACCGAAGAAGAAGGCTTCGGTGGCAGCAGAGCCGTCCGCGTCGTACCCACCCTCACCGCAACAAACGGGTGGTGGGGCAGACACCGGCGGAGGAACGGGCGCCGACGAAGGTGTCCGCGACGTTGCCAAGTCCAAGGACAAGGCCCGCAAACCTCGGCGTCCGCGCATCCCCGCGCCCATCTCGAGAGGCAGCGGGACCAACAGCGTCATGGCGTTCACAATGCCATACGTTCGTTGGATCGAGACCCTCAAGACCAGCATGCGCGCCAACATGCTGGCACGAGTGAGATACGGTCGCCCGGACGGGGTGCTGCTCCTTCTAACGTAGTTAGAAGTCCGAACGTATCACGCTCCTCGCACCGTTCGCCAATGCCACCCACTACTCCAGCAGAAGCTCTGGCGAGAGCTCAGCTGCTCCTCGACTACCCTCCAACGGCCAACAAGGTCGACGAGTGGAGGGCCACTATCCAGAGCCTCATCGGCTTTGCCAATGGCGACGCTCGCGGCAACCAACGCCATCATTGCCGCGGCAAGACGACAAGGCACGAGCCGGTGGCGGCAGACTGCCGGAGGTGCAACCACCATGCACTCTCCGCCCACGAAGGCCAAGATCGCCCGACTCACGGATCCACCTCGACAGCGACTCCACCGCGTCGCCGGATCCACGAGCTTCGCCGCGATCAGCGCCAACTTCTTCATGAGCGGCAAGAAGAGGACGCCGAACTTCGCATCGAGCGCCGGAGAGAAGCGCGACGTCGGTCCGACAAAGCGCCAGGCCTTCTGTTGACGCGGCGCGCCGGAGGAACCAGGCGACTTGTCGTACGCGGTAGGTTGCCCTGCGTTCACTCGTGAGTTGCGGCAAGTCCAGTGGCCCAGCCAGAAAAACTTCAAACCAGACGTGCGGAGAAGTATGATGGCGGGGCGCATCGATCGGAGTTCCTCGGCATCTACACCATCGCGGTGCGAGCTGCGGGGGCGGGACGACAAGATCCTCGCCAACTACTTCCGCCGTGCTCAAACCCAACGTCGAGATCTTGGCTCATGCACTTGCCGGACAGCTCCATATCCTCTTGGGCGAATCTGTGCCATCAGTTTGTTGGCGCCTTCACAGGAGGCCACAAACCTCATGGCCAAGAGAGTGACCTTCATTTGCTCGCCCAGAAGGCAGGAGAGTCCCTGCGCAAATTCATTCAGAGAATCAGCCGTGTGCACTACAACATCCAAGATGTCCACCATGCCGAGGTGATCGTAGCGTTTCATCGAGAATGTGCGGAGCCGCAGGATGAGGAGGAGATGGCGATGTGCAAAGTCAAGGACGTCGATGAGCTGTACGCCTTGGCCGACAAGTGTGCACTTGTTGAGGAAGGAGGAGACTCCTGTGAGAGAATGCGGAAGCAGGATCGGCAAGGAGGAGGCCGCCCGGCAAAGAAGAGCCGGCGGCGAGGCAACAGGAAGAAGAAAGGTAGAGAAGTGCTAGTTGTTGAGCAGTCCGGCAACGGAGGTGGCGACAAGAACGCCAAGGTTGGTGGCTCCGGCAAGGAGGTTGCCACCGACGCCAACCACCAGTCGGTGGCGGCCGCCGACAAGCAGGACGGCTCCAGCAAGCAGTACTGCAAGATCCACCACACAAAGGGCCACGACCTCCAGAGCTGCAAGAAGGTCGAGTAGCTTGTCGAACAGCAGAGGGCTGAGTACGAGCGGCGCGACAAAGAGAAGGCCCAGGAAGGTGCTGGGGAGCAAGCAAGAAAGCGTCCGGCCGGGAGGACGTCAGCGGCAAGGCCAAGCAACGGCAAGGAGACAGACCTCCCAGCGGCCGCGACAAGGATGAAGATGATGACGACAGCGAAGATATGGAAGGCAGCGGCGCCGATGAGCAGGAGTTTGAAAGCCACAGAGGTCCTCTGCGTTGGCGGGGTGCTTCCTGCATACCTCCGCCGCCAACTCAAGCAATGGATCACGGGAGGTCAATGCAGCGGAACCATCCGTAGAGTCACGCAAGCCTCTGAATTGGTCCAAGACGCCTATCGTTTTGATATTGAGGACCACCACGATCGCATAATCATGCGGTCGGGTGCTTGCCGATGTTGGTCTCACCAACCATCCGCAACCTCAAGGTCACCAAAATGCTAGTTGACGGCGGGGCCGGCTCGAATCTGATCTCCTCCGCGGTGCTCCAAGCTTCAAATCCTCGACAATGAAGCTCGAAGAGACCGGTACCTTCCAAGGAATCAATCCGGGAAGGAGCAAGCCGAAGGGAAAGATAACGTTGCCGGTAACATTTGGCAGCGAGCTGAACTTTAGGACTGAGAGGGTCACATTCGACGTTGCCGATTTCCCATTGCCTTATAATGGGATACTTGGCCGTCCAGCACTCGCCAAGTTCATGGCAGCCTCTCACTACGCCTACAACTTACTCAAGATGCCAGGCCCGATAAGCGTCATCTCTGTCCATGGCGACAAGAAGGATGCCCTTATCTGTGTCGACAAGATCTACCGGGATGCAGCAGCCGCGACAGATCGCCAAACACTTGCCGCTGAAGCTCCCGGGGGGAAGAAGACAAAGTCCAAGTCCGGCAAGGGCTCCGATGCTTACTCCGGCAAGCGCACCTCTTTGGAGTGCTGCGCTACCGTCGAGGACGCACCACCGAGCTCCACCGGCAAGTGCAAGAAGATGGTAGCTCCGTCAAAGACCAAGAAGGTGCCCGCGAAGGAGGTCGGCACTGGTGGTACCTTTACCATCAGTGCCTCTCTCGACCCTAAATAGGAAGGCGCGCTCGTTGCTTTCCTGCGGGCGAATGTCGACGTGTTTGCATGGCAACCGTCTGACATCCCCGTGTTCACAGGAAAGTGATTGAGCACCGCCTGGCCGTTTGTCCTCATGCACGGCCCGTCAAGCAAAAAGTCAGGAAGCAAGCAGTGGAACGCCAAGAATTCATAGCAGAAGAGATCAAGAAACTGGAAGCAGCAGGCCTTGTCATAGGAGTGCTCCATCCTACGTGGTTGGCCAATCCTGTAGTCGTGCGCAAAGCAAATGGAAAATGGAGACTTTGTATTGACTTCACGCATGTTAATAAAGCTTGTCCCAAAGATCCATTTCCCTTGCCGTGCATTGACCAGATTGTTGACTCCACGGCTGGATGTGATTTGCTTTCGTTTCTTGATGCATACTCAGGATACCATCAGATCTTCATGGCTGAAGAAGATGAGGAGAAGACCGCATTCATTACACCATGTGGCACATCGTTTCATACGGATGCCTTTCGGTTTGAAGAATGCTGGTTCAACATTTGCAAGGGTAGTCCATGACGCTTTTGAGCCGCAAATGCACGTAAATGTAGAAGCCTACATGGATGACATAGTGGTCAAAAGCAAGGACAAAGCAACTCTGGTTCAAGATTTGGGCCGAGACCTTTGCAAATCTGCACAAGATCAACCTTAAGCTCAACCCCGAGAAGTGCGTGTTTGGAGTCCCTTCCGCAAGCTTCTCGGGTTCTTCGTGTCTCAACGAGGGATTGAAGCTAATCCCGACAAGATCAAGGCCATTGAGCAGATTGAAGCACCAAAGCGCGTCAAGGATGTCACGAAGACTTGCCGGTTCGCGTAGCTGCTCTCAGCAGGTTTATTTCTAGGTCTGCTGAGCGCCTCGCCATTTTTCAAGATTTCAAAAGGCAGGTCCAATGAAATGGACTCCGGCGGAGGCTGCGCTGCAGACTTGAAGAGATACATCCTCCACTCCAACACTTGTCGCACCTAAGCCACAAGAGAAGTAGCTGCTATAGATAGCAGCAACCAATCAAGTGGTTAGTGATGCATTAGTAGCGGAGAGGGAGGCGGATGACGAGCCAGCAACCACGGCAAGCACATCCAATGACAAGCGGGGGCTTCGCCGATGTGCTCTTGTCCCGACAAGGACGAATCCACGCAGACGCATGACCAGATGCAGAAAAGGATGGTGCAGCGCCCAGTCTACTTTGTCAGTTCCCTCCTGCAGGGGGCTAGGTCGAGGTACTCTGGTGTGCAGAAATTGCTTTTCGGCCTCCTCATGGCCTCGAGGAAGCTGCGCCATTACTTCCAAGCACATGAGATCACAGTTGTCACTCGCTTTAAGCTGAAGAGGATACTGCAGAATCCGTAAGCAACGGGCAGGATTATGGAGTGGGCATTGGAACCGCAAGCTTTGGTCTCAAGTTTGAAAGCACATCAACTATCCAGCGTAGCGTTGGCGTAATTCATAGCAGAATGGATGCCAACGCCGGATGAAGAGATCCCGGAGACGAGCATTCCCGTCAAGGAAGCAAGCAAAGAGTGGCTGATGTACTTTGATGGTGCCTTCTCGCTGCAAAGGCGCCCGGTCTTGCGGCGTCTTATAGCACCCTCCGGAGAGCACCTCAAGTACGTAGTCCAGATGCTCTTTCCCAAGGAGCATGCAACAAACAATACTTCAGAGTATGAATGTTTGCTTGCCGGTCTCTGGATCGCTGTTGACCTTGGGATCAAAAGCTTATTGTCGTGGGTGACTCGCAGCTTGTCGTCCACCAAGTGAACAAAGATTACCAGAGTCCGTTGATGGAAGCCTACGTTGATGAAGTGAGGAAGCTAGAAGAGCACTTTGACGGCCTGCGAATAGAACATGTTCCAAGAGCTCAGAATGATATTGCTGACGGCCTGTCAAAGTGCGCTGCACTTAAGTTGCCTGTGGAATCAGGGATTTTCGTGCTCAAGCTGACTCAACCAACCGTAACACCATCAACTGGACAAAGCAAGAAGAGGAAGTTGATCTCTGGTGACTACTTTCCGGCAGAGCTTCCGAAGCCGTCGTTATGAAGGTCCCCAAGATCAACGCCAACAGTCTTTGAGGGCAGTCTGCTCCGACAAGCCCTGTGGCTTGTTTCGTTGAAGCAGATGCTTAGTGAAGTTTTGCTCCGCAAGCTTGCCGGGAGGCGTCAAGTTCGGCAGAGCCGCAGGTCCTTACCGTGAAGCTGATGTTCCCGCGGCAGCAGATGTGCCTTTGGTCCTTGTTGTCGAGCCGCAAGCTCCAAAGATGGGCACAAAGAGATTGTCCATTTCCTTCAGACGGAGAACTTCCCAAGAGCGAGAAGAAGCGGAAAGAGTAGCCCGGCAATGAGTATGTACCAGTTTGTCGATAGCATACCGCATGCGAAGAAGACTCAACGATGTGAAATTGAAGTGTATTCCTGTGGAAGATGGATGTAAGCTTTTGGCGAGATACACGGAGGCATATGTGGTCACCACATTGGCGCGAGAGCACTTGCCGGCAAAGCTTTCCGGCAAGGTTTCTTCGGCCGACGGCCCTCCAGGATGCAACTGCACAAGTAACCAAGTGTGAAGCGTGCCAGTTCCATTCCGAACAGATACACCAACCAGCTCAGGCTCTCCAGACGATCCCTTTATCCTGGCCATTTTCGGTCTGGGGGCTCGACATCCTCGGCCCCTTCCCCCGAGCTGTCGGGGGCTTTGAGTACTTGTACGTCGCCATCGACAAGTTCACAAAGTGGCCAGAAGTGGAAGCAGTGAGGAAGGTGACAGCACAGTCAGCAGTCAAGTTCTTCAGGTCGATTGTTTGCCGTTTCGGAATCCCTAACAGGATCATCACCGACAACGGCACACAATTTCTGAAGTCGCACCTTCATGCAAAGACGTCCAAGATCTTGGCGCCAAGGTTCTGCTTTGCTTCCGTTGCTCACCCGAGAAGCAACGGTCAAGCGAAGATGGCAAATGCTGAAGTGCTGCGGTCTCAAGACCAGGACTTTCGACAGGCTGCACAAGTGCGAAAGAAACTGGATCGAGGATCTGCCGGTGGTTCTTTGGTCGATCAGGACGACGCCAAATCGAGCCACCGGCCAGACACCCTTTGCTCTAGTCTATGGAGCAGAGGCAGTTCTCCCCACGGAACTCGTATACGGATCGCCTTGAGTGCTCGCTTATGATGAGCTTGAGCAAGAGCAGCTGCGACAAGATGACGCGCTGCTCCTTGAGGAGGATCGTCTTCAGGCCGCTGTGCGAGTTGCTCGCTACCAGCAAGCTTTGCGTCGCTACCATAGCCGCAGAGTTAGTGCCAGAAGTCTCGAGGAAGGCGACCTTGTTCTTCGGTAGCGTTCAGTCCGCCAAGAATTCAAACAAGTTGACGCCAAAGTGGGAAGGCCCTTATCGGGTGAAACGAGTCACTAGGCTGGCGCGTCTGTCCGCCTTGAGACCGAAGATGGCATCCCGGTGAGCAACTCCGGAACATTGAGCATCTTCGTAAGTTTTACCCATAAAGGCGCGGTTGCGGAACCCGTTCGCAACCACCTTTTGTACAAGTCTTGCCGCTGTTGCATGTAATCCTTTGTACAAAGCGAGCGCAGACCCGATGCATCGATAAAGCTCATGTGTTGCGCACAACTTGTCAAATTCATGCTTTCATCATTTTATTGCATGTTTTGGCTAACACTTTGTGCAGCAACCACACCCGGTAAGCAAAATCGAGCCGCTGGGCTCCATAACTTTATTTCCTCTTATTTCTCTTTTCTCAAAGAAAGGAAGGCTCCCTCGCGCACGAGTTAACCAGGGAGGAAGGAGAAGAGAATACTATGGACCAGGCACCGCTCGAGAAAGTTTCGCCTCATCGGGAAGCAAGAGACAGAAAAGCTAAGTTGCCAAAGTTTGAGATATCAATTTTTAAATTTTTAAGTTATCTTCCTCGAACGGTAGTACTTTGTATGGAAAACCTATGCGCAGAGGAACCAACTCGCAGGCTAGTCGCGCCCTTACTTTGTTTCGAGTCCACTCAACAACTTAAGTGAGTTGCGGCTAGTCGCGACAAGGTTGCTTGTCGGAGGCGGCATCGCCAGAAGCTGCCGACGTTCGACTCAACGCCATGACAAAAGTGCCCGCGCCGACAAGTCCCCCAAATGCGTAAAGGCAGAAACGCATAAAGGAAGGAATCAAGTAGAGGAAATAACGTTGCATTGATCGCCTAAGATAGAGTATATTACAAAATAACTTGTCGCTGATCTAACAAAGTGTTCTAAACATGATCAGCAGCGACAAGGAAAGATAAAATTGGCGACCTAGTCTACGCGGTCGCCATCAATCCGCTTGATCTTGTTCACCTTGTACACAATGGGTGCGACAAGGGCTTTGAGCTCCTCCACGTTGGCATCTGGCGGCAAGGATCTGAGGACGCCGTTAAGGTTGAGGCCCCGATTGCGGAAGGCCACCTTTATCAACACCTTCTCGAGGGCTCCTCGCAGATCCGGGCGTGATTCCTCGGCCAGCTGCTTTGGGACCTCTTCCCGGAGTCAGCTGGAGACCCGTCCACCACGCCTTTGAAGAATAAACTGAGTTTGGCGCTGGGTTGGAGATGCTCGTCGGAGGAGTATGCAAGGTCCGCCATCCCCAGCTCCATCACTTCGTTGTGGATGTCTGCGGTGGTGTCCACAAGACCTTCACCCAGTGCTCCACGCTCTCCCTCAAGGTGCTCTAGGTGGAGGCAGCATTCGCTAGCAGCTCCTCCTTGGCCTTGATCGTCTCCAACAAACCCACCTCCCGCTCTCTGGCGCCGTCCAACGTCTGCGTCAGGGTGGTCAGCTTCAGCTCAAGATCCGCCTTGGAATCCTTGGCGGTGTCGAGCTCCTTGCCCCTATCAGCGAGACGACTCTGCAGCTCGCCAAGAGTGTAGGCGTCCTTCTCACGCTCATGCTTGAGCGCGGCAAGCTCTTCGCCGCTCTTCTTGAGGCTGGCCTCCAATGTGCCACCTTCGCCTTCAACTCTTCCTTGGCGGCCTCGGCTGCTGCGGCGGCATCCTTCGCTTCCTTAAGCGCCCGCCAAGTGACTCCTCGCTGCAAGGTCTTCTTCGTGGCTGTCCAGGTTGACCTTCCGCTGCGCCAGCTCGCTTTCCTGGCGGAGAGCTTCTCGGCAGCCAGCTGCTCCTCCTCACCGGCCTTCTCAAGGATGAAGGCCGTGCACTCTTCTCGCAAGTTGCCCCAGCGCTTCGCTACGTCGCGGAGAGTTTCTTGGTTGCCGCTCGGAGCTCTTCTCAGCGCTTCTCCATGTCCGCTCCTGCCCTTGCGACAAGTGCTTCCTCGACTCCAACTTGGCTTGCCGTGGCGTAGAGCGACAACAGCTTCTTCAAGAATTGCTCCTCAGACTTCGCCACGCTGCTGCTTGGCGTCCACCAGCGTTAGCCCAGCCAGAGGCGAGTAGCTCGCCGTCGAAGGTCTCTCCTCGACCGCGCCGGAGCTCGGTTCCTGTGGGAGTTTGATGAAGACACCCTCGCCCGGCCTTCGTGTGGCGCCGGGCTGGGGCTCCTCGGAGCCTGACGCCGCAGCAGCGGCGGGGGAGTCGGCTGTCGGTGTAGCGTCTGGCGCTCCTGCGGCCTCAGGGCCATCAGTGCGATCGCCCGACCCCTCGCCAGCTTCTGCGTCGGCAGCCTCGGTGGCCTTCTCGCCAACAGGCTCGTCGGCGACGGCCTCTTCTTCCACAAAGAACGACCTCTTCTTCCTCGGCGGCGGCCTCGTCGGTGTTGCCCTTGGCTTCCTCCTCGCCGGCGGCCTCGACCTCCATCGGCTCTCTGCATCGACGAAGAAAGAGCAGTCAAGCAAATGTTCAAAAAGAGAAACAAAAGAAAGCAAGCCCAAGGGAAATTTTCGTAAGGAAATTACCTGCAATGGGATCCGCAGCCATGGCCTCGACCAATCGGAGGGTCACCGCGCCTGTCCCTTGCCGGAGCCTCCCTTGCCGGAGTGGCCTCCCTTGTCGGAGGGCGCTCCCTTGCCGGAGATTCCTCCCTTGGCGGCGTAGTGGCAGCAGACAGGATTTCGGGGGCGGCTTCCGAGCCCTCCTGATGAGGCTGCTCTGCTCCTACACAAGCAAACAATCAGGTATCAACGAAGAAGGGGCACCCCTGCACACCTAATAGTAAGGAGAAAACTGCACACTTACTTTGGGGGCTGTGCTGGGGGCTGCTCTGAGAAGGGTTGCCGGGTCCGGCAAGGGGGTCTCGGACGCGTCCCCTGTTGCCATGGGAGAATCGTCCTCAACGACGACCGTCGGGATCTTGGCCTCTTCGACGCCTCTGCCAGCGTCCTAAAAAGGAAAGAGTCCGAGCAAGCCTATCAGATTCAAGATGAAGCAATAAAATTGAAGAAATACCAAAGCACAATCTCAAGAGCTTACTCTTCGTCTTCCTCCTCGTAGCCGAGGGCGGAGAAGTCAAACTCGGCTCGCCTCCCGGTGTGACGAGGCGGGGAGTAGGCTCTCTTGGCCGCTTAGCGGAGGCCTCGGCGGTGGCTCGAGAAGATCCCGCCCCAGCTTGTCGCAGAAGAAGCAGAGGCGCCTCAGCTGCAACATCGCTTGCTCTTGAGTAGAAGCGCGTCATGGCGCTTCTTCTTTGTGGGCCGATCTGCCCCGACTTCGTCTCGGCCTTGCGGAGAGCGCCTCTTCAGCCAGGCAAGGGCTCCGTGGCGGCAAGTCGCTGGGTGGTGGAGAAGAAGCGCCCTCGGCGGGTCCACTCGACCCGGCCTCGGGCTCGACAAGCTCGTCCTCGCCGGCGATCTCCTTCGCTCGGCAAGGCTTGCCGCCTTTGAGCGTCCGCCTCCTCCACGGTATACCCGAAGGCTCCAGCAGCGGCTGCTGCCGCCTCCTCCACTGGTGGCACACGCGCCATCTCCTCGTCGGTAGTGTCGCGAGTGAGCCTTTTTCGCTCGTCGGAGCGGATCGGCACTTCTTCCAAGTCGTCGAAGAACTGCTGCACGACCTCGTCGGGGCTCGCCAGTTGGAACGATCCCATGGGAATCGCTGACAACGGCATCATGGCGCGGATGCGGTCGAGCGCCGAGTTGTTGCACAATGGGACGACCCCCCTCGGCAACCTAAACCACTCAGGGTGATCGGGGTCGTTCTTGAACAGCTCTAGCAGCATCACATCCAACTCCAAGACGGTGAAATTCCAGTTCAGGCCCGGGCGCAACCTCATAATGTATGCCGCATTTTGGAACTCCCAAGCAGGCCTCCTCCTCTCCTGCAAGGGAGCGTCGCGGCGAAGGATGTCTGCGCCAATAACTGCGCCTTACGGTTAATCCGGCAAGCCTGAGGCGCAAAATCCGGGTCACAGCTATCGTCAACCTCGCATCCTCCGGCGCCAAGTTACTCCAATCTCTGCCGCGCACTATTGGGGTTTGGCGCCGCAGCGATGAAAGGGCTGCGGGTTCTCCTCTCGACCCAACACCAATTGGCTCTCCACTCCTCCCACTTGTTGCGGAACTCTCCTTCCAGATAGGCTTCTTTCTTGCCGATCCTGGAGACCCAAGCTATCCCTCCGGCAAGTGGCTCTCCTCTCTTGACGCGGGGCACGAAGAAGTGGCGGAAGAGTTCCACGTTTGGGTGGACTCCGACAAAATTTTCGCAAAGGTGCGCGAAAACTGCCATGGTCAAGACGGCATTGGGGGTGAAATCAAGGAGGCGGAGGCCATATGTGTTCATGATATCGCAGAAGAACTCGGAAAAGGGCGGGCAAAGCCCGCAATAGAAGAAAAGGGCAAAAAAGGGGTACCCAGTTGGGGCCAAATCGGAAGCGGAGGCGGGGAGTACCTTCGTGCGCGGATGCGCACGCGTCTCCGTCGACCAAAAGAGATAGAAGACATCCCGCAGCTCCCTTGCGCCGAGCTGGGGGGGGGGAAGATGGCCCGCTCCTTGCGCAACGCCGCGAGCCGCTGCGCCTCGGCCGACTTGACGCCCTTCTCCTTGTCGGCTTTCGGAGCCATGGCGTGGGCGGCGGAGGAGGCCGACGGCGGTGAGCGTGCTTGTGGCGAAGGGGGGCGGGGCGCTGCTCTCTTCGCACCGGAGAAGAAGGGGGGAGCGGCGGTGGTTTTCTTGACAAGACAACAATGGCGGAGTGGACGGCCTGCCCCTGTTTTCTCCGCTTATAAAGAGGGGGAGGGGGCGGACGTTCCGCTTTTCCTAATAAAGAAACCCCCACGACCACGCCCACGATCTCTCGCACGACGCCATGACCGGTGCGTGCCGTTAGTGGGGGTCGTGGTGGGTCCGGGGCGAGTTGCGGCGTGGTCGAGGCCGCGTGTGACCGTGCACTGTTTTGGGCCTGGCCCGACAGCGCTTCGGCACCGCAGTAATGCCCAGGCCGGGGCTCTGTCGGTGTACTAGAGTAGGGGTACCCTAGTATCCCGTGACTGCGTGCACGGACGATTGCAGCACCAGCGGCAGGGTTTGCCTCTTCACCGCTAAGATCCTCCATGGCTCATTTGGAGCCATTCAAGAACAAAGTATTTGATTAAGAAGACAAGGCCCGGCAAGAGGAGCTTGCCGGAAGGCCACTCAAGGCATGCAGAAGACAAGGCCCGGCAAGAGGAGCTTCTTTGGGAAGGCTCGGAGCGCGACAAGCCTCCGGACGCAACAAGGATTCGGCCGCGGCAAGGCGCTTGCCGCGGCAAGCAACCTCTCTCCATCTCCGCTCCAGCTCATCCAGCAACGTGTCGCCATGGAACCAGTCCATGCGCGCGTGTCGAGAGGTCAGTGCAGCCAGCGGAGAGCAGCGATAAGCGGCGCCGACAAGCTTGCCATCATGGCGAAGCGGTGGCGCACTGACGGTCTCTGCAGTAATTGTTTGGGCGACAATCGACGGGCATTTATTGCTTTTGTCCCTTGCCGTCGAGTTAGGTATTTTTGCACTGCATACATCGCTCGAGTAGATGTACCAACTCCTGTTTTTACATTTGTACCCTCGCCTATGTTGCCACCTGTCGGAGACCCTTGAGCATATAAAAGGAGGCCCATGCGCAACGTGAGGGGTTCGAGGTTGGTTCATTCGACTCACTAGAGACCAGATACGCTCACGCTTAGGTTTTGTAGCTCGCATCGCTCCCTAGCAAGAACACAATACATAAAACAAGCAGCAGTAGGAGTTTTATCTCTCCTGAGAGCTCCGGTTGGGTAAACTGCTCGTGTGCCTCGCCTCGATCCGCTCTTCGTGCGATCTCCGCCCCCCTCCGAACCACAAGGGGGCCTGGTCCGCCGGCCCCATAGGTGTTCGTGGGTACGATCAGCCTCCCCGACATGTAGAGTCTTGTGCTTTGAGCTTGAGCCAATCCTTTGTCCTTAGCATTTTGAAGGGTCCACTTTCTAATCCATGCCATGCCAATCATTGAGCTTTCCTGAAATATTCATCTTGGAATGGCATTAGGTCAATGAGCTATATGTTGTTTGGAATTACCAAAATCACCCAGGGATAGTTGCACTTTCACTCCTCTTCTTCTTTTCTTCTCCTCCTCCTCCTCCTCTTCTTCTACTTCTTCTTCCTTTCTTTCCCTTTTTCATCTTCTTCTACTTCTTCTTCTTTTCTTCTTCATCTTCTTTTCTTCATCATCATCTTCTTTCTTTTCCTTTTCCGTCTTCTTCTACTTATATTTCTCTTCTTTTCTTCTTCTTTTTTTCTTACTTTATCCTAATGAAAAAAGTTCTATGGTTGTGTGCTAATATATCATCTCAAACTAGCTTTAGATTCTAGTTCCATTTTTCTTCTTCTTCTTCTTTTCTTCTTCTTTTTTTCTCTACTTTATCCTACTGATTATTCTTCTTCTACTTAGTATACATTTTCTATTTTTATATATCCTAATAATTCTACTAATTCTAGAAAAATAGAGAACAAAATAAAAAATAGACAAGATAATAAAAAAACTCACCGGAGCCGGGGCGCCGGGGTGGGCGGGTGGCGGGCCAGGTGGTCGGGCGTGGGGCGGCGGGTGGTGCAGCGGCGGCCATCGAGGTCGTTGGGGCGTTAGAGGCGGAAGGGCGGCCAGGTCCAGCGGACGCCAGGGTGGTCAGGCGACGGGCTGGGAGGTCGAGGCGTGGGGGCGCCGGGTGGCGTGGCCATCGGGGTCGGTGGGCGTCAGGCGGAGGCGCCCGGGGCTGCGGGGCGCCGGGGCGGGTGGGTGTGATAACCCACAAGTATAGGGGATCGCAACAGTTTTCGAGGGTAGAGTATTCAACCCAAATTTATTGATTCGACACAAGGGGAGCCAAAGAATATTCTCACGTATTAGAAATTGAGTTGTCAATTCAACCACACCTGAAAGACTTAATATCTGCAGCAAAGTATTTAGTAGCAAAGTAGTATGGAAGTAACGGTAACGGTGACAAAAGTAACAGTAGCAGTTTTTGTAGCAATCGTAGCAGTGGCAATGAAAAAGTAACTAAGCAAAGATCAATATGTGAAAAGCTCGTAGGCAATGGATCAATGATGGATAATTATGTCGGATGCGATTCCTCATGCAAGAGTTATAACATAGGGTGACATAGAACTAGCTCCAGTTTATCAATGTAATGTAGGCATGTATTCCAAATATAGTCATACAAGCTTATGGAAAAGAACTTGCATGACATCTTTTGTCCTACCCTCCTGTGGCAGCGGGGTCCTATTGGAAACTAAGGGATATTAAGGCATCCTTTTAATAGAGTACTAGACCAAAGCATTAACACTTAGTGAATACATGAACTGCTCAAACTACGGTCATCATCGGGAGTGGTCCCGATTATTTTCACTTCGGGGTTGCCGGATCATAACACATAGTAGGTGACTATAGACTTGCAAGATAGTATCAAGAACTCACATATATTCATGAGAACATAATAGGTTCAGATCTGAAATCATGGCACTCGGGCCCTAGTGACAGGCATTAAGCATAACAAAGTCATGGCAACATCAATCTTAGAACATAATGGATACTAGGGATCAAACCCTAACAAAACTAACTCGATTACATGGTAAATCTCATCCAACCCATCACCGCCCAGCAAGCCTACGATGGGATTACTCACGCACGGCGGTAGGCATCATGAAATTGGTGATGGAGGATGGTTGATGATGACGATTGCAACGGATTCCCCTCTCCGGAGCCCCGAACGAACTCCAGATCAGCCCTCTCGAGGAAGATTAGGGCTTGGCGGCGACTCCGTATCGTAAAACGTGATGAATCCTTCTTTCTAATTTTTTTTTCTACCCGAAAGTGAATATATGGAGTTGGGGTTGAGGTTGGTGGAGTCCCAGGGGGCCCACGAGGCAGGGGTGCGCCCCTTTCACCCTCATGGATAGGGTGTGGGCCCCTGATGCTGATTCTTTCGCCAATATTTTTCATTAATTCCAAAATGTGCCTTCGTGGATTTTCAGGTCATTCCGAAAACTTTTATTTCTGCACAAAAATAACAACATGACCGTACTGCTGAAAACAGCGTCAGTCCGGGTTAGTTCCATTCAAATCATGCAAGTTAGAGTCCAGAACAAGGGCAAAAGTGTTTGGAAAAGTAGATACGTTGGAGACGTATCAACTCCCCCAAGATTAAACCTTTGCTTGTCCTCAAGCAATTCAGTTGACAAACTGAATGTGATTTAGAAAAACTTTTACAAACTCTGTTTGATCTTGTTGTTGCAAATATGTAAAGCCAACTGCTACCTCTTGAGCATGTGTTGGTTTTCCCTTGAAGAGGAAAGGGTGATGCAGCAAAGTAGCGTAAGTATTTCCCTCAGTTTTTGAGAACCAAGGTATCAATCCAGTAGGAGATAACACGCAAGTCACCTAGTACCTGCACAAACAATCAAGGACCTTGCAACCAACGCGATAAAGGGGTTGTCAATCCCTTCAAGGTCACTCGCAAAAGTGAGATCTGATAAAGATAGTAAGATAAATATTTTTGATATTTTGTTGTATAGGTTGGAAAGTAAAGATTGCAAAATAGTAAACGAGATGCGATGTAAATAAAAGAGATGTAATATAATAGGAAAGAGACTCGGGGGCCATAGGTTTAACTAGTGGCTTCTCTCGAGATAGCATGTATTACAGTGGGTGAACAAATTACTGCCGAGCAATTGATAGAAAAGTGCATAGTTATGAGAATATCTAGGCAATGATCATGAACATAGGCATCACGTCTGTGTCAAGTAGACCGAAACGATTCTGCATCTACTACTATTACTCCACACATCGACCGCTATCCAACATGCATCTAGAGTATTAAGTTCATAAGAACAGAGTAACACATTAAGCAAGATGACATGATGTAGAGGGATAAACTCAAGCAATATGATATAAACCCCATCTTTTTATCCTCGATGGCAACAATACAATGCGTGCCTTGCTGCCCCTGCTGTCACTGGGAAAGGACACCGCAAGATTGAATCTAAAGCTAAGAAATTCTCCTATTGCAAGAAAGATCAATCTAGTAGGCCAAACTAAACCGATAATTCGAAGAGACTTGCAAAGATATCAAATCATACATATAAGAATTCAGAGAAGAACCAAATATTATTCATAGATAGACTTGATCATAAATCCAGAATTCATTGGATCTCGGCAAACACACCGCAAAAAGTATTACATCGAATAGATCTCCAAGAACATCGAGGAGAACTTTGTATTGAGAATCAAAGAGAGAGAAGAAGCCATCTAGCTAATAACTATGGACCCGAAGGTCTGTGGTAAACTACTCACACATCATCGGAGAGGCTATGGTGTTGATGTAGAATCCCTCTGTGATCGACCCCCCCTCCGACGAAGCGCCGGAAAAGGCCCCAAGATGGGATCTCACGGGTACATAAGGTCGCGGTGGTGGAAAAGTGGTTCTGTGGCTCCCCCTGATATTTTTAGGGCATAAGAGTATATATAGGCGAAAGAAATAGGTCGGTGGAGCTCCATGGGGCCCATGAGGGTGGGGTGTGCGCCTACCCCCCTGGGCGCCCTCCTGCCTCGTGACCGCCTCGCGGTGTTCCAGACTTCAACTCCATGTCTTCTGGATTGCGTTTGTTCCAAGAAAGATCATCGCGAAGGTTTCTTTCCGTTTGGTATTCCTTTTCTACAAAACACTGAAATAGGCAAAAAAACAGAAACTGGCACCAGGCCTTCGGTTAGTAGTTTAGTCCCAAAAATAATATAAAAGAGCATATTAAAGCCCATTAAACATCCAAAACAGATAATATAATAGCATGGAACAATCAAAAATTATAGATACGTTGGAGACGTATCAAGCATCCCCAAGCTTAATTCCTGCTCGTCCTCAAGTATGTAAATGATAAAAAACAGAATTTTTGATGTGGAATGCTACCTAACATAATTTTCAATGCAATTTCCTTTATTGTGGCATGAATATTCAGATCCGAAAGATTCAAGACAAAAGTTTAATATTGACATAAGAATAATAATACTTCAAGCATACTAACAAAGCAATTATGTCTTCTCGAAATAACATGGCCAAAGAAAGTTATCCCTACAAAATCATATAATCTGGCTATGCTCTATCTTCATCACACAAAATATTTAAATCATGCACAACCCCGGTTTCAGCCAAGCAATTGTTTCATACTTTAGTATTCTCAAACTTTTTCAACTTTCACGCAATACATGAGCATGAGCCATGGACATAGCACTATAGGTGGAATAGAATATGGTGGTTGTGGAGAAGACAAAAAGGAGGAAGATAGTCTCACATCAACTAGGTGTATCAATGGGCTATGGAGATGACCATCAATAGATATCAACGTGGGTGAGTAGGGATTGCCATGCAACAGATGCATTAGAGCTATAAGTGTATGAAAGCTCAACAAAAGAAACTAAGTGGGTGTGCATCCAACTTGCTCGCTCACGAAGACCTAGGGCAATTTGAGGAAGCCCATCATTGGAATATACAAGTCAAGTTCTATAACGAAATTCCCACTAGTATATGAAACTGACAAAATAAGAGACTCTCTATCATGAAGATCATGGTGCTACTTTGAAGCACAAGTGTGGAAAAAGGATAGTAACATCGTCCCTTCTCTCTTTTTCTCTCAATTTTTTTGGTGGGCTTCTTTGGCCTTTTTTATTATTCATAAAGTCTGGAGTCTCATCCCGATTTGTGGGGGAATCATAGTCTCCATCATCCTTTCCTCACATGGGACAATGCTCTAATAATGAACATCATCACACTTCTATTTACTTACAACTCATGAATTACAACTCAATAATTAGAAAAAAATATGATTCTATGTGAATGCCTCCGGCAGTGTACCGGGATGTGCAATGAATCAAGAGTGACATGTATGAAAGAATTATGAATGGTGGCAAAAGAATTATGAATGGTGGCTTTGCCACAAATACGATGTCAACTACATGATCATGCAAAGCAATATGACAATGATGGAGCGTGTCATAATAAATGGAACGGTGGAAAGTTGCATGGCAATATATCTCGGAATGGCTATGGAAATGCCATAATAGGTAGGTATGGTGAATGTTTTGAGGAAGGTATATGGTGGGTTTATGGTACCGGCGAGAGTTGCACGGCACAAGAGAGGCTAGCAATGGTGGAAGGGTGAGAGTGCGTATAATCCATGGACTCAACATTAGTCATAAAGAACTCACATACTTATTGCAAAAATCTACAAGTCATCGAAACAAAGTACTACACGCATGCTCCTAGGGGAAGGGTTGGTAGGAGTTAACCATCGCGCGATCCCGACCTCCACACATAAGGAAGACAATCAATAAATAAATCATGATCCAACTTAATTACATAACGGTTCACCATACGTGCATGCTACGGGAATCACAAACTTTAACACAAGTATCTCTCAAATTCACAACTACTCCATTAGCATGGCTCTAATATCACCGTACTCATATCTCAAAACAATCATCAAGCATCTAGCTTCTCATAGTATTCAACGCAGTTTATATGAAAGTTTTTATTATACCCATCTTGGATGCCATCATATTAGGACTAGTTTTATAACCAAAGAAAATTACTATGCTGTTCTACAAGACTCTCAAAATAATATAAGTGAAGCATGAGAGATCAATAATTTCTATAAAATAAAATCACCACCGTGTCTAAAAAGATATAAGTGAAGTACTAGAGCAAAATTATCTAGCTCAAAAGATATAAGTGAAGCACATAGAGTATTCTAATAAATTCCGATTCATGTGTGTCTCTCCCAAAAGGTGTGTACAGCAAGGATGATTGTGATAAACTAAAAGCAAAAACTCAAATCATACAAGACGCTCCAAGCAAAACACATATCATGTGGTGAATTAAAATGCAGCCTCAAGTACAGTTATCGATAGACGAAGACGAAAGAGGGGATGCCTTCCAGGGCATCCCAAGCTTAGGCTTTTGGTTGTCCTTGAATTTGACCTTGGGGCGCCTTGGGCATCCCCAAGCTTAGCCTCTTGCCACTACTTATTCCAAAATCCATCAAATCTTTACCCAAAAACTTGAAAACTTCAGAACACAAAACTTAACAGAAAATCTCATGAGCTCCGTTAGTATAAGAAAACAAACCACCACTTTAAGGTACTGTAATGAACTCATTATTTATTTTTATTGGTGTTAAACCTACTATATTCCAACTTCTCTATGATTCATACCCCCCAATACTACTCATAGATTCATCAAAATAAGCAAACAACACACGAAAAACAGAATCTGTCAAAAACAGAACAGTCTGTAGCAATCTGTAGCTTGAATACTTCTGTCACTCCAAAAATCCTGAGAAATTAGGAAGTCCTAAACAATTTATTTATTAATCTTCTGCAAAAATAATTAACTGAAAATCACGTTCCCGTGATTTATTAAAATTATTTTCGTGCGCGCAAAAGTTTCTGTTTTTCAGCAAGATCAAATTAACTATCACCGTAGGTTATCCTAAAGGTTCTACATGGCACAAACACTAATTAAAACACAAAACCACATCTAACCAGAGGCTAGATAAATTATTTATTATTAAACAGGAACAAAAAGAAAAGAACAAAAATAAAATTGGGTTTCCTCCCAACAAGCGCTATCGTTTAACGCCCCTAGCTAGGCATAAAAACAAGAATAGATCTAAGTATTGTCATAATAATGATAGGGCAAATCGCGAAAACTCAGATCATATTCCCTACGTTCAGCAGCAAGTTTTCTTTGTCGCAGGCAAAAGTAATCAAAAGGGCTAAATTTAATGGGACAAAAGTCCCCAAGATCAAGCTCGGGAGGTATTGGTTCCTCCTTTGGCCCCTCATATTGCACAACCAACTCATCATTATAGGCATTCTTTTGGCAAGAAGTCATGAGCCTTTGTTCAAGAGAAAAACCTAACCCATTGTTCTGAATAGCAAAATTATCATTAAGTTCAGAAATCCTATCCACTAGAACATCGGTAGGAACCTTTTTCCTAAGGTTTTCCTTATAAGCAACATGATCTAAAGATCGTAAACGCATTATGTCGTCTTGATTAAAAAGGATTGCTTCTATGGGAGGACGGCCAGCATCCACCCTATAACGCGCAACAATTTCATTGGCCTCTTTTATTATAAATCTAAACTCATGTGCTAACAAGATAGTAGATGCTCGTTTAACAGAAGAATGCTCAATATTGGAAAATTCTAGAAAAATCGTTTGTATGCAAGGATGCATGTGAACAAATTGTCTTTCAAGTTCAACTATGAGCAAAGATATAGCATCCGGAAGACTACTAGTTTTATGAACAATAGACCCACCCATAGTGGGCAAAGCAACGACACAAGTAAATAAATGTTGACTAACTCCCTTTCCAATAATATTACCACTACCAATCCGGAACTTTATAGTATGTAAAGTAGGTTCTTCATGAGGGTTGTCAAAAGCATCAAAGCTTCCCCCATCATTACTGCTATCCTTTTCAATGATAACCTCCCTAGTTTCAGACATGGTGACAACAAACGAGCACGCGGAAAAGACGAACGGAAGAGAGGCGAAGAAAAGGCAAAGGCAAAGGGTTTCGAAAAACGTTTTCGAAGTGGGGGAGAGGAAAACGAGAGGCGAATAGCAAATAATGTAATGCGAGGGAGAAGAGTTTGTGATGGGTACTTGGTATGTCTTGGGTTGAGTGTAGATCTCCCAGGCAACGGCGCCAGAAATCCTTCTTGCTACCTCTTGAGCATGCCTTGGTTTTCCCTTGAAGAGGAAAGGGTGATGCAGCAAAGTAGCGTAAGTATTTCCCTCAGATTTTGGGAACCAAGGTATCAATCCAGTAGGAGCTAACACGCAACTCACCTAGCACCTGTAGAAACAATCAAGAACCTTGCAACCAACGCGAAAAAGGGGTTGTCCACAGTCACTCAAAAAAGTGAGATCTGATAAAGATAATAAAATAAATATTTTTGGTATTTTTTGTTGTATAGATTGGAAAGTAAAGATTACAAAATAGTAAACGAGATGAGATGTAAATAAAAGAGATGTAATATAATAGGAAAGAGACCCGGGGGCCATAGGTTTCACTAGTGGCTTCTCTAGATAGCATGTATTACAGTGGGTGAACAAATTACTGCCGAGCAATTGATAGAAAAACACATAGTTATGAGAATATCTAGGCAATGATCATGAACATAGGCATCACGTCCGTGTCAAGTAGACCGAAACAATTCTAGATCTACTACTATTACTCCACACATCGACCGCTATCCAGCAAGCATCTAGAGTATTAAGTTCATAAGAACAAAGTAACGCATTAAGCAAGATGACATGATGTAGAGGGATAAACTCTAGCAGTATGATATAAACCCCATCTTTTTATCCTTGATGGCAACAATACAATACGTGCCTTGCTGCCCATGCTGTCACTGGAAAAGGACACCAGAAGATTGAACCCAAAGCTAAGCACTTCTCCTATTGCAAGAAATATCAATCTAGTAGGCCAAACTAAACCGATAATTCGAAGAGACTTGCAAAGATATCAAATCATGCATATAAGAATTCAGGAAAGAACCAAGTATTATTCATAGATAGACTTGATCATAAATCCACAATTCGTCGGATCTCGGCAAACACACCGCAAAAAGTATTACATCGAATAGATCTCCAAGAACATCGAGGAGAACTTTGTATTGAGAATCAAAGAGAGAGAAGAAGCCATCTAGCTAATTACTGTGGACCCGAAGGTCTGTGGTAAACTACTCACACATCATTGGAGAGGCTATGGTGTTGATGTAGAAGCCCTCCGTGATAGTTCTCCCCTCCGGCGGAGCACTGGAAAAGGCCTCAAGAAGGGATCTCACGGGTACAAAAGGTTGCAGCGGTGGAAAAGTGGTTTCGTGGCTCCCCCTGATGTTTTTAGGGTATAAGAGTATATATAGGCGAAAGAAATAGGTCGGTGGAGCTCCGTGGGGCCCACGAGGGTGGGGGGCGCGCCCTCCTGCCTCGTGACCGCATCGCGGTGTTCCAGACTTCAACTCCAAGTCTTCTGGATTGTGTTTGTTCCAAGAAAGATCATCTCGATGTTCCAAGAAAGATCATCGTGAAGGTTTCATTTCGTTTGGTATTCCTTTTCTGCAAAACACTGAAATAGGCAAAAAAACAGAAACTGGCACTGGGCCTTCGGTTAGTAGGTTAGTCCCAAAAATAATATAGAAGATCATATTAAAGCCCATTAAACATCCAAAACAGATAATATAATTGCATGGAACAATCAAAAATTATAGATACGTTGGAGATGTATCACCAGCATTCAAGTTTTCAGCAAAGATTATGAACTAACCATATTCACAATAACATTTAGGTCTTATGTTTACTCATATCAAAGGCATAATCAACTAGAGAGCAATAATAATAAATCTCAGATGACAACACTTTCTCAAAACAATCATAATATGATATAACAAGATGCTATCTCGCTAGCCCTTTCTGAGACCGCAAAACATAAATGCAGAGCACCCCTGAAGATCAAGGACTGACTAGGCATTATAATTCATGGTAAAAGAGATCCAGTCACAATCATACTCAATGTAAATTAATAGCAATGCATGCGAATGACAGCGGTGCTCTCCAAATGGTGCTTTTTAATAACATGATGATGACTCAACATAAAAGTAAATAGATAGGCCCTTCGCAGAGGGAAGCAGGGATTTGCAGAGGTGCGAGAGCTCGAGTTTTGAAACAGAGATAAATAATGTTTTGAGTGGCATACTTTCATTGTCAACATAACAACCAAGAGATCTCGATATCTTCCATGCTACACACATTATAGGCGGTTCCCAAACAGAATGGTAAAGTTTATACTCCCCCGCCACCAACAAACATCAATCCATGTCTTGTGATAAAACAAGGGGTGCCATCCAACTAACAACAATCCTGGGGGAGTTACGTTTGCAATTATTTTGATTTGATTTGAGCATGGGACTGGGCATCCCGGTTACCGGCCATTTTCTCGTGAGTGATGAGCGGAGTCCACTCGTCGTGAGAATAACCCACCTAGCATGGAAGATATAGACATCCCTAGTTGATACATGAGCTATTCGAGCATACAAAACAGAGTTCCATTTGAAGGTTTAGAGTTTGGCACATACAAATTTACTTGGAACGGCAGGTAAATACTGCATATAGGAAGGTATGGTGGACTCATATGGAATAACTTTGGGGTTTATGGAAGTGGATGCACAAGCAGTATTCCCGCTTAGTACAATTGAAGGCTAGAAAGAGACTGGGAAGCGACCAACTAGAGAGCGACAACAGTCATGAACATGCATTAAAATTAATCAACAATGAGTGCAAGCATGAGTAGGATATAAATCACCGTGAACATAAATATCGTGGAGGCTATGTTGATTTTGTTTCAACTACATGCGTGAACATGTGCTAAGTCAAGCCACTCGAATCGTTCAAAGGAGGATACGACCCTATCATACCACATTACAACCATTTTAATAGCATGTTGGAACGCAAGGTAAACCATTATAAACTCCTAGCTAGTTAAGTATGGCATGAGCAACTATAATCTCTAATTGTCATTGCAAACATGTTTCATTCATAATAGGCTAAATCAGGAAAAATGAACTAATCATATTTACAAAAACAAGATAGGTCGAGTTCATACCAACTTCTCTCATCTCACTCAGTCCATCATATATCGTCATTATTGCCTTTCACTTGCACGACCGAACGGTGTGGATATAATAATAGTGCACGTGCATTGGACTAAGCTGGAATCTGCAAGCATTTAATACAAGGGAGAAGACAAGGTAATATTGCTCTTGGTTAAATCAACAATAACACATATGAGAGCCACTCAACATTTTCATCATGCTCTTCTCCTCTCGACCCCAAAAGAATAAGAAAAGAAATAAAACTATTTACACGGGTGTCGGTGGCAAAACCAGCGGGTCTCGGGTAGGGGGTCCCGAACTGTGCGTCTAAGGCGGATGGTAACAGGAGGCGGGGGACACGATGTTTGCCTAGGTTCGGGCCCTCTCGATGGAGGTAATACCCTACTTCCTGCCTGATTGATCTTGATGATATGAGTATTACAAGAGTTGATCTACCACGAGATCGCAGAGGCTAAACCCTAGAAGCTAGCCAATGGTATGATTGTTGTTGTCCTACGGACCAAACCCTCCGGTTTATATAGACATGGAGGGGGCTAGGGTTACACAGAGTCGGTTACAAGGGAGGAGATCTACATATCTGTATTGCCAAGCTTGCCTTGCACGCCAAGGAGAGTCCCATCCGGACACCGGACGAAGTCTTTAATCTTGTATCTTCATAGTCCAACAGTCCGGCCAAAGGATACAGTCCGGCTGTCCGAGGACCCCCTAATCCGGGACTCCCTCAGTAGCCCCTGAACCAGGCTTCAATGACGATGAGTCCGGCGCGCAGATTGTCTTCGGCATTGCAAGGCAGGTTCCTCCTCCGAATACTCCATAGAAGATTTTGAACACAAGGACAGTGTCCGGCTCTGCAAAACAAATTCCACATACCACAGTAGAGAGAATAATATTTCCACAAGTCTAATCTTCTGATAGCCTTTCATAACGTGACATAATACAGTGGTCTGGTCATGACAAACCGTTTTTCCGAGCCTGCCACTGCACGTGTCGCAAGGCGGTTTCGTTGGCACGTCCGATCAAACCAGAGATCGTGTCCCTCTTATCACGGGATTCTCATCAATACGGGTGCGGGTAACCCAATCGTGCCATCAATTACGGCGCTTGGGGGATAAGCGGTTTTACCGGGCAAGTGGGGAGGCGCAGAATACCTGCTGCTTTTATAAGGGGATAAGAACACCCATTCGCAACCACGCCTTCTTCTTCCCGATCCACTTTCCTCCGCCCGAGCTCTAGCGCCCAAGCGTTCGTCTCCTCTGCCCACAAAGGCCTTCCAAAAATGTCCAGATCCAGAGCAGGAGGCAAATGGATGGCCTCTACCGTCTGGGAGAAGAATATCAAAAAGCTTCGGGAGGTCGGGTATCTGGCCAAGAAAATCATCTGCCATCTCCCGACGGCGGGACAGATCGTCCCTACTCCGGAATCCCATGAGGGGGTTGTATTCCTCCCTCACTTTGTCCGCGGGCTAGGGTTTCCCCTTCACCCGTTTGTTCGTGGTATCATGTATTACTATGGGATCGATCTTCACGATTTGTCCCCTAATTCCTTCCTCAACATCTCGACATTCATTATCGTGTGTGAGGCTTTTCTCCGCATCTCGCCACACTTCGGCTTATGGCTGAAGATTTTTAATGTGAAGCCCAAGGTAGTGGGCGGTGAGCATGCCGAGTGCGGGGGCGCTATGGTGAGCAAGATGCCCAATGTCATATGGCCAACATGCACCTTTAACGATTATGTCAAGGAGTGGCAACAGTAGTGGTTTTACATCACTGAGCCGCGTGGCACGGAATGGGCCGCTACTCCCGAATTTCGATCCGGTGCCCCCCTGCGGCTTACATCCTGGGTCAAGAAGGGCCCGAACTGGTCCACATCCAACGAACTGACGGTGCTCCAAACGCGCGTTAAAGATATGGGAGACAAGAACATTGAACTTGTCAATGTAGTCCAGGTGATGTTAGTTCGCCGGATCCTGCCTTGTCAACACCGGACTTGCAATCTATGGGAATTCGACCCGGCCAGGCACCAGACCCTACGAGAGCTTTTTGGCTCCTCGCACAAGGATATCTAGAAGGTGCTTTTCAAGTCCAGCAATTCATGGCCGGACTCCGCCGAAGACCGCGGGTACCAACTGTCCCGCCCTGCAAGTTCGGGGGGTCATCATACTTTTCATCCGCTTAACCCAAAGGAAGCGCTTAACTTGTTTTCTACAACTCTCCTAGGGCTGGACGAAGAAGGCGGAGTGGATCCATTGTCCGGAACCGCTGCATGAAGAACCGGCCGTCCCACTTCTGACAAAGATGCTGGTCCCAGCGCCCTACAAGGTGCCGAAGAAGATGGCCGAGAAGGAGGCCAAAAAGACCCGGGGAGGTCTTTGTCACCGCGGCACTTCGGACACAATATACGAAGGCTCTGATGCTCGTTCCGCCTCCGAAGAAGACGAGGAGGAGGAGGAAGATGAATCCCCTATGGGAGGAAAGAAGAAGAGGACGACCTCCGTACACTTGGAGGCCGAGCCACCCAAAAGGGGAAAGGCTCCTTGTCGGGGATGGCTGATCTGGCCCACGAACACCTATGGGACCGGCGGACCGAGCCCCTTTCGGTTCGGCGGGGGGCGGAGGTCGCACGAAGAGCAGATCGAGGCGAAGCACACGAGCGGTTTACACAGCTTCGGAGCTCTCCGGAGATAACACTCCTCTTCTTTGCATGTCTGAGTGTATTGGGTTCTTGCTCGGGAGCGCTGAGTGCTACAGTACACACAAGCTGCTAACTAGACCGAGCGTGAGTGTTCTCTGGCTCCCCTCCCCCCCCGCTACGTAGCGCATGGGCCTCCTTTGATATGCTAAAGGGGTCTCCGGACGGTGGCAACGTAGGCAAGGGTAAAAAATGGAAAAGGAGTGGTTGGTATAGCTACTTGTACGATGTATCATACCTAACCTCGACGGCAGAGGACAAAGGCATTAAATGCCCTGTCTCACGCCGCCTAACAGTGCGTAAAGGGACCGCCAGGCGCCACCGCTTACCACGATGGCAATCTTGTCGGCGCCGCTTGCCACAGCTCCGGCCGTCAAGACGGCCTCTTGCCACGCGCGCCTGGAAAGGTCCCAGGGCGACACGTTAGTGGATGTGCTGGAGCGCAGGTACAGAGTGGCGGTCTGCCGCGGCAAGCGCCTTGCCGCGGTTGTTGTCTTGTCGTGTCCGGAAGCTTGTCGCTCACCGGGCCTTCCCGGCAAGCTCCTCTTGCCGGGGCCTTGTCTCCTAGGTGCCTTGGGTGGCCTTCCCGGCAAGCTCCTCTTGCGGGCCTTGCCTCCTTGGCTTGAATACTTTGTTCGTGAATGGCTCCAAAGGAACCACGGAGGACCTTGGCGGTCACCGGCAAGCTTTGCCTTGAGGGCTGCAGCTGCCGTGCACAAGTTCAGGATACTAGGGTACCCTACTCTAGTACACCGACAGGAGCCCCGGCCCTGGGCCACACGGTGCCGAAGCGCTGTTGGGCCAGGCCCAAAACAGGAACTCAAGACAAGAGCCCCCTGCGCAGCCCCCAGCGTAAGTATATGGTTTACTTCTTGCTGTTCGGTGTGCATGGGTGCTCTTTCTTTGCTGATATCTGACTGCTGATTTGTGTAGGAGCAGAGCAGCCTTACCAGGAGTGCCTTGAAGCCGCTCCTGACATGCCTTCTGCTTCGACTACATCGCCAAGGGAGGATTCCCCGGCAAGGGAGCGTTCTCCGGCAAGGGATACTTCTCCGGCAAGGGGCATTTCTCCGGCAAGGGACAGCACCAGCGATCCCCTGGCAAGGGACAGCACCAGCGATCCCCTGGTGCCGGAGACCGTGACTGCAGACCCTAGCACAGGTAATCCTCTTGCTTGAAAACTTCCCTTGTGTTCTTCTTCTTCTGATTTTCTTTTTGAATATTTGCTTGACTTTTCTTCATTTTCCGGTCGTCAGATCCATCCGCCACGGAGCCAATGGAGACCGAGGTCGCCGGGCGAGGAGGACGCGAGCGGCAATATCGACGACGCCGCTGCCATCGGAGAAGAAGCTGGCCGACGAGCCCGCCGCGAAGAGGCCGCCAAAGCTGCCGCCGCAGAAGCCGGGCGAGGGTCCGGCGATCGCCGACGGCCCCGAGGTCAGGAGCGCCAGGCGCTACGCCGACCGCCGATCCCTCGGCGCTGCGTCCTTGCCGCCGGAAGCTGATGTGGAAGCGCTCAAGATCCTTGTCGCACCCATCTTGGACAGGGTGAGCGAGATCAAGAGGGTTGAGGGCGATCGCGTAGATTAGGCCGCCCGCTTTCTCTTTTTCTTGCCGCTGCTGGTCATGTTATGAGAACAATCTATTAGAGCTGCGACAAGCTATCTTGTAATATAACTCTATTTCGGGTAGCAATTGCTATGTTATTTCCTTTACTTGGTTCCTTCCTTTGTATGTTTTTGCCCCACGCTTTTAGGGAACTTGTCATGAGGCACCCGAGCCATGAGCGCCGAAAAGTGGACGTCGGCAAGAATGGCGGTGCTGCTACCGACAAGAAACCTTGTCGCAACTAGTCGCAGCTCACTTAAGTTGTTGAGCGGACTCGAAACAAAGTAAGGGCCCAATCGCAGCTCACTTAAGTTGTTGAGCGGACTCGAAACAAAGTAAGGGCGCAACTAGCTATGAGTTGGTTCCTCCGCGCACAGGTTTTCCATACAAAGTACGGTCGTTCGAGGAAGATAACTTAAAATTTTTAAAACTGATTGCTCAAACTTTAGCAACTTAGCTTTTCTGTCGTTTGCTTCCCGGTAAGGCTAGACTTCCTTGAGCGACGCTTGGTCCACACCACGCTTGGTCCACACCATTATCTTCTCCTTTCCCCCCGGCAAACTTGTGGGCGAGGGAACCTTCCTTTCTTTGAGAAAGAGAAAGAAGAGAAAATAAAGATATGGAGCCTCATGGCTCGTTATTGCTTACCGGGGGTAGGTGCTGCACAAAGTGTCAGATAACGCATGCAAAAATAGAAGCAGAAAGCATGAAATTGACAAGATGTGCGAAGCACATTAGGTTTACTTATGCACGGGGTCTGCGCCCAGCTTTGTACAAAGGATTACATGCAACATCGGCAAGACTTGTACAAAAGGTGGTTGCCGGAACGGGTTCTGGCAACCGCGCCATACGGGTAAAACTTACGAAGATGCTCAATGTTCCGGGAGTTGCTCACGGAAAGCCATCTTCGGTCTCAAGCGGACAGCGCCAGGCCTAGTGACTCGTTTCACCCAAAGAAGGGCCTTCCCACTTCGCGTCAACTTGTTGGAATTCTTTGGCGGACTGAGCGCGCGAAGAACAAGGTCGGCTTCCTCGAGACTTCTGGCATTAACTGCGGCTATGGTAGCGGCGCAAAGCTTGGTGGTATCGAGTAGCTCGTCTGACAACTGAAGACGATCCTCCTCAAGGAGCAGCGCGTCTTCTTGTCGCAGCTGCTCTTGCTCAAGCTCATCATAAGCGAGCACTCGAGGTGATCCGTATACGAGTTCCATGGGGAGAACTGCCTGTGCCCATGCTGGAGCTTGTGGCTCGACAACAAGGACCAAAGGCACATTTGCTGCTGCGGGAACATCTCCTTCCACGACGAGAACATGCGGCTCAGCCGGAGCTTGACGTTCCCCGGCAAGCTTGCTAGAGCAAAACTTGTCGGGAGCGTCTGCTTCAACGGAACAAACCCTAGGGCTTGCCGGAGCAGACTGCTCCTCAGCACTTGCCGGTGGAGCTCGATGGTGCGTCCACGTTGGTAGAGCAGAACGCCGAAGGGGTGCGCTTGCGGAGTGGGCATCGAGCTCTTGCCGGACTTGGAGCGTCTGCTTCAACGGAACATACCCTAGGGCTTGCCAGAGCAGATCGCTCCTCGGCACTTGCCGGTGGAGCTCGATGGTGCGTCCTCGTCGCTAGCGCAGCACTCCGAAGAGGTGCGCTTGCCGGAGTGGGCATCAGAGCTCTACCGGACTTGGAGCGTCTGCTTCAACGGAACAAACCCTAGGGCTTGCCGGAGCAGACTGCTCCTCAGCACTTGCCGGTGGAGCTCGATGGTGCGTCCTTGACGGTAGCGCAGCACTCCGAAGAGGTGCGCTTGCCGGAGTGGGCATCAGAGCTCTACTGGACTTGGTCGTCTCCTTCGCCCTTCTCTCCAGGGAGTCTCCTCCCTTCCTCAGCACGTGCACACTTGTCGGCCAGGGCATATAGCTCACTGACGTCTCTGATCTTGCACATCGCCATCTCCTCCCGCATCCTGCGGTTTCGCACGTTCTGATGGAACGCGCTGATTACTGCGGCCGGGTGGACATCTGGGATGTTGTCTTTGTCTGTGGTGAATCTCCGAATGTACTTGCGAGGGCTCTCCTTCCTTCGGGCGGCAGATGAAGGTCGCTTTCTTGGCCATGGGACTTGTGGCGCTGTAAAGGCACCGACAAACCGATGGCATAGATCTGCCCAAGAGGATATGGAGTTGTCCGGCAAGTGCATGAGCCAGATCGACATTGGGCTTGAGCACCGCCGAAGTAGTTGGCCAGATCCTGTCGTCTCGCCCCGGCAGCCTGCACCGCGATGGTGTAGATGCTTTGAGGAACTCCGACGGATGCGTCTCGCCGTCGTACTTCTCTCGGTACGTCGGCTTGAAATTCTTCTTGCTGGGCCATCGACTTGCCGCAGCTCACGAGTGAACGCAGGGCAACCTACCGCGTCACGGCAAGTCGCTGGTTCCCCGGGCGCATGCATGTCGACAGAGGGCCCAGCGCTGGTCGGATTGACGCCGCTTCTCTTGGCGCTTCGATGCGCAGTTCGAGCGTCTTCTTCTTGTCGTTCGTGAAGAACTTGGCGCTGATCGCGACGAGCTCGTGGATCCGATGATGCGGTGGAGTCACTGTCGAGGTGGATCCGGCGAGTCGGCGATCTTGGCCTTCGGGGCGGAGAGTGCATGGTGGTTGCACCCCACCAGTTTCGTCGCCACCGGCTCGTGTTTGGCGGTCCTGCCGCGGCAGCGATGCACTCGGCTGCCGCGGAGCGTCGCCGTTGGCAAAGCCGATGAGACTTCGAATGGTGGCCCTCCATTCATCGACCTTGTCGGCTGTTGGAGGGTAATCCAGGAGCAGTTGAGCTCTCGCCAAAGCTTCTGCTGGAGTGGTGGTTGGCAGTGGCGAACGGGGCGAGGAGCGGGATAAGCTCGGACTTCTAACTATGTTAGAAGGAGCAGTATCCCGTCCGGGCGACCGTGCCTCGCTCGCGCCAGCATGTTGGCGTGCATGCTGGTCTTGAGCATCCCGAGATCCACCAGCTCGATCTTGGTCCAACAAGCGTATGGCGTTGTGAATACCATGACGCTGTCGGTCCCGCGCCTCCTGAGACGGGCGCGGTGCATGTACGGACGCCGAGGTCTGCGCAGCCTTGTCCTTGGACTTGGCAGCACCGTGGGCTCCCCCGTCGACGTCCATTCTTCCACCGGCGTCTACCCCACCACCCGTTTGCTCCGGTGGTGGTGGGTTCGACGCGGACGGAACATCTGCCGCCGAAGCCTTCTTCTTCGGTGGCATGTCGATGAAGATGATGAAGATCTAGCTCGTGTGGACGCCGGATCAGGTTCACACAATCTCGACGCCCCCTACCTGGCGCGCCAAAGATGTCGGGGTGGCTGATCTGGCCCACGAACACCTATGGGACCGGCGGACCGAGCCCCTTTCGGTTCGGCAGGGGGCGGAGGTCGCACGAAGAGCAGATCGAGGCGAAGCACACGAGCGGTTTACCCAGCTTCGGAGCTCTCCGGAGAGATAACACTCCTACTGCTGCATGTCTGAGTGTATTGGGTTATTGCTCGGGAGCGCTGAGTGCTACAGTACACACAAGCTGCTAACTAGACCGAGCGTGAGTGTTCTCTGGCTCCCCTCCCCCCCCTCTACGTTGCGCATGGGCCTCCTTTTATATGCTAAAGGGGTCTCCGACAGGTGGCAACGTAGGCAAGGGTAAAAATGGAAAAGGAGTGGTTGGTATAGCTACTTGTACAGTGTATCATACCTAACCCTGACGGCAGAGGACAAAGGCATTAAATGCCTGTCTACGTCGCCCTAACGGTCTGAGAAAGGGACGCCCGAAGCGCCACCGCTTGCCACGATGGCAATCTTGTCGGCGCCGCTTGCCACCGCGCTCCGCTGGCCGCCTGACCTCTTGCCACTGTGGCGCTGGAAAGGTCCTGTATGCGACACGTTAGTGGATGTGCTTTGAGCGCAGTACTGGTGGTAGTCTGCCGCGGCAAGCGCCTTGCCGCGGTTGTTGTCTTGACGTGTCCGAAAGCTTGTCGCTCACCGGGCCTTCCCGGCAAGCTCCTCTTGCCGGGGCCTTGTCTCCTAGGTGCCTCGGGTGGCCTTCCCAGCAAGCTCCTCTTGCCGGGGCCTTGCCTCCTTGGCTTGAATACTTTGTTCTTGAATGGCTCCAAAGGAACCACGGAGGACCTTGGCGGTCACCCGGCAAGCTTTGCCGCGGAGGGCTGCAGCTGCCCGTGCACAAGTTCGGGATACTAGGGTACCCCTACTCTAGTACACCGACACTCCTCTTCCAGAGGAGTCCACTGCCGCCGCCGACAGTGACCCGGCGTGGGATCCCAGGGCCCAGCCCCTGGTGACCTCGTGAGTATACAAAATCCAAGTACGTCTATGCGTCCAGATTTGTCATGGAATGGCATTTTAACCTGAGCCATATTTTTTGTAGTCCGGCGAGGTCCCGTACCAAACGATCCTCATCAGAGGATTTGCTGAGCTCGGATGCTATGGAGAGCGGGACGCCCCCAAAGGGCCCTTCCTCCGAACAGGCGGATAACACCGATGCTTCTTCCCAGAAGGACCCCGACCAAGGAGGAGAGGGGAAGACCGCAAAGGCGGTGCCGGGAAGTCAAACTTCACGGGCCGGACACATGGGGGAGAAAATCCCCATGGGAACTGATGGCAGGGACCATCTGGAATTCGGCTCCCAGCCTGATATAGCTCCGGAGACCAATACGGCTCCAGAGTCAGGCATGCAGCCTCTCTCAGCTGGAGGGGACATGCCTATTCCGCCGGCAACCTCTATCCAACCAGAGGTGTCAGATGCTTTGTTGGTGGCACTGAAGAGCGCCTCCATCGTCGATGAACACCGTGCCCTTATGGGTGTGGTGATTGAGAAGATTCAGACTGCTAAGAGTGGGCTGAATGGAGCCTGTATTGGCCTTGTAAAAGGTTTTGAGGTATGTTTTATGAGGTTTCGAAGAGTGTCATGGTATGGATAGTAGCCCCTGATACACTGTTCGGTGAAAGAAAGAACCAGACAAAGGATCAAATTCATGTTTGCAGGAAGATTAATTGAATGATGCTTATTTCTCTTCGGTTATAAGAAGGCGTCTGTAGCGGCTGCTGCCTCTCATACTGCGGAGATCTCTGGACTGAATCAAAGTCTGGAGCGGGCCAAAGAAGAACTTGGCCAATTGAAAATGATGTTGGGAGATAAACAAGGTATGCACAAATCTTGTTCGCGTTTATTGCGAATAAATTTGCAGTATGAGAAAATAAGCTTCATGATTTGTGCTAGGGATGGTGACCGAATTCGAGGCTCTTAAAAGGGCTGTGGCCGAGGCCTAGAAAAAGGCAGCCACAGAGCAGGCTCTTCGCGAGAAGCACGAGGCCAGGGTTATTAAAGCTGAGCAGGAGCTGCAAGAGGCCGTGAAGAAATGCGAGACCTTGGAGCGGAGTTTAACGGATAAAGAATCCGAAATCGCCCAGGCGCATCAGGCCAGGAGCGATGCCCGTGGGGAAACCCAAAGCGCTCTGCAAGGGATCCAGGAGGCGAGGAAGATAGCAGCGGGTAAGGCTTTTTCCCTGTAAAGCAAGTTTTTGAGGAGATGATTATATTTCTAATTTTGAAATCGGATTTCTCCAGGGGTGTTTGCGGAGCTGCCCCGCATTATATCGGATGCCGCCCAATTCTACTGGGCCGAAAAAAGGAACACTGCGGATAAGCTTTTCTGGTCACAGTATTTGGCACCGAATTATCCGGTGCCTTTTGCCGATCAACTGAAACAGCTGGTCGAACTGCATAAGGCGGCCGAATTAGCCATGAAGGACTTGATTATTCGGCTATGGCCCGCCGAGCCGATTCCAAGCAGCTACTTCGGGCTCGTGAGGTGGCTTGTAAGCGCTTGCCCTCGACTTGACGTCATCAAGCGGTCAGTCTGCATAGAAGGTGCACGAATGGCCTTCGCCCGTGCAAAGGTGCACCGGGGGAAGATGGATGCTGAGAAGCTGATGACGGAAGGGCCACCCGAATTATATTATGAAAGCGTCCTTAAAGGATCCTCCCTTGCAGCGGAGCTATGCACCAAGGACATTATATTTCCATGAATGCAAATCATGTTGTCCTTTGGAATGTTTAAACAAGGTCATTTATATTATTTGTTGCTTTGTTATATAAAAGTTTATCCTCCTGCGTGGCCGTTGTATGTATTAATCCTGAGAGTTGGCCGATTGCTTAAACCGCTTTACGTAAGAAATGCAGGGGTGTTCGGATAAACCTGATCACTCTTTATCCCAGTTTTGGGTCCTTGAAGGAGGTTTTCAACTGTGAACAAGGCAATCGGACTATAAGGCTTTATCACTCTCACTTAGCCACAAGAGCTTTAGGAAGGTAGGCACAACCCCTGGTGTTCGGAAGACCGCACGGGGGGCTCTATAAGCACCTGATCGAAAGAGAAACCGATCCATCACACGCTGCATTGGTTATGGCATTATGCGGAAGAAATCCTTAAAGATTTTTTAACCTTCTCGGACAGCTCACCAGCTCTCATTTGTATCATGACGATCGGTTTTGACTTTCTCTCGAGGTGCTCGTCATGCGGAAGAACCGGACACAATTGCAGTAGTTCTCCCAGTGCTACCTTAGCCGATATAGCGGAACGTAAGGTACCAAAACATGGGAGCCGGGCAAACCCAACTATTGACCCAAGACATGATTCGGAGCTGATGCATATAATGCTATAGGTTCTGGGTTCTGAACTTCCGCGAAGGTGTTCGGACTTTATTATTGTGTTATGCGTAATACGAAGCCCCTAGCATATTTTTAAGGCATATCGCTGTATACGGATGCCACTTGACAAAATAATTTCAATAAGAAATAACAGCAGGTAAGCATCATGTAAATCCACATGTTGTATTTAAATAGTACGTCTATGCGTATGAGTACAGGTAATGTGATAAAAAAGGAATATGACCGCGGAACCTGCTGAGACCGGGGGGAAGAAGCTGAGTCCGGATTCGGAGTATAGCCGGATGGTCATTGCGGGGAATGTCTAAGGATTCCCCTGCGCTTTCAAGCTGCCTCCGTATCACCCGTCCTGGTCTGCGCAAAGATGAACCTGCGAAGGAAATGTAAGAAATGTTTGCGTGCCGGAGAGCGGTTGAGCCGCCGAGTGCGGCCTGTCTTGGCCTTCGCCGGAGCGTTTAATCAAGCTCTGGACGAGTCGGTCTATCCTTCTGTGAAGTAGTTCGGAGTCCCTTGACGGTGTCCGGGAGCCTGGACGTCGACTCGAGGTTCGGCTGCAAGGTGCGGCTCGTTGCTTCTGCTGTGAAGGCGGTGGTGCCATTAACCGTGATGACGCTTCGTGGACCGGGCATCTTGAGCTTACGGTAGGCATAATGTGGCACCGCGTTGAATCGAGCGAACGCGGTTCATCCGAGCAGTGCCTGATAATCACTACGGAAAGGGACGATTTTGAAGATTAACTCTTTGGTACGGTAATTTTCTGTTGATCCAAAGACTACCTCAAGGGCAATGGAGCCAGCTGGCTTCCACTCCTGGTATAATGCCTGTGAAAGTGGCTTTAGTGGGTTTGATCGATGAATGATCGATGCCCATTTTGCGCACTGTGTCCTGGTAAAGCAGATTTAGACAGCTGCCTCCGTCCATAAGGACTCATGTGAGGCGGAACCCGTCAATTATTAGGTCGAGGACTAGTGCGGTTGGATTGCCCTAATTGGGGTTAACCGGACGATCCATGCGGTTGAAGGTGACTGCCCCTAGTTTATATTGTGGGATGACTAGTTCCGTTAAGTCGGCATCCCTAAGGGTGCGTGTCCGGTCCGAGTTGGGATTTTGAGTGGTGTTTACCACATTCACCGATTGAATATGCGGGGGGAATTTCTTTTGCCTTCCCGTGTTCGGTGATCTGGGCTCTTCGCCGCCATCATCGCTTTGAGACCCCCCCCCCCTTCTCCATGTTTGGCGCTTGCCTTGCCGGCTTGTTTGAAGACCCAGCATTCTCTGTTGGTATGGGTGGCTAGCGTTCCTGGGGTGCCATGAATTTCGCAATAGCAATCGAGTATATGGTCCAGACTGGATGGACCCGAATTGTTATTTTTGAGTGGCCCTTTCCGCTGACCAGTCTTTGAGCCCCTAAACCCGGCATTGACTGCCGTCTCTTCGGCGTTTTCACCATATTTGCGGCGCTTGTGTTTGTTGCGTCATGGTTTGCCGTTGCTATCCCTGGCTTTTGGTGTGCCAGGTTTGCTTGCTGTATTGTTACTACGAGCCAACCAGCTATCTTCGCCCACGCAAAAGCGGGTCATAAGTGTCATGAGGGTTGCCATGGATTTTGGCTTCTCTTGACCAAGGTGCCGGGCGAGCCATTCGTCATGGATTTTATGCTGAAATGCCGCTAAGGCCTCTGCATCCGGACAGTTGACAATTTGGTTCTTCTTAGTTAGGAACCGGGTCCAGAATTTCCTGGCCGATTCCCCTGGCTGCTGAGTTATATGACTTAAATCGTCGGCATCCGGCGGTCGCACATAAGTGCCTTGGAAATTATCCAGGAATGCATCTGCCAGGCTCTCCCAATTTCCGATGGAGTTTGCCGGCAAGCTATTGAGCCAATGCCGAGCCGGCCCTTTGAGCTTTAGCAGGAGGTACTTGATGGCATGTAAATCATCCCCGCGGGCCATGTGAATGTGGAGGAAGAAGTCTTCTATCCATACCGCGGGGTATGTGGTGCCATCATATGATTCAATGTTTACGGATTTAAACCCTTCTGGGAATTCGTGATCCATTACTTCATCGGTCAAGCATAGGGGGTGTGCGGCGCCTCGGTGCTGGGCTATATCACGACGCAGTTCATACGAGTCTTGTCTGCTGTATTTTGCCCAGCCGGATTTGCTTTTAGTATATCTGGCGTGACGGCCATCGTCCCACGTTGGGGCGTGCCCCCGTGATCCATAGATCGATCTCGCATGTCCTGCTTTGTTTTCCAATACGTCTCGCAGGTCCCACGTGTTGCCCCGGGCCTTGGGATTTTTGTTTGAATGGCGGCGGGGTGCGGGCTGGACTTCGGGCTGGTATGCCCCTCAGTCTTGGCCACGAGGTGGTCGATCAGCCGCATCATACGCTGGTGATGTAGGTTTCAATGCTTCCTCCTCGAGTTGGGGTAGCAACCTGCACTTTGGGTAACTCTTGGTTGGGCGCTCGAGTTTGTATTCCTCGGCCGCTAGGACTTCAGTCCATCTGTCCGCTAGCAGATCTTGATCAGCTCAAAGCTGTTGTTGCTTTTTCTTCAGGCTGTTTGTTGTGGCTATAAGCCGGCGCTTGAAGCGCTCCTGCTCGACGGGATCCTCAGGCACGATAAATTCTTCGTCGCCGAGGCTCACTTCGTCTTCGGAGAGAGGCATGTAATTGTCATCCTCTGATTCTCCGTCTGCTGCCTGTTCTGGAGGGCTAGCTTGTTCATCCTCCCGCTCAAGATCTGGCTGGAGGGGATTGTCATTGTCTTTGGCACTATCCGGAGCTTATTGTCTCCTGGGCCGGTATCGCTGTTATGGCGGGACTTAAATGGCGCCCGGCCAGCGTCGGTGCTTGGATTGCTGCTTGGAGGGATTATCCTCCGTTGTCTTATCGCCATTCCCCCCTTTGGGGGTGTCCACCATGTATATATCGTATGATGGGGTGGCAGTCCAGCATACAATGGCGGTGGTTCCTATTAAATCTCCTGCATCGTCGTCCATACCGTCGATGTCTTCGGAGCCGAAATCGAGCATGTTGGTTAGATCGTCGACAGTGGCTACTAAGTGGGTGGTGGGTGGGGAGCGAATTTCTTCGTCGTCTGCATCCCATTCTAGCCTGACATAGTTCGGCCAAGATTCTCCGGATAAGGAGAGAGACTTTAATGATTTTAGCACATCGCCAAATGGCGAGTGCTGAAAGATATCCGCGGAGGTGAACTCCATGATCGGCGCCCAATCAGATTCGATAGGCATGGATGCAGGCGGTTCGAGGCCTGTGGCCGGGGATAAATCGAGGATCCAACGGCACAGCTCCCGTGAGGGGTGAAGTGAGTATTCGGCTCTATCGCCACTGAGTGTGTGACCTCCGAGGTGGGGTCCATCCATCCGTCCTCGGACGGCATAATCGACTCCGGATCTAGGGACGGAGTAGGCACAGGTGTGATCTCACGGACACCGTCCAGCGGCAGAGCTAAGTCGTGCTCGTCGTGACTGTGTGGCGCACCTGATACATGCTCGAATCCATCAAAGATCAAGTCTCCGCGGATATCGGCGGTATAGTTCAAGTTTCCAAACTTGACTTAATGGCCAGGGGCGTAGCTCTCGATCTGATCCAGATGGCCAAGCGAGTTGGCCCGCAATGCGAAGCCGCCGAACATGAAGATCTGTCCGGGGAGGAAAACCTCACCCTGGATCGCATCGTCACTGATGATCGAAGGGGCCATCTAGCCTTACGGTGACGGCACAGTGGAACTCTCAATGAAAGCACCAATGTCGGTGTCAAAACCGGCGGATTTCGGGTAGGGGGTACCGAACTGTGCGTCTAAGGCGGATGGTAACAGGAGGTGGGGACACGATGTTTACCCAGGTTCGGGCCCTCTTGATGGATGTAATACCCTACTTCCTGCTTGATTGATCTTGATGATATGAGTATTACAAGAGTTGATCTACCACGAGATCATAGAGGATAAACCCTAGAAGCTAGCCTATGGTATGATTGTTGTTGTCCTATGGACTAAACCCTCCGGTTTATATAGACACCGGAGGGCTAGGGTTACAGAGTCGGTTACAAGGGAGGAGATCTACATATCCGTATTGCCAAGCTTTCCTTCCACGCCAAGGAGAGTCCCATCCGGACGCGGGACGAAGTCTTCAATCTTGTATCTTCATAGTCCAACAGTCCGGCCAAAGGATATAGTCCGGCTGTCCGAGGACCCCCTAATCCGGGACCCCCTAATCCGGGACTCCCTTAATGGGAAAGCTCCCAACAAGCAAAAGAAGAACGAGAAATCTTTTTAGGTTTTCTTTTAATTACTACTACTACAGGCATGGAAAGTAAACTAGCTAAAAGCTACAACTATTTTTTTTGTTTTTTCTTAAGGATTTTCAAACACACAAGAAGAAGGCTTAGAAAAGAAAATAAACTATCATGGATAGTACAATGAAAAAGTATGAGCACCGACAACTGGCATGAGTGTGTGAACATGAATGTAATGTCGGTGAGAAATACGTACTCCCCCAAGCTTAGGCTTTTGGCCTAACTTGGTCTATGGCCACTACTGGCCTGGCGGATATCTAAAGTCATAGCTGGGGTTGTACTGAGATGCAGCAGCTACTGCCTAAAGAGCTGCAGCTTGGAGGCGAGCTGCCTTCGTCCTCCTCTCATACTTATTCGCCTCCTCCCTGGTTATAACATATCTCCTTTTTGCCTGAAAGTTAAAGAAAGTAGGAGCAGGGAGGGAAACATGGACAGTGCGCTGTTTGTCAAAGATTAGTCGGTACTGGAGGAAATGTTCATTACCCTTAAGAAACTGATGGCGAACCATAGCACTATAATCTAGATAAGCAGGAGGCAACTCCATATCATTTCCATGTATGGGTACACCAAGATAATTAGCTACACGAGTTGCATAAATTCCACCAAACAAATCTCCACTTGTACCATTAAGATGCAACCTTCATGCAACAATGGCCCCCAAGTTATATTGTTTATTACTTAATACCACACTCTTGAGGACACTAAGATCTGGAACGCACACGTGACAAGCCTCTTCTTTACCGTTAATGCATCTACCTATAAAGAGAGCAAAATAATGTATGGAAGCGAAATGAATGCTCCTTATGGTAGATTGTGTGATTCCTCTATATTCCCCCACAGTGATACTAGCAAGAAAGTCTTTATATTCAGATTTGCGAGGTTCACTAACATTGCCCCACTGCGGGAGTTTACAAGCAGTATTAAAATCTTCTAGGTCCATGGTATATGATTTATCATAAAGATCAAATAAAATAGTGTGATAATTGCGCGAGGATGTATATTTAAACCTCCTCACAAAGGAATCAGTTAGGTAGTGGTACTGTAGGCACTTATCTGACACGAAGTCCTCAAGATCAGCATTACGCACATACGCGTCAAATTCATCATTGATGCCTGCCAGGACCATAAACTCCTCTAACGGCCATTCACAAGGCTGCACTTGAGCTTCCCTCGGTGGTTCATCATCCGGATCACGTATCGCGAGCCTTGGTCCTTGCTTCCTTAAGGAACGACCTTCGTACATTTTCCTATGCATTTTTCTTTCTCTAAAAAATTTCTGAAATTTTAGTGACTCAAAATAAAAGTGCCCAGGGGTGCCTAGAGTCTATATCATGCATTAAAACTACTCCCATTGGTGCCTAGAGTCTATATCATGCATTAAAACTACTTTTGACCATATAAATTTGACATGCAAGCTCAAGAACAGGGTCACCTTGGCAACAAAATTTTGCAATAAATAAAGCACTAGAACAAAAACTAATTGGACCTTTGGAGGAGTCACATACCGAAGAACAATCCCCCAAAACAGTTGTGTGAATGGAGCTTTGAGCAAAGAGATCGAAAATGGCAGCAAGATGAGCTAGAACACGGGTTTGAGCTATGGGATGATTTTTTTCTGGAGCAAGACGAAGTGAGTGGGTGCTGGAATAAGTGGAGGGGTCCACATGGGGCCCACGAGGCAGGGGGCGTGCCCCAGGGGGGTGGGCGCGCCCTGTGCCCTCATGGCCAAATGGTGGGCCCCCTAGTGCGTCCTTAGTGCCACAAATTCTTAAATATTCTACAAAAAATCATATTTCATTTTCAGGACATTTGGAGAACTTTTGTTTTTGGGGTATTTTTATTGCAAGGATAATTCAGAAAATAGACAGAAAATACTGCTTTATATAATCTAATAAAATAAAGTAAAAGGAGGGTACAGAGAGTTGTGCTTTCTAATTTCATCCATCTCGTGCTCATCAAAAGGAATCCACTAACAAGGTTGATCAAGCCTTGTTAACAAACTCTTTCCGAATAACATGAAACCGGAGAATTTTCGAATAACACTAGGTTACCTCAACGGGGATATGCATGTCCCCAACAATAAGATATCATATTTCTTCTTGACAGTAGGAAGAGGGAATTCAAAACCTCCAATAGTAATCATTGAAATTTTTCCAATAGAATTGATACTGTGGACTTGAGCTTGTTTCCTCGGGAAGTGTACCGTATGCTCATTACCATTAACATGAAAAGTGACATTGCCTTTGTTGCAATCAATAACAGCCCCTGCAGTATTCAAAAAGGGTCTACCAAGTATAATTGACATACTATCGTCCTCGGGAATATCAAGAATAACAAAGTCCATTAAAATAGTAACGTTTGCAACCACAACAGGCACATCCTCACAAATACCGACAGGTATAGCAGTTGATTTATCGGCCATTTGCAAAGATATTTCAGTATGTGTCAACTTATTCAAATCAATTCTATGATATAAGAGAGAGGCATAACACTAACACCGGCTCCAAGATCACATAAAGCAGTTTTAGCATAGCTTCTTTTATGGAGCATGGTATAGTTGGTACTCCTAGATCTCCTAGTTTCTTTGGTATTCCACCTTTAAAAGTATAATTGGCAAGCATGGCGGAAATTTCAGCTTCCGGTATCTTTCTTTTATTTGTAACAATATCTTTCATATACTTAGCATAAGGATTCATTTTAAGCATATCAGTCAAATGAATACGCAAAAAGATAGGTCTAATCATTTCAGCAAAGCACTCAAAATCCTCATCATCCTTTTTCTTGGATGGTTTAGGAGGAAAAGGCATGGGTTTCTGAACCCATGGTTCTCTTTCTTTACCGTGCTTCCTAGCAAAGAAGTCTCTCTTATCATACCATTGATTCTTTGATTGTGGGTTATCAAGATCAATAGTAGGTTCAATCTCTACATCATTGTTATTGCTAGGTTGAGCATCAACATGAACATCATCATTATCACTAGGTTCATGTTCATTACCAGATTGTGTTTGACATCGAAATAGAAATATCATTGGGATTCTCGGTGTGTCAACAACAGGTTCACTAGAAGCATGCAAAGTCCTATCATTTTTCTTTTTCTTCTTCTTAGAAGGACTAGGTGCATCAACATTAGTTCTCTGAGAATCTTGCTCAACTCTCTTAGGGTGGCCCTCATGATACAAAGGTTTCTGAGTCATTCTACCCCCTCTAGTCAGAACTCTAACATCATTATCATTTTTCTTATTATTTAGTTCATTGAGCAAATCATCTTGTGCTTTAAGCACTTGTTCTACCTGAGTGGTAACCATAGAAGCATGTTTAGTAATAAGTTTAAGGTCACCTTTAACTCTAGACATATAATCACTCAAGAGTTCAACCATATAAGCATTACGTTTCAATTGTCTACCAACATAAGCATTGAAGTTTGCTTGTTTAACAATAAAATTATCAAACTCGTCCAAGCATTGGCTAGCAGACATATTACAAGGAATATCACCTTCATCAAATCCATAGAGAGAATTTACCTTTACTACCTGTGTCGGGTTATTAAGACCATGTATTTCTTCAATAGGTGCTAAATTCTTAACATCTTCAGCTTTAATACCCATTTCTTTCATAGATTTCTTTGCCTCTTGCATATCTTCAGGACTGAGAAATAGAATACCCCTTTTCTTCGGAGTTAGCTTAGGAGTTGGTTCAGGAAGTGTCCAATCATTATTGTTCCTCAATATATTATTCAATAGCAATTCAGCTTGCTCAACAGTTCTTTCCCTGAAAACACAACCAGCACAACTATCCAGGTGGTCTCTGGAAGCATCGGTTAGTCCATTATTAAAGATACCAAGTATTTCATTTTTCTTGAGAGGATGATCAGGAAAAGCATTAAGTAATCGGAGAAGCCTCCCCCAAGCTTGTAGGAGACTCTCTCCTTCAATTTGCACAAAATTATATATTTCCCTTAAAGCAGCTTGTTTCTTATGAGCGGGGAAATATTTAGCAGAGAAGTAATAAATCATATCACAGGGACTACGCACACAACCAGGAGCAAGAGAATTAAACCATGTTTTAGCATCACCCTTTAATGAGAACAGCAATAACTTAAGGATATAGTAGTAACAAATTTTTTCCTCATGAGTGAATAGGGTGGCTATATCATTCAATTTAGTAAGATGAGCCACAGCAGTTTCAGATTCATAACCATAAAAAGGATCGGATTCAACCAAAGTAATTAACTCAGGATCGACAGAGAAATCATAATCCTTATCAGAAATGCAGATAGGTTAAGTAGCAAAAGCAGGGTCATATTTCATTCTAGCATTCAAAGACTTTTCTTTCAGCTTAGCTAACATTTTCTTAAGATCATATCTATCTTTGCAAGCAAAAAGGTCTCTAGCAGTTTCTTCATCCATAACATAACCCTCAGGCACATCAGGCAATCCATATCTAGGGGGAGAATCTTCATCATCACTTTCATCATTATTATCTGTTTCAATAATTTCATCCTCTCTAACCCTAGCAAGTTGTTCATCAAGAAATTCACCTAACCGCACAGTATTATCAAGCATAGAAGTAGTTTCATCATAAGCATCATGCATAGCAGAAGTGGCATCATCAATAACATGCGACATATCAGAATCAACAGGTGTAGGTGTCACAAATTTACTCATAACAGAAGGTGAATCAAGTGCAGAGCTAGATGGCAGTTCCTTACCTCCCCTCTTAGTTGAGGGAAAAATCTTGGTTCTTTCATCTTTCAAGTTCCTCATAGTGATCAACAGATATAAATCCAAAGTGACTCAAAGAGCTATGCTCCCCGTCAACGGCGCCAGAAAATAGTCTTGATAACCCACAAGTATAGGGGATCGCAACAGTTTTTGAGGGTAGAGTATTCAACCCAAATGTATTGATTTGACACAAGGGGAGCCAAAGAATACTCTCAAGTATTAGTAGTTGAGTTTTCAATTCAACCACACCTGAAATACTTAATATCTGTAACAAAGTAGTTAGTAGCAAAGTAGTATGGAAATGTAGATAGCTTGGTGGCAAAAGTAACTTGATGGCAGTTTTGTAGCAATAAATAAAGGCAACGGAGAAGTAACTAAGCAAAGATCAATATGTGAAAAGCTCGTAGGCAATGGATCAATGATGGATAATTATGTCGGATGCGACTCCTCATGCAACAGTTATAACATAGTGTGACACAGAACTAGCTCCAGTTCATCAATGTAATGTAGGCATGTATTCCGAATATAGTCATACGTGCTTATGGAAAAGAACTTGCATGACATCTTTTGTCCTACCCTCCCATGGCAGCGGGGTCCTATTGAAACTAAGGGATATGAAGGCCTCCTTTTAATATTGTACGGGACCAAAGCATTAACACTTAGTGAATACATGAACTCCTCAAACTACGGTCATCACCGGGAGTGGTCCCGATTATTGTCACTTGAGGTTGCGGATCATAACACATAGTAGGTGACTATTGACTTGCAAGATAGGATCAAGAACTCACATATATTCATGAAAACATAATAGGTTCAGATCTGAAATCATGGCACTCAGGCCCTAGTGACAAGCATTAAGCATAGCAAAGTCATAGCAACATCAATCTTAGAACATAATGGATACTAGGGATCAAACCCTAACAAAACTAACTTGATTACATGGTAAATCTCATCCAACCCATCACCATCCAGCAAGCCTACGATTAGATTACTCACGCACGGCGGTGAGCATCATGAAATTGGTGATGGAGGATGGCTAATGATGACGATGGCGACGGATTCCCCTCTCCAGAGCCCCAAACGGACTCCAGATCAGCCCTCCCGAGGAAGATTAGGGCTTGGCGGCGGCTCCGTATCGTAAAACGCGATGAATCCTTCTCTCTGATTTTTTTCACCTCGAAAGTGAATATATGGAGTTGGGGTTGAGGTTGGTGGAGTCCCAGGGGGCCCACGAGGCAGGGGGCACGCCCTTCACCCTCGTGGACAGGGTGTGGGCCCCCTGATGCTGATTCTTTCGCCAATATTTTTCATTAATTCCAAAACGTGTCTCCGTGGATTTTCAGGTCATTCCGAGAACTTTTGTTTCTACACAAAAATAACAACATGGCAGTTCTGCTGAAAACAGCGTCAGTCCGGGTTAGTTCCATTCAAATCATGCAAGTTAGAGCCTAGAACAAGGGCAAAAGTGTTTGGAAAAGTAGATACGTTGGAGGCGTGTCGGTGTGAGCAGGCGGTGCGCGTGGAGGCGGAGGGTGCTGGGTGGGCGGGCGGTGGGCCGGGGAGGTGGGGCATGGGGGCGGAGGCGGCGCCAGGGCTACGGGGTGCCGGTGTGGGTGGGCGGCTAGCCGGGGAGATTGGGCGTGGGGGGCGGCGGCGTGGTCGGGAGGTCAAGGTCTTTGTGGGTGAGAGAGAGAGAGAGAGAGAGAGAAAGAGAGAGAGAGAAAGAGGAGGTGGGGTGGCCTTTAGAGCCGTTAGGGTGAAACCTCTTTGTCGTCTTCTAGTGGATGGCAAAGATGCTCTGCCGTCTGCTAGCGGATGGAAAAGAGGTTGGGGGTGGGTCGTTGCAGCGCTGGCCTCCACTGGAACCCACCCACCTCTTTGTCGTGTGCTAGCGGACGACAAAGAATTGGCTGATGGCAAACATAATCTTTGCCATCAGCCATTTCTTTGTCGTCTGTTTTTCCCAAGCAGGTGCCAAAGACCTTCTTTGCTGCCAGCTAGCAGACGGCAAAGAAATGGCTGATGACAAATCCTCTGATTCCAGTAGTGCTTCGCTCTTGAAAATCAGTCATAATGAAGCCTTTGTCAAGATAATCATTGAGTTCTTGGAGGTTCACAGTCAGAAGTTGCTTTTCTATGAAGAACTTGCGAACAAAGTTCGAGAGTCTTTTCTTATTTTCATCGGCTATCAGATGCACCAACCTGGTACGAATGTTGATGAGATTAATCTCATTTGCAAGGTGCTCTTTTTAATGCCGATCATCAGCAATATGATGCAGAATCAACTGTGTTGTTCGCATGCTGACTTCCAACTGAGATGGCAGCTGAGAGATTGGCATTCACACATGCTGAGGAAGTCGAGGACCATCAAAAGTTTGGTAATAATCATTAGGGGACAATGATGGTTTTCTCGAGGAAAATTCTTCCATAGCTTTCACTGTGTCACGCACAGGGGGAATGAAACTTTTGTGGTTGGCCTTGGCAAGATAGACAGTCCTCATGGCATGACCTATAACTTTTGAAATCCAAGGAGCATAGATCTTGATGCAGAATGGAATCCGAGCAGCATCTTGGAGAATGCGAAGAAAAATGTCTTCAACATCAAATATGTATCGTTCGGAGATAGCATAGATGGCATTCCAAAGGATATCAGAGATTGACTTGTCAGCATTGCATATGTGAGCATATGATAGAGAGTCTGATTCTCGAATGTTAGTGTTCCGGAAGTGGAGGACCAGAATAATCTCGAATCTACTCTTTATCCATAGTGCACTTGAGATCTTCATCAGAGATAACATCAATGCAATGCATCTTGAATTTCATTGTTACCATGCTCAAAACGAGGGAAATGGAAGTGCGAGGTAAAATCAATTGCGGTGCACCTCATCCTTTTTCCTCCAGTCATCCATTAAAAGATCCACTTTGAGCTATCATTCTCATCACCAGAGATATAAAGTGTCACATAGAACTAAAGAATAATCTTTCAATTCCAAGGATGCCCGAATTCAAACACTTTAGTGAGGCAGAAATCATCCAAGTCTTGAAGCAATTGATTAAAGCGGCCAATATTCTCAGCGCGGGGATATTGGGAAATTTGTGAGAGAAAATATTCTTGTTGTCATAGAGCACACGAGGGTAATAGATATCCTATCCTTGGTCCAGAAGCGAGGGGAATCAGAAGTGCGAGGACTATCATGGGGGCTATTCTGAAAGAACTTTGGATGTGTATGCCTATTGAACAGAGGGCCTTTAGCACCAGCACCCACTTAAAATATAGGCAACTCCTCTCGAAGATTTGGATGGTTGAGTTCTTCTTCGGGAGAAAGACATCACCATACACAATGGAGCGAGGGTGAAGTTCAGAATGGGATCAACAGGCAGATGGACTAGGTTCAGCAGCACGGGCATTGGTATCAATTGTTAACTAAAGCATCGACGGAGCAAAGACCACAATTGGAGGAGCTACTGGTGCAGTAGGTTGAGCTTTGGAAACCACTGGAGCGGATTCCTTCTCAGAAAGTGGTGTTTGTTGTTGTGGTCGACCACCAGCGGTTCTGAAAAGATTGGAGCTGTAGGAGGAGGAGCAAAAATTTCAGAACGAATGAGTTCACCTTCCTCATGAGCAGACTTAGTGGGAGATGTTGAATGACCAAATGAAGCCACAGGCACTTATTTAGTCGGCCTTGGTGAAGGTTGAGCTTCGGATGGCTGAGCAGGTTGATCCGAGCGAATGACAGGCTCAGGCGTCTTTTATTTTGTGGGAGGAGCGGGACTTGAGGGCCGATCATCATGTTGTGCAGACGGAACTGGCTTGCGAGAAGTTTTCTTTCTTTGCTTACTCTTTTGTTGAGCAACATGATCGATGTGACCCTTGACCAGATCATTGTAGCCAGTCACTTGAGCCCGATGCTCATCATAGATCTTGCGAACGATTATTGATGTCTACTACACAACTTATTCTTGTAGACTCATGTTGGGCCCCCAAACACGGAGTTGTAGGACAGCAACAAATTTCCCTCAAGTGGATGACCTAAGGTTTATCAATCCGTGGGAGGCATAGGATGAACATGGTCTCTCTCAAACAACCCTGCAATCAAATACAAGAAATCTCTTATGTCCCCAACACACCCAATACAATGGTAAATTGTATAGGTGCACTAGTTCGTCGAAGAGATGGTGATACAAGTGTACTATGGATAGTAGATATAGCTTTTTGTAATCTGAAAATATAAAACAGTATGGTAGCAAGTAACAAAAGGGAGCACAAACAGTATTGCAATGCTTGAAAACAAGGTCTAGGGTTCATAGTTTCTCTAGTGCAATCTCTCAACAGTGCTAACATAATTGAATCATATGACAATCCCTCAACATGCGACAAAGAATCACTCAAAAGATTCTATCGGAGAACATAGTACGAAAACATGTATCAACCCCTGTGCAAGATTCCCCAATGTCATGAAATTTGCAAGTTGAATGCCAAAACATATATTAAGTGACTAAATATAACACCCCATTGTCACCATGGGTATCCATATGCAAAACATACATCAAGTGTTCTCAAATCCAAAATATTCAATCCAACATAATGAAACCTCAAAGAGCAAGACTCAATTCATCACAACAAGAGATAGAGAGGGAAAACACCATATGAATTGACTATATTAACAAAGGTCATGGTTACATCAAGATCGTGTTGAATCAAGAAAACGAGAGAGAGAGAGATCAAACAGATAGCTACTGGAACATACCCTCAACCCGGGGGTGAACTACTCCCTGCTACTCATGGAGACCGCAGGGATGATGAAGATGGCCTCCTGTGATAATTTCCCCCTCCAGCAGGGTGCCAGAACAAGGCTCCGGATGAGATCACTTCGGCATAGAGGCTTGTGGCGGTGGAACAACTCATCTAGGTCAAGTTTCGGGGTTTTGGAATTTATAGGAATTTTGGGCGTCAGTTTCACGTCAGGGGGGCCACGAGGGAGCGACAAGCTCGAGGGGGTGCCCCCCTAGGCTTGCCATACCCTCGTGGCTCTTCTGGCACTTCCTCGAAGCTTCAGGGGTCTTTTTTGTCCATAAAAAATCACCATAAATTTTCAACCCATTTCGAGAACTTTTATTTCTGCACAAAAAACAACACCACGGTAGTTCTACTGAAAACAGCGTCAGTCCGGGTTAGTTCCATTCAAGTCGTACCAAAACCATGTAAAATTGTTGTAAACATGGCATGAATACTTCATAAAGTATAGATACGTTGGAGACGTATCAATTGTATCTAGATCCGAGTGAAAACCCAATCGCCGATGACGATGCATAGTCATTGTACGATTAACATCCTTGAAAGAATTTTATAGATCATGAATGATAAATTTTGAAGGGGCATATTTCATTCGATCATCTAAATCAAGTAGCTCAGCAGACAGGGTGTTGATTTCAACAGCGTATTCTCTCATATAATTGTCAAGGGATCCTGCGTGAGAAATGACCTCACCTGGAATGGGCAAGGATGCCACTTCTCCATCGATTGGATTGTTCACAAATTTGTCCAGTTGCTCCATAATAAACATGTGATTGTAATAGTGAGGAGATGCAGTTGATACATGAACAGGAGCAGAATGGATTTCAACTTGCTCGGATGGAGGCATTGAAGCCAAAGGCTGAGTCAGGGTAGGAGCAAATTTTGCAGATTTCGGAGCATGGTCAGTTTGAGCTTGCGGAGCATTTTGATCGATCGGAGCTCCCTTGATTTTCTTCAGAGCGGGCTTTGGAATGATTTTACCTGGTTTGACAAATTTCACAGGTGCATCAACAACCAAATCCTTCAAATCAATAGCATCTAGATGAGGAGTGGTGTTGATAACAATGCTTTTCTTTGGTGGCGCTTGATGAACAACTTGAGTTCGATGATCAGGCAGCACTGTGAAAGTGGTGATATTGACTTGTTCACTCAGAGCTGCAACTTCTTCTTTTTAGACAGGAGGATCATTTGCATCCAAGGGATCACTCATGCCATATTCATCAACGGGTGGAGCCTTCTTTTTCTTCGTTGCACTCTTTCATTTCGAAGCAGATCTAGGATCATGCTTGCGTTTAGTGCGCCCTTCAGATTTTTTCCTTCAGCCTTTTTCTTCTCGTCATCATCTTTGAGAAGGCGAAGGTTTTCAGCTTCTTTAAGCTTCTTCTTCTTGGGCTGCTTGCGCGCTTGATGACATTTTGTTGACGCTTAAGAAGTTCATCGGGATAGTCAGTAGGTGTGTGCAGCGATGATTCATCAGCATCTGGTGGAGGAGGAGGTCTTGCTTCAGGACCCTGGTGAGGTATGAGAGAAATCTCCCGGCAGTCACGCCATGGAGGATCAAAAAAAAGTTCTGAGCAAACTGAGGGTGAATAAACTTGTAGTTGAACATCTTGCGCACCCAATGAAGCCGAATCTTTTGCAGAAGCAGATCCCGGTCATTCTTGGTTTCTCCTTCGAAGTATTGTATTTGTCATGAGATATATATTCTGCATTGTTGTGTATGGCTGGCAACCACCCTTTCTCTTCTTCTTCGGAGCAGTCTCTTCTTTCTTGTTGTTCAGATCATAAGTTTTCTTTCGCTTGCTTGAGGAGGGGCCCATCGTTGGGCCCTTTGCATTTGGTGCCTTTAATTCATCTGTGGTACCCAATAACGTATCTTCTTCTCTGTCAGTGTGACCCACTAGTTGGGTGGAATCTTCAACAGACTGCATTTTCCTATCAATAAGAGTAGATACGAGGGAAAAGGGGTAGGGTTACGAATGCACACAGGAGGATTTTGAAGGGAAAACATTTTTCTAAGATGTAGGAGTAGACTTTGAGTAAAGTTTTGAATTAAGGAAATGACTAGTTTGAACTAGTGTATTGAAAGATACTAGATATCAGACTAAAAGGAGCGATGAACAACTACAAACCGCATCCAAAGATTTTACATAGTGGTGAAGATCTGATAAATATGTTAAATTTTCATGGAAAGTACCATGGATGAACTCAAACAGATAGACGGAAGCACGAGTTTGTGTTGCACATACCCTAGCTTGGTGATGTGCAGTGGCTATGGTGGCACGGGGTGGAGGATCACCCACGACGGTGAGGAAGGACTTTGGCAACCAACTTCCGGTAGCTAAGCGGCGAGGATGATTGGCGACGTCATGCTCGAGGTGGAGTAGTACAGTAAGGGTTTGGAGCAGGGAGATGGTGGACAGACTAAGTGTAAGTGGTGGACGGGGCGGCGCAGTATATATATGCGAGACAAAATAACCGCGTCCGATGAATTTGATCGAACGGCCATAGTCAGAGGACTTCTACGATTCAAGGGCCCATATTTGATGGCAGTTGTTGAATGGCATGTGGTAACCGTCATCAAAGACGTGGTCCTTACTTGGGTGGGAAACCCCAAATTTTGGACGGCTTTTGTGAAAGAAGATAAGGTTCGGACCGAAACCAAATCGTGGTCAAGGACACCAGAAGTTTCGCTCCAGTTGAAATTTGTGCATTCATAATGGATCAACATAGACTGGAAGAGATACACAAGAATGAAAAGTAGTGTCCTGCACATTTCAATCAGTCAAACAAAACACAACAGCCGAACAGAAAGCTGTGAGTGAAACGCATTCGGACAGAAATGCAGCACAGCCAAAAACATTACATAAAAGAAACAAAAGAGACAAAGAAGATGTGGTGGCGTGACCCACCGTATAAGAAGTGTATGTCCCTGCGCGTCGCACAACTCGTAGTGGCACAAAATTAGTCTGGTTCTTCGTTAATGTATTCACTCTCAAAACGAAATTTCACTTTGTCAAAATTTTCAAACACTTCGAGTGTTATGCACCCTTTCCTTCTAAGATGTGGAAGTGTTGGTACGGGTGCCGAGTCCAGCTTACTGCATGTTTGCGAAATCTAGGATATTTATCTCAAACCATAACACACGGAATCTTTTCTCATCGAGAGACTTGGTGAATATATCAGCGAGATTTTGTTTAGTCTTGACGTGGCTGATCATAATATCCTCTCGAGCAACATGATCGCGATGGAAATGATGTATGGTCTCAATATGCTAGTTGCGAGAGTGTTGCACTGGATTGTGTGCAATTTTGATTGCACTCCCATTGTCGCATAATAAAGGAATCTTCTTGACCTTGATGCCATAATCCTTGAGAGTCCGCTTCATCCATAGCAACTGAGTGCAACAAGCACCGGCAACAATATATTCGGCCTCAGCCATAGATAATGACACACGGTTATGCTTCCTTGACATCCAACATACCAAAGATCTACCGAGGAAACGGCATGTGCCTGAAGTAGATTTCATGTCAACCTAGTCACCTACATAATCTGACTGTGAATATTCAATGAGGTCAAAGCGTGCTCCCTCAGGATACCATAAACATAAGGTGAGGGTGTGAACCAAATATCTCCAAATATGCTTTACCGCTTGGTGATGCAATTCTTTCGGTGCAGCTTGAAAGCGAGCACACATACAAACAATCAACATAATGTCACTCTGGATGCACATAAGTAGAGTAAAGAACAAATCATCGAACGATAAGCTTTTTGATTATAATCTTTACCGTACACATCAGCATCAAGATGACCATTCATAGGCATAGGAGTTTTGTAGCCCTTATGGTTGCAATATTGGATTTTTGAACTTCTTCAGGCTGTATCTGAGATACTTCTCTTGAGAGATAAAAATGCCATTCTTCTGTCGACGAATTTGCCGCCCGAGAAAGAACTTAAGTTCATCTATCATTTGTCCGAGTTCCAAGCTGCAAGCTTTGTTAGTACAACCGAATATAATATCATCCACATATATTTGACACACGAATAAATGCGATCAATAGCATGTGTGAACATAGTGGAATCAGTGGATCCAGGCTTGAACCCCTTTGCGAGCAGAAACTTCTTCAGAGTGTCATACCAGGCTCGAGGAGCTTGCTTGAGCCCATATAAAGCCTTTTTCAACCTGAAAACTTTGTTAGGAAATTGTGGATTTTCAAAGCCAGATGGCTATCTAACATAGACTTTCTCACCAATTTCAACATAGGAAAGCACTCTTCACATCCATTTGATATAGCAAGATGTCATTGTAATTTGCATATGCAAGAAGAATGCGAACGGCCTCAAGATGGGAAACAGTAGCATAAGTTTCAGAGAAGTATATACCTTCTACCTATGTATACCCTTGAGCAACCAATCATGCATTGTTTCTTACCACAATGCCATCTTCACCTTGCTTGTTTCCGAAGATCCATGGTACCAATGATATTGTGCTTCTTAGGATTCGCTTGATCGACCAATTCCCACACATCATTGAGCTTGAATTACACCAACTATTCTTGCATAGAATTCATCCAATCATGGTCATTCATGGCCTTTTCATACTTGGTAGGTTCTGCCAATGAGACAAAATACAAACTTCCACTATAGTTAGCCAAGCGAGTGCGTGAGCAAGTTGTTGGTTGATAACCTGGATTCTTGAGATCTTCGAGAACTAATGTAGGATCAACTCGATTTTCAACTCGAGGATGAGGATTTCCTTCTGAATGATCATTTCCATCAGTCTCAGCATGTGCATTTGCATTATTATTTCCTTCAGGATTGCCATTCTTCTCGAAATTTTTATTTGGATTGCTGTTAGGGTTCAGACGATTGTTTTGTTTGGCAGTAGCTTGACGTGTTCTTCTTCGAGTTGGAGTATCATCATCGGAGAAGTCCAGTGTATTTTCTTCGACGGGCCTGACAGCTCCAATGGCCATTTGCTGAATACCTTCTGAAATGGGAGGTTCATCTATCACATTTGGCAGGTGCTCCTTTTGAGAGCCATTAGGTTCATCAAATCGCACATTTACAATTTTCATAACTTTCTCGTGATGAGAGTTATAGACCCGATAAGTATGCGAGTTCGAGCAATAACCAAGAAGAAAACCTCCATGTGCTTTAGGTGCAAACTTGGAATTATAATTCATGTCTCGAATGTAACAAGGTGCACCAAAAACACGTAGATAAGAAACATTTCGTTTCTTTCCAGTAATAAGCTCATATGAAGTTTTCTTAAGGAACTTGTGAAGATAAACACGATTCACGACATGGCATGCAGTGTTAATAGCATCAGCCCAGAAATGAATGGGAGTTTTGTAATCAATGAGCATTGTGCTTGCCATCTCAATGATAGTTTTGTTCTTTCGGTCAACAACTCCATTCTGTTGGGGAGTGTATGCCGCAGAGAACTCATGAGAAATACCATTTTCATTGAGAAAGTATTTTATTTTGGTATTTTTGAACTCAGGGCCATTATCACTTCTGACATGCTTAATTCATACGTCATATTCATTCTGAGCTTTCTTTGTGAATCTTTTCAAGATATCATGAGTATAGGTCTTGTCTTTGAGAAAGAATGCCCAAGTATAGCGAGATAAATCATCCACTATAACTAGACCATAATGACTTCCACCGAAGCTGGCATAATTTTGAGGCATGAATAAGTCCATATGAAGAATTTCCAGAGGTCTTGTCGTGGTCATCACAGTCTTGGAAGAATGATCTTTCTTGTCTAATTTCACATCAGGAATGCCACGGAGATGATTTTTCTTCACAAGAGTCTGCAAATTCCTCATACCTGGATGACCATGTCTTCGGTGCCACAGCTAACATTCGATTGCTTTTGCAAGCAAGCAAGTTTGGATAGAGGGACCCTTACAGAAATCCACAATATATAAATCACCTTTTCTATGTCCCTCAAAGACGAAGGAATTGTTAGTGGCCATAAAGACAATCATCAGTGTTCTTGTTCTTGGAGATAGCAATTTTACCTAAACCAATTACCTTCCCCTTGTTGTTTTCGCCAAAAGTAATATACTTCTGAGATGAAGCGGATAAGTTGGGGTCAAAAAACAACGACTTGTCTACGGTCATATGACTAGTGCGTCCACTATCCATAATCCATTCATTGCATGCGGAGACATAGTCCTACATGAGAATCAGATTTTCTTAACCACCTACATCTTTGCAGGTGGGTTCAAAACACATGAGCGAGCAGGATATGATCACATTCTAGAACTAGATGGATTGTTTCTCGAAGAAGTTCAAGCATAATCAAAGGAGTATGCATATAAATTCTTGCCAGACATACGAGTATATAGTGGTTTGACGAGGTATGCATGTATTCATTCTATCGAGCTTTCTCAAGTATGCATCGAGCAATTTCTTCCTGCATTGCTAGTAGCACATTTTTAAGTAAAGACTTGATAGTTTTCTTTGGTATCCAGATGCTTTTTTTGTTGGACCATTCCTGCTATTTGGACCAACACAGCGAGCAAAAACCTCACCATGTTGGTTTTTGAACAATTTATAATTGTCCAAAGAATCATCATATATATGAATATCCAAGAATAGGACAATCATATCCCAATAGTAAAGCGGGTCAAATGTTTTTCTCTTTGCAGGAGAGGGACTCCTGAATTAGGGGGTCTCTGGACAGCCGGACTATATCCTTTGGCCGGACTGTTAGACTATGAAGATACAAGATTGAAGACTTCGTCCCGTGTCCGGATGGGACTCTCCTTGGCATGGAAGGCAAGCTTGGCAATACGGATATGTAGATCTCCTCCCTTGTAACCGACTCTGTGTAACCCTAGCCCCCTCCGGTGTCTATATAAACCGGAGGGTTTAGTTCGTAGGACAATAACAATCATACCATAGGATAGCTTCTAGGGTTTAGCCTCTACGATCTCGTGGTAGATCAACTCTTGTAATACTCATATCATCAAGATCAATCAAGGAGGAAGTAGGGTATTACCTCCATCGAGAGGGCCCAAACCTGGGTAAACATCGTGTCCCCCGCCTCCTGTTACCATCCACCTTAGACGCAAAGTTCGGGACCACCTACCCGAGATCCGCCGGTTTTGACACCGACATTGGTGCTTTCATTGAGAGTTCCACTGTGTTGTCACCATAAGGCTTGATGGATCCTTCGATCGTCGGTAATGATGCGGCCCAGGGTGAGGTTTTCCTCCCTGGACAGATCTTCATATTCGGCGGCTTCGTACTGCAGGCTAACTCGCTTGGCCATCTGGAGCAGATTGAAAGCTACGTCCCTGGCCGTCAGGTCAGATTGAGAAATTTGAACTACACTGCCGACATCCGCGGAGATTTGATCTTCGACAGATTCGAGCCCATGTCAGGTGCGACGCACAATTCATGACGAGCATGATTTAGCTCTGCTGTCGGAATGTGTTCGGGAGATCACACCTGCAACTACTCCGGCCCTCAATCCGGAGCAAATTGCGCCATCCGAGGACGGGTGGATAGACCCCGCCATGGAGGCCGCACTCTCAGTGGCAATAGAGCCGGATACTGACTTCACCCCTTACGAGAGTCGTGTTGCCAAACCACTGGATTCGTCTCCGGTCACAGAGTCCGAGCCGCCTGCGTCCACACCTATCGAATCCGATTGGGCGCCAATCATGGAGTTTACCTCCACGGATATCTTTTAGCACTCGCCTTTCAGCAACATGCTGAATTCGTTAAGGTCTCTCTCCTTGTCAGGAGAACCTTGGCCGAACTATGTCCGACTAGAATGGGATGCGGACAACGAAGAAATTCGCTGCCCACCCACTTAGTAGCCATTGTCGACGACTTAACCGACATGCTCGATTTCGACTCCGAAGACATCGACGGCATGGGCGACGATGCAGGAGAAGAACTGGAACCATCGCCCACAGGGCGCTGGACAGCCACTTCATCACATGACATATACATGGTGGATACACCCAGAGAAAACAATGACGAGGAACGGAAGGAAGCAGCGAAGAACAGCTCCATCGAGAAGCAAACAAAGCATCGGCGTAGGCGCCGCTCCAAATCCCGCCTCGGCAAAAACAGTGATAACAGCGAAAGAGAAACTAACACCCCAGTCGACTCCAGAGGAAACGACGACCACATTGACCCAGCAGCAGAGCAGGATGAACCAGCAACCGGCGAGCATAGTACGGATCCGATGTCCAAACACGGCAACGCCGAGGATAAAGCTCATCAACCTCCCTCCGGAGAGGAAAACAGTCCGGACGAAGATGCAGGCATCATCCCAGAAAGGCACTTGGAACAAGAGAACCTCCACAGAAGCCTTATTGCCACCGCGAGGAGTCTGAGGAAGCAGAAGCAAAGGCTTAAGGCCGCGCATAATACGCTCAATAATAGATGGAACAAAGTGCTCGACAATGAAGAAAAGTATGGTGGTAGTTACCACACAAAGAGCTATCCAAAGCGCAAGCTGTTGCCCAAATTCTACGATGAAGCCTTAGAGCCCACACAGCCAAAAAATAAAACGGCCAACCAGCCGGATCAACCACCTGGTGGCCGCGATAGAGCGGCTAACAAGGCCGCACATAAGTCGGCACACGCTTCACATGACGACTTGCATCAGAAGACCGGCGCGGCCAGATCCATCTATGGATCTTGGAAGCGCGCTCCAACACAAAATCAAAATCGAATACTACAACCGTCCAAACGCCATGATACATCCAAATACAGGGGTGCCGCACACCCCCTATGTTTCACCGATGAGGTGCTGGACCATGAATTTCCAGAAGGATTCAAACCAGTGAACATAGAGGCGTACGACGGAACTACAGACCCTGGGGTCTGGATTGAGGACTTTATCGTCCATATCCATATGCCTCGCGGAGACAATCTTCACGCCATCAAATACTTGCCCCTCAAGCTTAAACGACCAGCTCGACACTGGCTAAAAAGCCTCCCCGAAAACTCAATTGGAAGTTGGGAGGAGCTCGAGGATGCTTTCCGGGCTAATTTTCAAGGGACCTATGCCCGACCTCCGGATGCAGACGATTTAAGTCATATAATACAACAGCCCAGAGAGTCAGCCCGAAAGCTTTGGAACAGGTTTCTCACTAAGAAGAATCAAATCGTCGACTGCCCAGACGTAGAAGCCTTAGTAGCTTTCAAGCACAGCGTCCGAGACGAATGGCTCGCCAGACATCTCAGTCGAGAAAAACCGAGAACAATGCCAGACCTGACAAGCCTCATGACCCGCTTTTGCGCGGGTGAAGATAGCTGGCTCGCCCGTAGTAGCACCAGCGACCCAGGCACATCCGAAGTCAGGGACGGCAACGGAAAACCACGGCGCGGTAAAAGCAAGCGTCAACCAGGTCAGCGGAAAACGCCGGATTTAGGGGCTCTCAACCAGGTCAGCGGAAAAAGCCTTTCAAAGGCAGCAGAGATGGACCATCCAGCCTAAACAAGATTCTAGACAAACTATGTCAGATTCATGGCACCCCCGATAAACCTGCAAATCACACCCATAGAGAATGCTGGGTCTTCAAGTAGGCCGGTAAGCTAAACGCCGAACACAAGGGGAGGGAGACACCAAGCGAAGACGAGGATGAACCTCGCCAGCAAAGCACTGGGGGACAGAAAAAATTCCCACCAGAGGTTAAAACAGTAAACATGATCCACGTGACGAAGAGGAGAAGCAAACATGCACTCCGAGAAACACGCGCCGTAGAGCCCGTCACCCCTAAGTTCAACCCTTGGTTGGCCTGTCCGATCACTTTTGATCGCAGGGATCACCCGGCAAGTATCCGGCACGAAGGATTGGCTGCCTTGGTGTTAGACCCAATAATAAATGGATACCATCTCACAAGAGTCCTTATGGACGGCGGCAGTAGTCTAAATCTGATATATCGGGACACAATCCGCAAAATGGGGATAGACCCGACAAAAATTAGCCATAGTTATACTACCTTTAAGGGAGTAATACCAGGCCCAGAGGCCCGCTGCACGAGCTCTCTATTACTAGAGGTTGTATTCGATTCTCCCGACAACTTCCGAAGCGAAAAGTTAACCTTCGACATCGCTCCATTCCGAAGTGGCTATCAAGCACTACTCGGAAGAGCGGCTTTCGCTCGTTTTAATGCAGTACCGCATTACGCTTCTCTCAAGCTTAAGATGCCCGGTCCACGTGGCATCATCACCATTAGCGGAAACATTGAACGTTCCTTACAAGCGGAAGAGTGTGCGACGGCTTTAATAGCCGAACACTAAATGGCCCCTCCAACCAGAATAAAGGATCGGTCGTCATGACCGCGGACACGGCTAGACGAGTCCGGTGCATTACTAGCTATAATAGCTTAGATAAACCCGAGATAGGTTTGATGGTTATACCCCCATAGATGGCACAAGGGGCTTCCCGCATGTAATCAGGGCTAGTTCGGCTCAACTTGACTTATCTTGAATTTTAATGGTTTATTGAGAATAACCAATTTTTTGGCACGACAACTTTCACTTAAGTTCTTCTCTTTTACAGATGACAATCGTGCCACACCCGTCCAGGATACGGCACAACGGAGATACAGGCGCAGACGTGCAGCAGGGACCCGCTCAAAGGTTTCTTTTTAGATTAAGACCCTACGTAAACCTTTTTTAATTTCTCTTGTTGTTCACATCCTCCGCACACTTAGTATAACCGAGAAGGATGCTGACGTTATTGGCATTTCGCCACGTCAGAGCATTGCACGTACCTGGACACTCGGGGTTCATTATCAAGGGCACTGTTCAGCCAGGCATATGTTATAAAGACCGAATACCTTAGGGAGTGTTCAGCGTCGCGAGTTTGGCCTTATATGCATCAGCTCTGGACCATGTCTTTGGTCAAATGTTGGGTTTGCCCGGCTCCCGTGTTTTGCTACCTTACGTTCCGCTCTATCGGCTAAGGTGGCACTGGGAGAACTACTGCGATTGTGCGCTGGTTCATCCGGATGAGCACCTCAGTAGAGAAAGCCGAAAACTGACTGTCATGATAAAGCGCGAGACTGGTTAACCACTCGATGACTTAGTGGAATCTTCGGGATTCCTCTGCATTAACGAAGGTCCATTTCCCGGTCATGTACGTGCGCGCCCCGTATTCGGACGAGCGCGGAGGCACCAGGGGCTATATTGTAGTCCCACCGTCGAACTCCTATGGCTAAGTGAAAGTGTTAAAGCAATATAGTACGATTGCCTTGTTCGCTGCGCTACCACCTCCTTAATGGACCAAGACGTTGGATCAAGTGTGAATACACATTTTTTGCGAACACCCCCGCTTTATATGCGTGGGGGCTGAAGCCGACGACTGCAAACTTTCAGGTTATATACATATATACATAAACGGCAGCCCAGGAGGCATCATAATACTTTCAGGCAAAAGTATAAACACAGCCTTTATAATTCAATAAAACATTGTTTCTACAATGGGAATACATGTCACTAGAACATAATATTATTTGAGCGCTGAGCCTCTATTGAACGAGCGCCTTCAAGGACTTCTTCAAAGTAGTGCTCGGCAGATACTCGGCCCACGGCCGGACTCTGGGTTGCAATAGCGGTGGCCTCCATCTCCGCCCAGTATGTCTTGACACGGGCAAGTGCCATCCGCGCACCCTCTATGCATGCCGACCTCTTCATAGCGTCGATGCGGCACAGCACCAAGGAACTGTTGCACCAAACTAAAATAACTATTCGTCCTTGGCCCTTCCGGCCACAGATGATCCACAATAGACCTCATGGCAAGCCCGGATAACCTATGGAGCTCGGCCCACTTGGCCATTCGCTCATTCAAGAGCAGCGGACGCACTAGAACATTGAACTGCAACCAGAACAGCTTTTCCACTTCACGATCTTTTTGATACTTGAAGTACTCGGCCGCATCAGCAGCACTAGCTGCCAAATCCGCGTACGCGTCTGCAGAACTCCATAGTTGATCAAGAGGGGCATACTTTGGATCTCCGAACTTCGTCCGCAACAAAAAGGGCTTCCCAGCCGCGATATCTCCAGCTTGACGCAACTCCTCCTTCGCCGCTCTGATTTTAGAGCGGGCTTCCTTGGCTGCTACCATGGCCTTCTCCAGGTCCGTCGCCTTCGCTCGGCTTTCTTTTTCAAGAAGCTGGTAACGGTCGGCGGCATCTTTCAACTCAACGGCCATCTTGGCCATTTTTTCCTTGCTTTCGCAATGCGCAGCCTGTTCGGCTCTCAGCTCTTCGACCGCCTTTAGAGCGGCCGCATCACTACCCCTGGCTCGTTCCTTGGCTCGGGCAAGTTCCGCCCGAAGGTTCTCCACGACGGCAGCTCCATCTACAGTCACAAACATATTAAAGATACTAGCATCATGCTCCTCTTACTATGTCTTAATCACCGGAGAAATCAGATACCCTGTGCCTCGTCGAGCCGCTTGTTGACAAGCACGATGTCGGCATCTGCCGCATCAAGTTGCCGCTTCAATTTCAAAGAACTCACCAGTTCGGCTAGCCACCGGACCTTCAGCCACCTGCACATGAAGGCGGCCTGATTATTACCTGGGACTATGATCCTCTGTTTTTCACCGTTCTCGAAGGCAACCAGAGTCTCAGGGGCTACTATCTGCATAGGGCACACCTAACGTGTGCGGTACCGTCAAAAACATACACTATTTCACGTACCTCAAAACCTTTCAGCAGACTCATAAAAGCTTCTTGCAACCTGCTTTCGGCGTATGAAATCCTCTAGATCACCGTACCCATTAGCGTATGATGCTCTTCTTAGATAGCCGCTTGCTCCAGAAGATCCTTCAGTGCGTCCGATCTCACACCGGATGGTTCCGGACTCTTTTCTGTTACTCTCCTCAGGAGCTGAATACTGAGGACTTCGGGTGGCTGAGGGATTACCCTCTGGCCTTGGCGGATCAGGAGAAACCCTTCACGACGACACTTCAGCGTCGCCCGCCTCATGAGGTGGGGTGGCTTGGGGAGGTGTTTTGCTCTCCATCATCTCCGGAAGAAGATCCCCCGAAGATGAACTCTGTCGAGAAGGGCTACAATCCGAACTACAAGATATATGCTTCGGTTATTGTCCTCAGAGGTAAAGCAGGATATTTTTACTATTAAGTACCTTTTTACTTACAGCTCGGTGGAGGGCTGATCCCCTTGCGGATACTGCGCGGCAAGGGTACCCTCCAAGGCAAAACCCTCTGGCGAAGATTTCTTCCCCCGTTTGGAAACCTTTGTTTCCGGGCCTTCAGAGGTGGTCCTCTTCCTTCCTTGGGGAGAGGGAATTTCAGATTCTTCTCCCCGGTTATCCTCCATCGTGGAGGCGCTTATTCCCCCGGTTTGGATGAATAATGAGTGAGGCCCGCTTTCAGCCTCTTTATTCCCCCCTTTATCCTCCCCTGAGGGCGCCTGATAAGGCGCCGGCTCCTTCTCCGCCAAGATCTTGGATCTGCTGAGCCTTCGGGAAGGGGGGTCGAACACTTGATCATCTTCGCCTTTGTTACCCAATCCTGGTCAAAGAGCGACTTTTCAGAATGATGTTGTGATAAATACAGAGACAGCGTATTCGGCCACGGGATTACTTACTTGGGTTTCTGGGCGATTGCAGCTCAGACCCGCATCCTCGGTGAGGTCCGGACACCTTATTTGTGGTCCCAAGAACAATTTGTACATCTCTTCGAACGCCATGCCGAAGAAGTGCTGAATAGCTCGTGGTCCTTCCGGGTTGAACTCCCACATTCGGAGGGGTCGACGTTTGCAAGGCAGGACCCGACGAACTAGCATGACTTGCATTACCGTGACCAGGCTGACATCTCTCTCGAGGAGATCTCGGATGTGACTTTGCAATATCAGCACATCATTTACTGGCCCCCAGTCCAGCCCCTTGTTGATCCATGACGTCAGTTGTGGTGGGGGGCCCGAGAGAAAGGCAGGGGCGGCCACCCACTTGGTACCCTAGGGAGCTGTGATATAAAACCACTCCTATTGCCATAAACTGGACACCTCCGGGAAGGAACCCTTTGGCCATGGAACATCGGCGCCTTTGCTTATTACGGCACCTCTGCACTCTGCGTGTCATCCCTCAATCATCTTCGGCGTCACATTGAAAGTTTTGAGCCACAGGCCGAAGTGTGGGGTAATGTGGAGGAAGGCTTCACACACGATGATGAACGACGAGATGTGAAGGATGGAATCCGGGGCCAGGTCATGGAAATCCAGCCCGTAATAGAACATGAGCCCCCTAACGAAGGGATCTAGAGCAAGGCCTAGCCCCCGGAGGAAGTGAGAGATGAATACAATGCTCTCGCCGGATTCGGGAGAGGGAATGACCTGCCCTTGAGCGGCCAGCCTGTGCGAGATTTTTCTGGTCAAATACCTGGCCTCTCTTAGCTTCTTGATGTCTTCCTCTGTGACATAGGAAGGCATCCACCGATCTTGAAGGTTGGATCCGGACATGGTTGAAGGTCCGAAGCGCCTGACCTGAGCCTTGGGTGTTGGAACTCGAGGTGGGGGGAAGGATTCGATTGAGTGCAAGAAGAAAAAGGACATGCCTTGGCCTCTTTGTAAAGGGGATGAATATCAAGCGTCCTCCGCGTGGCCGTTTGGGACTTGCCTAAAATCGAGGAGTCATACCAACTAGCACGATTGGGTTACCCACATCCTATTAATGAGAATCCCGTGATAAGGGGGACACGATCTCTGCTTCGACAAGACGTGCCAATAAAATCGCCTCGCCAAACGTGCAGTGGCAGGCTGATTGAGAAAGACGGTCTGTCATGGCCAGACCACGGCAATACGTCACATTATGAAAAATAGTCGGCAGATTGGATTTGTGGAAATATTATTCTCTCTACGGTGGTACGTGGAATTTGTTTTGCAGAGCCGGACACTATCCTTGTGTTCAAAATCTTCTATGGAGTATTTGGAGGAGGAACCCGCCTTGCAATGCCGAAGACAATCTGCACATCGGACTCATCATCATTGAAGCCTGGTTCAGGGGCTACTGAGGGAGTCCTGGATTAGGGGCTCTCCGGACAGCCAGACTATATCCTTTGGCCGTACTGTTAGACTATGAAGATACAAGATTGAATACTTCGTCCCGTGTCCGGATGGGACTCTCCTTGGCGTGGAAGGCAAGCTTGGAAATACGGATATGTAGATCTCCTCCCTTGTAACCGACTCTGTGTAACCCTAGCCCCCTCCGATGTCTATATAAACCGGAGGGTTTAGTCCGTAGGACAACAAAAATCATACCATAGGCTAGCTTCTAGGGTTTATCCTCTACGATCTCGTGGTAGATCAACTCTTTTAATACTCATATCATTAAGATCAATCAAGCAGGAAGTAAGGTATTACCTCCATCGAGAGGGCCTGAACCTGGGTAAACATCGTGTCCCCCGCCTCCTGTTACCATCCGCCTTAGACGCACAGTTCGGGACCCCCTACCCGAGATCCGCGGGTTTTGACGCCGACAACAGGTACCCACAAAGTGCGAGGATATTGGTCAGGTTCCCAGTAAGTGCCATTCTCATTGGGTTTCCTTTCGAAACCCAAACCCTCTTTCCTGGATTGTGAAGAATAGATTTCTTCAAAACATCACATAGGGTTTGATGCCCTTTTAGACTTTTGAACATTCATGTAAGAAGAAAATCCTTCAACCTAGCATTTTCATCAAACACAGAACCATTTCCTCGATCGAAGGATTAGCATTCACAGAAGATTCAACATTGTTTCGTTTAAGGCACTTTAAGCAAGGTGGTTTGAATACTTCAGTTGTTGGGTGAGAAGAGAATTTTCCCAGATTAATCACCATGAGCCTCACTCAGCGACTCGAGTTCATGTTTCCTTTTCAGGTAATCATAGGTCAATCTTTCGTAGTCTGCTGAGAGAAAATCATGACGATCACTCAGTTCTTCCATTCGAGATGCTAGAGCAGAATGCTCTTTAGTTAGAGACTCATTCTCTGAGACAATAAACTAAAATACTTATGTATGAACAACAATTTTACAAGTGGACTAAATACATAATTCAATTTTTTGGCAATACATGTTGCCTTATTTCACTTCTCAAGCAAGCATAGACTCGGACCTCTTTGAGTGCAACACACGCAAGTTCTCTTTAACATTTAAGAAGATTTTGTCTATAAATTCAATATCTTTTCCAATAATATTATCCTTCTTCAAATTGCATTCCTGAATTCTTTTAGCATGCCTCAATTTCAATTCTTGAGTTAGAGAATGTCGCACATTCAAATATAACTCAGATTAGTGCACACACATTAAAAACACTTCAAGTATGAATTGTATATAAATGAAAGTACCATCTGTGATCATTGAATTTTCCGTTTGATATGGGTTCTAGATTTGTTGAAGGTAAGCAAAATTGCACGTTCTTTTGAACAACTTCATGTTTTTTGACATTTGAACTATTCTTCACTGATTTTTAGGCAAAATATGACCACCATATCCAACCGAGTATGATTTCTATGAAACCATTACCCTTTTAGACTCATCAAAAGTAAAATTGTCTGGCTTCCTCTTAGTGATGCTCCTCACATAACATACAATTTCAGCTCTTTCAATCTACAAATCAGTAAAATCAGGGTATTCTTGTTAGTTACAACAACATTTATGTTGATCAAGTAATTGAAAATTTCACTACATACCATGCATGGATCATACATTGTGAGTCCATCTCTTGTTTCCTTACAAGCTGAAATCATAAGATTTATGTCCCGCTTATCATAGTCTATAATCCTAGGCAGTATCATGTGTCTCCTCGGTACAATTTGGTAATGATTATCAAGATAGAATATATGCATAGATAATGTGTATGATTACAGAAATACCAAACATATGTTATTTCTAATAAGATGCACATGATAGCTCACTCTTGTAGAAAGAAGGGACAGCCATACAAATATATGACAGGGCTATTTGACTGAATTTTTTGTTGTGCCTTTGTAATAACATCAAGTAGATAATTTATTGCATAATCAGTCCTACAAAGACCTCCCCAATAATCAACAGTAGTGAAGTCATGTTTAAATGATGGTGTCCACTGCTACTTGTGAGCTGCATTCGGATTTCCTCGAAGAGGAGAGGATGATGCAGTACATTAAAGATAAGTATTTCCCTCAATTAAGAACCAAGGTTATCAATCTAGTAGGAGAACCACGCAACACCTCGTGAATAGAACCTTGATACGTCCATTTTGCATCATGCGTTTATATCGATATTTATCACATTATGGGTTGTTATTTCACGTTATGTCACAATACTTATGGCTATTCTCTTTTATTTTAGAAGGTTTACATGAAGAGGGAGAATGCTTGCCAGGTGGAATTACGAAATTTGGAAAAGGAGCAAATATTGGAGACCTATTCTGCAACTCAAAAGTCCTGAAACTCCACGGAATATCTTAAAATAAATAAAGAAAAATCGTCGCCAAAGATGAAGGCCAGGGGGCCCACACCCTGCTCACGAGGGTGGGGGCGCCCCCCCTAAGGCACGCCCCCCTACCTCGTGGGCCCCCTGGTGGCTCTCCGACGCCCATCTTCTCCTATATGAAGTCTTTCGTCAAGAAAAAAAATAAGCAACCTTTCGGGACGAGACTCCGCCGCCACGAGGTGGAACCTTGGCGGAACCAATCTAGGGCTTCGGCAGAGCTGTTCTGCCGGGGATACTTCCCTCCGGGAGGGGGAAATCATCGCCATCGTCATCACCAACGATCCTCTCATCAGGAGAGGACAATCTCCATCAACATCTTCACCAACACCATCTCATCTTCAAACCCTAGTTCATCTCTTGTATCCAATTCCGGGATTGGTGCTAGTAGGTTGCTAGTAGTGTTGATTACTCCTTGTAGTTGATGCTAGTTGGTTTATTTGGTGGAAGATCATATGTTCAGATCCTTTATGCATATTATTACCCTTCTGATTATGAACATGAATATGCTTTGTGAGTAGTTACGTTTGTTCCTGAGGACAAGGGAGAAGTCTTGCTATTAGTAGTCATGTGAATTTGGTATTTGTTCGATATTTTGATGAGATGTATGTTGTCTAGCCTCTAGTGGTGTTCTGTGAACATCGACTACATAACACTTCACCATTATTTGGGCCTAGAGGAAGGCATTGGGAATTAATAAGTAGATGATGGGTTGCTAGAGTGACAGAAGCTTAAACCCTAGTTTATGCGTTGCTTCGTAAGGGGCTGATTTGGATCTATATGTTTCATGCTATGGTTAGGTTTACCTTAATACTTTTGTTGTAGTTGCGGATGCTTGCAATAGAGGTTAATCATAAGTGGGATGCTTGTTCAAGTAAGAACAACACCCAAGCACCGGTCCACCCACATATCAAATTATCAAAGTACCGAACGCGAATCATATGAACGTGATGAAAACTAGCTTGACGATATTCCCACGTGTCCTCGGGAGTGCTTTTCCTATTATAAGAGTTTGCCCAGGCTTGTCCTTTGCTACAAAAAGGATTGGGCCACATTGCTGCACTTTATTTACTATTGTTACTTGTTGCTCGTTACAAATTATCCTATCACAAAACTATCTGTTACCACTTATTTCAGTACTTGCAGAGAATACCTTGCTGAAAACCGCTTATCATTTTCTTCTGCTCCTCATTGGGTTCGACACACTTACTTATCGAAAGGACTACGATAGATCCCCTATACTTGTGAGTCATCAAGACTCTTTTCTGGCGCCGTTTCCGGGGAGTGTAGCGCCTTTGGTAAGGAAAAATTTATATAGTGTGCTGAAATTTACTGTCACTTGTTACTATGGAAAGTAATTCTCTGAGGGGCTTGTTCGGGGTATCTTCACCCCGTCCAGTAGAGCAAAGAGTCACTCCTCAGCCTACTGAACCTATTGAAAATGAAACTCCTTTTGAATTTCCTTTGGGTTTGATGGAAAAACTGCTAGCTAATCCTTTTACAGGAGATGGAACAAAGCATCCTGATGAGCACTTAATATATGTGGATGAAGTTTGTGGATTATTTAAGCTTGCAGGTATACCCGATGACATTGCTAATAAGAAGGTCTTCCCTTTATCTTTGAAGGGAGACACAATTACATGGTATAGGCTATGTGATGATACGAGATCATGGCACTATAAAAGATTGAAATTGGAATTTCATCAAAAGTATTACCCTATGCATCTTGTTCATCGTGATCGCAATTATATTTATAATTTTTGGCCTCGCAAAGGAGAAAGCATCGCTCAAGCTTGGGGGAGGCTTAAATCAATGTTATATTCATGCCCCAATCATGAGCTCTCAAGAGTGACAAATCATCAGAATTTTTATGCTCGGCTTTCTGATAACAATCGCACCAAGCTCGATACTTCTTGTGCAGGCTCTTTCATGATGAAGACTATTGAATTCATATGGGATTTATTGGATAGAATTAAATGCAACTCTGAAGATTGGGACCTCGACGAAGGTAAGGAGCCAGGTATGACACCTAAGTTTGATTGTGTTAAATCTTTTATGGATACCGATATTTTCCGTAAGTTTAGCACTAAATATGGACTTGACTCTGAGATAGTAGCTTCTTTCTATGAATCTTTTGCTACTCATGTTGATCTCCCCAAGGAGAAGTGGTTTAAATATCATCCTCCCATAGAAGTAAAAGTAGCTGCACCTATTAAAGTTGAAGAAAAGACTGTCACTTATAACGATCCTATTGTTCCTACCTCTTATGTTGAGAAACCACCTTTCCCTGTTAGAATAAAGGATCATGCTAAAGCTACAATTGTGGTTCGTAAAAGCAATATTAGAACTTATACACCTCCTGAGCAAATCAAAGTAGAACCTAATATTGCTATTGTTAAAGATCTCTTGTTTGATAATATTGATGGGCATGTTATTCAATTTTGTGGTGAATCTGCTAGAATTGCTAAACCTAGCGTTAAAGATAAACATAGACATGTGGTAGGCGTGCCTGTTATTTCTGTTAAAATAGGAGATCATTGTTATCATGGCTTATGTGATATGGGTGCTAGTGCTAGTGTTATACCTTATGACTTGTATAAAGAAATCAAGCATGAAATAGCACCTACTGAGTTAGAAGAAATTGATGTCACAATTAAACTTGCCAATAGAGATACTATTTCACCAGTGGGAATTGTTACAGATGTTGAAGTCTTGTGTGGGAAAACTAAATATCTTGTTGATTTTCTTGTTCGTAGTTCTCCACAAGATAGCTTTTGTCCCATTATATTTGGTAGACCCTTCTTGAACACTATTAATGCTAAGATAGATTGCGAAAAGAATGTTGTTACTATTGGCTTGGATTATATGATTCATGAGTTTAATTTCTCTAAATTTAGTAAACAACATCGTGAGGAAGAATTGCCTAGTAAGGATGAAATTGTTGGTCTTGCTTCCATTGCCGTACCTCCTAGTGATCCTTTAGAACACTATTTGCTAGACCATGAAAATGATATGTTCATGAATGAAAGAAGGGAAATAGATGAAGTATTCTTTAAACAAGAACCTATTCTGCAACACAATTTGCCTATTGAAATCCTAGGGGATCCTCCTCCACCCAAGGGTGATCCCGTGTTTGAGCTTAAACCGTTGCCTGATAATCTTAAATATGCTTATCTTGATGAAAAGAAAATATATCCTGTTATTATTAGTGCTAACTTTTCAGAGCATGAAGAAGAAAGATTATTGAAAACTCTGAAGAAGCACCGTGCCGCTATTGGATATACTCTCGATGATCTTAAGGGTATTAGTCCCACTCTATGTCAACATAAAATAAATTTGGAAGCGGATGCCAAACCAGTTCATGATCCTCAACGATGTTTGAATCACTAAATGAAAGAAGTGGTAAGAAAAGAAATACTCAAGCTTCTGGAGGTAGTTATAATTTATCCCGTTGCTGATAGTCAGTGGGTAAGTCCTGTCCATTGTGTCCCTAAGAAGGGAGGTATTACTGTTGTCCCTAATGATAAAGATGAATTGATCCCGCAAAGAATTATCACAGGCTATAGGATGGTAATTGATTTCTGCAAATTAAATAAAGCTACTAACAAAGATCATTACCCCTTACCTTTTATTGATCAAATGCTAGAAAGATTATGCAAACATACACATTATTGCTTTCTAGATGGTTATTCTGGTTTCTCTCAAATACCTGTGGTCGGCTAAAGATCAATCAAAGACTACTTTTACTTGCCCTTTTGGTACTTTTGCTTATAGACGTATGCCTTTTGGTTTATGTAATGCACCTGCTACCTTTCAAAGATGCATGATGGCTATATTCTCTGATTTTTGTGAAAATTTTTGTGAGGTTTCCATGGACGATTTTTCCGTCTATGGTTCCTCTTTTGATGATTGCTTGAGAAATCTTGATCGAGTTTTGCAGAGATGTGAAGAAACTAATCTTGTCTTGAATTGGGAAAAGTGCCACTTTATGGTTAATGAAGGTATTGTCTTGGGGCACAAAGTTTCTGAAAGAGGTATTGAAGTTGATAAAGCCAAGGTTGATGCTATTGAAAAGATGCCATGTCCCAAGGACATCAAAGGTATAAGAAGTTTCCTTGGTCACGCCCGGATTTTATAGGAGGTTCATTAAGGACTTCTCAAAATTTCTCGACCTCTGACTAATTTATTACAAAAAGATGTACCATTTGTCTTTGATGATGATTGTGTAGAAGCATTTGAAATACTTAAGAAAGCATTAGTCTCTGCACTCGTTGTTCAGCCACAGTTGGAATTTACCCTTTGAAATTATGTGTGATGCTAGTGATTATGCTGTAGGTGTTGTTCTAGGGCAAAGAGTTGATAAGAAATTAAATGTTATCCATTATGCTAGTAAGACTCTAGACAATGCTCAAACAAATTATGCTACTACCGAAAAGGAACTTTTAGCAGTTGTATTTACTTGTGATAAATTCAGACCCTATATTGTAGATTCTAAAGTAACTATTCACACTGATCATGCTGCTATTAAATATCTTATGGAAAAGAAAGATGCAAAACCTAGACTTATTAGATGGGTTCTCTTGCTGCAAGAATTTGATTTGCATATTGTTGATAGAAAAGGAGTTGAGAACCCCGTTGCGGATAACTTATCTAGGTTAGAGAATGTTCTTGATGACCCACTACCTATTGATGATAGCTTTCTTGATGAACAATTAAATGTCATAAGCACTTCTCGTAGCACTCCATGGTATGCTGATTATGCTAATTATATTGTTGCTAAATTTATACCACCTAGCTTCACATACCAACAAAATAAAAAAAATCTATGATTTGCGACATTACTTTTGGGATGACCCACATCTTTATAAAGAAAGAGTAGATGGTGTTATTAGACGTTGTGTGCCTGAGCATGAACAGGAACAAATCCTACGCAAATGTCACTCCGAAGCTTATGGAGGACACCACGCTGGAGATAGAACTGCACATAAGGTATTGCAATCCGGGTTTTTTTGGCCCACTCTCTTCAAGGATGCCCGTAAGTTTGTTTTGTCTTGCAATGAATGTCAAAGAATTGGTAATATTAGTAGACGTCAAGAAATGCCTATGAATTATTCACTTGTTATTGAACCATTTGATGTTTGGGGCTTTGATTATATGGGACCTTTTCCTGCCTCTAATGGATATACACACATTTTGGTTGCTATTGATTACGTTACTAAGTGGGTAGAAGCTATTCCAACTAGTAGTGCTGATCATAACACTTCTATTAAAATGCTTAAGGAAGTTATTTTTCCGAGGTTTGGAGTCCCTAGATATTTAATGAGTAATGGTGGTTCACACTTTATTCATGGTGCTTTCCGTAAAATGCTTGCTAAATATGACGTTAATCATAGAATTGCATCTCCATATCACCCACAGTCTAGTGGTCAAGTAGAATTGAGTAATAGAGAGCTCAAATTAATTTTGCAAAAGACTGTTAATAGGTCTAGAAAGAATTGGTCCAAGAAACTTGATGATGCATTATGGGCATATAGAACTGCATATAAGAATCCTATGGGTATGTCTCCGTATAAAATGGTTTATGGAAAAGCATGTCACTTACCTCTCGAACTAGAACATAAGGCATATTGGGCTATTAAAGAGCTCAACTATGATTTCAAACTTCTTTGGTGAGAAAAGGTTATTTGATATTAGCTCACTTGATGAATGGAGAACCCAAGCTTATGAAAATGCCAAGCTGTTTAAAGAAAAAGTTAAAAGATGGCATGAAAAAAGGATACAAAAGCGAGAGTTTAATGTAGGTGATTATGTATTGCTATACAACTCTCGTTTAAGATTTTTTGCAGGAAAACTTCTCTCTAAATGGGAAGGTCCCTACGTTATCGAGGAGGTCTATCGTTCCAGTGCCATAAAAATCAACAACTTCGAAGGCACAAATCCGAAGGTGGTAAACGGTCAAAGGATCAAACATTATATCTCAGGTAATCCCATAAATGTTGAAACCAATATTATTGAAACCGTAATCCCGGAGGAATACAAAAGGGACACTTTCTAGACCGTTTCAGACTCCGAAAAGGAATAGGTCTGTGGTACGGTAAGTAAACCGACTCCAAAACAATTTTTAAGGCAATATTTCTCCGTTTTGGAATATTTATAAAAATAGAAAATAAGTAGCAGTCCAGGAAGGCCACGAGGGCCCCATGAGGGTGGTGGGCATGCCCTACCCACCTGGGCGCGCCCCCCTACCTCGTGAGCACCCCGTGTGCCCTCCGGACTCTGTTTTCTTGCACGATACGTATTTTGGTCGGTAAAAAATCATTATATATTCTCCCGAAGGTTTTGACTCTCGTATCACGCAAATATCCTCTGTTCTTGTTTCGAGATGTTGCTGCTGCAGATTAGATCAACATGCCGTCCCAGGATTCGGAAGGAGAAAGCTATGTGGATGATTACCTAGCAAATCCTAAGGTCTATGGAGACATGAAGCACGATGGTTGGACTACAGAGGAAGAAGAGGACTATGAACCGAAGGGGAAGGAGGAGACGAGCTCAGATGAAGATGAAGCCCCATTACCTCAACCTGGGGACATGCATGTGGAGTTCAAAAATTCAAGTCTCCCTGATAGGGTAAAGAAACCAAAGATCTAGTTTATCCCTTTTCGTCTCTTGCAGGAAAATAAGCAGGACTTATGCAAAAAGATATTAACCCTGGAGTGGGAGATTGATGATTTGAGGGACCAAAATTCCGTCCTCAAGCGCAAATTAATGGAGAAGTCTATGCTATCAACTAAGTCAACATCACCTCCACCTTCTTCACCAGCAAAGGAGACATAATCACATGGGTACGGGCACTCCCCTTGGCAACTGCCAAGCTTGGGGGAGGTGCCCCGGTATCGTATCACCATCACAACTCCTATCTTTACCGTTTTTCTTAGTTCGATCCTTTTAGTGGTATCTTGATTTAGTAGAATAAAGTCATGGCATGATCTAGTTTTGACTTTTGCTTTATGATCTCTCTATGTAATCGAGTCCGTGAGCTATATATATAATAAAGTTTAGTGTTGAGTCAAGGGCTTGATTATTTTGCCATGATCTTGGGTGAACAAAAGAAAAGAAAGAAGAAAAAGAATAAAAAGAAAGAAAGAGTTCATATTGGTCTTATTGAGAGTAATGACTTCACATAGAAAGAGTATGATGATTAAAAGTTGTTGGGAGTGGGCAAACATAGCTTTGGTCATCGTTGCAATTAATAGGAAGTAATAAGGAAAGAGAGGTTTCACATATAGATATATTATCATTGACATCTTTTATGATTGGGAGCACTCATTAAAATATAACATGCTAAAGAGTTGATGTTGGACAAGGAAGACAACGTGATGAGTTATGTTTTCTTATATCTGAGATAAAGTATGTTGTCATGGATATTCTAACATGTTGAGCTTGCCTTTCCCTCTCATGCTAGCCAAATTCTCAGCACCAAGTAGAGATACTACTTGTGCTTCCAAATACCCTTAAACCAGTTTAGCCATGAGAGTCCACCATATCTACCTATGGATTGAGTAAGATCCTTCTAGTAAGTTGTCATCGGTGCAAAGCAATAAAAATTGCTCTAAACATGTACGATTGATTGGTGTGGGAGAAATAAGCTTTATACGATCTTGTGATGTGGAAGTAATAAAAGCGAGGGACTGCATAATAAATGTTCATATCACAAGGGGCAATATAAAGTGACGTTCTTTCGCATTGAGATTTTGTGCATCCAACCATAAAAGCGCATGGCAACCTATGATTCCCTCTGCGAAGGGCCTATCTTTTATTATTATCCTCTACCTTATGCAAGAGTCACGGTGATCTTCACCTTTCCTTTTTCATTTTATCCTTTGGCAAGCCCAGCATGTTGGAAAGAACATGATACATATATATATATATCTAATTGGACGTAGGGGAGCATGAATTATTATTGTTGACATTACCCTTGAGGTAAAAGGTTGTGGGGCAAAACTATAAGCCCCTATCTTTCTCTCTGTCCGACTAAAACTCCGTAACCACAAGTATTGCGTCAGTGCTTGCAATTATGAAGGACCAAATTATAGTTGAGTATGTGGACTTGCTTTTAAGCTCTGACATAGACTCTTTCCGATGTTATGATAAATTGCAATTGCTTCAATGACTGAGGTTATAATTTGTTGGTGCTCAATAAGGTTTCTGATTCATACTTTTGCATTGTGAAAAGATCATCACTTGACATAAGTAATCATATGACAAAATCTATATGTGTTGCTGTTATGAGAACAATCATGATGCCTTCATGTCCGTATTTTATTTTTATCGACGCCACTACCTCTAAACATGAGGACATATTTATTGTTATCGGCTTTTCGCTTGAGGACAAGCGAGGTCTAAGCTTGGGGGAGTTGATACGTCCATTTTGCATCATGCTTTTATATCAATATTTATCGCATTATGGTCTGTTATTTCACGTTATGTCACAATACTTATGGCTATTCTTTTTTATTTTACAAGGTTTACATGAAGAGGGGGAATGCTTGCATTTGGAATTCTGGAAAAGGAGCAAATATTGGAGACCTATTCTCAAGAACTCCAAAAGTCCTGAAACTCCACGGAATATCTTAAAATAAATAAAGAAAAATCGTCACCAAAGATGAAGGCCAGGGGCCCACACCACTCACGAGGGTGGGGCGCCCCAAGGGCGCGCCCCCTACCTCGTGGGCCCCCTGGTGGCTCTCTGACGCCCATCTTCTCCTATATGAAGTCTTTCGTCAAGAAAAAAATAATAAGCAACCTTTCAGGACGAGACTCCGCCGCCACGAGCCGGAACCTTGGCGGAACCAATCTAGGGCTTCGGCAGAGCTGTTCTGCAGGGGATACTTCCCTCCGGGAGGGGGAAATCATCGCCATCGTCATCACCACCGCTCCTCTCACCGGGAGAGGGCAATCTCCATCAACATCTTCACCAGCACCATCTCATCTCCAAACCCTAGTTCATCTATTGTATCCAATTCCGGGATTTGTGCTAGTAGGTTGCTAGTAGTGTTGATTACTCCTTGTAGTTGATGCTAGTTGGTTTATTTGGTGGAAGATCATATGTTCAGATCCTTTATGCATATTATTACCCCTCTGATTATGAAGATGAATATGCTTTGTGAGTAGTTACGTTTGTTCCACGAGGACAAGGGAGAAGTCTTGCTATTAGTAGTCATGTGAATTTGGTATTCGCTCGATATTTTGATGAGATGTATGTTGTCTAGCCTCTAGTGGTGTTATGTGAATGTCGACTACATAACACTTCACCATTATTTGGGCCTAGAGGAAGGCATTGGGAAGTAATAAGTAGATGATGGGTTGCTAGAGTGACAGAAGCTTAAACCCTAGTTTATGCGTTCCTTCGTAAGGGGCTGATTTGGATCCATATGTTCCATGCTATGGTTAGTTTTACCATAATACTTTTGTTGTAGTTGCGGATGCTTGCAATAGAGGTTAATCATAAGTGGGATGCTTGTTCAAGTAAGAACAGCACCCAAGCACCGGTCCACCCACATATCAAATTATCAAAGTACCGAACACGAATCATATGAACGTGATGAAAACTAGCTTGACGATATTCCCACGTGTCCTCGGGAGCGATTTTCCTATTATAAGAGTTTGTCCAGGCTTGTCCTTTGCTACAAAAAGGATTGGGCCACATTGCTGCACCTTATTTACTTTTGTTACTTGTTGCTCGTTACAAATTATCCTATCACAAAACTATCTATTACCACTTATTTCAAGATTTGCAAGAGAATACCTTGCTGAAAATCGCTTATCATTTCCTTCTGCTCCTCGTTGGGTTCGACACTTTTACTTATCGAAAGGACTACGATAGATCCCCTATACTTGTGGGTCATCACACCTACACACAAAATAACAAATACTTGCACCCAATGCAAACAAGGGGTTGTCAACCCTTGGCGGTTAATTGCAAGGATGAAATCTCGCAGTGATAGATAGATAAACGCAAACGCAAAATAAAAATAAAGGTAAATAAATTGCAGCAAGGTATTTTTGGATTCTTATATATGATTAAAATAGACGCGGGGGCTATAGTTTTCACTAGAGGCTTCTCTCTTGAAAATAGCATACGGTGGGTGAACAAATTACTGTTGGGCAATTGATAGAAAAGCGACTAATCATGATGATATCCAAGGCAATGATCATGTATATAGGCATCACGTCCAAGACAAGTAGACCGACCCCTGCTTGCATCTACTACTATTACTCCACACATCAATCGCTATCCAGCACGCATCTAGAGTATTAAGTTCGTAAGAACGGAGTAACGCCTTAAGCAAGAAGACATAATGCAGACAAAGTAAACTCAATCAATATGAATAAAACCCATCGTTTTACCCTTAATGGCAATAATACAAATATGTGTCTTGTCTCCTTCTGTCACTAGGATATAGATCATCGCAAGATTGAACCCATCACAAAGCACCTCTCCCATTGCATGATAAATCAATCTAGTTGGCCAAACCAAATCAATAGATCGGAGATAAATACAAAGCTATAATAATCATGCATAAAAAGTTAAGAGAAGACTCAAATAATATTCATGGATAATCTGATCATAAACCCAAATTCATCGGATCCCAACAAACACACCGCAAAAAGGATTACATCAAATAGTTATCCAAGAACATCTAGGAGAACATTTTATTGAAGATCAAAGAGAAAGAAGAAGCCATCTAGATACTAGCTATGGACCCGTAGGTTTGTGGTAAACTACTCTCACATCATCGCAAGGGCAGCAAGGTTGATTGAGAGCCCGTTCGTGATTGATCCCCCCTCCGGCAGAGTGCCGGAAAAGGCCTCCAGATGGGATCTCACGAGCACGGAAACATGCAGCGGCGGAAAAAGTTTTTCGAGTGGGTCTATGATGTATGCGGAATATTTGAGAATTTATAAAGGCGGAATTAGGTCAAGAGGTGCCACGATAGGACCACAAGTCTGGGGGTGCCCCCCTGGGGCACGGCTCCTGAGCTTGTCGCTCCCTCGTGGCTCGTCAGGTCTTCTCTCGAACCTTCTAGGGTCCCTTCTGGTTTAGAAAAAATTAATCCAAAGTTTTCCTCCGTTTGATATCGATTTCCTGAAAATCCAAAACCAAGCAGAAAAAGAGCAGCTAGCACTGGGCACTAGGTTAATAGGTTAGTCCCAAAAATGATATATAATTGCACATAATTGCATAATAAACATCCAAGATTGATACCATAATAGCATGGAACAATCAAAATTATAGATACGTTGAAGACGTATCAAGCATCCCCAAGCTTAATTCCTACTCGTCCTCGAGTAGGTAAATCATAAAAACTTAATTTTTGGTGTGGAATGCTACCTGTCATATTCATCATGTAATCTCTCTTTTGTGGCATGAATATTAAGATCCGAATGATTCAAAGCAATAGTCTATAATTTCACATAAAGACATAAATACTCAGGCATCCCAACAAATAATCATGTCTTTCAAAACATCAATGCTAAAGAACGTTATCCCTATAAAATCATATAGTCTTGTCATGCTCCATCTTCTTAACACAAAGTATTTATCATGCACAACCCTGATGATAAGCCGAGCAATTGGTTCATACTTATTAACGCGCTTCAGCTTTTCCAACCCTCACGCAATACATGAGCGCAAGCCATGGATATAACACTATGGGTGGAATAGAGTATGGTGGAAGGGATAATATGGAGAAGACAAAAAAGGAGAAAGTCTCACATCAACAAAGGCTAATCAATGGGCTATGGAGATTCCCATCAATTGATGTCAATGCAAGGAGTAGGGATTGCCATGCAACGGATGCACTAAGAGCTACAAGTGTATAAAAGCTCAAAAAGAAAACTAAGTGGGTGTGCATCCAACTTGCTTGCTCATGAAGACCTTGGGCATTTGAGGAATCCCATCATTGGAATATACAAGCCAAGTTCCATAATGAAAAATTCCCACTAGTTATATGAAAGTGAAAGCATATGAGACTCTCTATATGAAAAACATGGTGCTACTTTGAAGCACAAGCTTGGAAAGGATAGTACCATTGCCCCTTCTCTCTTTTTCTCACATACTTTTTTTCTTTTTTTCTTTTTTGTTGGGCTCTTTATGGCTTCTTTTTTCCTTTTTATTTATTTCCTCACTTGAGAAAAAGCTCTAATAATGAATAATTATGATCATCACATTTCTATTTACTTACAACTCAAAATTACAACTAGATACTAGAACAAAATATGACTCTATATGAATGCCTCTAGCGGTGTACCAGGATGTGCAATGATGTAGCTTAACATGTATAAAAAAAGATGAACGGTGGCTGAGCCACAAATACTATGCCAGCTATATGATCATGCAAAGCAATATGACAATGATAATGTGTGTCATAAAAAAATGGAACGGTGGAAGTTGCATGGCAATGTATCTCGAAATGGCTATGGAAATGCCATAATAGGTAGGTATGGTGGCTGTTTTGAGGAAGATGTAAGGAGGCTTATGTGTGATAGACTGTATCATATCACGGGGTATGTATGCACTGGCTAAGTTTGCACCATATATCAAGGTGAGAAAGGGCAATGCACGGTACCGAAGAGGCTAGCAAATTGCTGAAAGGTGGGAGTGTGTGTAATCCATGGACTCGCATTAGTCATAAAGAACTCACATACTTATTGCAAAAGTTTATTAGCCCTCGAAGCAAAGTACTACTATGCATGCCCCTTGGGGATAGTGTCGGGGCAGGCTGCTCTGGCCCACGAACACCTATGGGACCGGCGGACCGAGCCCCTTTCGGTTCGGCGGGGAGCGGAGGTCGCACGAAGAGCAGATCGAGGCGAAGCACACGAGAGGTTTACCCAGCTTCAAGCTCTCCTGAGAGATAACACTCCTCTTGCTGCATGTCTTGGTGTATTGTGTTCTTGCTCAGAGCGCTTGAATGCTACAAGACACACGAGCTGCTAACTAGACCTGGCGTGGGGAACCGACCCTTTCTACGTTGCGCATGGGCCTCCTTTTATATGCTCAAGGGGTCTCCGACAGGTGGCAACGTAGACAAGGGTAAAAACGGGAAAAGAGTGGTTGGTACAGCTACCATGCATTATGCGATGTATCATACCTAACCCTGACGGCAGGGGACAAAGGCATTAAATGCCCGTCTACGTCGCCCTAATAGTGCAAAGAGGGGCCGTCAGGGGCGCCACCGCTCGCCATGATGGCAATCTTGTCAGCGTCGCTTGCCACCTAGCACCGCTGGCTGCACAGCCTCTCGCCACGCGCGCCTGGAAAGGTCTCAGGGCGACACGTTAGTGGATGTGCTGGAGCGCAGGTACAGAGTGGTGGTCTGCCGCGGCAAGCACCTTGCCGCGGTTGTTGTCTTGTCGCGTCCGGAAGCTTGTCGCTCACCGGGCCTTCCCGGCAAGCTCCTCTTGCCGGGGCCTCGTCTCCTAGGTGCCCGGGGTGGCCTTCCCGGCAAGCTCCTCTTGCCGGGGTCTTGTCTCCTTGGCTTGAATACTTTGTTCTTGAATGGCTCCAAAGGAACCACGGAGGACCTTGGCGGTCACCCGGTAAGCTTTGCCGCGGAGGGCTGCAACTGCCCGTGCACAAGTTCGGGATACTAGGGTACCCCTACTCTAGTACACCGGGCCTGGGCCACACACGGTGCCGAGCGCTGTTGGGCCAGGCCCAAAACAGGGCACGGGCACACGCGGCCTGGGTCACACCGTAACTCACCCCGGACCCACCACGCCCTCCACGAACGGCACGCGTCGAATGCGGCGTCGTGTGAGAGATCGTGGGCGAGATCGTGGGGGGTTTCTTTATTCGGAAAATCGGAACGTCCGCCCCCTCCCTCTTTATAAGAAGGGGAAACAGGGGCAGGTCGCCCACCTTGCCAGTTGATGTCCAATCTCGAGAAAACCACCGCTGCTCCCCCCTTCTCTTCAAGGCTGAAAAGAGAGCAGCGCTTCGCCCCCCATCGCCACCAGCATCATCAATGCCGCCGATCTTCCTCACCACCTCCGCCATGGCTCCGAAAGCTGACAAGGGGAAGGCTGTGAAGTCGGCCGAGGCGTAGCGGCTTGCGGCGCTGCGGAAGGAGCGGGCGATCTTTCCCCCCCAGCTCACCGCGAGGGAGCTGAGGGAGAACTACTACCTCTTCTGGTCGACAGAGATGCGAGCGCATCCGCGCACGAAGGTACTCCCCGCCGCTGCTTCGGAACTGGCCCCGACTGGGTATCCCTTCTTCGCGCTCTTCTTCTACTGCGATCTCTGCCCGCCTTTCTCTGAATTCTTCTGTGACATCATGAACACCTACGGGTTCCGCCTCCTTGATTTCACCCCCAATGCTGTTCTGACCATGGCAGTTTTCGCACATCTCTGCGAAAACTTTGTCGGAGTCCACCCAAATGGAGCCCTTTTCCGCCACTTCTTTATACCCCGAGTTGAGAGAGGGGAGCCTCTTGCCGGAGGGATCACTTGAATCTCGAGGGTCGGCAAGAAGGAAGCCTATCTGGAGGGAGAGCTCCGTAGCAAATGGGAGGAATGGAGGGCGGATTGGTGCTGGATTGTCGAGGAGAACCCGCAGCCATTTACCGCCCAGGCCAAACCCCAGTAGTGCGCGGCAACGATTGGAGCAATCTGGCCCCGGAAGACGCTAGGCTGAAGATTGCAGTCACCCGAATCCTTCGCCTTAGACTTGCCGGGCTCACCGTAGGCACCGTTGGCGCAGACTTTCTTCGCCGCCGCATCGCCCCCTTGCAGGAGAGGAGGAGACCTGCCTGGGAGTTTCAGAACGCGGCAGATATCATGAGGCTGCGCCCAGGCCTCAACTTCAACTTCACCGTCTTGGAACTTGACGCGATGCTCTTGGAGCTGTTCAAGCCTGATCCTGATCATCCAGAAATGTTTAGGTTGCCGAGGGGCGTCGTTCCGCTGTGCAACAATTCCTCGCTTGACCGTATCCGTGCAATGATGCCGTTAGCGACTTCGCATGGAATTGTCCCAACTTGGCAAGAGCCTGCAGATGATGTCGTGCGGCAGTTCTTTGACAATCTGGTAGAAATGCCGGTCCGCCCCGATGAGCAGAGGGGCCTCACGCGCGACACCACCGATGATGAGATGCAGCGCATCGCCACCAGGCTGGAAGAGGCGGCAGCAGCCGCTGCCGCGAGCGAGTTTGGCTTCACCATGGAGGAGGCAGAGGCAGCGGAGGCGGCAAGCCTTGTCGAGCGAAAGGAGTTTGCGGCGAGGAGGAGCTTGCCGAGCCTGGCCGAAGTCGGCGAGCCGCCGAGGGCGATCCTCCCCACCTTCAAGCAGCTTGCCGTGAGCGGAGCCCCAGCTCCACCAAGAAGGCGTCTTCGCAAGGCGGAGACGTGGCGAAGTGGCAGACGGGCCAGACAGGCCGCGCCCAGCAGCCTTCCACCGCGGCAAGCACTGTTGCCAAGGAGCACCTCACGCCGCTAGCAAGCTGAGCGGGGCCTCGCAGACCACCGGTTCCGCTCCCGCCAAGCGTCAAGGGAACCCTCCTCCGCCTCGTCGTCTTTGAGGCGGGCCAGAATTGATCTCTCCGCGCTCAGCTCCGACGAGGAAGAAGAAGAGTGAGATTCTTTGTTGCACTTGTAATTCTTGATTTGTTGCTTTGTTTTGTATCTCGATTTGCTTTACTCTGAACCCATTCCTTTTCGTGACGCTGGCCCAGAGAATGTCGAAGAGAGCCAAGACCCCGGTGATTGTCGTCGAGGACGAACCCACTGCGACAGCAGGAGGCGCGTCCGAGACCACCTTGCCGGATGCGGCAACTCTTCTTCAAAGCAGCCCCTAGCGCAGCCCCCAGCGTAACTATATGGTCTACTTCTTGCTGTTCGGCGTGCATGGGTGCTCTTTCTTTGTTGATATCTGACTGTTGATTTGTGTAGGAGCAGAGCAGCCTCCTTCGCTTGACTACGCCGCCAAGGAGGATTCCCGGCAAGGGAGCGTTCTCCGCAAGGAGACTTCTCCAAGAAGGGCAGCTCTCCGGCAAGGGACGGCACCAGCGATCCCTTGGCGGCGGAGACCATGACCGCAGACCCCGGCACAGGTAATCTTCTTGCCTGAAAACTTTCCTTGTGTTCTTCTTCTTCTGATTTTCTTTTTAAATATTTGCTTGACTTTTCTTCATCCATCCGCCACAGAGCCAATGGAGACCGAGGTCGCCGGCGAGGAGGACGCGCGCGGCAACACTGATGACGCCGCTGCCGTCGAAGAAGAAGCCGGCGCTGACGAGCCCGCCGTCGAAGAGGCCGCCAAAGCTGCCGCCGCAGGCCGGGCGAGGTCCGCGATTGCAGCGACGACCACGAGGTCAGCAGAGCGCCAGCGCCACGCCGTCAGCCGATCCCTTCCGCCACGGCAGCTGCCGGGCTCAAGAGCCCGGCCGGTGCCTATTTGAAGGCCGGAGATGGCGTCTTCATCAAGCTCCCATGGGCGTCGAGCTCCAGGGTGCCAGCCGAAGGAGAAACTTTCGATGAAGAGCTGCTCGCCTCCATTGGATCGACGCTGGTCGACGCGCCAAGCGGCAATGGCGAAGTCGAGGAGGAGCAAGTGCTGCGGAAGCTGTTGTCGCTCTCATGCGCCCGACAAGCCAAGCTGGAATCCCGGAAGCGCTTGTCGGGAAGGCGGAGCAGACATCGAGAAGCCTGGAGGAGCTCCGGGGCCTCAACCAGAAGCTCTCGGGCCTTGGCAGAGGCGGAGCAAATCACCGAGGCGCAAAGCCTTCCTCCTCGAGAAGGCTGAAGTTGAGGAGGAACAATGACTTACCTGAGAGAGTTAACTCTGTGAGGAAAGGCGAGTTAGGCGCGAAGAAGGTTAATCTTGACAGCCACGAGGAGGATCTTGCCATGCGCGAGCAAACATTTGGCGGGGCTCTCCGGGAAGCAAAGGATCTTGCCAGCTGCCGAGGCCGCCAAGAAGGAGCTGGAGACGAAGGTGGCGCAGTTGGAGGCCAATCTCAAGGAGAGCGGCGAGGAGCTTGCTGCACTCAAGCACGAGCGCGAGAAGGACGCCTACACTCTTGGCGAGCTGCAAGGCCGTCTCGCCGAGAGGAGCAAGGAGCTCAGCGCCGCCAAGGACTCCAACGCAGATCTCGAGTTGAAATCGACCACCTTGACTCGAGGACGGGCGCCAAGGAGCAGGAGGTGGCCTTGAAGGAGAAGATCAAGGCCGACGAGGAGCTCTTGGCGGCTAACTGCTGCCGCCCAGAGTGCCTTGAGGGAGAATGTGGAGCCTTTGGACGGAGTGTCTCGTGAATGTTGCTGCAGCCATCGATGAGGAGTCAAGCGCAATGGGGATGGTGGATCTTGGATATTCCTCCGACGAGCACCTCCAACCCAGCGCCAAGCTTAGCTTGTTCTTCAAGGGTGTGGTGACGGCCCTCCAGCGACTCCGGGAAGAAGTCCCAAAGCAGCTGGCCGAGGAGTCGCGCCAGATTTGCACGGGAGCTCTTCAGAAGGTGGCCTTCAGAAATCCAGGCCTCAACCTCACCAACGTCCTCAAGTCCTTGCCGCCGGATGCTGATGCGGAGGCACTCAAGACCCTTGCCGCACCCATCGTGGACAGGGTGAGCGGAATCAAGAGGGTTGAGGGCGATCGCGTAGATTAGGCCGCCCGCTTTCTCTTTCTCTTGCCGCTACTGGTCATGTTATGAGAACAATCTATTAGAGCTGCGGCAAGCTATCTTGTAATATAAATCTATTTCGGGTAACAATTGCTATGTTATTTCCTTTACTTGATTCCTTCCTTTGTATGTTTTTGCCCTACGCTTTTAGGGAACTTGTCGGTGGCACTGAGCCGAAGCTGAGTCTTGGGACGTCGACTTCTTTGGCGGTGCCGCTTCCGACAAGTAACCTTGTCGCAACTAGTCGCAGCTCACTTAAGTTGTTGAGCGGACTCGAAACAAAGTAAGGGCGCAACTAGCTACGAGTTGGTTCCTCTGTGCACAGGTTTTCCATACAAAGTACTGTCGTTCGAGGAAGATAACTTAAAACTTTTTAAGCTGATTGCTCAAACTTTAGCAACTTAGCTTAGTTTTTCTGTCGTTTGCTTCCCGGTAAGGCTAGACTTCCTTGAGCGACGCTTGGTCCACACCATTATCTTCTCCTTTCCCCCCGGCAAACTTGTGTGTGAGGGAACCTTCCCTTCTTTAAGAAAGAGAAAGAAGAGAAAATAAAGATATGGAGCCTTATGGCTCGTTATTGCTTACCGGGGTAGGTGCTGCACAAAGTGTCAGATAACACATGCAAAATAGAAGTAAAAAGCATGAAATTGACAAGGTGTGCGAAGAACGCTAGCTTTACTTATGCACGGGGTCTGCGCCCGGCTTTGTACAAAGGATTACATGCAACAGCGGCAAGACTTGTACAAAAGGTGGTTCTTGAACAGGTTCCGGCAACCGCGCTTCTGAGTAAAACTTACGAAGATGCTCAATGTTCCAGGAGTTGCTCACCGAATGCCATCTTGATCTGAAGAAGCGGACAGCGCCAGCCTAGTGACTCGTTTCACCCGGTAAGGGCCTTCCCACTTGACGTCAACTTGTTGGAATTCTTGGCGGACTGAGCGGCGAAGAACAAGGTCGCCTTCCTCGAGACTTCCGCATTAACTTTGCGGCTATGGTAGCGGCGCAAAGCTTGCTTTGGTATCGAGCAGCTCGTCTGACAGCACTGAAGACGATCCTCCTCAAGGAGCAGCGCGTCATCTTGTCGCAGCCTGCTCTTGCTCAAGCTCATCATAAGCGAGCACTCGAGGCGATCCGTATCTGAAGTTCCGTGGGGAGAACTGCCTCTGCTCCATAGACTAGAGCGAAGGTGTCTGGCGCTGGCTCGATTTGGCGTCGTTCCGATCGACCAAAGAACCACCGCAGCTCCTCGATCCGGTTTCTTGAGACTTGTGCAGCACTGTCGAAAGTTGTGGTCTTGAGCCCGCGCGGCACTTCAGATTTGCCCTCTCCGGCTGACCGTTGCTTCTCGGATGAGAAGCGAGCGAAAGCGGAACCTTGGCGCCAAGATCTTGGACGTCTTGCATGAAGGTGCGGCTTGTGAATTGCGTGCCGTTGTCGGTGATGATCCTGTTAGGGATTCGAAACGGCAAACAATCGACCAAGAACTTGATTCTTGTTGTCTGTCACCTTCCTCATCGCTTCCACTTCCGGCCACTTTGTGAACTTGTCGATTGCAACGCATAAGTACTCAAAGCCCCGACAGCTCGGGGAAGGGGCCGAGGATGTCGAGCCCCAGACCGAAAATGGCCAGGATAAAGGGATCGTGTGGAGAGCTTGAGTCGGCTGGTGTATCTGCTTGGAATGGAACCTTGCACGCTTCACACTTGGTTACTTGTGCGATTGCATCCGGAGGGCTGTCGGCCAAAAGAAACCTTGCTTAGGGCAGCTTTGTAAGCAAGTGCCTCGCGCCAATGTGGTGACCACATATGCCTCCATGTATCTCTCGCCAACAGGTTTTGTCCGTCTTCCGGTGAATACACTTCAATTTCAGACCGTTGAGTCTTCTTCTCATGCAGTGTCTTGTCGACAAACTGGTACATACTTGACTGCCGGGCTACTCTTTCCGCTTCTTCTTGCTCTTCGAAGTTCTCCTGTCTGAAGGAAATCTGCGTGCCCATCTTTGGAGCTTGCGGCTCGACAACAAGGACTAAAGGCACATCTGCTGCTGCGGGAACATCCGCTTCTCTGGCGAGAACCTGCGGCTCAGCGAAGCTTGACGTTCCCGGCAAGCTTGCCGAGCAAAACTTGTCGGGGCGTCAGCTTCAACGAAACAAACCTTAGGGCTTGTCGGAGCAGACCGCTCCTCGGACTGTTGGTGTTGATCTTGGGGACCTTCTTGATGGCGGCTTCGGGAAGCTCTGCCGGAAAATAGTCACCAGAGATCAACTTCCTCTTCTTGCTCTGTCCGGTTGATGGCGTTACAGACGGTTGAGTCAGCTTGAGCACAAAGATCCCTGGTTCCACAGGTAACTTAAGTGCGGCGCACTTTGACAGGCCATCAGCAATGTCGTTTTGAGCTCTTGGAATATATTCCATCTGCAGGCCGTCAAAGTGTTCTTCCAGCTTCCTCACTTCATCGACATAAGCTTCCATCAACGGACTCTGATAATTCTTGTTCACTTGGCGGATGACAAGCTGTGAGTCACCCCTGACAATGAGCTTCTTGATCCCAAGGTCTGCTGCGATCCTGAGACCGGCAAGCAAACCTTCATACTCTGCAGTATTGTTTGTTGCTTGCTCCTTGGGAAAGTGCATCTGGACTACGTACTTGAGGTGCTCTCCGGTGGGTGCAACAAGTAGCACGCCCGCACCGGCGCGAGAAGGCACCATCAAAGTACATCAGCCACTCTTTGCTTGCCTCCTTGACGGGGATGCTCGTTTCTGGAATTTCTTCATCTGGTGTTGGCGTCCATTCTGCTATGAACTCCGCCTCTGCTTTGGATAGTTGAAGTGCTCTCAAACTTGAGGCCAAAGCTGGATAGTTCCAGTGCCCACTCGACAATCCTGCCTGTTGCCTCTGGATTTTGCAGTATCCTCTTCAACGAAAAACGAGTGACGACTGTGATCTCATGTGCCTGGAAGTAATGGCGCAGCTTTCTTGAGGCCATGAGGAGGCCGAAAAGCAATTTCTGCACACCAGAGTACCTTGACCTAGCCCCCTGTAGAAGGGAACTGACAAAGTAAACTGGGCGCTGCACCATTCTTTTCTGCATCTTCTCATGCGTCTGTGCAGATCCGTCCTTGTCGGGACCAGAGCTTGCCGGTACAGCCCCCTGCTTGTCGCTGGATGCATCTGCCATGGTTGCTAGCTCATCATCCGCCTCGCTCTCCGCTACTAACGCAGCACTAACCACTTGATTGGTTGCCGCTATATATAGCAGCAACTTCTGTTGTGGCCTAGGTGCGACAAGTGTTGGAGTGGAGGACAAGTATCTCTTCAAGTCCTGCAGCGCAGCCTCCGCTTCCGGGGTCCATTGCATCGGACCTGCCTTTTTCAAAATTTTGAAAAATGGCAAGGCGCGCTCAGCAGACCTAGAGCTAAACCTGCTTAGAGCAGCTATGCAACCGGCAAGTCTTCGTACATCCTTGACGCGCTTTGGTGCTTCAATCTGCTCAATGGCCTTGATCTTGTCGGGATTGGCTTCAATTCCCCGTTGAGACACGAAGAACCCGAGAAGCTTGTCGGAAGGGACTCCAAACACGCACTTCTCAGGGTTGAGCTTGAGGTTGATCTTGCGCAGATTTGCAAAGGTTTCGTCTAAATCTTGAATCAGAGTCGCCTTGTCGTTACTTTTGACCACTATATCATCCATGTAGGCTTCCACATTTACATGCATTTGCGGCTCAAAAGCGTAATGGACTACTCTTGCAAATGTTGAACCAGCATTCTTTAATCCGAAGGGCATCCGTACAAAAGCAGTATGTGCCACATGGGGTGATGAATGCGGTCTTCTCCTCATCCTCTTCGCCATGAAGATCTCGATGATATCCACGAGTATGCATCCGTAAATGAAAGCAAATCACATCCGGCCGTGGAGTCAACAATCTGGTCGATGCGCGGCAAAGGAAATGGGTCTTTGGGACAAGCTTTATTGACATCGGTAAAGTCGATACAAAGCCTCCATTTCCCGTTAGCCTTGCGTACAACTACAGGATTGGCCAACCACGTAGGATGGAGCACTCCTCTGACAAGGCCTGCTGCTTCCAATTTCTTGATTTCTTCTGCGATGAATTCTTGGCGCTCCACTGCTTGCTTCCTGACTTTCTGCTTGGACGGGCCGCGCAAGATGAGGACAAATGGCAAGATGGTGCTCAATTACTTTCACAGGAACACGGGGATGTCAGACAGTTGCCACGCAAACACGTCGACGTTCGCCCGCAGGAAAGCAACGAGCGCGCCTTCCTATTTGGGATCGAGAGTGGCACTGATGGTGAAGGTACCACCAGTGCCGTCCTCCTTGGCGGACACCCTCTTGGTCTCTGGTGGAGCTGCCATCGTCTTCTTACACTTGCCGGTGGAGCTCGATGGTGCGTCCTCGACGGTAGCGTAGCACTCCTAAGAGGTGCGCTTGCCGGAGTGGGCATCAGAGCTCTTGCCGGACTTGGTCTTCTTCTTTCCCCCGGGAGCTTCAGCGGCAAGTGGCTTGCAATCAGCTACAGCTGCTGCTTCCCGGTAGATCTTGTCGGCGCAGATAAGAGCATCCTTCTTGTCGCCAGGACAGAGATGACACTTATCGGCCTGGCATTTTCAGCATGTTGTATGCATAGTGAGAGGCTGCCATGAATTTGGCGAGTCTTTGAATGACCAAGTATCCCATTATAAGGCAATGGAAAGTCAGGAACGTCAAAAGTGACCCTCTCAGTCCTGAAGTTCAACTCGCTGCCAAATGTCACCGGCAACGTGATCTTTCCCTTCGGCTTGCTCCTTCCCGGATTGATTCCTTGGAATGTGCCGGTCTCTTCGAGCTCGCTATCAGGGATCTGGAGTTTCTGGAGCACCGTGGAGGAGATCAAATTCAAGCCGGCCCCGCCGTCAACTAGCATCTTAGTGACCTTGAGGTTGCGGATAGTTGGTGAGACCAACATCGGTAAGCACCCGACCGCAGTTACGCGATCAGGGTGGTCCTCAATATCAAAGATGATAGGCGTGTTGGACCATTTCAGAGGCTTGCGTGACTCGATGGATGGTTCTGCTGCATTGACTTCCTGCATTCACTGCTTGAGTTGGCGGTGTGAAGTATGCATAGAAGCACCGCCGTCAACGCACAGGACCTCTGTGGCTTTCTGGAACTCCTGCTCATCGGTCTCGTCATCATCCATGTCTTCATCATCATCGTCATCTTCATCCTTGTTGCGGCCGCGGGGAGGTCTGTCTCCTTGCCGCTGCTTGGCCTTGCCGCGGCGTCCTCTTCGGTCGGGACGTTTCTTGCTAGCTCCTCCAGCACCCTCCTGGGCCTTCTCCTTGTCGTGTCGTTCGTATTCAGCCTTCTGCTGCTCGACAAGCTGCTCGACCTTCTTGCAGCTCTGGAGGTCATGGCCCTTGGTGTGGTGAATCTTGCAGTACTGTCTGTTGGAGCCGTCCTGCTTGTCGGCGACCGCCATACTGGCGATTACGCCAGCGGCAACCTCCTTGCCGAGCTACCAACTTTGGCTTTCTTGGCGCCACCTCCGTTTCCGGACTGCTCAACAACTAGCACATCTTTGCCTTTCTTTTCCTGTTGCCCCTTGCCGCCGTTTTTCTTTGCCGGCGGTCTCCTCACTATCAGATCCTCCCGCTTGATATTCTCTCGGGAGTCTCCTCCCTTCCTCAAAGACGCGCGTACACTTGTCGGCCAGTGGCATATAGCTCATCGGGCGTCTCTAATCTTGCACATCGCCATCTCCTCCCGCATCCTGCGGCTTCGCGCGCTCGATGGAACGCGCTGATTACATGGCGGGGTGGACATCTGGGATGTTGTGCCGCACGCTGAATCTCTGAATGTACTTGCGCAGGGCTCTCCTTCCTTCGGGCGGCAGATGAAGGTCGCTTTCTTGGCCATGGGGCTTGTGGTCGCTGTAAAGGCGCCGACAAACTGATGGCATAGATCTGCCCAAGAGGATATGGAGTTGTCCGGCAAGTGCATGAGCTAGGATCTGACATTGGGCTTGAGCACCAGCGGGAAGTAGTTGGCAAGGATCTTGTCGTCTCGCCCCCCGCCAGCTTGCACCGCGATGGTGTAGATGATGAGGAACTCCGACGGATGCGTCTTGCCGTCGTACTTCTCTGGTACATCTGGCATGAAATTCTTCTTGCTGGGCCACTGGACTTGCTGCAGCTCACGAGTGAACGCAGGGCAACCTACCGCGTACGGCAAGTCGCCTGGTTCCTCCGGCGCATGCATGTCAACAGAAGGCCCAGCACGCTTGTCGGATTGACGCCGCGCTTCTCTTCGGCGCTCGATGCGAGTTCGAGCGTCCTCTTGCTGTCATTCGTGAAGAACTTGGCGCTGATCGCGACGAGCTCGTGGATCCGATGATGCGGTGGAGTCGCTGTCGAGGTGGATCCAGCGAGTCGGCGATCTTGGCCTTCGGGTCGGAGAGTGCATGGTGGTTGCACCCCACGGTTTTCGCCGCCACCGGCTCGTGCTTGGGGGTCTTGCCGGCGATGATGCACTCGGCTACCGCGGAGCGTCGCAGTTGGCAAAGCCGATGAGACTCTGAATGGTGGCCCTCCATTCATCAACCTTGTCGGCTGTCGGAGGGTAATCCAAGAGTAGCTGAGCTCTCGCCAAGGCTTCTGCTGGAGTGGTGGGTGGTAATGGCGAACGGCGTGAGGAGCGGGATATGCTCGGACTTCTAACTATGTTAGAAGGAGCAGTATCCCGTCCAGGCGACCGTGCCTCGCTCGCGCCAGCATGTTGGCGCGCATGCTGGTCTTGAGCATCCCGAGATCCTCCAGCTCGATCTCGGTCCAACGAGCGTATGGCATTGTGAATACCATGACGCTGTCGGTCCCGCGCCTCCTGAGACGGGTGCGGTGCATGTACGGATGCCGAGGTCTGCGCAGCCTTGTCCTTGGACTTGGCAGCACCGTGAGCTCCCCCGTCGCCGTCCATTCTTCCGCCGGCGTCTACCCCACCACCTGTTTGCTCCGGTGGCGTTGGGTTCAACGCGGACGGAGCTTCTGCCGCCGAAGCCTTCTTCTTCGGTGGCATGTTAATGAAGATGATGAAGATCTAGCTCGCGTGGACGCCGGATCAGGTTCACACAATCTCGACGCCCCTACAGCGCGCCAAAGATGTCGGGCAGGCTGATCGCCCACGAACACCTATGGGACCGGCGGACCGAGCCCCTTCGGTTCGGCGGGGCGGAGGTCGCCTGAAGAGCAGATCGAGGCGAAGCACCACGAGAGGTTTACCCAACGGAGCTCTCCGGAGAGATAACACTCCTCTTTGCATGTCTTGGTGTATTGTGTTCTTGCTCAGAGCGCTGAATGCTACTGATACACGAGCTGCTAACGAGACCGGCGTGGGGAACCGACCCTTTCTACGCTATGCATGGGCCTCCTTTTATATGCTCAAGGGTCTCCGGCAGTGGCAACGTAGACAAGGGTAAAAACGGGAAAAGAGTGGTTGGTACAGCTACCTGTACAGTGTACAGTGTATCATACCTAACCCTGACGGCACGGGACAAAGGCATTAAATGCCCGTCTACGTCGCCCTAACAGTGCAAAGAGGGGCCGTCAGGGGCGCCACCGCTCGCCACGATGGCAATCTTGTCAGCGCCGCTTGCCACCTCGCATCGCTGGCTGCACAGCCTCTCGCCACGCGCGCCTGGAAAGGTCCCAGGGCGACACGTTAGTGGATGTCTTTGGGCGCAGTACTGAGTGGTGGTCTGCCGCACAAGCGCCTTACGCGGTTGTTGTCTTGTCGCGTCCGGAAGCTTGTCGCTCACCGGGCCTTCCCAGCAAGCTCCTCTTGCCGGGGCCTTGTCTCCTAGGTGCCTGGGGTGGCCTTCCCGGCAAGCTCATCTTGCCGGGATCTTGTCTCCTTGGCTTGAATACTTTGTTCTTGAATTTCTACAAAGGAACCACGGAGGACCTTGGCGGTCACCCGGTAAGCCTTGCCGCGGAGGGCTGCAACTGCTCGTGCACAAGTTCGGGATACTAGGGTACCCCTACTCTAGTACACCGACAGATAGATTGGTAGGAAAAGACTATCGCTCGTCCCCGACCGCCACTCATAAGGAAGACAATCAATAATAAACCATGCTCCAACTTCTTAGCATAACAAGAGACTATACGTGCATGCTTCGGGAATCACAAACCTTAACACCAATATTCTTAGTAAACCACAATCATTCACTAGTACCTCCCACATATCACCATCCTTATATCGCAAAACTATTGCAAGTAATCAAACTTATCATATTCATTGATCTACATGAAAGTTTTTATTATATCCCTATTGAATACCTATCATATTAGGACCAAATTCATAACCCGTACTAATTGCCATTACTATTTATCAAACTCTCAAAAAGATATAAGTGGAGGATGAGGGTGCAACTATTTCCTTAATATATATCCACTGTCGTGCTCTAACAAATATAAGTGAAGCACTAGAGAAACTGCCTAGCTCAAAAGATATAAGTAAAGCACATAGAGTATTCTAACAAATCACAAATAATGTGTGTCCCTCGCAAAAAGGTGTGTCCAGAAAAGATGATTGTGGTAAACTAAAAAGCAAACAAAGCAAAGACTCATATAATACACGACGCTCCAAGCAAAACTCATATCATGTGATGAATAAAAATATAGATTCAAGTAATATTACCGATAGTTGGTAGAAGAAAGAGGGGATACCATCCAGGGCATCCCCAATCTTAGATGCTTGGGAGTCCTTGAATATTACCTTGGGCTGCCTTGGTCATCCCCAAGCTTAGGCTCTTGCCACTCCTTATTCCTTCATCCATCGTGATCTCACTCAAAACTTGAAAACTTCAGCACACAAAACTCAGCAAAAACCTTCCTGAGATCCATTAGTATAACAAGCAAATCACCACTTTAGGTACAGTTGTAAACCCATTCATATTTTAATATTTCATAATACCTAATGTATTCTAACTTCACCATGGCAAACTTATATCTTTTGAGCTGGGCAGAATCAAAACAAGCAAACAATGCAACAAAAATAGAATCTGTCAAAAACAGAATAGCCTGTAGTAATCTGAATTATGACTATACTTCTTTAACTCTAAAAATTCTGCAAACTTAGGACAACATGGGAAATTTGTATATCAATCATGTGTAAAAATTCAGATTAAAAGCACGTTCTACTTATTTCAAACAATTCTGCTACTGGGGTCAAAAGTTTCTATTTTTCACAGAATCAAATCAACTATCATCCAAATCATCCCAAAGGCTTTACCTGGCACAAACACTAACTAAAACACAACCATAAAATAGTGTAATTGTGTGCACACCAAAAAACAGGAAAAACAAGAAAAATAAAGATAAGTATTGGGTTGCCTCCCAACTAGCGCTATTGTTTTACACCCCTAGCTAGGCGTAATGCATAGTTTCAAGTGATGTCATCCTTAGTTTCCAACTCCTCAATCACACATCCATACTTCCCAGGAATTCTAGCATTCATATTTTTGACAATCGCACTTCTAGGAACAAAATTAAGGAATTTATTCCCACAGATTTTTTCCTTTATTAATTCAACAAAATCGGGGAGAACACTAATCATTTTAAGATCTTCACTTTTATTTCTAGATGTAGCGCCCTTATTTTTAGGAACATACATAAACTTGCAATTATTGCTAGGAGGAGTCTTTTCAATAGTTTTAACGAAAGAAAAAGCGGAATCCAAATTATTAACAAATTTTCCAACTTATCAATTCTAGTGGGACTCTATTTTATCCTCTCACTAATTACGGGTTCCTTTCCATTTAGCTCCTTTAAAGTAATTCCTACCTTTGCCCCCAAATTGAATAATATGATGATGAATCATTTTATCCAAATTTCAAATATGCTCTACGGTAGGCATTTTATTCTCAATAGCTTTTAATCTTTGCATGACATGCTCCAAAGTCTATAAGGTTTCATTAATAGTGATAGGTGATCCCACTAAATTTCACATAGCGTCGAAAGCATCCGTAGGGTGACTACTCAAAAAGTACCCTACGGTAATAGTATCAAGCACAAATCTATACCAAGTAGTAATACCCACATTAAAATTGCGAAGGAGAATGGTAGTGGATTGCTTAAGAGTTGATATTATGAGCATCGCAAATCCTATGCCAAGCATCTTTTAAATTCGCTCCCCCTCTTTGTTTAAAATTAAGCACTTAATTTTCAGGGGTACACGTAACAAGACAAGAACTAGCCATAACAAGGCAAGCAAACAAGCAAAAAGGAAAATGGAAAGTATTTTTGTGTTTTTGTGAAAACGTTTTAGAAGTGGGGAGATGAAAACGAGAGGCAAGCGGCAAATAATGTAAATGCAAGGAGATGAAAGTTTATGTGATGGTACTTGATAGATGTTAATGATGTCTCCACGACAACGGCGCCAGAAATTCTTACTGCTACTTGTGAGCTGCATTGGGATTTCCTCAGAGAGGAGAGGATGATGCAGTACAGTAGAGATAAGTATTTACCTCAGTTAAGAACCAAGGTTATCAATCCAAGAGGATAACCACACAACACCTCGTGAACAGCACCTACACACAAAATAACGAATACTTACACCCAACACAAACAAGGGGTTGTCAATCCCTTGGCGGTTAATTGCAAGAATCAAATCTCATAGTGGTAGATAGATAAACAAAAATACAAAATAAAAATAAAGGTAAATAAATTGCAGCAAGGTATTTTTGTATTTTTATATATGATTAAAATAGACTCGGGGGCCATAGTTTTCACTAGAGGCTTCTCTCTTAAAAATAGCATATGGTGGGTGAACAAATTACTGTTGAGCAATTGATAGAAAAGACAATAATCATGACGATATCCAAGGAAATGATCATGTATATAGGCATCACATCCGAGACAAGTAGACCGACTCATGTCTGCATCTACTAGTATTACTCCACACATCGACCGCTATCCAGCATGCATCTAGAGTATTAAGTTCATAAGAACGGAGTAACGCCTTAAGCAAGATGACATGATGTAGACAAAGTAAACTCAATCTATATAAATAAACCCCATCGTTTTACCCTTTATGGCAACAATACAAATACATGTCTTGTCCCCTTCTGTCACGGGATATAGATCACCGCAAGATTGAACCCATCACAAAGCACCTCTCTCATTGCATGATAAATCAATCTAGTTGGCCAAACCAAATCAATAGATTGGAGAGAAATACAAAGCTATAAAAATCATGAATAAAAGATTTCAAAGAAGACTCAAATAATATTCATGGATAATCTGATCATAAACCCAAATTCATCGAATCCCAACAAACACGACGCAAAAAGGATACATCGAATAGATCTCCAAGAACATCGAGGAAAGCATTGTAATGAAGATCAAAGAGAGAGAAGAAGCCATCTAGCTACTAGCTATGGACCCGTAGGTCTGTGGTAAACTACTCACACATCATCAGAAAGACAACAAGGTTGATGCAGAGCCCCTCCGTGGTCGATTCCCCCTCCTGCAGGGTACCGGAAAAGGCCTCCAGATGGGATCTCACGAGAACATAAACTTGCAGCGGCGGAAAAAGTATTTCGGGTGGATCTGTGATGTATGGGGAATATTTGAGAAGTTATAGAAACGGAATTAGGTCAAGAGGTGCCACGAGAGGCCTACAAGTCTGGGGGTGCACCCCCCTGGGGCGCGCCTCCCGAGCTTGTCACTCCCTCGTGGCTCGTCAGGTCTTCTCCTGAAACTTTTAGGGCCTCTTCTAGTCCAAAAAAGAGTACTCCAAAGTATTTTCTCCATTTGGACTCTGTTTGATATTGATTTCCTAAAAAGGCAAAAACAAGCTAAACAACAACAACTGGCCCCGGGCACTAAGTTAATAGGTTAGTCCCAAAAAATGATATATAATTGCATATAATTGCATAATAAACATCCAAGATTGATACTATAATAACATGGAACAATCAAAAATTATAGATACGTTGGAGACATATCATCCACAAATGGCCCATAATAAATACAACACATGCTGCCTTAAAGCATGCCTTTTCAGCTTCACCTGATAATCTAATTATATCTCTGGCCAAGAAATTTTCTATTTCCTTCCAACTGCGAGAATCATTTCCAACCATATCTATATTTTTCTTCAAGAAGTCCATAGAAGCAGCATTTGTCTGAGCGTTAATACCATCAATATCTATAGGTCCACAAGGAAACCCAAAAACTTTGTGCATATCTGCAACATAAAATTTTAGTTTCCTATCTTGAGACAACTTAATGCCTTGTTCTTTCACATCTGTTGAACTTACCAATAATGTACTAAACTTAAGATGAACCTTTTAATTGTGCGTAAGTTCAAGAAGCCATCAAATTTGATTCCCCACAGCATAAATTTCTTGTATTCAGTGAATGCATTCAAAACAGCACGAGCACAATCTACCTTCAACCTAGAGTCCTTGTTACAGTTGTCATCCTCATTTTCTCCGCTTGAGTCATCTCCTTCAGTGAAATAATATCTTAAATCTTTGTTACATTTTGTTGTACCACTTGCTGAATGACTTGAGTTAGACGTCATATTTTATCACTAGAAATAAATGAAGACATAAGATTAATAAATAATTAGTGGATTACATGATTCATTAAATTTGATGTTTCAACAACTACTTTTTGAAATAAATATTTGTAAGGCACAAATGTTATTTATTAATGTTATTAATAAATAAATTTACTTACAAATCCAAGTAGATTAATATACACTCATTTCCACTATAGAAGTAGATAACATAAATTCAAACTTAAATATACACTCTTTTTATATGTAACCTTCTTGTTAAGTTTCTATATGTTTTCCATAAAGTTAAATAACCTTTCATATACATATGTAAGTACATGTATTTGGTTTCGGAGATAATAATGCATATTCTAAATTTATTGTACAAATACTTAAGAATTTGTGTTGATGTTTCTTCTAAAGGTACAAGAGAGTACATGTGTGCTATAAGTTTTTGTCTCATTAACTAACATAATTGCATAAGTTTCAATGTCCCGAACGTACCTACTTTCCAAGTTTCTAACATTTAATTTCCAATATATACAATCACGTCCTAGATCCGTAAACCTCATACCTGCCATATTATTTTTGTTCTAAGATTTATACCAATTTTTTCCCAACAAAATTGGCTAAGCCAAAGATTTGAGTTATTGAAGGAGGACAAAGTAATAGAAGGGAGTTAAAGAAGAAACGATCAAATAGCCAACCACCTATGCCGACACCGTGCTTGCATAAACATTAGAAGAACATCAAACATACAGGGGAATATATCATCGGCTAACCTGTGCTGGATAACCTTATGCAATACTTCTCCTCCTGCCTTTGAGTTGTTTTGGGCTGTGCGTAATTCGCAACAAATAGCTTCAATCAGTTCTCGTCTACAGTGATGCTTCTTCAACAACAGTTCTAAGAAAGTATTCTAAGAATAGAAGTAGAGCGCTAAGAGAAAATGAGATAGAAGAACACAGAAGGAACACTTTAAGCACAAGGGTAACGTTTAGTAGGCACTTGTTACATGAACTGTTCATCGGAATACCTGTATTTTAGAAACGAGACCCACAGAAAAAGATATAATACTTTAGCTTTACATGTGAATACAGATATATGTGAAGCGATATACGCTAGCGAATACACGAAATACAGACCCAAATTTCTAAATCTTGGCGCAGATCGGCGCCTCACAAACTGCGTGCCCTAAATCCTCTCCCAGATGTGCACATGATCCTTGAGGAATGCTCCATTAGGGAATGCCCCATTCGTGTAAGACCATATCATGTCTAATTCGACCATAGGTGTTTCGACCTCTTAAAATATTTTCATTTGCATCAGAATCTCCTTATGAAATAAGAGAATTCAAAGAACAAATTTGAAGTAAAAAATCCTTTTCAGAAGAAAAAAAAATGCAAGTTCATTTCTGCCTGCATAGTGAATAACCGTGTCGTTTTGTGGATGCTGGCCATTTTCAGAACGGTGGTAAGCTCCAATAACCGTGTCGTTTTGTGGATGCTGGCCATTTTCAGAACGGTGGTAAAGCTCCAATAAATTAAGAAGCAAAACCGGTATAGTCGTAAAAGATAGTTAAGCTTTCCGACCATGTAAAAGAGACATTTTGCATCTCTACTGATATAAAGCAAGAGATAATCGTTAACCAAAGTGCTTTAGTTTGGCTTTTGCAAATGCAACCATTGCCTTCGTTGCAGGCATAGTTTATTGTTTTCAAAGCGTGTTTGCGTTAAGCCCAATCCTTTGGTTTGGTTCTCTTCATGTACTACCAGTATTATATTAAGCCCCAAGTGCTCCTTTTTCTTGTATGTATTATTTATCACCCAGCTTTCGAAAAGTTTGTGGTAACTTTAGTTAGTATATAATTTAAAGAGATTGTGCTCATCATTTGTTTATGATGGTATGTGGGGAAAAGACTGTGGAACGACTTCCTATAGAGGAAAAGGACCGCTCGATTATGGAAAGCATCAATCAATGATTCGTGCGATGATTAGACAAATGTACCTAAAAGTATTTCCACATGGTATACGGGCACCTCCAACGCCGTGCCCCAAATTGCCCGCAAACATTCCGGACTAATGCGTCCGGACTATTTTTGCCATCCAAGACAATGCCGCATGTTAGACTGATAAGCTCCAGCGATGTGGTGGCGTTTTCTGCTTTCAATAAGCCTTGCATGGCTGGTGATGTGATGCACTCATGCAGCATGCACTTAGGGGTAGGAAAGGGCCGGGTCGTGTGCACGATCGCCCGCTGTTGTCTTCTTTCTGTTTCGTTCTTCCCGGTCAGCGTGGCAAGCTATTGTGATGGGAGTCGTGGGATGGCACGACAATTCCGGATCGTAGCAGGCTGGCCGGGTTTAGTTAGCTCGTTTGTTTTGTAAACTGAATAACGATCTAAGGAATACAACGGAAAAGCTGGGGAGTCCGCCTGGCGAACAGAAACCACTATCTCGTTCATCCTCTCGTTCATCCTCGCGTTCCTCTATCTCGCTCCTCTCGATCCCATCGGCAACGACAATTGGTATCAGAGCCTGGTGTTTGATCCTGCTCCGGTGGCCGGCGGTGTTTGATCCGCGGCGGCGCTTATGTCGGGGGACGAATCGGACGGGAAGAGCAAGGGCGGCGCCAGATCGCCAACGCAGAGGCCTTCCTCCAAGGCGCCAGTCGCGCGCCTCACCGGCAGCGGCAGCAGCGAGTTCCGCGTGGTGGAGCGCGTCGTGCGCAAGGAGTCGGGGGCGTCATTGATGCTCGCCCACACCAATTACCAGGAGTGGGCGCTTCCGGTGCAGGTCAAACTGCAAGTCACCCGCGTCTGGATAGCGGTGACCGAAGACGGCGCCGACGAGAACAATGATCGGCGCGCGATGCAGATAATCCTCACCGGCGTCCCGCCGGAGATGCTGCGCATGCTGGCTGCGAAGGACACGGAAAAGACGGCGTGGGAGACCATCAAGACGATGAGGATGGGGAGCGAACGCGCCCGCGAGGCCAAGGCGCAGGTGCGCCGGCGAGAGTTCGAGGATCTCCGGCTCAAAGACGGGGAGTCCATCGAGGATTTCGGGCTGCGGCTCTCCGCCCTCGTCACTGATCTCGAGCTGTTCGGCGACCCCGTCACCGAGCACAAGGCTGTCCTCAAGTTCCTTCGGGTGGTGCCGCGCCGTTGTCACCCAATGGCGATGGCGATCGAGTCGCTTCTCGATCTGAAGGCCATGACAATTGAGGAGCTCGTCGGCCGTTTCTCGGCATGCGAGGATCACTATGACCTCGACGATGCCACGCAGGCCACCGGGCGTCTCATGCTCACGCACGAGGAGTGGCTGGCCAGAGAGAAGCACGGCGGCGGCGGCGGCTCGTCGTCCGGTGCGGGCGTTGGCAAGAACAAGTCGCCTACTAAACCCAAAGGTGCGGGCGGCGGCAAGGCTACGGCAGGGAACCAGGGTGCAAGCCGATCTGGCGGATCGGGAACCAAGAAGAAAAAGGGGGTGTCACCATTGCGGCATCCCTGGACATTGGAAGAAGGAGTGCAGGACATGGATCCGCGAGCAGGAAAGGAAAGGGCAGCAGGAGCAAGCCAACCTGGCGCAAGGAGGCGACGAGACAGAGCAGGGCCTGCTCATGGCCATGGTTACCGATGTCAACACATCCGCTGTCGTCGTGCCTCAAGAGGTGTACCTCAACGAAGAAAAGGTGGTCCCTGTGTCATTTCCTGATGGTGTTTGGTTCTTCGACACTGGAGCTAGCAGCCATATGACCGGTGATCGGCGGGCGTTCGCGTCCCTGGACGAATCCGTGCAGGAGACGGTGAAGTTTGGCAACGGCTCACCGGTGTCCATCAAGGGGCGCGGGTCCGTCATATTTCGCTGCAAGAGCGGGAACCAGCGCGCGCTCACTGGTGTCTACTTCATCCCCACCTTGCGCAGCAACATCATTTCGGTGAGACAGTTGTATGAAGCTGGCTGCATCATTAGCATACAAGACGGAGTCATGGCCATCAAGGATCCATCAAGGCGCATGCTGGCGCGCATCATGCGGTCGGGTAGCCGGCTCTACACTGGCGTGCTCACCATTGACAGCCATGCATGCCTCATGGCGCAAGGTGATGATGCGTCGTGGCGTTGGCGTGCGCGCATGGGACACCTGCACTTTCGCGCACTCCGGACCATGTCTACCAAGCAGCTCGTGCGGGGAATGCCAGTCATCGATCGAGTCGAACAGTACTGCGACGGGTGCGCCCTCGGGAAACAACATCGCGCCCCGTTCCCTCAGACCGCGGCATACCGCGCAGAGCGCGCTCTGGAGCTCGTGCTCACTGATCTGTGCTGGCTATCACTCCAACGGCACCAGGCGGCAGCAGATACTTCCTGTTGACTGTTGATGACTACAGTCGCTACATGTGGCTTGAGCTGCTGAGGTCAAAGGACGAGGCGTATGAACGCTTCAAGAAAGTCCAGGTCATGGCCAAGGCGGAGGGCAGGTGCAAACTTCGAGCCTTCCGCTCAGACCGTGGAGGTGAGTTTAACTCCATCGAGTTCAAGGCCTATTGTGAGCAGCAGGGGGTCAAGCACCACACCACAGCACCTTATTCACCTCAGCAAAATGGTGTCGTCGAACGACGCAATCAGACGGTTATGGAGATGGCGAGGTGCATGCTCAAAAGCATGGGTGTTCGGCGTTTTTCTGGGCTGAAGCAGTGAAGACAGCGGTGTACTTGCTGAACCGCGCGCCAACAAGGAGTCTGGAGGGTGTCACCCCATATGAGGCGTGGCACGGCCGTAAGCCCAATGTGCAGCACCTGCGCACGTTTGGGTGCACGGTGCATGTGAAAAGGACAGGGTCGGGCATCACTAAGTTGTCTGACCGCTCGACGTCCATGATCTTTGTTGGGTACGAGGAGGGCTCAAAGGCCTACCGTGCGTACAACCCCGTAACCAAGAAGGTGCAGGTGACACGCGACATCATCTTCGAGGAAGGACGGCCGTGGGACTGGAGCGCACCAGACGCGCCAGGCGACGCCCATACCGCCACGTTCACCGTGGTGTACACCACGGCTCACGGCGCCCACGAAGCCGGACACCGGCGCTGCTACACACCGCCGGCTTCACCGCAAGGGGAGCCACTCCTACTACACCAACCTCGTGGGTGGGGACTCCACGCCGGCACGCCAGGCAGAGCGCGCGTGGCACGTCGACCATGCGAGGGATGTCCGCGGGCACGAGCTCGTCATCACAGGGCACACCTGCGACGCCAACAGAAGGTACGCACACCCCGGATGTGGCTCGCCAGATTCGTTTGGCCACTCCCCTGAGTCAAGATGAGAACCGCTGAGATGTGGATACTGGCAACATCCGATACCGGCGCGTCTCCTGCATACTTGATGAGACAGAGGGGGAGGCTGTTCGTGAGGCTATGGAATACTGTCTTCTCAGTGCAGAGGAGCCAGGCAACATCAATGAAGCTTTGGACAGTGCGGCCTGGAAGGAAGCCATGGATGCAGAGATGGACTCAATCATGGAGAACTCAACCTGGCAACTTGCCACTCTTCCCCGCGGGCACAAACTGATCGGCCTCAAATGGGTGTATAAAGTGAAGCGTGATCCCAGCGGGAAAATCCTCAAGCACAAGGCCAGGTTGGTTGCCAAGGGTTATGCTCAGCGCGAGGGAGTTGATTTTGAGGAGGTTTTTGCGCCCGTGGCGCGAATGGAGACTGTGCGGCTCTTCCTCGCTCTTGCCGCGCACTCCGGATGGGAGGTTCATCATATGGACATAAAGTCCACCTTCCTCAACGGCGATCTGGCAGAGGAGGTCTATGTCGCGCAGCCGCCGGGGTATGTCATCGACGGCAGAGAGGGCGAGGTGTTGAAGCTGAGCAAGGCACTGTACGGGTTGCGTCAGGCACCAAGGGCCTGGTATGCCAAGCTGGATGACACTCTCTGCACACTTGGTTTCAGCAGGAGCCCACTGGAGCATGCGGTTTATCGGCGTGGGGATGCACGCTCATATTTGCTAGTTGGGGTGTATGTTGACGACTTGATCATCACAGGCACTGACAAAGATCACATACATGAGTTCAAGAATCAAATGCAGCAGCTGTTCAGAATGAGCGACCTTGGCCTCCTAAGTTATTACTTGGGGTTCGAAGTGGTTCAGGCAGAGAGTGCAATCACATTGTGCCAACGCAGCTATGCAGAGAAGATACTTGAGACAGCCGGGATGACTGGTTGCAATGCATGCCACACCCCAATGGAGTGCAGACTCAAGCTGAGAAAAGAAGACGATTCCAAGCCGTGTGATTCTTCTCTCTACCGCAGCGTCATTGGAAACTTGAGGTACTTGACACACACAAGGCCTGACATCACTTACATGGTGGGAATAGTGAGCAGATTCATGGAGAAGCCAACCATGACACACTGGACAGCAGTCAAACAGATCCTTCGATATGTGCAAGGTACGTTGAGCTATGGTTGCAGCTATGCACGAGGAGGGACACATGGACTGTTGGGGTACAGTGACAGCGATCACGCTGGTGATGTTGGTGACAGAAAGAGCACTTCAGGGCAGGTGTTCTTCTTTGGAGGCAATCCTATCTCATGGACTTCTCAGAAGCAAAAAGTGGTGGCAATCAGTTCGTGCGAAGTTGAATATGTGGCAGCTGCTGCAGCCACTTGTCAGGGGCTTTGGCTGAGTCGTTTGCTTGCTGAGATGAGAGGAGAAGAACATGTCAAGTTCAAGCTTATGGTGGACAATAAGTCAGTGATTGCGCTCGCAAAGAATCCCATTCACCATGACAGATCCAAGCACATAGATGTGAAATATCATTTCATCCGAGAGTGTGTGGAAGAAGGGCAGCTGGAGCTAGACCACGTCAGAACCTCAGATCAGCTCGCCGACATGCTAACGAAGGCCCTGGGTCACGTGCACCATGTGGAGATACGGCAGAGGTTGGGCGTCGGGGTGATTGGCGAGGAGACTGGAGCTTAAGGGGGAGAAATGTTGGACTGATAAGCTCCAGCGACGTGGTGGCGTTTTCTCTTTCAGTAAGCCTTGCATGGCTGGTGATGTGACGCACTCATGCAGCATGCACGTAGGGGTAGGAAAGGGCCGGGTCGTGTGCACGATCGCCCGCTGTTGTTTTTTTTCTGTTTCGTTCTTCCCGGTCAGCGTGGCAAGCTATTGTGATGGGAGTCGTGGGATGGCACGACAATTCCGGATTGTAGCAGGCTGGCCGGGTTTAGTTAGCTCGTTTGTTTTGTAAACCGAATAACGATCTAAGGAATACAACGAAAAAGCTGGGGAGTCCGCCCGGGGAACAGAAACCACTATCTCGTTCTTCTATCTCGCTCCTCTTGATCCCATCGGCAACGACACCGCATACATCTACAGACCGGTCCACGCATCTGAATTCCCGCAAACCGGATGCAAAATTGGGGTAGGTTTGCGGGAGTTAGAACCTCGCCACGTAGGACACCAACACTCCTGGCCTACCAAACCCCAACCAGAGCCCGCGTCTTTCCCACTCCGTCCAACCCCCCTTGCTCTATATCCGCTCCCTCCCAAGCCGCCGCCGCCGCCGTTGTACTAGCTCGGCCGCCTATGCAGCCTCTGCATCCTAGCTACCCATAGCTGATGTCCATGGCGGACAGCAAACCTGGCGTGTGTTTGTCCCAATGCCATAACCAAATCTTGACAGTTTTTTCCTTAGTTTCATAATTTGAAGCAAACACGATGGATTCAGACGACGAGTACTTCTACAACAACTTCATTGATTCGTCCTCGTTAGACGAGGAGGACGAATATGAGAATGAAACAATGATTATGCAGGCTATCCTAGCAGGTGTAGAGCATGCAGAGGAGCATGTCCTAAATTCAAGGGACCAATCAAAGGGACTTCAACAAATTAGAAGAGAGCACGGGGTAATAATATTTCCGTATTCATGATTAAAGAGTTTATATTTCATGTTATAACTGTTATGATCCTGGAATATGCGATTCGGTGGAAAACTCATATGCATGTGTGGAATAATAAACGGTAAATAAAAGGTTCCTAGTGTTGCCTCTGGGACTAGCACAAGTGTTATTGGTGATCACGTTTTCCGGATCTTAGGATATCGTTAAGTGTAATGATGGTCCTAAAACAACATTGAGATTATGGCGTTGGAGGAACGATCATATTGAATCGACCCAATATTATTTGTTATGAATTGAGTTAATATCGTCTGTATTCAATTGTAAGAACACAAAGTGTTAACATGTGATATTGCTCCTTACACCATGAGATCATCGTGGTCACTTCATACCGTACGGTGAGCTTTGGGGTTGCTCAAACATCACCTGTAACACGGTGATCATAACGACAACTTACGGGTTCATCGAAAAGTTTGACAAGTGACTAGATAGATCAAGAGTGAGATTTGCTCCTCCGACAATGGAGAGATATTCTTAGGGCCCTCTCGGTGTGAAGGCATCGATCATCGTCTGGCCAGACACACATGACTTCGTCACGGGGATGCCGAAACACAATAACGAGAAAGAAGAACAAAACCTGTAACGAGGATTTCGGTATAGTGAGTATGGTGATGACTCGGGAGGATACCGATGCATCCCGGGTTTTGTGAAGTATCGCGAAGCAAACGGAACATCACATGATAACCTAAGGTTCACTCGAATATCATTCGTGTGCTCAGAGGGACCGATGCGGATGTCCACGGTCCCGTTGCCGGTCATTGAACGAACAGTTTCGTTCATGTCTATGAGTTACCGAACCTACGGGGTCACGAGCTTAAGGAAATCATTATTTGCTGGGTGTTAGTAGGACGGGTGTCATGAGAATATATTTATGAAATTATTTCATGAATATTCGGAATAGTTTTGAGAGGACCCAGAAGCGATTCGGGGTCAATGGAAAGGTTTTGTAGAGCATCGGGTAATACCGGGTATTACCGATAAATTATATATAGGTGGAAAATATTTCCGGAGATGTTAAAATATATATATAATGGTCTAGAGGTATTTAGAACATTTAATATTTAATTTAAATATCAATGGGCCTTAAAAGGCCAAGAGGTGGAAGGAATTACGGGGCCATGAAGGCCCATAGGAAGTGCCCCCCCCCCTTCCTTGTGGGGGGCGAATTGGACAAGGGGAGGGAGTCCTACTCCCTCCCATGGTCGGCGCCCCAAGGGGGACTTCCCCTCCTTGGTGGCTGCCCTCTACTCCTCAAGACAAGTTTTGAAGCCTCCTCCAGTTCTTCTAATTCATATTCTAGTTGGTCCAAATTGACTAATTAGAGCTAGGCTAATCCTCTTGTCCTCATAATTAGAAGCCCATGTGGTTCTAATCTCCTCCCTCTAATTCTCCAGCGACGATTAGCTTTGGACGGCAAAGAGTTGCCGGATCGTGAAGGTTGCACGCTTGCAATCAAGTAGAGAGGCCGTCCTTTCGGTCTTTGGTTCGAGGGTCTGTTCATGGGTGGTACGAGGGATCGTTCATCTACAGTTCGAGGGACTGCAAGTACGGTCCACACCCACACGTTCTTCTTCCGCTGCAACTCGATGACGGTAACGATCGTGATCCCAACCCGTAATGCATCTTCATATTGTTCTTGGGTGATCGTAGGTGTGAATTTTTTTTCTTCTACATTTCCCAACACAAGGACCTGCAAAAATATGGGATCCAGAAACCTTGTGAAAGGTAATGACAATTTGTATGATAATGCACAACGTGATTGTGGAAGATGGGGTGAAGGAGCTACTAGAGGTCTAGAATTTGAGAACAAGGGTGATCCTATCAAACTTCCAACTCCGGTCATTTTTGAGGAGTTCGTCCAAATGCATCAACAAATTCGGCATCAAAAAACTCATGAGCAGCTCACGGATGGTCTAATTGAGTATATGTAACAACTAGAACATAAGGTGGACTCAAGTTTACCTATTTTATTTGAAAACTTAATATTTGATTGTAATATTTATATTTATAATCGTGTTTGTTTGCATATTTTCACTACTTGATGGACAGCGTTGAATGACCGACTTCTGTATATATTTGTTTTGAGTATTGTGGACTTTAGAAAAACAAAATATGGGCAGACAGAGGTGGGCGTTTGATGGGCAGTGTTGGATGACAGAGGTGGGTCTAATTTGGGCACACCGTTGAAGATGCCCTAAGAGCACATTCATGAAAGTAGAAGGTTAGCAATTCTTGTAACCTCAACCTATTCCTCCTTTGGAAGAAGAAGAAAAGGTGCAACTGTAATTTTTTGTAAAGATTAATGAACTATAATTATAAAAAGTAAAAATATATAAAATGGTAGGAGCTCATTTTGGTTGTAGGTTTCCGGGCAGAACAGACAAGGAAAAAAAGGAAATATTTTTCATAGGGTAAGTCAAAATACTATTTATCGCAAAAAGGCCTCAGATATGTTTACAAATATCCCTGTAAAATAGGGAAAATACATCGACTAGGCACGTCTACTTCAAAAGGTTGCTAGAAAAAATTTAGCAATGATTCTTACAAGTTAGAAGCATGGATATATTTGTAAATCAAATTGGACACACGAAGAATCTGAAAAACATAGAGTGACATGCCATCTTGAGTACGATATGCTCCAGAGGATTGTCGAGTGCGCACATTAAAAAAAAGGTTGGAGTGAATGGGAATTTTTTTCCTATAAATCTGGTATAAATAAATACCCAGGAAAAATTATATGGTTTCTTTTTTTTTTTGCGGAAATCTTCTGATCTATTCATCTTCAATCATGGCAGTACAACGAATAACAATAATAATAAAAGTTACAACCAGATCCGTAGACCACTTTGCGACGACTACAAGCACTGAAGCGAGCCGAAGGCGCACCGCTGTCATCGCCCCTCCATCGTCAGAATCGGGCACAACTTGTTGTAGTAGACAGTCGGAAAGTCGTCATGCTAAGGCCCCATAGGACCAGCGCACTAGAACAGCAATAGCCGCAGATGAAGAATAACATAGATCGGAAGGATCCAATCGAAGACACACGAACGTAGACGAACACCAACGAGATCCGAGCAAATCCACCAAAGATAGATCCGCCGGAGACACACCTCCATACGCCCACCAACAATGCTAGACGCACTACCGGAACGGGGACTAGGCGGGGAGACCTTTATTCCATCTTCAGGGAGCCGCCGCCGTCTCGTCTTCTAGGTAGGACACAAACCCAAACAGATCTCGAAAGAACGACTAACAATGAAGCCCTCCCGCCCGTCCTTACCAGGATCCACCGCGCTCCCATGGCCCTAGGGCCACCGGAGACTAGGCGGACCTGCGGCGGAGCCGGCAAGAGGCACGAACCCTAACTTTTTTCGGAGGAGGAGGCGGCGGTAATCCTACAAATCAAATAAGCCACATGGAAGATTTTAATTGTCCTAAGGATTAGGATCCTACATAAATGCGTTGGATCATAGAAGCCCAAGGAGTTGCTGAAACATGATGGCTGACTTCTTTCGATTTGCACATATGGAGAATAGTTGTGGGAAGAGGTTCGATAATCCAATTGGGAACAAGCAAATCAATCACACATCAATAATTCACATGCATGCTAGGTAAAAATCAGAGAATATTTTTTGAATGTGCTGCATAGGATGCTACATGCTAGTGCCGTGGAAGATTCTTTGAGGTCTCATCAACTGGATGGTGTACATGATTGGTGCTTGGCCCACAAAACCACAATCCACACCTTTTGGAGCTTTATCTCTCTTCTTTTTGTTGTTCAAGAAAATTCATGCTGCAGTTTCTGTAGGAAATGGTACTGTGTGTTGCAAAATCTCTGCAAAGTTCATATGTCTCAGAATATCCACAAGAAACATGTTCGATAGTTCACTTTTTCTTGTCTGGGATTTATATTGATTTTCTCTCTTCTTGTCTAGATAAAATTGTTTGGCTAATAAACATCTGTTTGAAACACCGCAGAATAGATATAGAGCATTTTTTGTGGGAAATAGATATAGAGCCATTGATATACGAGGAGGACGAATAGAACTGGGCGGTAGGTGCACCCGTTTTTTAACAGTAATTTAGTAATTGTAAAAATGGTTGAAAATCATGATTTTTTTGGCAACAAACTTGATAAACCATTACACCCGCGTAAAAAACTTTGGTGACGAAATGACTTTCTTGGTATTATTGGTGAAAAAAATCAAAATCAGCACTATATTAGAGGTACTATACACTTTATATTGTCCTGGAAATTTTGATTTTTATGCTCAGATTTTTTTGCAGTAGTTTTCCCTTATCGAAATTTTTATAGGAGTATGCCAGTAGGTCAAGTTTGCTGCAAAAAAGTTTCACAGAATTTTGACCTTTTCCTGAGTTGCTAAAAAAAATCCGAGAGGTGCATATACAACCAGGTGTATCAGGGTATTTTCCCATTGATATACATGATGGTTATAAAACATATTCCGACCTGATAATGATAGAACACATAATATACCCCAATCTTATCAGATTGGAATAGTGGCAAAAGATTCCCTCAGAAAGAAAAATAGTGGTAAATAATGATATGCTTCTTTGATACAAAGTAACAGATTCTCAAATTGAAAAGGGAGAAGAAAAGGCGACTCCTGCATTTCCACACACAAAAAAACTGTCATTTTTTTGTAGTATAACATTTATGTTTGCTTGTTTATGCAAAACAAGAATTATCTTTTTTTAAATCCCACTGCTTTGCACTTTCTGAGCAGAGCACAGATTAAAAACGATCATCGCATTTTGTAGTATTTCCGGGCAGCTTCGTATGTATGATAGGCAGTACCAGATAAAGCAGATGCCTCTGTATTTAATGTCCTAGTGTATACATATCTTTATATCTTACGTACATGTGTCAAGGCCCATACGCAGATTCTTATAGTACAGTTTAAAGGAGACTCACTGACATTAGATAAGAAAAGAAATCTGCTGCATCATAAGGGCGGTGTATGCGCCCATGACGAGCCCAGATACACCAACGTAGTAGTACTTGAAAATGGCTTATTTATTTTCTCAGCGAGGAAGAACACCTTTTTTTAGGGGGAAGAGCACTTGTCTTTCTCTTTCTGTCGTGGAAAACGCCCAATCCATTACCAATGATTAGAGTATCTCTAACCGGATCACCTATCTCGTTTCTATATGTCAGACAGCGTTTCCCGACAGATAGGAAGTAAACATCACTCAATTGGATCCTTCAAATGGTTTTGGTTCCGCAAACCTCCACACCCAACCTATATGTGGAGTGAAAATGAGTCACACTGCCCGCCACGCTCGAACCTAGCCCACTCTAAACCATTTTCTCTTTTTCCTCTTTTCTTTTCCTTTCTCTGTTCTCACCAATCATGTGCATTTCTCCGGATAACTGAAAGATTAAATGAAGGATGTCGTTGCATTCACGGACAAGTGAGGTTTTGGGGGATGTCCGCGGATACTGTCTAGATGCGTCCGTAAACATATCAGAGATCAAATTAGCTCGGTCCAGTTGAAGATGATATGAGAGCGACTATGGGACAATGCTGAATCAGTGGCGGCTCTGGGGTCTTCCTCGGACTTCCATGGAATACGCAAGAATTTGCCATCAAAAAAAGTGACTACATATGCCATACGATTTGGAGCCCATGAACTCAAGTCCAAAACGGCTTAGCAGGCTAGCAGCCACGACAGCCACGCACTAAACCCGGCATGTCTGGTGCGGCGGGCGAGAACCTCGTCTCTACTGTGTACTCGTCTCCCAATCTCTCTTCCCCGATTCTGAAATCCCAAACCTTACTGCTTACGAGTTACGGCGGCGGCGGCAAGCCATTACAGGTCCAGCGGGCGACGGGCGATGGCTGGCCCTCTTCCTCCCCTTTGCCTCCGGCCCTCTCCCCCGCGGCTCCACCAGTCCACCTCCGGCCTCTCACTGTAGACGCCGTCCAGGGCTGACGGCTCCACCTCCGCCAGTCCAGCCTCTGTCGCAGTGTCCCCGTCGGTGTCAGGACCCGATGAGGGAGGAACGATTTCTATAGCTATTTAGGGAAGAATTATCGAGAGAGAAGCCAGATCGCATCTGTATTAAGGGAAAGTAAGTGTAGGGTTCTTGTTCAAGCCGTAGCTCGCAAGGCAAATTGGGGAAATCGATAATGCTCTCTTCTAGCCACATCCCGGCTGTTTATAGGCTGGCCAATGAAAACTAACAGAAAACGGAAAAGGGAATAAACGCTACAGTTTAGTGGCTTAGATCCAACGGTGGCGATCCGCCCAGGGAGCCATCGTGGACGTTCAAAGACTGAAACGGTATTGTCAGAACAGCTACACCCCTTCTGAATCTCGAATCAACTAACTGAATGAGTGTATACTTGATCGTGACATTACCCCCTCCTTGAGACACGGCATGTCCTCATGGCGTTTGTTCTTGCGCTCTCCATTCTTGTGTAGTTGTTCGAAAGAACTCAGGGAATGTATACTTTATGAAATCCGCATCCTCCCATGTTGCATCTTCTGGCGGCAAGTTTTCCCACTGGATATACCAATGTACCACTGGTAGATTGTGTCGAGGAACCTGTCTGACTTGAAGAACTGTTGCAGGACCAGTCTTAACCGTGCCGTCAGCTGTAACCATTGGTAGGTTAGGACTAGGAATGGCCTTTGAACCAATGTGCTTCTTTAACTGACTAACATGAAACACAGGGTGGATTTTCACATGAGCAGGAAACTGTAACTTGTAAGCCACCTTGCCTACTTTCTGGGTGATCATAAATGGACCATAAAACTTGTTTTGGAGTTTCAAGGCACCATGAAATCCAAATGCTGCCAGTCGATAGGGAGCCATTTTAAGATACACCATATCTCCCACTGCAAACACTCTTTCACTTCTTTTCATGTCTGCATACTTTTTCATCCTGTTCTGAGCTTGTTGCAAATTTGTCTTGAGGTTTTCCAACATAGTATGTTTCTCTGCTAAGAAGGATTGTGCTTCTTCATCTTCAGGTCCAGGTATAGCAAGTTCAGAGATTAGTGGTGGGGGAAAACCATATAAGGCTTGTAAGGGAGACATCTTCAGAGCAGTATGATAAATAGTGTTATACCAGAATTCAGCTAGGGAAATCGAAGAGGTCCATTTCTTTGGTTGATCAGTAGTCATACACCTTAGATAAGTTTCCACACACTGATTGACCCTCTCTGTTTGGCCATCTGTTTGAGGATGGTAAGCAGTGTTGTACCTCAATTCACTCTTGAGAGCAGTAAAGATATCCTTCCATAGCTTGCTAGTAAAAATTATGTCTCTGTCAGAAATGATAAGTTTAGGTGGTCCATGTAACCTGATGATATTGTCTACAAATGCTTGAGCCACACTCATTACTGTATAGGGGTGTGACAATGGAATGAAATGAGCATATCTAGTGAATCTGTCCACTATAACCAATATGACCTCCTTGCCTTGAGAATTAGGCAGTCCTTCTATGAAATCCATGGAGATATGTTGCCAAGCCATGTCAGCCATAGGGAGGGGTTCCAACAACCCAGGTTGCAAACAATTTTCATGCTTAGCTCTCTGGCAGACAGGACATTCAGCAATGAAATTTTCCACAGCTGCTTTCATCCCACGCCAATAAAATATGCTTTTGACCCTCTGGTATGTAGCCCTTGTTCCTGAATGACCTCCCACTAGAGAACTGTGTAGGGCAGTAATAAGTCTTGTTCTCAATTCAGCCACATCTGCTACCATGATTCTCCCTTTGTACCTAATGATACCAGCTGTCAAGCTATAATCAGACATGGTGTGATTTTTTTGTAACAGCAGTTGCTCCATGAGATTTTTAGTAACTTGATCTCTAGGATAACCTTCACACAGTTCCTGTGCCCACATTGGAGTAGCTACAGAGATAGCCATGCAGGAAGGAAGTAACCTAGAGAGGGCATCAGCCACCTTGTTTTGTACACCTTTCTTGTACTGAATTTTGAAGTTGAACTCCAGCAGCTTCATCATTAACTTGTGCTGGACTCCTTCAGTAATCTTCTGATCAGTTATAAATTTGAGAGATTGTTGGTCACTCTTAATGATCAGTTCATTACCTAATAGGTAATGCCTCCATTTCTTAAGTGCTTCTAGGATAGCTAAAGCCTCTTTCTCATATGTGGATAGAGCAGCATTTCTAGGACACAGGGAGGAACTGTAGTATGCCAAAGGTCTGCCTTGCTGCATTAGCACTGCCCCTATTCCTTTTCCTGAAGCATCAGTTTCTAGTATGAATGGTTTGGAAAAATCAGGCAATGCCAGGACTGGTGCTGTGATGAGAGCTTGTTGAAGTTGACTAAAAGCTTTGTCATGCTCCTCCTTCCAGGAAAATTGACCTTTCTTCAACAAATCATGCAAAGGCCTGCAAATAATTCCATAACCTTTAATGAATCTCCTGTAGTAGCCTGCCAATCCTAAGAAACTTCTCAACTTAGTTACATTTTTAGGTGTGGGCCAGTCAGCAATTGCTTTGACTTTCTGTGGATCAGTAGCTACTCCTTCTACAGAAATTACATGCCCAAGATACTCCACTTGTTGAACTGCAAAGACACATTTAGATAGTTTAGCACATAACCGATTCTCCTTCAGTACTTTGAGCACTAGTTCAATATGCTCCATGTGCTCTTTGAGAGATTTACTGTAGATCAGTATATCATCGAAGAAAACCAATACAAACTTTCTCAGATAAGGGCCAAAAATGATATTCATTAGTGCTTGAAAGGTGCCTGGTGCATTAGACAGTCCAAAGGGCATCACCAAATACTCAAAGTGCCCTAAAAATGTCCTGAAGGAAGTTTTGTGTATGTCATCAGGGTGCATTCTAATTTGATGATATCCTGCTCTCGAGTCCAATTTTGAAAAGTACTGTGCTCCATGTAATTCATCCAGTAAATCTTCTATGACTGGTATGGGGAACTTGTTTTTTACAGTAACAGAGTTTAGCTTCCTGAAATCAGTGCATAGCCTCATGGAATTATCCTTTTTCTTCACTAAAATGACAGGAGCTGCATAGGGACTCTGGTTGTGCCTGATAAAATGTGCAGCCAGCATCTTTTTGATTTGATCCTCCATTTCTTGTTTTTGGTGGTGTGGTACTCTGTAGGGCCTTGAATGAGGAGGTTCAACTCCAGGTTGTAAGGGAATAGTGTGATCACAGTCCCTATGTGGAGGGAGGGTATGGGGCTCCTCAAATAGGTCAAGATACTCTAACAAAGAACCACAGAATCGAGGGGTGTGGTAAACCCTGCAGGTGCTTCCATGACAATGTTATGCATTTGCAGTAAAAACCCCTCTGCTCCTTTATCCAACAACTTTCCCACCTTCTCTGATGTAACTTCTTTAACTTTTTCAGGAGTATTGAATATGGCAGCAGTTACTATTCTCTTTCCTTCCATGGTGAAACTGAAATTGTTACCTGGTATGTTGAAAGAAACAGGACTCATGAGTGTGAACCAATCATATCCTAGTATCACATCATGGCTGGGAAGTGTCGGAGTTCTGAAACTATGTGTTAATGTGGTTTTTGCCAACTGAAAAGTATAGTTTGGAACAACAGCATCAGATGTTAATTTACCCCCTCCAGCCACAGCTATTGCTCTAGGTTTGACTGGGATTAAGTGACAGCCAGCTTTCACAGCAAATTCCTGATTAATGAAGGAGGAAGAGCTTCCAGAATCCAACAAAGCTATAGCCCTTTTTCCATTTATATGGATTATCACAGTAGGTGTAGGCACTGCTAACTGTTGACCCATTGCATGTGCAGTGATAAACATGGCATGATCTCCTGCATCCTGAATTTCTTCCTGTTCTTGAAGAGGGGTATCCTCTGTGTTCTCTTGTAGCTCTTCCACTTCTTGTTGCAACAAATGGATATTAGGTATAAGTTTGCATTTATGACCATGCATCCATTTGTCCCCACATCTCCAACATTCTCCCACTTTCCTAATTTTCTGAGAGTTGTTGGTATTAGTGTTTTTAGGCTGTTTCCCTTGTCCACTCTGTTGAGGAACAGTCACTATATTACTATTCCTGTTCTGAAAACTGCTACTGTTTTTCTGATAAAAATTGACAAAAGAGTTGGACTGTTTCTTTTGTACTGGTGGATGATTTGGTTCAACTTCTTTGGCAAAAAAAAAGCATCTGTGAGTGACTGAGGCCTGAGTGGTCTGATTTGGAATTTAATTCCCTCTCTTAGACCATTGACAAAGCATCTTATAAACCACTGTTCACCTAATTCAGGAGTTTCTTCTAGCACATCTGCCATGAGATCTTCGAAGCTCTTTGTATATTCAGAAACTGAATTATTCCCTTGCTTCAATGAGTTGAATTTCTCTATAAGATCATAAGATCCATTCTCTACAAATCTTTTAATGACCTCTTTTCCAAATTGAGTCCAAGATAGTTGTTTCTTTAGCAGTCCTGATCTTTAAAGCCATGTATCAGCTTCTCCAATGATGTACATTTGGGCAAGTGACACCTTGTATTCCTCAGGTGTAGTTGACATTTGGAAATACTTGTTGCACTGTCTAATCCAACCCACTGGATCTTCACCAGAGAATCTAGGAAATTCTAGTTTAGGTCCTTTAGTCAGAGATCTCATGAATTGGGCTTGCATATCCAGTTCATATGTTCTGTGATATCCCTGCCACATTTGTCTATCTCTGTTGTTCTGATACAAATGGTTGAATGCAGGTGTCTGAGCATTGTGTCTTGCTGTTAGTGGAGTACCTCCAGAATTGAGTGCCTCATGCATGTTCTGTTGGACAAAACCAGGTGGTCCATTTGTTTGGTTTGTGCGGATAGGAGGGAGATTCTGAAGTTGACTGTCCTCCATCTGCTTGGATTTCTCCTTCTCTGCTGCCAGTTGCTTTCTGAGTTGTTCTAATCTAGTCTCTTGTTCCTGTGTGTGATCCTGGTTCAGTGTAGGAGATTTGGGAACTCCTATAGAGCTAGCAGGTTGATCAGAATGCTGAGCTTGCTGAGTCGTTTTGACCAATGTCTGCAGAACACCACTGATCACAGACAACTATTTACCCAGATCTAGTACCACTTTTTCAACCTCGCCTACAGTAGCTGAAATTTCCCCTTGCTTGGACCCTATAGCTTGCACTTCTGTCTGTAATTGCGACACTTGGGACTGAACTTGGGCACTCTCTTTTTGCAGCACTCCAAAATCATCACACAGTGAGAGCACCTCGAGCAGATCAGCCTCGTCAATTCCTTTGCCACGCCCCATCTCCTTGATCTGAAGCAGGAATAAGGAATTTTACTACTGGACTCCCAGCAACCTGTTTCCTACTCCCGATCCTGCCACCGCCGCGCTCCATGCCTCCTTGGCACACGGATCGGTGCTAGAGCATAATGAGAGGGTGGGAATCCCAGATCTGAGAGAGGAAAAAAATTTGCTCCAAGGAACGATGGCTCTGATACCAATTTGTCAGGACCCGATGAGGGAGGAACGATTTCTATAGCTATTTAGGGAAGAATTATCGAGAGGGAAGCCAGATCGCATCTGTATTAAGGGAAAGTAAGTGTAGGGTTCTTGTTCAAGCCGTAGCTCGCAAGACAAATTGGGGAAATCGATAATGCTCTCTTCCAGCCACATCCCGGCTGTTTATAGGCTGGCCAATGACAACTAACAGAAAACGGAAAAGGGAATAAACGCTACAGTTTAGTGGCTTAGATCCAACGGTGGCGATCCGCCCAGGGAGCCATCATGGCCGTTCAAAGACTGAAACGGTATTGTCAGAACAGCTACACCCCTTCTCTGAATCTCGACCGAACTAACTGAATGAGTGTATACTTCGGTCGTGACAGTCGGGCTCCACCTCCGTCAAGTATGCATACATCCAGTATCGCATCTAGCCAATCCCCATCCATCTACAAGCAGCAGCACCATGGTAATTTCCCTATGTTTTTAAATAAATCTGATTTTTTTCCTGTAAATTGCCACTGCTACTAAATTCTAGGAGTAGAAGCCACTCACTGCTTGTGAACTGTATTCCCTCCGTCTCACAATATAAGTTTTTACAAGCTGACATGGCTTACAAAAACATCTTATATTGTGTGATAGAGGGGGTAATTTTTTGTCCAATGTCCATCGGTCCATGCCACTTTGGCAAAAGAAAAAAATTATAAGAATACCCGGAATCAAATTCCTAGCTCCACCACTGTGCTGAATGGAGTACATAACAGCTAGTTCTAACAAGATTGGTCGTGCTTAGCTTTATGTGCTCTCCGGAGAGGTGGTTCATAGAACCATGGAGCCGAGACAAACTCGGGAATCGGATATAATGAAAAATGAAGCAAAACAAATATCTCATTGATTAAGAAGAAAAATTTCTTAATTAATTAACTAAAAGTCTGGATGATCATGTATTTCACCCAGTCAAATAACCATGTGACGCAAACTAATCTGTATTTGGATGGTTAGGAGAACAGTGACCCCTGCCCACCAGCGTTCAAGTCCCAGACTTACATTGGTGCTCGCATTTTCCTCGATTTATTCCAGCCCTTTCGGCGATGTGCGTTCAGTGGGAGGAGACGTTCGCGTCGACTAGGAAGGCGTCTATGGCGACTTCATCAATCTGAAGGTGATGTGCTGGCTCAGTCTCTCGGAGGTGTTCATAGAGTTAGAATGTGCGTGCGTTCATGGAAGTGAGTGTATGTGAGCAATTTCGATTGTACTATGTTAAAAAAAATGACCATGTGACAGCGGAAACCCCTGGGTAGGCCCATGACAAGGATTTGTCCCACTAGGGCCCACAGACCTAGTCTTCATCGGAAAAACTACTCAGCTCGGTTGGTATCAATAAAGCCCATCTGAGTGAACGCCACGATGCTCATTCGGCTAAGACACCACAACGTCCATTCAACCGGGTCAAGACATGGTCAATCAAGAGGAACGTTACCTGCGGTGCTAGCTCTTATGGCGATGTCATAATTCCATCCACCATTACGATTGTTATTACATCATAGCTCTTAACCGCCCTTGTAACTCCACCTTCTCATCATAGTATATAATGTGAGAAGAGCGCGGGACACAAATAAGTTCATCTACAAGCTAGACAAATCCTCTGTAATCACGTGGCTCACATTGGAGAGAAAATATCCAGGCAGGAGTAGGGTATTACCCATAGAATAGGGTCCGGGATTTGGGTAAAACCTCCATTGTGTGAAATCTCGTACCTACATCTTTCATGTGTGTCTTGCCCACATAAAATCCCCAAATCATGAGTATTGTGGAGAAATCCCCGCCACATTTGGAAACCACCATGGGGCAAGCATGTGATGGAGTGACGATCTGGTCATCGATGGTGAGCATAGGCCCGGGAAGCTTGTACACTTCGCCATGATGCATTTCGATGCCAGTGAAGCGGGCTCTCATCCTACCTCCGCCACATTCATCATTACTGTAGCACACACCGGTAGCATGCACTTCACTGCAGATCGCTCCAGAGTTTTGTGCCTATAGTTCACCACTCCTGATCGGCGATTAAAGATTGGTCTCAAGCATCCCCTAGGATATGTACCTCCACCAGCTACTGGCAATGTTGCTCCGCAGGTTATCGGTATGATCAACTCTGACTCCATTATGGTCGTCCTAGATTCTGAGTCTGGCGGGTATGAAAGTTCATACAGCTCTACCTCTGTGGTGGAAATGTACATGGCTAACAGTGGTGGGGCCGCTACCGATGTGCCCGCGTGAATGAAGGATGGCACACTTCTGCACAAACCTGTGGAGGGAAACACCCCTAAGCCTTTACCTTCGAGGCTTCTTGGGTGGCCATCCTAAAGGAGCAGGAGTGCCTAGCCCAAGAGAAGTGGAACCTCAAGATGCAGAAGCTTGAGCTTCAAGCGAACAGAGCACAAAACACTCCCCGTTATCCTCAATAATCTGCCTCGACTACACGGCTCGTGTTGCGGGCAACTCACGGCGAGCCAAGGTTCGAAGGGCATTCGAGTACATCGTACTCCGACCAAGAACATGCTTGCTACTATGGCATTGTTCAGCAAGCTGGCTTCACTCACCGGTCAACCCGCAGAAGAGTACCATGTTCGATTCGCCATGATGATCAAGGCTAAGGTGGAAGAACAATATATAGCCACTCAATCGCAAGGATGACTGGCTTTAAAAGCAATTTGGTGCCAATCTTCGGAGGCTCGCAGTCGTCCCATCACCATGGTGTTGTCTCTTCTAAGTTGATCCACCAATCGGGGGCATGATGCGCGAGACGACATCGTCCGAATCCACGCAGAGCAACACTAACTAAGCCCCTCTCAGGGTCGGAGATCATGACCCCATGATGCATGGGACAACATTGAGGCCATCCGCACAGCCAAGGCGTGATTCAGTGTCGTGGCAAAGCCGATTGTCCGTCTAGGTCAAGTTCACTCGGACGTTTGTTCTTCAGCTGGCGCATATGGACTGAACCTTTCCCAGAATGGTTCTGAATCGCTAACGGAATCAACAAGTATGACGATACTGCCAAGCCCGACAATTGATTGGCCGACTACCTTGTGTCCTTTAATATCGACATGGACAATGAGTGTGTCTCCATCCGCAACCTTCCCTTGATGCTAGAGGGATTAGCACGGGCATGGCTAAACAGCCTGCTCGAAGACAACATTTATGACTGGGACGATCTACGTGATGCATTTCTCAAAAAGCTTGAGGGCGGGCGCATACGTTAGAACCGGCACTACCCAGGACATGTGGAACTGTCACGCCCAATATGCGACCCTATCCAAAAGGAACTCGACGGTCCCACCAAGGATAGACCCGCATATTGAAACACTTTTGCAAGGTGGATATCATTACATCAACATTACATCATAGATGGGGATACATACATAAGGCACAAATGCCACAAGAATACAACAACATCATATACAAGATCAACATCCGACTACGGATGAAACATAAACAAACTCAAACGACATCCACCCTGCTAGCCCAAATGCCGACACGGAACCTATCCCCGATCGAAGAAGACGCAGAAGAAGAACTGCAATACAAGCAAACATCGCTCTCACGTCATGATCAAGCAAACCTGCACCTCGCAATCGTTGTTGTAGTAATCATGAGCCACGAGGACTCAAAGAATCCCATTATCATGGGTATCAAGACTAGCAAAGCTTGATGGGAAAGGAAGGGGTAAAGTGGTGAGGTTGCAGCAGCGACTAAGCATGATATGGTGGCTAACATACGCAAATGAGAGCGAGAAGAGAAACAAAGGAACGGTCGTCAACTCGTAATGATCAAGAAGTGATCCTGAACTCCTACTTACGTCAAACATAACCCAGAAACCATCTTCTCCTCTCGATCAACCCCGAAAAGAGACACTCACGGTTACGCACACGGTTGGTGTATTTTAGAAGAGTTTGCTTCAAGTTTACTACAACCGGATATTAACAAATTCCCATCTGCCACATAACCATGGCACGGCTCTCGAAAGTTTATACCTGCAGGGTGTCCCAACTTAGCCCATGATAAGCTCGCGATCAAAGAAGGATATTCCTTCTTCCGGAAGACCCGATCAGTCTCGGAATCCGGCTACAAGACATTTCGACAAAGAATAAAACAAGACCAGCAAGACCTCCCGGCGTCGACACCACGATAGTAGCCGGCACAGATCTCGTCTCGTGCCACGACCGGAGGAGCAGGCCGTACAACTAAAACCCGCCCCCAAGTTTCCTTGTGGGGGCGCTGCAACGGGCTCTTGTTTGGACCACCACTTCGACAAGCATTGGCCCGGGGGGGGGGGGCTGAATAATGATGACCCTTGGGTTAATTACTCCCAAGGGAAAAGTAGGTGGTGGTGAAGCAAATGGTAAAACCAATGTTGGGCCTTGCTGGAGGAGTCTTATTCAAAGCGAACTGTCAAGGGGGTCCCATAAATCACCCGACCGCGTTAGGGACGCAAAATCCGGGAACGTAATACCGATATGATGGAAACTAGGGCGGCAAGAGTGGAACAAAACACCAGGCATAAGGCCGAGCCTTCCACCCTTTACCAAGTATATAGATGCATTAATAATAAGATATATTGTGATATCCCAACAAGTAAACATGTTCCAAAGAAGGAAAAACATCTCCATGTTCCAACAAGGAACAAACTTCATCTTCACCTGCAACTAACAACGCTATAAGAGGGGCTGAGCAAAGCGATAACATAGCCAAACAACGGTTTGCTAGGAAGGGTGCAAAAGGTTAGAGGCTGACATGGCAATTTGGGATGGCTTGATAAACAGGTAATAGGTGACGCAACAAGCGATAGAAAGAAGCAACTAGCATAGCAATGATAGTAGTGAGATCCAGGATAGCGGTCATCTTGCCTGAAATCCCGCTAGGAAGAAGAACGAGTCCATGAAGAAGACGAACGGATGAAGCCGAACCAAGCGTAGACGAATGAATCCTCACGATCGCAACGAAACAGGAACTAACAAGAAGAAGCACACAACATAGTAAACACACCACACACGAACAAGGCATTATGCACAACCAAGCATGATGCATGAAAAGACTACATGAAGCTACTCATGGCAAGAGATGATGCAACCAAGAACAACACATCAAAACAAGTTTAAATGAGGCCGGAAGCAACATAGAACAATTCCTAAGTCCTCATATGCAAATTTCGAAATTGGTCCAGATCTGAATAAACCTTATGTTCAAGTTGTTAAACAGCAAGTTAAGATGCACCACGATGATCTACACGAAATTCTAGTCAAGTTACATATAAAGTTCATTAGATTCGAGCTACGGCCTAGAAGATATGAGCAAAACAAGTTAAACATGGCATTGATGCAAAATGCATACAAACATCAAGCAAACACCTCAAAACAAGGATGCAACATGATAATATGAAGCTACATGCAAAATCAAGCAAGTTTCATATAGAGCACACTCAAAACGGAGCAACGGTTCAACACATACACATGAAACAAGTTTGAAGGACAAGCTGTCCAAAACAGCAACTAGGCATATTGCAAGCACCCAAACAACATGATACAGCATATTAACATGATAACAACATGCATGGGCATGATGTACAGGTAAAGCATGACAAAACATGAACACTGAGCTATCTCCAGAAATCAATAGAACATGCTCAAAATGACATGGGAAGATTGCAAATAATAACAGTTTCAGACTTTAGCAGAAATAACATCAGGTTGCAATGTTTAGAGCTATCAAGAAACATGTTACAGGAACTTATCATGGCAAAAAAAGGCATGGCATGATAGTACTAAATGCATAGAACAAAAGTCCCTTACTGACCGTGAGCCAAAAGGGCACAGAAAATATGATGGCACCCATGTAAACATGGCAAGTTATATTACAGATTCATACATGGCAGAAACAACAATAAGTAGGCATGTTGGTGAGCTTGAACCACTCACCACAGAGCAATAAATGGCATGGCAAGGAAACTCGCAGTAAGAAGACATGGCATAGAAGCTATAAATGGCAAGAACAACATCATATCATACACGGATCAACTACAACAACCTTGGCAAAATTGAATAACATGTAAACAACCTGCCAGGAAACATTTTATAGCAAAAGTAGAGCTCGATTGACTCAAGCTATGGCACTCCATAGTTGCAAACAAGGGCATGGATGGATATAGAATAACCATATGTTCAAAACATACTTACTGAAGTATCTCAAAATATGCATGGAACTCTATGTAGCATCAAGTTAACATGGCATAAAAATATCAGCAGAACCGGGGCTGAAATCAGCAACATCATGAAGCCTAGTTTGCATGGTTGTGCTAGTCACTACAGAGATCACAAAAATACATGGCATACACCCCTGTAAAGATGGAATGGCATATTACAAAATACATGTAGGACTCAAGTTCATAGGGTGCACACATCAATCATGGCAAAAATGACAAAAGTGCATGTACTGATAAGAATCTGCAACTAACATCACATAGCCCTCTTCTAACAGCATTTCGGGCATCAAGATGAGCTCAAATGAAAATGACGCAATGAAATGAAATGATGTACTCGTCGAGGAAAACAATTTGACATGTCGCACGCACGAAACGGACCTATGGATGCAGAGGTATGATGCGATGAAAATGCATGAAAATATTAGCAGATTCGGGGACTTCGCAGATTTCGGAGGGGGGGGGGGGAAGTCAACCTCTCGGCACGGACTTTGAGGCAGGAGGCGGCTCGCCGGAGTTGTGGGCTGCGGCGGCCGGAGATGAGGGGCCGACGAGGGGCGCGGATCCGCCTCTCCGCTGGCCGGATCTGGGCGGCACGGAGGCGAAGCGCCGTGAGGCGGTGGCTTGACGGCGGAGTTCTCCGAGGCGGGCGACGCCGGGCGCAGTATGGCGTGGGAGGCGCCTCGGCGGGCAGGCCGACGCGAGGCGGCGGAGGGCGCCGGGCGCGGGCGGGCAGGCGGGCCGAGCCACGGCGGAGAGGCGGCACGCGACGTGGCGCGCGCCGGTTGGATGAGGGGGCGGCCGCGGACATGTCCAGCCGTGGACGGACATGTCCGGCGCGGCGCAGAGGAGAAAAACTAGGGTTAGGGGGGATTTGACCGCGAATTTCGGAGGGGGAGGGCATATTTATAGGTAGAGGGAGCTAGGAGAGTCCAAATGAGGTGCTGTTTTCGGCCACGCGATCGTGATCGAACGACCGAGAGCATGGAGGGGAGTTAGGTGGGTTTTGGGCCACTTTGGAAGGGGTGTTGGGATGCACATAAAAGAGGCTTTTGCGGTTACCCCGGTTAACTGTTGGAGTACCAAACGACCTCCAAATGACCTGAAACTTGACAAGCGGTCTACCGGTGGTATACCAAGGCCGCTTGACAAACCTCGGTCCATTCCGAGACCGCTTAACACCCGCATACCTAAAAGAGGCAAAAGGGGCGCCGGAGACATAGGTGTGCCGTATTTCAAATCGGACAACGGGGAAAATGCTCGGATGCATGAGACGAACACGTATGCAAAATGAAATGCACATGATGACATGATATGAAATGCAGATGATGACATGGCGAAGTGCAACACGCAAGCACATGACATGGCAACGATGGCGAATAACTGGAAGACACCTGGCGCGTCGAATCCGGGGCGTTACAACACTCCTCCACTAACAAGAGATCTCATCCCGAGATCTTAGGACCGAGACGGAAGAGAAAGAGGAAGATGCGAAACAAGAACTCAAGATAAGAAGCAAACAATCGAGAGCACTCGAGAAGAAGAGAGGAACGACAAGAATGACGAGAATCGAAAGCTCACGGAATCAGATAGACTATGAAACAACTCGTTCTAACCGGAGTGGTTAGAATGAGAAAAGAAACGATTAAGACTGAAAATGATTTATGCAGCACTCCGGCTGAACATGAAAGGATAGAACATGAACTGGAGAGGATGGAATGACACTTGACGAGATAAACAACGCAATGCCTCCGGAGGAATTGAAATAATTGAATGAAAAGAACTTAGAAGGAAGGATTGAACGGAGTTGTTGGAAATTCAACAACAAAAGAATAAGATTGTTGTGGACTTATGGATAACATCTCAGGAATTATGAGGTGATAACCGACCACAATCAGAAAAGATTAAATAGCTGAGAAGAACGAAGAAATGCAAAACTCCACTTCAAAAGAAAATGAAGAATTACTTGCGCTTCGAGACGCGAGAAGAAAAAAAATACTTGAACTCCGGCAACAAGAATCTTGATGAACTCTTGAAGAATGAATTAAATCATGAAGAACCACCATGAAGAACTCCGGTAACAAAAGGATGACGAGATAAAATGAAGGAAGAAAGAATAAGATGAGCGTGCGATGAATTAGATGGAGGATTCCGACGAAATGGCCGAGGAAATAATTGAACTCCGGAAAAGAAAAGCTGAGAACACTTGGAACTAGAATTTATTCATCACGAACAAACTCCAAAGGAAGGGATTAGACACTTCGAGGAAATAAGAATAAGATTTATTTTATGCTTATCCTTCATCAAATTAAATTGATGACAAGCAATGGATTTGGCATAATACTTATTCTCGTTGAAAAAGGATTAAGGGGAAACATCGCACAAAACTTGAGAAAGTCTTCATGAACCACCGGTAGGATTTGAGAGAACGAATGGATTAAAATGATAATCAAGGAAAAGAATCTTGAACGAACCACCGTAAGAATTTGGAAATGACTGATGAAAGAGAATGAATCACCGGGAAGAATTAGAGAAGCACGGAGATACTTGAGGGAATTAAAATGCAAGAGAACAAAGAGATCACGAACTGATAGAAGAATACTTGAACGAAGCACCGGAAGAATATTGAGACGAACGAAGGGGCACGGATATAGAATAATTGGGGAATGAATCTGAAAACTTAGAATGAAGAAATCTTCCGAAAAGATGGCCTCGGTTGATCGAGAGAGAAAGCAACTCCTGAAATGCTCCAGATGGATGAAAAGAATTTGCATGACTAGAAACAATTTGATAGCATAACATCGAGCTAGGACCGCGAATCTTCGAGAGAACAGACAAGATTTAGAGGGAAGACTCTTCTTCGGTCTTCAAATGACGACGAGAAACACCACCAAAATTAATGAGATACTCCGGAAGAATGAAAAACAGAGAGGTTGAGCCAACAGTGACATGATTTGAAATTGATCTTGAAAAAGGCATGTGACTGATGGAATCCATTCTTACGTCAAACTACGAAAAGGATTTGAGAATAACTCCGGGAAAATCAGAAGAGTGAGGTAAGATCCTGGAAAAAGACCTGTGGGTTAGGGCCCACTAAAAGAAAACACCGTTGGAAAGGGATGTTGAACAGATAGATGATGCACCGGAACAAATGAAATATTTGAATGAGGTGACAGCCTCGAATTAATTAGAACACAGACGAATCTCTTGATATGTCTTGCACACTCCGGAAGGATAAACTGGCGAGAGGCGAACGAGCAAGGGGAAAACATTTGAGCCGAGAAGAATATGATCAACTCGAAAAACTTGAATTGAGTGCACCGGAAAAAGAAAGGGATGAAGAATGACGAACAAGACGAGAATTCACCGGTTGAAATAATTGAGGGAAGACTGAAGATACTCCGCATGAATGAAATTGATTGCTCGAATAAAGACTCAGACTCCGGAAATAAAAGGGGTGGGAGGGCTGGAAAAACAAAGGCAACTTGGAACGGGAATCGACGAGTAACTTGGAGAGAAAAACACCGGTTGAAATCATTGAGGAAAGAAAGCAAAGACTTCGCACGAGTAGAATGGATACTCGATTACGAACTCCGGTTCCGACAAGAAGAAGGGTGGGCTGGTGGGAAAAGAAAAACAACTGAGGATTGAACTTGGCGAAGATGAAGAGGGTCGAGTCGCCTTGACGAGAAAATGCACGGGATGAAAAGAGATGAGAACCAACGATCGGAAAACCAACTGCGTGAACCTAAAGAAAAATTTGAAGGGGAAGAGAAGTAATTCAAAACACCTACGTCAAGATCCCTGACCAGAGCGACGAAGGGACTGAGGAGTAAAAAGAATTCCTACTCTCCGATATAACTAGACTCCGAAAATAGTTTATTCTAGACTCAACAGCGGCCAAACTACACGATCAATCAAGGGGGCTCCTAGGGTCGGTCGAGGTTCTGATACCAACTTGTCACGCCCAATATGCGACCCTATCCAAAAGGAACTCGACGGTCCCACCAAGGATAGACCCGCATATTGAAACGCTTTTGCAAGGTGGATATCATTACATCAACATTACATAATAGATGGGGATACATACATAAGGCACAAATGCCACAAGAATACAACAACATCATATACAAGATCAACATCCGACTACGGATGAAACATAAACAGAAACTCAAACGACATCCACCCTGCTAGCCCAGCCTGCCGACCTGGAACCTATCCCCTGATCGAAGAAGACGCAGAAGAAGAACTGCAATACAAGCAAACATCGCTCTCACGTCATGATCAGCGCAAACCTGCACCTGCAACTGTTGTTGTAGTAATCTGTGAGCCACGAGGACTCAGCAATCCCATTACCATGGGTATCTAGACTAGCAAAGCTTAATGGGAAAGGAAGGGGTAAAGTGGTGAGGTTGCAGCAGCGACTAAGCATGATATGGTGGCTAACATACGCAAATGAGAGCGAGAAGAGAAACAAAGGAACGGTCGTCAACTAGTAATGATCAAGAAGTGATCCTGAAATCCTACTTACGTCAAACATAACCCAGAAACCGTGTTCTCCTCTCGATCAACCCCAAAAGAGACACTCACGGTTACGCATACGGTTGGTGTATTTTAGAAGAGTTTGCTTCAAGTTTACTACAACCGGATATTAACAAATTCCCATCGCCACATAACCATGAGCACGGCTCTCGAAAGTTTATACCCTGCAGGTGTCCCAACTTAGCCCATGATAAGCTCTCGCGATCAACGAAGGATATTCCTTCTCCCGGGAAGACCCGATCAGTCTCGGAATCCGGCTACAAGACATTTCGACGGCAATAAAACAAGACCAGCAAGACCTCCCGGCGTGCCGACACACCACGATAGTAGCCACAGATCTCGTCTCGAGCCACGACCGGATGAGCAGTCCGTACAACTAAAATCAGACCCCAAGTTTCCTTGAGGGGGCGCCGCAAAGGGTTTCTAGTTTGGACCAACACTTAGACAAGCATTGGCCCGGGGGGGGGGCTGAATAAAGATGACCCTTGGGTTAATTACTCCCAAGGGAAAAGTAGGTGGTGGTGAAGCAAATGGTAAAACCAATGTTGGGCCTTCTTTGGAGGAGTCTTATTCAAAGCGAACTGTCAAGGGGTCCCATAAATCACCCGACCGTGTTAGGGACGCAAAACTGGGAACATAATACCGATATGACGGAAACTAGGGCGGCAAGAGTGGAACAAAACACCAGGCATAAGGCCGAGCCTTCCACCCTTTACCAAGTATATAGATGCATTAATAATAAGATATATTGTGATATCCTAACAAGTAAACATGTTCCAGCAAGGAACAACTGAAGGAAATATGCCCTAGAGGCAATAATAAAGTTATTATTTATTTCCTTATATCATGATAAATGTTTATTATTCATGCTAGAATTGTATTAACCGGAAACATAATACATGTGTGAATACATAGACAAACAGAGTGTCACTAGTATGCCTCTACTTGACTAGCTCGTTAATCAAAGATGGTTATGTTTCCTAACCATAGACATGAGTTGTCATTTGATTAACGGGATCACATCATTAGGAGAATGATCTGATTGACATGACCCATTCCGTTAGCATAGCACTTGATCGCTTAGTATGTTGCTATTGCTTTCTTCATGACTTATACATGTTCCTATAACTATGACATTATGCAACTCCGTTTACGGAGGAACACTTTGGTACTACCAAACGTCACAACGTAATCGGGTGATTATAAAGGAGTACTACAGGTGTCTCCAAAGGTACTTGTTGGGTTGGCGTATTTCGAGATTAGGTTTTGTCACTCCGATTGTCGGAGAGGTATCTCTGGGCCTTCTCGGTAATACACATCACATAAGCCTTGCAAGCATTGCAACTAATGAGTTAGTTGTGAGATGATGTATTACGGAAACGAGTAAAGAGACTTGCCGGTAACGAGATTGAACTAGGTATTGGATACCGACGATCGAATCTCGGGCAAGTAACATACCGATGACAAAAGGAACAACGTATGTTGTTATGCGGTTCCGACCGATAAAGATCTTCGTAGAATATGTAGGAACCAATATGGGCATCCAGGTCCCGCTATTGGTTATTGACGGAGATGTGTCTCGGTCATGTCTACATTGTTCTCGAACCGTAGGGTCCGCACGCTTAAGGTTTCGATGACGGTTATATTATGAGTTTGTGTATTTTGATGTACGAAGGTTGTTCGAGTCCCGGATATGATCACGGACATGACGAGGAGTCTCGAAATGGTCGAGACATAAAGATTGATATATTGGACGGATATATTTGGACACGGAAAGGTTCCGGAGAAGTTTGGAGCTCGGGAGGTTACCGGAACCCCGGGAGGTATATGGGCCTTATTGGGCCCATGTAGGTAGAAGGGAGAAGGAGCAAGGGAGGCGCACCCCCAAGCCCAATCCGAATTGGGGAGGGGGCCGCCCCCTTCCTTTCTCCTTCCCCTCTTCCTATTCCTACTACTAGTACTACTTCCTAACTACTAGTACTCTTTCCTTCCCCTCCAAATAAGATAAGGAAGAGAGGGAAACCTACTTGGAGTAGGTTTCCCTCCTGGTGGGCCTCCCCTTGGGCGGCCACCTCCTCCCTCCCTCCTTTATATACGGGGAGGGGGCACCCTAGAACACACAAGTTGATCCTTGAGATCGTTCCTTAGCCGTGTGCGGTGCCCCCTCCACCATATTCCACCTCGGTCATATTGTAGCGGTGCTTAGGCGAAGCCTGCGACGGTGAAACATCAAGATCGTCACCACGCCGTCGTCTTGTGGAACTCACCTCCCCGGAGCTTTGCTGGATTGAAGCCCGTGGAGCGTCATCGAGCTGAACGTGTGTCAAGAACTCGGAGGCGCCGGAGTAACGGCGCTGTGATCGGCTGGATCGTGAGGAGAACGTACGACTACTTCCTCTACGTCATCATCGACTCGGAGGTGCCGGAGTAACGGCGCTGGGATCGGCAGGATCGCGAGGAGAAAGTACGACTACTTCCTCTACGTTGTGATCGCTTCCGCCACGGTCTCACGAGGGTGCGTAGACAACACTCTCCCTCTCGTTGCTATGCCATCACCATGGTCCTGTGTGTGCGTGGGAAAATTTTGAAATTACTGCGTTCCCCAACAAGTGGCATCCGAGCCTAGGTTTTATGCGTTGATGTCATATGCACGAGTAGAACACAAGTGAGTTGTGGACGATACAAGTCATCTTGCCTACCAGCATGTCATACTTTGGTTCAGCGGTATTGTTGGACGAGGACGATCCGGACCAACCTTACAGCGTACTCTTCTGTGAGACCGGTTCCCTCGGCGTGCTTTGCACATAGATGGCTTGCGGAAGACTGTCTCTCCAACTTTAGTTGAACCGAGTGTAGCTACGCCCGGTCCTTGAGAAGGTTAAAGCGGAGTCTATTTGACAAACTATCGTTGTGGTTTTGATGCGTAGGTAAGAACGGTTCTTGCTCAGCCCGTAGCAGCCACGTAAAACTTGCAACAACAAAGTAGAGGACGTCTAACTTGTTTTTGCAGGGCATGTTGTGATGTGATATGGTCAAGACGTGATGCTATATTTTATTGTATGAGATGATCATGTTTTGTAACCGAAGTTATCGGCAACGGCAGGAGCCATATGGTTGTCGCTTTATTGTATGAAATGCAACGCCTGTAATTGCTTTACTTTATCACTAAGCGGTAGCGATAGTCGTAGAAGCAATAGATGGCGTAACGACAACGATGCTACGATGGAGATCAAGGTGTCGCGCGGTGGACGATGGTGATCATGATTGCTTGAGATGGAGATCACAAGCGCAAGATGATTATGACCATATCATATCACTTATATTGATTGCATGTGATGTTTATCCTTTATGCATCTTATTTTGCTTGATTGACGGTAGCATTTTAAGATGATCTCTCACTAAAATTATCAAGTAGAGTTCTCCACGAGTATGCACCGTTGCCAAAGTTAAATGCGTGTCGAGACACCACGTGATGATCGGGTGTGATAAGCTCTCGTCCATCTACAACGGGTGCAAGCCAGTTTTGCACACGCAGAATACTCAGGTTATACTTGACGAGCCTAGCATATGCAGATATGGCCTCGGAACACGGAGACCGAAAGGTCGAGCGTGAATCATATAGTAGATATGATCAACATAAGATGTTCACCATTGAAAACTACTCCATCTCACGTGATGATCGGTTATGGTTTAGTTGATTTGGATTACGTGATCACTTAGATGACTAGAGAGATGTCTATCTAAGTGGGAGTTCTTAAGTAATATGATTAATTGAACTTAAATTTATCATGAACTTAGTACTGATAGTATCTTGCTTGTCTATGTCTCTGCTTGTAGATAGATGGCTCGTCTTTGTTGTTCCGTTGAATTTTAATGCGTTCCTTGAGAAAGCAAAGTTGAAAGATGATGGTAGCAATTACACGGACTGGGTCCGTAACACGAGGATTATCCTCATTGCTGCCTGCAGAAGAGTTACGTCTGGATGCACCGCTAGGTGCCAGTGCCCGCTTCCGATGTAACCGACGACGTTAAGAACGTCTGGCAGAGCAAAGCTGATGACTACTCTATAGTTCAGTGTGCCATGCTTTACGGCTTAGAACCGGGTCTTCAACGTCTTTTTGAAAGTCGTGGAGCATATGAGATGTTCCAAGAGTTGAAGTTGATATTTCAACAGAATGCCCGGATTGAGAGATATGAAGCCTCCAATAAGTTCTATAGCTTCAAAATGGAGGAGAATGGGTGCATCGGTGAGCACATACTCAGAATGTCCGGGTATTACAATCACTTGACTCAACTGGGAGTTGATCTTCCGGATGATTGTGTCATTGATGTAATTCTTCAATCAACGCCACCAAGCTACAAAGGCTTCGTGATGAACTATAATATGCAAGGGTTAGTAAAGACTATGCTCGAGCTCTTACAATGCTAAAAGCTGCGGAGGTAGAAATCAAGAAGGAGCATCAAGTGTTGATGGACAATAAGACCACTAGTTTCAAGAAGAAAGGCAAAGGGACGAAGAAGGGGAACTTCAAGAAGAACAGCAAACAAGTTGCGGCACAAGGTAAGAAACCCAAGACTGGACCGCTAGCTGAAACTGAGTGCTTCTACCGCAAGCGGTCAGTCCTTTGAAGCGGAACTGCCCCAAGTATTTGGCGGATAAGAAGGATGGCAAGGTGAACAAAGGTATATGTGATATACATGTTATTGATGTGTACCTTACTAGAGCTCGCATGATAGTACACAGGTATTTGATACTGGTTACATTGCTAATATTTGCAACTCGAAGCAGGGACTACAGATTGCGAACACCGCAAAGGACGAGGTGACGATGCGCGTGGGAAATGGTTCCAAAGTCGATGTGATCGCGGTCGGCACGCTACCTCTACATCTACCTTCGGGATTAGTTTTAGACCTAAATAATTGTTATTTGGTGCCGCGTTAAGCATGAACATTATATCTGGATCTTGTTTGATGCGAGGACGGTTATTCATTTAAATCAGAGAATAAAGGTTGTTCTATTTATATGAATAATATCTTTTATGGTCATGCACCCTTAAAAAGTGGTCTATTTTTAATGGATCTCGATAGTAGTGATACACATATTCATAATGTTGAAACCAAAAGATGCAGAGTTGATAATGATAGTGCGACTTATTTGTGGCATTGCCGTTTAGGTCATATCGGTGTAAAGCGCATGAAGAAACTCCATCTTGATGGACTTTTGGAGTCACTTGATTATGAATCACTTGGCACTTGCGAACCGTGCCTCATGGGCAAGATGACTAAAACACCGTTCTCGGTACTATGGAGAGAGCATCGATTTGTTGGAAATCATACATACGGATGTATGTGGTCCAATGAATATTGAGGCTCGTGGCGGATATCGTTATTTTCTCACCTTCACAGATGATTTAAGCGAGATATGGGTATATCTTCTTAATGAAACATAAGTCTGAGACATTTGAAAAGTTCAAAGAATTTCAGAGTGAAGTTGAAAATCATCGTAATAAGAAAATAAAGTTTCTTCGATCTGATCGTGGAGGCGAATATTTGAGTTACGAAGTTTGGTCTACATTTGAAACAATGCGGAATAGTTTACGCAACTCACGCCACCGGAACACCACAGTAGCAATGGTGTGTCCGAACGTCGTGTCGCACTTTACTAGATATGGTGCGATCTATGATGTCTCTTACAGATTTACCGCTATCGTTTTGGGGTTATGCTCTTGAGACGGCCGCATTCACGCTGAATAGAACACCGTCAAAATCCGTTGAGACGACACCTTATGAACTGTGGTTTAGCAAGAAACCAAAGTTGTCGTTTCTTAAAGTTTGGGGATGCGATGCTTATGTGAAAAAGCTTCAACCTGATAAGCTCGAACCTAAATCGGAGAAATGTGTCTTCATAGGATACCCAAAGGAGACAGTTGGGTACACCTTCTATCACAGATCCGAAGGCAAGACATTTGTTGCTAAGAATGGATCCTTTCTAGAGAAGGAGTTTCTCTCGAAAGAAGTGAGTGGGAGGAAAGTAGAACTTAATGAGGTAACTGTACCTTCTCCCTTATTGGAAAGTAGTTTATCACAGAAACCAGTTTCTGCGACATCTACACCAAATAGTGAGGAAGTTGATGATGTTGATCATGAAACTTCAGATCAAGTTACTCTGAGAACCTCGTAGATCAACCAGAATAAAATCCGCACCAGAGTGGTACGGCAATCCTGTTCTGGAAGTCATGCTACTAGATCATGATGAACCTACGAACTATGAAGAAGCGATGGTGAGCCCAGATTCCGCAAAATGGCTTGAGGCCATGAAATCCGAGATAGGATCCATGTATGAAAACAAAGTATGGACTTTGGTTGACTTGCCGAGGGTCGGCAAGCAATAGAAAACAAGTGGATCTTCAAGAAGAAGACCGACGACGGTAATATTGCTATCTACAAAGCTCGACTTGTCGCAAAGGGTTTTCGACAAGTTCAAGGGATTGACTACGATGAGACCTTCTCACCCGTAGCGATGCTTAAGTCTGTCCGAATCATGTTAGCAATTGCTGCATTTTATGATTATGAAATATGGCAAATGGATGTAAAGACCGCATTCTGAATGGGTTTACGGAAGAAGAGTTGTATATGATGCAACCGTAAGGTTTTATCGATCCAAAGGGAGCTAATAAAGTGTGCAAGCTCCAAATGATCCATTTATGGACTGGTGCAAGCATCTCGGAGTTGGAATAAACGCTTTGATAGTGTGATCAAAGCATTTGGGTTTATCTGAGACTTATGGAGAAGCCTGTATTTACAAGAAAGTGAGTGGGAGCTCTGTAGCATTTACGATATTATATGTAGATGACATATTATTGATCGGAAATGATATAGAATTCTGGATAGCATAAAGGGATACTTGAACAAGAGTTTTTCGATGAAAGACCTTGGTGAAGCTACTTACATATTGGGCATCAAGATCTATAGGGATAGATCAAGGCGCTTAATTGGACTTTCACAAAGCACATACCTAGATAAAGTTTTGAAGAAGTTCAAAATGGATAAGGCAAAGAAAGGTTTTTTACCATTATTACAAGGTGTGAAATATAGACAGACTCAAAGCCCGACCACAACAGAAGATAGAGAGAAAATGAAAGATGTTCCCTATGCTTCAGCCATAGGCTCTATCATGTATGCAATGCTGTGTACCAGACTGACGTATGCTTAGCGAAGCTTGGCAGGAAGGTACCAAAGTAATCCAGAGTGGATCATCGACAGCGGTCAAGAACATCCTGAAATACGAAAAGGACTAAGGATATGTTTCTCATATATGGAGGTGACAAAGAGCTAGTCGTAAATGGTTACGTCGATGCAAGCTTTGACACCGATCCGGACGATTCTAAATCGCAAACCGGATACGTGTTTTTGTTAAACGGTGGAGCTGTCGGTTGGTGCAGTTCTAAACAAAGCGTCGTAAGCGGGATCTACATGTGAAGCGGAGTACATAGCTGCTTGGAAGCAGCAAATGAAGGAGTCTGGATGAAAGAGTTCATTTCCGATCTAGGTGTTATACCTAGTGCATCGGGACCAATGAAGATCTTCTGTGACAATCTTGGTGCAATTGCCTTGGCAAAGGAATCCAGATTTCACAAGAGGACCAAGCATATCAAGAGACGCTTCAATTCCATTCGGGACCAAGTCCAAGTGGGAGACATAGAGATTTGCAAAGTACATACGGATCTGAACATTGCAGACCGTTGACTAAGCCTCTTCCACGAGCAAAACATGATCAGCACCAAGACTCCATGGGTGTTAGAATCATTCTTGAGTAAACTAGATTATTGACTCTAGTGCAAGTGGGAGACTGAAGGAAATATGCCCTAGAGGCAATAATAAAGTTATTATTTATTTCCTTATATCATGATAAATGTTTATTATTCATGCTAGAATTGTATTAACCGGAAACATAATACATGTGTGAATACATAGACAAACAGAGTGTCACTAGTATGCCTCTACTTGACTAGCTCGTTAATCAAAGATGGTTATGTTTCCTAACCATAGACATGAGTTGTCATTTGATTAACGGGATCACATCATTAGGAGAATGATCTGATTGACATGACCCATTCCGTTAGCATAGCACTTGATCGTTTAGTATGTTGCTATTGCTTTCTTCATGACTTATACATGTTCCTATAACTATGAGATTATGCAACTCCCGTTTACGGAGGAACACTTGAGGTACTACCAAACGTCACAACGTAATCGGGTGATTATAAAGGAGTACTACAGGTGTCTCCAAAGGTACTTGTTGGGTTGGCGTATTTCGAGATTAGGTTTTGTCACTCCGATTGTCGGAGAGGTATCTCTGGGCCTTCTCGGTAATACACATCACATAAGCCTTGCAAGCATTGCAACTAATGAGTTAGTTGTGAGATGATGTATTACGGAAGGAGTAAAGAGACTTGCCGGTAACGAGATTGAACTAGGTATTGGATACCGACGATCGAATCTCGGGCAAGTAACATACCGATGACAAAAGGAACAACGTATGTTGTTATGCGGTCTGACCGATAAAGATCTTCGTAGAATATGTAGGAACCAATATGGGCATCCAGGTCCCGCTATTGGTTATTGACGGAGATGTGTCTCGGTCATGTCTACATTGTTCTCGAACCGTAGGGTCCGCACGCTTAAGGTTTCGATGGCGGTTATATTATGAGTTTGTGTATTTTGATGTACGAAGGTTGTTCGAGTCCCGGATATGATCACGGACATGACGAGGAGTCTCGAAATGGTCGAGACATAAAGATTGATATATTGGACGGATATATTTGGACACCGGAAAGGTTCCGGAGAAGTTTGGAGCTCGGGAGGTTACCGAACCCCGGGAGGTATATGGGCCTTATTGGGCCCATGTAGGTAGAAGGGAGAAGGAGCAAGGGAGGGGGGCGCACCCCCCCAAGCCCAATCCGAATTGGGGAGGGGGGCCGGCCCCCCCTTTCCTTTCTCCTTCCCCCTCTTCCTATTCCTACTACTAGTACTACTTCCTAACTACTAGTACTCTTACCTTCCCTCCAAATAAGATAAGGAAAAGAGGAAACCTACTTGGAGTAGGTTTCCTCCTTGCGCGCCTCCCCTTGGGCCGCCACCTACTCCCTCCCTCCTTTATATACGGGGGAGGGCACCCTAGAACACACAAGTTGATCCTTGAGATCGTTCCTTAGCCGTGTGCGGTGCCCCTCCACCATATTCCACCTCGGTCATATTGTAGCGGTGCTTAGGCGAAGCCTGCGACGGTGAAACATCAAGATCGTCACCACGCCGTCGTCTTGTGGAACTCCCCTCCCGGAGCTTTGCTGGATTGAAGCCCGTGGAGCGTCATCGAGCTGAGCGTGTGCCAAGAACTCGGAGGCGCCGAATGCTTGGCGCTGATCGGCTGGATCGTGAGGAGAACGTCTGACTACTTCCTCTACGTCATCATCGACTCGGAGGTGCCGAGTAATGTGGCGCTGGGATCGGCAGGATCGCGAGGAGAAAGTACGACTACTTCCTCTACGTTGTGATCGCTTCCGCTTACGGTCTCACGAGTGCGTAGACAACACTCTCCCCTCTCGTTGCTATGCCATCACCATGGTCCTGTGTGTGCGTAGGAAAATTTTTGAAATTACTGCGTTCCCCAACAACAACATCTCCATGTTCCAACAAGGAACAAACTTCATCTTCACCTGCAACTAACAACGCTATAAGAGGGGCTGAGCAAAGCGGTAACATAGCCAAACAACGGTTTTCTAGGAAGGGTGCAAAAGGTTAGAGGCTGACATGGCAATTTGGGATGGCTTGATAAACAGGTAATAGGTAGCGCAGCAAGCGATAGAAAGAAGCAACTAGCATAGCAATGATAGTAGTGAGATCCAGGGTAGCGGTCATCTTGCCTGAAATCCCGCTAGGAAGAAGAACGAGTCCATGAAGAAGACGAACGGATGAAGCCGAACCAAGCGTAGACGAACGAATCCTCACGATCATAGCAAGCGAGGAACTAACAAGAAGAAGCACACAACATAGTAAACACACCACACATGAACAAGGCATGATGCACAACCAAGCATGATGCATGACAAGACTACATGAAGCTACTCATGGCAAGAGATGATGCAACCAAGAACAACACATCAAAACAAGTTTAAATGAGGCCGGAAGCAACATAGAACAATTCCGGTAAGTCCTCATATGCAAATTTCGAAATTGGTCCAGATCTGAATAAACCTTATGTTCAATTTGTTAAACAGCAAGTTAAGATGCACCACGATGATCTACACGAAATTCTAGTCAAGTTACATATAAAGTTCATTAGATTGAGACTCTGGCCTAGAAGATATGAGCAAAACAAGTTAAACATGGCATTGATGCAAAATGCATACAAACATCAAGAAAACACCTCAAAACAAGGATGCAACATGATAATATGAAGCTACATGCAAAATCAAGCAAGTTTCATATAGAGCACACTCAAAAGCAGACAACGGTTCAACACATACACATGAAACAAGTTTAAAGGACAAGCTGTCCAAAACAGCAACTAGGCATATTGCAAGTACCCAAACAACATGCTACAGCATCTTAACATGATAACAAAAGGCATGGGCATGATGTACAGGTAAAGCGTGACAAAACATGAACACTAAGCTATCTCCAGAAATCACTAGAACATGCTCAAAATGACATGGAAAGATTGCAAATAATAACAGTTTCAGACTTTAGCAGAAATAACATCAGGTTGCAATGTTTAGAGCTATCAAGAAACATGTTACAGGAACTTATCATGGCAAAAAAAGGCATGGCATGATAGTACTAAATGCATAGAACAAAAGTCCCTTATTGACCATGAGCCAAAAGGGCACAGAAAATATGATGGCACCCATGTAAACATGGCAAGTTATATTACAGATTCATACATGGCAGGAACAACAATAAGTAGGCATGTTGGTGAGCTTGAACCACTCACCATAGAGCAATACATAGCATGGAAAGGCAACTCACAGTAAGAAGACATGGCATAGAAGCTATAAATTGCAAGAACAACATCATAGCACACACGGATCAACTACAACAACCTTGGCAAAATTGAATAACATGTAAACAACCTGCCAGGAAACATTTTATAGCAAAAGTAGAGCTCTATTAGCTCAATCTATGGCACTCCATAATTGCCAACAAGGGCATGGATGGATATAGAATAACCATATGTTCAAAACATACTTACTGAAGTGTCTCAAAATATGCATGGAACTCTCTGTAGCATCAAGTTAACATGGCATAAAAATATCAATGAGCAGGGGCTGAAATCAGCAACATCATGAAGCCTAGTTTGCATGGTTGTGCTAGTCACCACAGAGATCACAAAAATACATGGCATACACCCCTGTAAATATGGCATGGGATATTACAAAACACGTGTAGGACTCAAGTTCATAGGGTGCACACATCAATCATGGCAAAAATGACAAGTGCATGTACTGATAAGAATCTGCAACTAACATCACATAGCCCTCTTCTAACAGCATTTCGGGCATCAAGATGAGCTCAAATGAAAATGATGCAATGAAATGAAGTTATGTACTCGTCGAGGCGAATAATTTGACATATTACACGCACGAAACGGACCTACGGATGCGGAGTTATGATGCGATGGAAATGCATGAAAATATTAGCAGATTCAGGGACATGGCAGATTTCGGAGGGGGGGGGGAAGTCAACCTCTCGGCACGGACTTCGAGGCAGGAGGCGGCGCGCCGGAGTGGCGGGCTGTGGCGGCCGGAGATGAGGGGGCCGGCGAGGGGGGGCACCGGATCCGGCCTCTCCGCGGCCGGATCTGGCCGGGGCGGCGCGGAGGCGAAGCGCCGGCGAGGTGGTGGCCGGACGGCGGAGCTCCCGGCCGAGGCGGGCGACGCTGGCCAGGGCGGGCGGGAGGCGCCTCGGTGGCGGCCGACGCAGGCGGCGGAGGCGCTGGGCGCGCGGCGGCGAGGCGGGCCGAGCCATGGCGGAGAGGCGGCAGGCGACGTGGCGCGCGCCGGTTGGATGAGGGAGCGGCCGCGGACATGTCCAGCCGTGGACGGACATGTCCGGCGCGGCGCAGAGGAGAAAAACTAGGGTTAGGGGGGATTTGACCGCGAATTTCAGAGGGGGAGGGCATATTTATAGGTAGAGGGAGCTAGGAGAGTCCAAATGAGGTGCGGTTTTCGGCCACGCGATCGTGATCGAACGACCGAGAGCATGGAGGGGAGTTAGGTGGGTTTTGGGCCACTTTGGAAGGGGTGTTGGGCTGCACATAAAAGAGGCTTTTGCGGTTACCCCGGTTAACTGTTGGAGTACCAAACGACCTCCAAATGACCCGAAACTTGACAGGCGGTCTACCGGTGGTATACCAAGGCCGCTTGACAAACCTCGGTCCATTCGAGACCGTTTAACACCCGCATACCTAAAAGAGGCAAAAGGCGGCCGGAGACATAGGAGTGCGGATTGCAAAACGGACAACGGGGAAAATGCTCGGATGCATGAGACGAACACGTATGCAAAATGAAATGCACATGATGACATGATATGAAATGCAGATGATGACATGGCGAAGTGCAACACGCAAGCACATGACATGGCAACGATGGCGAATAAGCTGGAAGACACAGGGCGTCGAATCCGGGGCGTTACAACACTCCTCCACTAACAAGAGATCTCATCCCGAGATCTTAGGACCGAGACGGAAGAGAAAGAGGAAGATGCGAAACAAGAACTCAAGATAAGAAGCAAAGAATCGAGAGCACTCGAGAAGAAGAGAGGAACGACAAGAATGACGAGAATCGAAAGCTCACGGAATCAGATAGACTATGAAACAACTCGTTCTAACCGGAGTGGTTAGAATGAGAAAAGAAACGATTAAAGACTGAAAACGATTTATATGCAGCACTCCGGCTGAACATGAAAGGATAGAAAATGAACTGGAGAGGATGGAATGACACTTGACGAGATAAACAACGCAATGCCTCCGGAGGAATTGAAATAATTGAATGAAAAGAACTTAGAAGGAAGGATTGAACAGAGTTGTTGGAAATTCAACAACAAAAAGAATAAGATTGTTGTGGACTTATGGATAACATCTCAGGAATTATGAGGTGATAACCGACCACAATCAGAAAAGATTAAATAGCTGAGAAGAACGAAGAAATGCAAAACTCCACTTCAAAAGAAAATGAAGAATTACTTGCGCTTCGAGACGCGAGAAGAAAAAAAATACTTGAACTCCGGCAACAAGTATCTTGATGAACTCTTGAAGAATGAATTAAATCATGAAGAACCACCATGAAGAACTCCGGTAACAAAAGGATGACGAGATAAAATGAAGGAAGAAAGAATAAGATGAGCGTGCGATGAAATAGATGGAGGATTCCGACGAAATGGCCGAGGAAATAATTGAACTCCGGAAAAGAAAAGCTGAGAACACTTGGAACTAGAATTTATTCATCACGAACAAACTCCAAAGGAAGGGATTAGACACTTCGAGGAAATAAGAATAAGATTTCTTTTATGCTTATCCTTCATCAAATTAAATTGATGACAAGCAATGGATTTGGCATAATACTTATTCTCGTTGAAAAAGGATTAAGGGAAACATCGCACAAAACTTGAGAAAGTCTTCATGAACCACCGGTAGGATTTGAGAGAACGAATGGATTAAAATGATAATCAAGGAAAAGAATCTTGAACGAACCACCGTAAGAATTTGGAAATGACTGATGAAAGAGAATGAATCACGGGAAGAATTAGAGAAGCACGGAGATACTTGAGGAATTAAAATGCAAGAGAACAAAGAGATCGCGAACTGATAGAAGAATACTTGAGCGAAGCACGGAAGAATATTGAGACGAACGAAGGGGCACGGATATAGAATAATTGGGGAATGAATCTGAAAACTTAGAATGAAGAAATCTTCCGAAAAGATGGCCTCCGGATGATCGAGAGAGAAAGCAACTCCTGAAATGCTCCAGATGGATGAAAAGAATTTGCATGACTAGAAACAATTTGATAGCATAACATCGAGCTAGGACCGCGAATCTTCGAGAGAACAGACAAGATTTAGAGGGAAGACTCTTCTTCGATCTTCAAATGACGACGAGAAACACCACCAAAATTAGTGAGATACTCCGGAAGAATGAAAAACAGAGAGGTTGAGCCAACAGTGACATGATTTGAAATTGATCTTGAAAATGGCATGTGACTGATGGAATCCATTCTTACGTCAAACTACGAAAAGGATTTGAGAATAACTCCGGGAAAATCAGAAGAGTCAGGTAAGATCCTGGAAAAAGACTTGTGGGTTAGGGCCCACTAAAAGAAAACACCGTTGGAAAGGGATGTTGAACAGATAGATGATGCACCGGAACAAATGAAATATTTGAATGAGGTGACAGCCTCGAATTAATTAGAACACAGACGAATCTCTTGATATGTCTTGCACACTCCGGAAGGATAAACTGGCGAGGCGAGCGAGCAAGGGAAAACATTTGAGCCGAGAAGAATATGATCAACTCGAAAAACTTGAATTGAGTGCACCGGAAAAAGAAAGGGATGAAGAATGACGAACAAGACGAGAATTCACGGTTGAAATAATTGAGGAAGACTGAAGATACTCCATACGAATGAAATTGATTGCTCGAATAAAGACTCGCACTCCGGAAATAAAAAGGGGTGGGAGGCGGGAAAAACAAAGGCAACTTGGAGCAGGAATCGACGAGTAACTTGGAGAGAAAAACACCGGTTGAAATCATTGAGGAAAGAAAGCAAAGACTTCGCACGAGTAGAATGGATACTCGATTACGAACTCCGGTTCCGACAAGAAGAAGGGTGGGCGGGTGGGAAAAGAAAAACAACTGAGGATTGAACTTGGCGAAGATGAAGAGGGTCGAGTCGCCTTGACGAGAAAATGCACGGGATGAAAAGAGATGAGAACCAACGATTGGAAAACCAACTGCGTGAACCTAAAGAAAAATTTGAAGGGGAAGAGAAGTAATTCAAAACACCTACGTCAAGATCCCTGACCAGAGCGACGAAGGGACTGAGGAGTAAAAAGAATTCCTACTCTCCGATATAACTAGACTCCGAAAATAGTTTATTCTAGACTCAACATCGGCCAAACTACACGATCAATCAAGGGGGCTCCTAGGGTCGGTCGAGGCTCTGATACCAACTTGTCACGCCCTAATATACGACCCTATCCACAAGGAACACGACGGTCCCACCAAGGATAGACCCGCATATTGAAACGCTTTTGCAAGGTGGATATCATTACATCAACATTACATAATAGATGGGGATACATACATAAGGCACAAATGCCACAAGAATACAACAACATCATATACAAGAACAACATCCAACTACGGATGAAACATAAATGAAACTCAAACGACATCCACCACCTTTAGCCCAGGCTGCCGACCTGGAACCTATCCCCTGATCGAAGAAGACGTAGAAGAAGAACTCCAATACAAGCAAACATCACTCTCACGTCATGATCAGCGCAAACCTGCACCTGCAACTGTTGTTGTAGTAATCTGTGAGCCACGAGGACTCAGCAATCCCATTAGCATGGGTATCAAGACTAGCAAAGCTTAATGGGAAAGGAAGGGGTAAATAGGTGAGGTTGCAGCAGCGACTAAGCATGATATGGTGGCTAACATACACAAATTAGAGCGAGAAGAGAAACAAAGGAACGGTCGTCAACTAGTAATGATCAAGAAGTGATCCTGAACTCCTACTTACGTCAAACATAACCCAGAAACCGTGTTCTCCTCTCGATCAACCCCGAAAAGAGACACTCACGATTCGCACGGTTGGTGTATTTTAGAAGAGTTTGCTTCAAGTTTACTACAACCGGATATTAACAAATTCCCATCTGCCACATAACCGCAGCACGGCTCTCGAAAGTTTATACCCTGCAGGGTGTCCCAACTTAGCCCATGATAAGCTCTCGCGATCAACGAAGGATATTCCTTCTCCCGGGAAGACCCGATCAGTCTCGGAATCCGGCTACAAGACATTTCAACAGCAATAAAACAAGACCAGCAAGACCTCCCGTCTGGCCGACACCACGATAGTAGCCGCGTATCTCGTCTCGAGCCACGACCGGATGAGCGATCTGTACAACTAAAACCAGACCCCAAGTTTCCTTGAGGCGCAAAGGAGCTCTAGTTTGGACCAACACTTAGACAAGCATTGGCCCCGGGGCTGAATAAAGATGACCCTTGGGTTAATTACTCCCAAGGGAAAAGTAGGTGGTGGTGAAGCAAATGGTAAAACCAATGTTGGGCCTTCTTTGGAGGAGTCTTATTCAAAGCGAACTGTCAAGGGGTCCCATAAATCACCCGACAGCGTTAGGGACGCAAAATCCGGGAACATAATACCGATATGACGGAAACTAGGGCGGCAAGAGTGGAACAAAACACCGGGCATAAGGCGAGCCTTCCACCCTTTACCAAGTATATAGATGCATTAATAATAAGATATATTGTGATATCCCAACAAGTAAACATGTTCCAACAAGGAACAACATCTCCATGTTCCAACAAGGAACAAACTTCATCTTCACCTGCAACTAACAACGCTATAAGAGGGGCTGAGCAAAGCGGTAACATAGCCAAACAACGGTTTCTAGGAAGGGTGCAAAAGGTTAGAGGCTGACATGGCAATTTGGGATGGCTTGATAAACAGGTAATAGGTAGCGCAGCAAGCGATAGAAAGAAGCAACTAGCATAGCAATGATAGTAGTGAGATCCAGGGTAGCGGTCATCTTGCCTGAAATCCCGCTAGGAAGAAGAACGAGTCCATGAAGAAGACGAACAGATGAAGCCGAACCAAGCGTGAAACGAGCGAATCCTCACGATCGCAAACGAAAAACAGAACTAACAAGAAGAAGCACACAACATAGTAAACACACCACACATGAACAAGGCATGATGCACAACCAAGCATGATGCATGACAAGACTACATGAAGCTACTCATGGCAAGAGATGATGCAACCAAGAACAACACATCAAAACAAGTTTAAATGAGGCCGGAAGCAACATAGAACAATTCCGGTAAGTCCTCATATGCAAATTTCGAAATTGGTCCAGATCTGAATAAATCTTATGTTCAAGTTGTTAAACAGCAAGTTAAGATGCACCACGATGATCTACACGAAATTCTAGTCAAGTTACATATAAAGTTCATTAGATTAAGACTACGGCCTAGAAGATATGAGCAAAACAAGTTAAACATGGCATTGATGCAAAATGCATACAAACATCAAGCAAACACCTCAAAACAAGGATGCAACATGATAATATGAAGCTACATGCAAAATCAAGCAAGTTTCATATAGAGCACACTCAAAAGCAGACAGCAGTTCAACACATACACATGAAACAAGTTTAAAGGACAAGCTGTCCAAAACAGCAACTAGGCATATTGCAAGCACCCAAACAACATGCTACAGCATCTTAACATGATAACAACAGGCATGGGCATGATGTATAGGTAAAGCATGACAAAACATGAACACTAAGCTATCTCCAGAAATCACTAGAACATACTCAAAATGACATGGAAAGATTGCAAATAATAACAGTTTCAGACTTTAGCAGAAATAACATCAGGTTGCAATGTTTAGAGCTATCAAGAAACATGTTACAGGAACTTATCGTGGCAAAAAAAGGCATGGCATGATAGTACTAAATGCATAGAACAAAAGTCCCTTACTGACCGTGAGCCAAAAGGGCACAGAAAATATGATGGCACCCATGTAAAACATGGCAAGTTATATTACAGATTCATACATGGCAGGAAAAACAATAAGTAGGCATTTTGGTGAGCTTGAACCACTCACCACAGAGCAATACATGGCATGGCAAGGAAACTCACAGTAAGAAGACATGGCATAGAAGCTATAAATGGCAAGAACAACATCATAGCATACACGGATCAACTACAACAACCTTGGTAAAATTGAATAACATGTAAACAACCTGCCAGGTAACATTTTATAGAAAAAGTAGAGCTCGATTGAATCAAGCTATGGCACTCCATAATTGCAAAAAAGGGCATGGATGGATAGATAATAACCATATGTTCAAAACATCCTTACTGAAGTATCTCAAAATATGCATGGAACTCTCTGTAGCATCAAGTTAACATGGCATAAAAATATCAGCAGAACAGGGGCTGAAATCAGCAACATCATGAAGCCTAGTTTGCATGCTTGTGCTAGTCACCACAGAGATCACAAAAATACATGACATACACCCCTGTAAAGATGGCATGGCATATTACAAAACACATGTAGGACTCAAGTTCATAGGGTGCACACATCAATCATGGCAAAAATGACAAAAGTGCATGTACTGATAAGAATCTGCAACTAACATTACATAGCCCTCTTCTAACAGCATTTCGAACACCAAGATGAGCTCAAATGAAAATGATGCAATTATATGAATTTATGTACTCGTCGAGGCAAACAATTTGACATATTACACGCACGAAACGGACCTACGGATGCAGAGCTATGATGCAATGAAAATGCATGAAAATATTAGCAGATTCGGGGACTTAGCAGATTTCGGAGGGGGGGGAAGTCAACCTCTCGGCACGGACTTCGAGGCAGGAGGCGGCTCGCCGGAGTTGCGGGCTGTGGCGGCCGGAGATGAGGGGGCAGCGAGGCACCGGATCCAGCCTCTCCATGGCCGGATCTGGCCGGGCGGCGCGAGGCGAAGCGCCGTGAGTGGTGGCCGGATGGCGGAGCTCCCGGCCGAGGCGAAAGCGACGGCGCGGCAGTGGCGGGAGGCGCCTGGCGGCGGCAGGCCGGCGCGGAGGCGGCGGAGGGCGCCGCGGGCGGCGGCGAAGCTCGCCGGGCCAGGGCGGCGCCGTGGCGGGCCGAGCCACGGCGAGAGGCGGCGACGTGGCGCGGCTGGATGAGGGGCGGTTACATGTCCGCCGGGCACGGACATGTCCGCGCGGGCGCAGAGGAGAAAAAACTAGGGTTAGGGGGATTTGACCGAATTTCGGAGGAGGGCATATTTATAGGTAGAGGAGCTAGGAGAGTCCAAATGAGGTGCGGTTTTTCCACGGGTCGTGATCGAACGCGACCGAGAGCATGGAGGGAGTTAGGTGGGTTTTGGGCCACTTTGGAAGGGTGTTGGGCTGCACATAAAAGAGGCTTTTGCGGTTACCCCGGTTAACTGTTGGAGTACCAAACGACCTCCAAATGACCCGAAACTTGACAGGCGGTCTACCGGTGGTATACCAAGGCCGCTTGACAAACCTCGGTCCATTCCGAGACCGTTTAACACCCGCACACGAAAAGAGGCAAAAGGGGGCGCCGGGAGACATAGGAGTGCCGGATTGCAAAAGCGGACAACGGGAAAATGCTCGGATGCATGAGACGAACACGTATGCAAAATGAAATGCACATGATGACATGATATGAAATGCAGATGATGACATGGCGAAGTGCAACACGCAAGCACATGACATGGCAACGACGGCGAATAACTGGAAGACACCTGGCGCGTCGAATCCGGGGCGTTACAGGAACTGCGTCTAGAAGGAAGGCGAGTTAGTCTGCAAATACATCAATCGCTAGACTCGACTATGTAACTCCATTGAGAAAATCGCTGAGTCTTAGGCTATCTAGGCCTTCAAATTGGGAGTCAGGTATGAGCTCCTAAGGCAGAAACTTGGTCGCACATAGGTGTTAACCATGGTCCGTCTCATGGAGATCGTCAATAGATATCGCTCCAGCGAATAAACCACTCCCCGTCATATCTTACTGCTTGGGGAAAAGGCAAACCCAAAGCGGAGTCCTCTGGGCAGAAGAATCGACCCAACTTCAACCGAATGAATAGCCGCAACCATAAGAAGAAGGGGGTGGTAGTGACAGCGTCAGCGGAGTAGTGCCGGTTGTCATTGCCTAGCACGATGATCTGTGCGGTGGCAATCTACCGTCAAATCATTACTGCCAGCAGCGCAAATATAAGAAGTCGTCATTCGATGAAATTCTCGATCATCCCTGCAAGTTTCACAGCATGAAGAAGATGCCATCTACACAATCAACCAGGGATTGCAGCATAGTGAAGCGCCTCCAGTTGGAGAAATCAGCTACCGACGACAACCGTGATCAACCGCAGGCGACGGAGGACCACCACGCCCCAACAGAAGGGAGTTCGGGTAATTTTCCAGGAGCTGGAGAGCAAGAGAAATTGTAAGCTTCACTCTCGCGAGGTAAACTTGGCCATGCCAGTGATACGTCTTCAACGTATCTATACTTTTTTATTGTTTCATGTTGTTATATTATCATTCTTGAATGTTTTACAATCGTTTTATAGCAAGTTTGTATCATTTTTTGGGACTAACCTATTGATATAGTGCCCAGTGCCAGTTGCTGTTTTTTGCTTGTTTTTTACTTCTCAGAATATGAGTACCAAACGGAGTCCAAATGCCACGAAACTTTTTGGAGATTTTTTTTGGACCAGAAGACACCTTAGGGGCCAAGAAAGCACCAGAGGGGAGGCCCGTGGGGGGCACAACCCACCAAGACGCGTCCAGGGGTACCCACGTAGACCCCGTGCACCGCCTCTTCGCCCTATAAATTCCCAAATATTCCAGAAACCCTAGCGGAGACGTCGAAACACAATTCCAGCCGCCGCAAGTTCCAGAACTAGGAGATCCAATCTACACCATCACGGAGGGGTTCATTATCCTCATTGATGCCTCTCCGATGATGCGAGAGTAGTCCATCATAGACCTATGGGTCCGTAGGAAGTAGCTCGATGGCTTCTCTCTCTCTCTCTCTTTTGATTCTCAATACAATGGTCTCTCAGAGATCTATTTGATGTAATGACTTTTTGCGGTGTGTTTGTTGGGATCTGATGAATTTTGAGTTTATGATCAGATCTATATCCATGAAAGTTATTTGAGGTTCTTTGATCTCTTGTATGCATGATTACTTATAGCCTCGTATTTCTTCTTCGAATCTTTGGTTTAGTTAGGCCGACTAGATCGATTTTTCTTGCCACGGGAAGAGGTGCTTTGTGATGGGTTCGATCTTGCGGTGTTCTTTCCCAGTGACAGAAGGGGCAGCAAGGCACGCATGTATCATTGCTATTGAGGATAACAAGATGGTGTCTATTCCTACATGAATAGGTCTTGTCTACATCATGTCACTGTTCTTATTGCATTACTCCATTTCTTCATGAACTTAATACACTAAATGCATGCTGGATAGCGGTCGATGTGTGGAGTAATAGTAGTAGATGCAGAATCGTTTCAGTCTACTAATCTTGGACGTGATGCCTATATAATGATCATTGCCTGGATATCGTCATAATTATTTGATCTTCTATCAATTTCCCAATAGTAATTTGTTTACCCACCATATGCTATTTTCTCAAGAGAAGCCACTAGTGAAATCTACGGCCCCCGGGTCTATCTTTTATCATATCGCTTTCCGATCTATTTTTATTCGCTTTTATTTTCAGATCTATTATTTAAAAACCCAAAAATACCTTGCTACACTTTTTCTTTATTTATTTTATTTTGTGTTATTCCGAGATCTATTTATCCAAAGTCATACAAACCAATCTATCTTTTGCCCGAGGAGGGATTGACAACCCCTTTTACGCGTCGGGTTGCAAGTATTTGTTCTTTGTGTGCAGGTATCATTTACATAGCTTGGCCTGGCCTCCTACTGGATTGATACCTTGGTTTCATAACTGAGGGAAATACCTACCGTAGTTGTACTGCATCATCCCTTCCTCTTTGGGGAAATACCGACACAGTTTCAAGCGACATCAGCCAGCAATTCCTCAAAGGTTGAACTGGTCCAATTCAAGACTCAGTATCCAAAACCGGTAAGGAATCGTCTTCCATATGGCAACAAATCACGTCATCAATAGTATAACCGTGTGCATCATGCACGGTAATCGATGCAACACCTTATATCACGGCTTCCCCGCTCACCTCGTCTCGTCAATAACAACAGCAACAGTCCACCTCGTGCACGCCTTGTGTGAAATTCGAAGAGTCTTCGCCTCAAGACAACGCCTCTGGGCATGACCCACTCTATGGCCCGCATTAAATGCACTCAGTCGATTGGACACTATGGTCCAGACTCCATCTAAGGCTAGTCATAGTGGGATTAACTTAGCTAGTAACATAGCGTACTCCAAGAAAATTTTGCTTACATGGAAAGTAGTTAATGAGAAGTGATAACATAATATGTTACTATAACATAGCGGTTTCCAAGATAAGATGAGTCTACAAGCTAATAAATGAAGTCATCTATGACACTACTACTATGAACTACTATGTTACTTTGCACTATGATGGTAGTAACTTATACTGGTGACATATGAATGACACTAGTATAAGTCACTCCCCACTACGACCAACCTAACACTGTGACCGGCCACGCAGCCTAAAAATCACTTGAGCTAAAAGGTTGACTACATCAGGTCATGTGAAACATAGTTGACGAACCAGGCGAGGGGTCCATTCTACCCTACAAGTAGCTCGACAACATCTGGGCTCCGTGTCGAATCAATGCAGTCACGCAATTGCCGCCCTGGAGAAAAGGCGTCGATAACTGACTCCTACATGTTCGAGATCACTCGGCAAAGACAAGTGATACGTCCATTTTGCATCATGCTTTTATATCGATATTTATTGCATTATGGGCTGTTATTACACATTATGTCACAATACGTATGCCTGTTCTCTCTTATTTTACAAGGTTTACGTAAGGAGGGAGAATGCGGCAAATTTGGAATTCAATTTGGAAAAGGAGCAAATATTAGAGACCTATTCTGCACAACTCCAAAAGTCCTGAAACTCCACGAAAGTTATTTTTGGAAATAATAAAAAATATTGAGCGGAAGAAATACATCAGGGGGCCTCCACCTGTCCACGAGGGTGGGGGCGCGCCCTACCCCCTGGGCGCGCCCCCCTGCCTCGTGGGCCCCCTGTTGGCTCTCTGATGCCCACCTTCTGGTATATGAAGTCTTCCTCCGAAGGAAAATCATAAGCAAGCTTTCGGGACGAAACTCCGCCGCCGCGAGGCGGAACCAATCTAGGGCTCCGGCAGAGCTGTTTTGTCAGGGACACTTCCCTCCGCGAGGGGGAAATCATCACCATCGTCATCACCAACGCTCCTCTCATCGGGAGAGGGAAATCTCCATCAACATCTTCACCAGCACCATCTCATCTCAAACCCTAGTTCATCTCTTGTATCCAGTTCTTGTCTCATAGTCTGGGATTGGTACCTGTAGGTTGCTAGTAGTGTTGATTACTCCTTGTAGTTGATGCTAGTTGGTTTATTTGGTGGAAGATCATATGTTCAGATCCATTATGCATATTAATACCCCTCTGATTATGAAAATGAATATGCTTTGTGGGTAGTTACTTTTGTTACTGAGGACATGGGAGAAGTCTTGCTATTAGTAGTCATTTGAATTTTGTATTCGTTCGATATTTTGATGAGATGTATGTTGTCTATCCTCTAGTGGCGTTATGTGAACGTTGACTACATAACACTTCACCACTATTTGGGCCTAGAGGAAGGCATTGGGAAGTAATAAGTAGATGATGGGTTGCTAGAGTGACAGAAGCTGAAACCCTAGTTTATGTGTTGCCGTAAGGGGCTGATTTGGATCCATATGTTTCATGCTATGGTTAGGTTTACCTTAATACTTTTGTTGTAGTTGCGGATGCTTGCAATAGAGGTTAATCATAAGTGGGATGCTTGTTCAAGTAAGAACAGCACCCAAGCACTGGTCCACCCACATATCAAATTATCAAAGTACCGAACACGAATCATATGAACGTGATGAAAACTAGCTTGACGATAATTCCCGTGTGTCCTCGGGAGCGCTTTTCTCAATATAAGAGTTTGTCCAGGCTTGTCCTCTGCTACAAAAAGGATTGGGCCACCTTGCTGCACTTTGTTTACTTTTGTTACTTGTTGCTCGTTACCAATTATCTTATCACAAAACTATCTGTTACCTATAATTTGATGCTTGCAGAGAATACCTTCTGAAAACCGCTTATCATTTCATACGCTCCTCGTTGGGTTCGACACTCTTACTTATCGAAAGGACTACGATAGATCCCCTATACTTGTGGGTCATCAACAAGTCAAAGTACGGACTCGACATCCTCAACGGCACAGCTTGGTTCCCCAACGAAATGCCTAAGTTTGATTGTGTTAAATCCTTTATGGATACCGATGTTTTCCGTAAATTTAGCACTAAATATGGACTTGACTCTGAGATAGTAGCTTCTTTCTGTGAATCTTTTGCTGCTTATGTTGATCTCCCTAAGGAGAAGTGGTTTAAATATCATCCTACGATAGAAGTAAAAGTAGTTGCACCTATTAAAGTTGAAGAAAAGACTATCACTTATAATGATCCTATTGTTCCTACTTCTTATGTTGAGAAACCACCTTTCCCTGTTAGGATAAAATATCATGCTAAAGCTTCAACTGTGGTCCGTAAAAGCAATATTAGAACTTATACACCTCCTGAGCAAATTAAAGTTGAACCTAATGTTGCTATTGTTAAAGACCTCTTGTCTGATAATATTGATGGGCATGTTATTTATTTTTGTGAGGAAACTGCTAGAATTGCCAAACCTTGTGCTAAAGATAAACATAGACCTGTGGTAGGCATGCCTGTTATTCCTATTAAAATAGGAGATCATTGTTATCATGGCTTATGCGATATGGGTGCCAGTGCTAGTGCTATACCTCATGACTTATACAAAGAAATTATGCATGAAATTGCACCTGCTGAGATAGAAGATATTGATGTTACCATTAAGCTTGTCAATAGAGATACCATATCACCCATTGGAATTGTTAGAGATGTTGAAGTCTTGTGTGGGAAAACTAAATATCCTGCTGATTTTCTTGTTCTTGGTTCCCCACAAGATAGCTTTTGTCCCATTATTTTTGGTAGACCCTTCTTGAACACAGTTAATGCTAGGATAGACTGCGAAAAGGATGTCGTTACTATTGGCTTGGGTGATATGTCTCATGAGTTCAACTTCTCTAAATTTAGTAGACAACACCGTGAAGAGGAATTGCCTAGTAAGGATGAAATTATTGGTCTTGCTTCTATTGCCGTACCTCCTAGTGATCCTTTAGAACAATATTTGCTAGACCATGAAAATGATATGTTTATGAATGAAAGAAGGAAAATAGATGAAGTATTCTTTAAACAGGAACCCATCCTGAAACACAATTTGCCTGTTGAAATCCTAGGGGATCCTCCTCCACCCAAGGGTGATCCGTGTTTGAGCTTAAACCGTTACCTGATACTCTTAAATATGCTTATCTTGATGAGAAAAAGATATATCCTGTTATTATTAGTGCTAACCTTTCAGAGCATGAAGAAGAGAGATTATTGAAAACTCTGAAGAAGCACCGAGCTGCTATTGGATATACTCTTGATGATCTTAAGGGCATTAGTCCCACTTTATGTCAACATAAAATAAATTTGGAGGAAGATGTCAAACCAGTTCGTGATCATCAACGACGGCTGAATCCTAAAATGAAAGAAGTGGTAAGAAAAGAAATACTAAAGCTCCTTGAGGTAGGTATAATTTATCCCGTTGCTGATAGTCAGTGGGTAAGTCTTGTCCATTGTGTCCCTAAGAAGGGATGTATTACCGTAGTTCCTAATGATAAAGACGAATTGATTCCGCAAAGAATTATTACAGGTTATAGGATGGTAATTGATTTCCGCAAATTAAATAAAGCTACTAAAAAGGATCATTACCCCTTACCTTTTATCGATCAAATGCTAGAAAGATTATCTAAACATACACATTTTTACTTTCTAGATGGTTATTCTGGTTTCTCTCAAATACTTGTGTCAGCCAATGATCAATCAAAGACTACTTTTACTTGCCCTTTTGGTACTTTTGCTTATAGACGTATGCCTTTTGGTTTATGTAATGCACCTGCTACCTTTCAAAGATGCATGATGGCTATATTCTCTGACTTTTGTGAAAAGATTTGTGAGGTTTTCATGGACGACTTCTCCGTCTATGGATCCTCTTTTGATGATTGCTTGAGCAACCTTGATCGAGTTTTGCAGAGATGTGAAGAAACTAATCTTGTCTTGAATTGGGAAAAGTGCCACTTTATGGTTAATGAAGGTATTGTCTTGGGGCATAAAGTTTCTGAAAGAGGTATTGAGGTTGATAAAGCCAAGGTTGATGCTATTGAAAAGATGCCATGTCCCAAGGACATCAAAGGTATAAGAATTTTCCTTGGTCATGCCGGTTTTTATAGGAGGTTCATTAAGGACTTCTCAAAAATTTCTCGGCCTCTGACTAAATTATTACAAAAAGATATACCATTTGTATTTGATGATGATTGTGTAGAAGCATTTGAAATACTTAAGAAAGCATTGGTCTCTGCACCTATTGTCCAGCCACCTGATTGGAATTTACCCTTTGAAATCATGTGTGATGCTAGTGATTATGCCGTAGGTGCTGTTCTAGGGCAAAGAGTTGATAAGAAATTAAATGTTATTCAATATGCTAGTAAAACTCTAGACAATGAAATTATGCTACTACTGAAAAAGAATTTTTAGCAGTTGTATTTGCATGTGATAAGTTCAGACCTTATATTGTCGATTCTAAAGTAACTATTCACACTGATCATGCTACTATTAAATATCTTACGGAAAAGAAAGATGCTAAACCTAGACTTATTAGATGGGTTCTCTTGCTACAAGAATTTGATTTGCATATTATTGATAGAAAGGGAGCTGAGAACCCGTTATGCATAACTTGTCTAGGTTAGAAAATGTTCTTGATGACCCACTACCTATCGATGATAGCTTTCCTGATGAGCAATTAAATGTCATAAATACTTCTCGTACTGCTCCATGGTATGCTGATTATGCTAATTACATCGTTGCTAAATTTATACCACCTAGTTTCACATACCAGCAAAAGGAAAAGTTCTTCTATGATTTGAGACATTACTTTTGGGATGACCCACATCTTTATAAAGAAGGAGTAGATGGTGTTATTAGACGTTGTGTACACGAGCATGAACAGAAAGCAGATCCTACGCAAGTGTCACTCCGAAGCTTATGGAGGACACCATTTGGAGATAGAACTGCACATTAGGTATTGCAATCCGGTTTTTATTGGCCTACTCTCTTCAAGGATGCCCGTAAGTTTGTCCTATCTTGTGATGAATGTCAAAGAATTGGTAATATCAGTAGACGTCAAGAAATGCCTATGAATTAATCACTTGTTATTGAACCATTTGATGTTTGGGGCTTTGATTATATGGGACCTTTTCCTGCCTCTAATGGATATACACATATTTTAGTTGTTGTTGATTACGTTACTAAGTGGGTAGAAGCTATTCCAACTAGTAGTGCTGATCATAACACATCTATTAAAATGCTTAAAGAAGTTATTTTTCTGAGGTTTGGAGTCCCTAGATATTTAATGACTGATGGTGGTTCACATTTTATTCATGGTGCTTTCCGTTAAATGCTTGCTAAGTATGACGTTAATCATAGAATTGCATCTCCTTATCACCCGTAGTCTAGTGGTCAAGTAGAATTGAGTAATAGAGAGCTCAAATTAATTTTGCAAAAGACTGTCAATAGATCTAGAAAGAATTGGTCCAAGAAACTTGATGATGCATTATGGGCTTATAGAACTGCATACAAAAATCCTATGGGTATGTCTCCGTATAAAATGGTTTATGGAAAAGCATGTCACTTACCTCTCGAACTAGAACATAATGCCTATTGGGCTATTAAAGAGCTCAATTATGATTTCAAACTTGCCGGTGAGAAGAGGTTATTTGACATTAGCTCACTTGATGAATGGAGAACCCAAGCCTATGAGAATGCCAAGTTGTTTAAATAAAAAACTTAAAAGATGGCATGACAAAAGGATACAAAAGTGTGAGTTTAATGTAGGTGATTATGTATTGCTATACAACTCTCGTTTAAGATTTTTTGTAGGAAAACTTCTCTCTAAATGAGGAGGCCCTTACGTTATCGAGGAGGTCGTTCCGGTGCCATAAAAATCAACAACTTCAAAGGCACAAATCCGAAGGTGGTGAACAGCCAAAGAATTAAACATTATATCTCAGGTAACCCTATAAATAGTGAAATCAATGTTATTGAAACCGTAACCCCGGAGGAATACATAAGGGACACTTTCCGGAACGTTCCAGACTCCGATAAGGAATAGGTATGTGGTACGGTAAGTAAACCGACTCCAAAATAGTTTTTATGGCAATATTTCTCCGTTTTGGAATATTTAGAAAAATAGAAAAATAAGAAGCAGTCCGGGAAGGACACGAGGCCTCCACGAGGGTGGAGGGCGCGCCCTCCTACCTTGTGGGCACCTCATGCGCTCTCCGGACTCCATTTTCTTGCACGATATGTATTTTGGTCGGTAAAAATTCATTATATAATCTCCCGAAGGTTTTGACTCCCGTATTACGCAATTGTTTTCTATTCTTGTTTCGAGTTGTCGCTGCTGCATATTAGAGCAAGATGTCTTCTCAAGAGTCATTCAGGGAGAGCCGGGTGTCTCATCCGACATCAAGACCAAGGACAAACAGCGATGCTGACCACTTTGGGCCAGCAACGGAAGAAGAGATGGAGGCTGATTTGATGAGGATAGATGCCATGGTGGAGGATCAAGAAGTCACCTCTCGCTTCCGGGCTGGAGTTACGATGGGGGAACTACAGAGCTCAGCTATTCCAAACTCGGTTATCCCTTCCAATGTTAGATTTCTTTCTTATGAAAATATGAAGAAGAGTGTCACTTATTCTCCCACAGCTATGCAACACCCTTGGGTGCAAGGAGTTGTAGCCGTTACAGGAAAGCTTTGTAAGGAGATAATGGATCTCAAGCGGCAACTCAATAAGCTCAAGGAAGATAATCATATCCTGAGGGGCATTATCGCCAAGAATATCACATCATCACCCCCGAAGAAGGAGACATAATCACATGGGTATGGGCACTCCCCTTGGCAACTGCCAACCTTGGGGGAGGTGCCCCGGTATCGTATCACAACCACATCTCCTATCTTTACCGTTTTTCTTAGTTCAATCCTGTTAGTAGTATCTTGATCTAGTAGAATAAAGTTTTGGTATGATCTAGTTTTGAGTTTTGCTTTATGATCTCTCTATGTAATCGAGTCCATGAGCTATATAATAAAGAGTAGTGTTGAGTGAAGGGCTTGATTATCTTGCTATGATCTTGAGTGAATAAAAGAAAAGGGAAAAGAATAGAAAGAAATAAAAATATCATATTGATCTTATGAATAGTAATGACTTCACATAGAAAGAGTATGATGATTAAAAGTTGTTGAGAGTTGACAAACATAGCTTTGGTCATCGTTGCAATTAATAGGAAGTAATAAAGAAAGAGAGGTTTCACATATAAATATACTATCTTGGACATCTTTTATGATTGGGAGCACTCATTAAAATATGACATGCTAAAGAGTTGATGTTGGACAAGGAAAACAACATAATGGGTTATGTTTTTCTATATCTAAGATAAAGTATATTGTCATGGATCATCCAACATGTTGAGCTTGCCTTTCCCCCTCATGCTAGCCAAATTCTTTGCACCAAGTAGAGGTACTACTTGTGCTTCCAAAAACCCTTAAACCAGTTTTGTCATGAGAGTCCATCATATCTACCTATGGATTGAGTAAGATCCTTCAAGTAAGTTGTCATCGGTGCAAGCAATAAAAATTGCTCTCTAAATATGTATGATTGATTGGTGTGGAGGAAATAAGCTTTATACGATCTTGTGATGTGGAAGAAATAAAAGCGACGGACTGCATAATAAAGGTTCATATCACAAGTGCAATATAAAGTGACGTTCTTTCGCATTAAGCTTTTGTGCATCCAACCCTGAAAGCGCATGGCAATCTCCGCTTCCCTCTGCGAAGGGCCTATCTTTTATTATCATCTTCTACCTATGCAAGAGTCATGGTGATCTTCTGTAGCGACCCGACCTCAGACGGTCAAGCCTCTGTGTATCTGTGCCATCCCTGGATCAGTATGCTAGCACACACAGTACATCAATGTATATATCAAAGTGCAATCACATGCATAAATAATCGTAAAACTGATATATACCTCGTAATACTCAGCGGAAACAGTCAAACGGGTGTGGAGTCCCATCAACGCCATCGGCAAGTTGAGTGTAGACCGTAACCCTGTATCGTAACTCTTACTCGTCGAGGAAATATCTGCAACATGATACGTTGCAGCCGTGTAGGTCAAGACATTGAATGTACCGGCAAGATCACAACATGAATAAACAGATGGTAAAACTATACTATATGCAATTTGGCTTTGTGGCTCAGTATCTGAGTTTTGTTTATGTAAAAGCTTATTTTATTTTCCCTACATCAAAGGAATAAATGAAGTCTGTACTATGGAGTTTTCTATCATGACATGGTTCCGCCAACCGATGTCTCATAGCCCAAAATTCATCATATGTTGCCCACAATTAAGTTATCAATCCGGTGTTGAGAGTTCCAGATAGATCCAAGTCCGGATGCTCAAATTGTCCGTGAATCGGGACACGGCTAATCGATTAGGTTATAAACCCTCTGCAGAGGTTTGTACACTTTACCCGCAAGATTCGATCCCTCTCTTTACGTTCTCGCACTTCAGAGTGTTTGAGAACAAGATGACGAAACATGGTCTTCCAAAGAGTTCCTCGACCACTGTCTGCACTCCATCCAATCCTACCGTAGTTCTACATCTGCTAGCACCGCCCCAGCCAGAGTCACAACTAAGGTCAACCAAGCCGAGCCCATAATGACTTGCGGTTGCACAGTAAGCTTCGGGCATGAAGTATTCTTCCGTCTCTTTGAGTCTGGGTGAAGCTTTCCGCAAGATGTCATGGCGCTTCTCCATGCATCCCGGCCAACCACTGGGTTCTCCAGTGGTGCCCACAACCGCCCTTCACCCAAAGAGTGTGTATTGAATTCTTGTCTCGAGTCTTGAAGTCTTGAGGTCTTGAAGATGCAGTCCTTGTAGATTCCATCATGGAGTTGTCGTCATTGACGTAGAGTCCTCCTTCTTCACACCACTCTCGTGCACTCATACCAAACCCCGTCTACTATAGCGTAGCATCAAAATAAAATATCGTCCGGGCTTGGTAACAGGGTGATGGGTTCCTACCTCATGCATACTACTCAACTACAAGAATTTCAATATCACTACTGAGGGTGGTTGCAAAGATGCCACTAAATGCAATAAAACATAGGTATGAAAGCATGGTCAAAGTGAACTTGCCTGGTAATACTTGATGAAGATAACAACGCTGTCAGGAAAATGACTTGGTAGAACTAATCGTCACTCCGTTGAAAATCTATATAGTCAAACATAGCATTCACATAAGCAAACATCCTAGCAAACAATTTTAGCACTCGAAATAACAATCAAAACAGCAAGGAAAATCGATAATAAAACTCAAACAAAATCAAAAGAAACTTCAAATAAAACTACAAAGAAAAACTACTAACGAAGATCTATGACTTTGCTACAAACATCTAATATAGTTTTGCCGTAAGTAAAAACTTAACAACAATTAAAATACTAAACTAATAAATTAACAGAAAATAAAATGTAAAATAACTAATTTAACAGAAAGTATTTTTTCCATAAAATTTTATTTGCAAAAAGAAACAAATAAAAAGCTTTTATAAAACTCTAACTATGACCTATAGAAGGTTTCATACAAAACTAAGGAAAATAATTTTTTAAAGTAAAAATAAATTTTCTCCTGTTGTCTAACAGAAACACAACTAATTTTGTCAAAAGTGACAAAAAGAAATAATTTAAAACTAATAAAAACAATAAATAAAAAGCTAAAACAGAACTAATATTAAAACAGTACTGTTTTGCTAAAAACCTAATTTAAATTAACCTGAAAATAAAATACTAAATACTACTGGATAAACAAAGGTCCTAGAGACCAGGAGCAAAAAGAATTAATTAAAACCTATTTTTAAACTCCCGGAATAAGCAAAACAAGCTTTAATTCAAATCTGATCTAACTCAATTTTAATAAATCCAAACATAGACAAATTATATATTTTTGGAAACTACAAGAAAATTGTGATCTAACGCAAAACGAATCAGCATCATTGGACTTCTAGATCAAAAGTTATAAGCTAAACAAGAACGGAACTAAATCTGTTACGGAAATAAAATCTGAAAACGAAAAAAAACAACAACAAGGGAGTTACCTGTACGTGAGGCAGAGATGGCAGGAAGGAGACGGCGATGTGGAGGGCTGCTCCGGCGAGGGGGCGAGGTCGCCAAGAGGTGGGGTGGCGGAGGAGGGGTCGGCGCGCTTGGGAGGTTCCAGGAGAGCTCCTGGTGAGCGTTCTAGGCAGGAAAAGGAGGACGGTGGCGAGAAGGCTACTGGCGCAGGAGGCGTGGTGATGGGAAAAATGGAGCGAGGAGAGGGAGGGGTTTTATAGGCGGTCTCGGGAGGCGCTGGGATGGAAAGACGAGGAGATCGGGAAGGTGGAGATTCCTGTCTCCATGGATATGGAAAGCTTCTGTAACGTGAGAGGAAACAGAGGAAGGAGATGATCTCTTGTTGGGCTAGAATAGGAAAGTGCTTAATGGGCCAGCAGGTTTTTCCTAATAAAAACGATTCCATTCCTATTTTTAAAATTAGGAAACTAAAACAATAAAAAGGAAACCAAATCAATTCGGAATAAAGAGTTTTTATACTAAAATTATCAGAAAAATAAAATGTAGATGATGAGCATTATTCCACGGCCAAAATAAAAACTTAAAAAATGTTTTTCAGAAAATCCCTAAAGGCTTTATTTCTTTTTGCAAATAATTTTTAAATAAAACTTTGGTTTTTCTTGGCTCAAATATTTTCAAAAATGCCCTGATTTTGGAGGGTCATTTTCCTCCGCTCTTTCTTGCTTGCAAGAATTTATTTTCTGGGTATTTCTCGGGAAGAAAAATAGAGAAGCAAGTGCAAATATTTGAAAGAATTAAATTGCAAAACTCCGTTCAAATTCTTTATAGTTGAAGAAGTCATGTCATCTTCTCTCATTCATTTTAATAGGATGAATTTGAATTTACGGAGAAGGGAAAGTCATTTTATTCCCTCTCATTCAAAAGTTTTTGAAAAGGTTCAAATTTCACTCAAGTTTAATTCACTCAAGCAAACAAACAAACAATTCAATTAATTATATTAACATTCCAAAATTTGGGATGTTACAAACCTACCACACTTAAAATGAATCTAGTCCTCGAGATTCAAGAGGCTAACAAGAAAAGGTTAGGGGTTGGGGTCTTCTAGCAAATGTCTTGGTCGAGAAAGGACAGGGTGCTACCACACTTAAAAACAAGGTCATGGTTCCAATAAACTCAGATATTTCCTCTGGAGGGCTGACAATGTATGTCTCTTCACATATCTTACAATAGCTCCTTCATTAAAGCTCTTACATCGGAAGCATAGAGTTTTCCTCAAAAGCTTGGGTCGGTTCGTCAAAGTTGAAGTTAAATCAGAGACCGGATCTTCTTATCTGATGGGTCTGTGTCCATTCTAAACAACTATCTAAACACTCATTGTTGTCTACTATTTATGTTTTTCTCCTGCAGAAAACTTGTCTGGGTCGAACCTCACCGTATAACCTACGTTTGGCAACGGTTGTCTGTAATGGGGTTCCATCGTCCTACCATTTTATGGTTTTATGGCTTATCGTGTCGACACTCTTCTAAGGTTTTCAAGGCTCTCGATTTTCCATCAACATATGATAGTTCATGATAGAAGTCTCCGGTATGGGGCCAGTCCATCCTGCATTTGAATCATTACCACATACGTAAACAAGTGAATCATGTATTCTAACACTTGGGCATACTCACAAGCATTGCAGAATTTCTCTTGTTCTCGAACTGGTTTCGAGTAAATCCATGGTTTACGCAAGCCAAGCGAAACATCTATCGTTACTTCACCACTCTCGTGTTTTTGGCGTAACCTCTTACGTAAACGTATGCTGATTGGATCACCGATTCTTCCAAATTTATTCCTTTATCAAGGTTACATCTGTTCCTTATCAAAATCACGGGCACATGGGTTATGGCCCACTTCAACACCGGTGCAGCTTTAACTCATCCTTGGAGTAACTCTCATGTTACACCTCCTTTAAATCCAATAGTACTCTGTTACTTCATACCATCATATCAAGAACAAAACTCCAACTTATTTTGTCCAGCTCCCTTCTATGGACCGTCGTGAATAACATGTTTTTTCTCCATTGATCTTGTGGCTTTACTGAGTACTATGACCAAAAGAAGTGCACAAGTTTATCCATAAAATCTCATTATTTTCATATCAATCCTTCATTACATCCTTAATCATTTTCAGTAAATCCAAATTCCAAAAGTACTTTGTTACAAATGCTGCCACCCACATGATTTGGTATGGTCAGCATTACTTCCAACTTTATTCATTTTTCCTCCTCGAGGATTCTTCATCCACCGGAATTGTGCGACATGAGCCTTGAAATCTTCAATCTTCTTTTTCATCATGGTGGTCTTGAGCTGCGTCAACATCATCTCTGCATGCACTTCGCTTAGGTATTCCTGAGTATAACGGAGTCTTGCTTCAAGTACTTCTCCGATCTGGCGTATGGCTTCCATGGCTGCTTCACGAACAGCATCGAAGAAAGTTGCTTGTGGCACACGTGGGATGAAAAAGTAATGCCCCATCCTCTTTGGGCAAACTCCTTTCAAATGGTGGAGGTGTACCTCCACATACCAAAGTTCCACTCCTTTTGCATGAAAGGGTAGCCTTTGTAGACTGCATCTCCTTCAAGGTGAATATGCTTCATCATGTCCTTCGTGATCTTGGTAATCGTGATCACTTGTCAGGGTCATGATCATTTCAGGGCCCTTAAGGAAAGACTCATAAAGGGTTGTCATCTGCATGTGTAGGATAAGAGAGGTGCTCAGAACAAGGGATGTATCTCCATGGGGAATTTGCAACTGTCTCCGGAAAAGTTTGGTGTTCAGTTGTCCATGGGTTCAAGATTTCGGGGTCTGGTTGAGATAGAAAGAGAAAAGCAATTACCCACTCATCAACAAAATTATCGTTTGTAATGGGTCGTTCTACTATGGTTTCGTTTCTAGGTCCTCATTTCTTCAGGTCTTCAATGCTCGGGAGTTTCCAATTCCTCATTAGGTGTTTCTCCTCACAATGAGGGCATCCATCCTTGTGTTCCTCCTGGTGTGTCCTATTCCTCCACAAATCTTGGAGGCATAAGGTTTCTTCTTCGGTTATCATGGTGCCTCCGGATGAGACGTGATCCCAACAGGTCTTCTTGAATTCCTCCCAAGTCTTTGCTCCATTCCATCCTCAGATAGCTTGATGCATCTGCCACCATGTTGCAGCACTTCCTTCAAAGTAATCTTGAAGAGCGTCACGATACTTCATTCTTCCTTGAAACCAAATTGCTCCCGAAGTTATTCTCCATGTTACGAATCCATAGCTCTTGCCTCCGGGTTTTCGGTCCGTAGAATATCAGTCCAACTTCAATCATCATCTATGGGGTCCAAAAGTTTTGGGATGAGATATGAGAGAGGTGGGAGGGATACACACAATACAAACAATAGTTTTTGAAGAAAGCGGGTTTTACTTTGTGGCTGTCGGAAAACATCAAACAAATGACAGCTCACAATTCATCGCATCTAACGTGGGTGTATAACATGGATTTGGTCCTCTAACGGTCAAATAATTCTTCTGATTCTTCAAGTCGTCTGAGTCTTCAACTGGTGTAGCTTCAACTCTTCTAATGCATGGTCAAATCCTCTTTACTCTGAAGAGGCCATCAGTTATCCGATATCTTGTCCTTCTTGGAGCGGCTTGATTGATTCTTCATGTGATCAAAAGGAAAAGGGTATATTCTAACTATTTGAGGTGAGAGTGTCTATTTGATAAAATCAAGAGATGAGAAGTAAGAGTCTTTTTGAAAATAAAGTTTTAGAGATTTCCTGTCCTAGGGCTTTCCGGTTTCTAGGGTCACGTCCTCTGATCAACATGTGCTCGATACCATATCTCAGAAGCGACCCGACCTCAGACGGTCAAGCCTCCGTGTATCTGTGCCATCCTCGGATCAGTATGCTAGCACACACAAGACATCAATGTATATATCAAAGTGCAATCACATGCATAAATAATCGTAAAACTGATATATACCTCGTAATACTCAGCGGAAGCAGTCAAGCGGGTGTGGAGTCCCATCAACGCCATCGGCAAGTTGAGTGTAGACCGTAACCTGTATCGTAACTCTTACTCGTCGAGGAAATATCTGCAACATGATACGTTGCAGCCGTGTAGGTCAGTACATTGAATGTACCGCAAGATCACAACATGAATAAACAGATGGTAAAACTATACTATATGCAATTTGGCTTTGTGGCTCAGATTCGAGTTTTGTTTATGCGTAAAAGCTGATTTTATTTTCCCTACATCAAAGGAATAAATGAAGTCTGTACTATGGAGTTTTCTATCATGACATGGTTCCGCCAACCGATGTCTCATAGCCCAAAATTCATCATATGTTGCCCACAATTAAGTTATCAATCCGGTGTTGAGAGTTCCGAGATAGATCCAAGTCCGGATGCTCAAATTGTCCGTAATCGGGACACGGCTAATCGATTAGGTTATAAACCCTCTGCAGAGGTTTGTACACTTTACCCGCAAGATTCGATCCCTCTCTTTACGTTCTCGCACTTGAGTGTTTGAGAACAAGATGACCGAAACATGGTCTTCCAAAGAGTTCCTCGACCACCGTCCGTACCCATCCAATCCTACCGTAGTTCTACATCTGCTAGCACCGTCCCAGCCAGAGTCACAACTAAGGTCAACCAAGCGAGCCCATAATGACTTGCGGTTGCAGGTAAGCTTCCGGGCATGAAGTATTCTTCCGTCTCTTTGAGTCTGGGTGAAGCTTTCCGCAAGATGTCATGGCGCTTCTCCATGCATCCCGGCCAACCACTGGTTCTCCAGGTGCCCGTCAACCGTCCTTCACCCAAAGAGTGTGTATTGAATTCTTGTCTCGAGTCTTGAAGTCTTGAGGTCTTGAAGATGCAGTCCTTGTAGATTCCATCATGGAGTTGTCGTCATTGACGTAGAGTCCTCCTTCTTCACACCACTCTCGTGCACTCATACCAAACCCGTCTACTATAGCGTAGCATCAAAATAAAATATCGTCCGGGCTTGGTAACAGGGTGATGGGTTCCTACCTCATGCATACTACTCAACTACAAGAATTTCAATATCACTACTGAGGGGTGGTTGCAAAGATGCCACTAAATGCAATAAAACATAGGTATGAAAGCATGGTCAAAGTGAACTTGCCTGGTAATACTTGATGAAGATAACAACGCCGTCAAAATGACTTGGTAGAACTAATCGTCACTCCGTTGAAAATCTATATAGTCAAACATAGCATTCACATAAGCAAACATCCTAGCAAACAATTTTAGCACTCGAAATAACAATCAAAACAGCAAGGAAAATCGATAATAAAACTCAAACAAAATCAAAAGAAACTTCAAATAAAACTACAAAGAAAAACTACTAACGAAGATCTATGACTTTGCTACAAACATCTAATATAGTTTTGCCGTAAGTAAAAACTTAACAACAATTAAAATACTAAACTAATAAATTAACAGAAAATAAAATGTAAAATAACTAATTTAACAGAAAGTATTTTTTTCCATAAAATTTTATTTGCAAAAGAAACAAATAAAAAGCTTTTATAAAACTCTAACTATGACCTATAGAAGGTTTCATACAAAACTAAGGAAAATAATTTTTTTAAAGTAAAAATAAATTTTCTCCTGTTGTCTAACAGAAACACAACTAATTTTGTCAAAAGTGACAAAAAGAAATAATTTAAAACTAATAAAAACAATAAATAAAAGCTAAAACAGAACTAATATTAAAACAGTACTGTTTTGCTAAAAACCTAATTTAAATTAACCTGAAAATAAAATACTAAATACTACTGGATAAACAAAGGTCCTAGAGACCAGGAGCAAAAAGAATTAATTAAAAACCTATTTTTAAACTCCCGGAATAAGCAAAACAAGCTTTAATTCAAATCTGATCTAACTCAATTTTAATAAATCCAAACATAGACAAATTATATTTTTGGAAACTACAAGAAAATTGTGATCTAACGCGAAAAGAATCAGCATCATTGGACTTCTAGATCAAAAGTTATAAGCTAAACAAGAACGGAACTAAATCTGTTACGGAAATAAAATCTGAAAACGAAAAAACAACAACAAGGGAGTTACCTGTACGTGAGGCAGAGATGGCAGGAAGGAGACGGCGATGTGGAGGGCTGCTCCGGCGAGGGGGCGAGGTCGCCGGCGAGGGTGGGGTGGCGGAGGAGGGGGTCGGCGCTTGGGGAGGTTCCAGGAGAGCTCCTGGTGAGCGTTTCTAGGCAGGAAAAGGAGGACGGTGGCGAGGAGGCTACGGGCAGGGAGGGGGCGTGGTGATGGGAAAAATGGACCGAGGAGAGGGAGGGGGTTTTATAGGCGGTCTCGGGAGGCGCTGGGATGGAAAGACGAGGGAGATCGGGAAGGTGGAGATTCCTGTCTCCATGGATATGGAAAGCTTCTGTAACGTGAGAGGAAACAGAGGAAGGAGATGATCTCTTGTTGGGCTAGAATAGGAAAGTGCTTAATGGGCCAGCAGGTTTTCCTAATAAAAACGATTCCATTCCTATTTTTAAAATTAGGAAACTAAAACAATAAAAAGGAAACCAAATCAATTCAGAATAAAGAGTTTTTATATACTAAAATTATCAGAAAAATAAAATGTAGATGATGAGCATTATTCCACGGCCAAAATAAAAACTTAAAAAAAATGTTTTTCAGAAAATCCCTAAAGGCTTTATTTCTTTTTGCAAATAATTTTTAAATAAAAACTTTGGTTTTCTTAGCTCAAATATTTTCAAAATGCCCCTGATTTTGGAGGGTCATTTTCCTCCGCTCTTTCTTGCTTGCAAGAATTTATTTTTCCGGTATTTCTCGGGAAGAAAAATAGAGAAGCAAGTGCAAATATTTGAAAGAATTAAATTGCAAAACTCCGTTCAAATTCTTTATAGTTGAAGAAGTCATGTCATCTTCTCTCATTCATTTTAATAGGATGAATTTGAATTTACGGAGAAGGGAAAGTCATTTTATTCCTCTCATTCAAAAGTTTTTGAAAAGGTTCAAATTTCACTCAAGTTTAATTCACTCAAGCAAACAAACAAACAATTCAATTAATTATATTAACATTCCAAAATTTGGGATGTTACATCTTCACCTTTCCTTTTTATATTTTATCCTTTGGCAAGCATAGGGTGTTGGAAAGATCCTGATAGATATATCTAATTGGATGTAAGTTAGCATGAACTTTTATTGTTCACATTACCCTTGAGGTAAAAGGATGGGAGGCGAAACTATAAGCCCCTATCTTTCTCTGTGTCCGATTAAAACTCCGTAACCACAAGTATTGCATGAGTGTTAGCAATTATGAAAGACTAAATGATAGTTGAGTATGTGGACTTGCTAGAAAGCTCTGACATGGACTCTTTCTGATGTTATGATAAATTGCAATTGGTTCATTGACTGAGATTATAGTTTGTTAGTTCTCAATAAAGTTTCTGATTCATACTTTGCATTGTGAATAGATTGTTACTTGAGCATAAGAAACCATATGACAATGTCCATATATGTTGCTGTTATGAGAATAATCATGATGCCCTCATGTCCGTATTTTTTTTTATCGACGCCTCTACCTCTAAACATGTGGACATATTTATCGTTATCGGCTTCCGCTTGAGGACAAGCGAGGTCTAAGCTTGGGGGAGTTGATACGTCCATTTTGCATCATGCTTTTATATCGATATTTATTGCATTATGGGTTGTTATTACACATTATGTCACAATACTTATGAGGGTTCTCTCTTATTTTACAAGGTTTACATAAGGAGGGAGAATGCCGGCAGCTGGAATTCTTGGCTGGAAAAGGAGCAAATATTAGACCTATTCTGCACAACTCCGAAAGTCCTGAAACTCCACGAAAGTTATTTTTGGAAATAATAAAAAATATTGAGCGGAAGAAATACATCAGGGGGGGCTCCACCTGTCCACGAGGGTGGGGGTCGCGCCCTACCCCCCTGGGCGTGCCCCCCTTCCTCGTGGTTCCCCTGTTGGCTCTCCGATGCCCATCTTCTAGTATATGAAGTCTTTCGTCCGAAGAAAAATCATAAGCAAGCTTTCGGGAGGAAACTCCGCCGCCACGAGGCAGAACCTTGGCAGAACCAATCTAGGGCTCCGGCAGAGCTGTTCTGTCGGGGACACTTTCCTCCGGGAGGGGGAAATCATTGCCATCGTCATCACCAACGCTCCTCTCATCGAGAGAGGGAAATCTCGATCAACATCTTCACCAGCACCATCTCATCTCAAACCCTAGTTCATCTCTTGTATCCAATTCTTGTCTCATAGTCTGGGATTGGTACATGTAGGTTGCTAGTAGTGTTGATTACTCTTGTAGTTGATGCTAGTTGGTTTATTTGGTGGAAGATCATATGTTCAGATCCATTATGCATATTAATAATATGAAGCATAAAGCACCATGATCAAGTAGAGGGTACAGCGGGTTGCAGGAAAGTGGACTGTTGTAGATAGAGGGGGGGAGGTGATGGAGATGTTGGTGAAGATGGCGGAGGTGTTGGTGAAGATCGCGGTGACGATGATGGCCCCCGGCGGCTTCCGGTGACCCCTCTGATTATGAACATGAATATGCTTTGTGAGTAGTTACATTTGTTCCTAAGGACATGGGAGAAGTCTTGCTATTAGTAGTTATGTGAATTTGGTATTCGTTCGATATTTTGATGAGATGTATGTTGTCTATCCTCTAGTGGTGTTATGTGAACGTCGACTACATAACACTTCACCATTATTTGGGCCTAGAGGAAGGCATTGGGAAGTAATAAGTAGATGATGGGTTGCTAGAGTGATGTAAGCTTAAACCCTAGTTTATGAGTTGCTTCGTAAGAGGCTGATTTGGATCCATATGTTTCATGCTATGGTTAGGTTTACCTTAATACTTTTGTTGTAGTTGCGGATGCTTGCAATAGAGGTTAATCATAAGTGGGATGCTTGTTCAAGTAAGAACGGCACCCAAGCACCGGTCCACCCACATATCAAATTATCAAAGTACCGAACACGAATCATATGAACGTGATGAAAACTAGCTTGACGATAATTCCCATGTGTCCTCGGGAGCGCTTTTCTCCATATAAGAGTTTGTCTAGGCTTGTCCTCTGCTACAAAAAGGATTGGGCCACCTTGCTGCACTTTATTTACTTTTGTTACTTGTTGCTCGTTACCAATTATCTTATCACAAAACTATCTGTTACCTATAATTTCAGTGCTTGCAGAGAATACCTTGCTGAAAACCGCTTATCATTTCCTTCTGCTCCTCGTTGGGTTCGACACTCTTACTTATCAAAAGGACTACGATAGATCCCCTATACTTGTGGGTCATCAACAAGTCAAAGTACGGACTCGACATCCTCAACGGCACAGCTTGGTTCCCCAACGAAATGCCTAAGTCTGATGACTTAGTTCTGAAGATGGAGATCCAAGGAACGCACCTCCTCGGGTCCAAAGTTGGCAATGATTTCATTTAAACTGGACGAAGTTCATTGCATTTTGGGCAAATTTTAACTGAAATAGCTAAAACTTTGTGCACATTCGGCTGCGTGAAGCTTCATTCCCACCACACGAATACACTACATTAGTCTACGACTGGCCATGGCAGATCCCTTTGTCTTCCCCATGTCCGGCAGCCGCGTACAGATGGGGGTTTGAGTGGGCCAGGGTGGTCAGAAGCGGACTTGGCAGCGGTCCGGACGCCCGCAAAGCCCCCACGTTTGTGTCCGGTGCGCGACAGCGCGATCCACACGTATGCGATCGGTTTGAGGGTTGCCATTGGAGATGCCTTGCCTAGAACAGTGGGCGAACTGGTAAACCTTCACTGTGTGAAATCCCGTACATAAATCTTCGACATGTGTCTTGGCTCCACAAAATACCCAAATCGTAAGTATTGCCTCGAAATCCCTGCGACACCATGTATTTCACGGATCCAGATGGCCAATGAAACGGTATATATCGTGTTCCCTTGGAGATCAGACGTATTCGGCTAGATGCCTGAGATCGCTCGGGGCACATTTGGTTGCCCACAAAATCACAACCAGACCCAAATGGGCCACGAAATGTGCGTATGATTGCGAACGCTAGTGGGCTGGCTCGCATCCGCACGAAGCTTAAAGCCGCCCTCAGCCTGGCTCGCTGGAAACTATCGATTCGGCAGTTTCTAGCGAGCCAGGCTGAGGGCGGCTTTAAGCTTCGTGCGGATGCAAACCAGTTCTAGCGAGCCAGGCTGAGGGCAGCGCAAGCTCGCACGCAAGGGGCAGGGCGAAAGCGAGTGAGGATGGCGGGAGATGGAAATCGGGCGCGGTGTCACGTCGCCAAATCTAGGCTCACCCCCCCCCCCTCCCCTCTCACCCATTTACTCGGCCACTGCTACCTCTAGGAGAGCCACCTCCTCTAGCCTCACCACCACCGGCGATGGCGACTCGGATCTATGCGGACGCAGCGGTGGCAGATCCAATAGTAGGAGTTGTTGCTGCTCTTCCTTTTGGCCACTATCTGGTCGTCCTTGACTCAGTCATGGCCCCTCGCCGTCCTCGTCTCCGATGTCGGTAAGCAACACCGCATGTCCCCTATGTTAGGTGTGTTGTTAGGCCGTTAGGCAAGGTGTAGGATTGATTTCCCCATTGCTCAATGCACCCTCGATGTGGACTAGGTTATGGACACACGGATGCGGCTAGTACTTCAGGCCGGAGCACTGATAGTTGTGATTCAGGCATGGGTCATGTCCATGCACAAGAGAGTTGTTCGTCATGTTGAGAGACCTGTCATCAGATATGCTCCAATGCTTGGAGCACAAGAGGATCTCCAGTCTGAACTACATATACAACTGCAACGACATAGAGGCTCTGTGGATGCTTAGAATGAAAAGACCATCATTTGCCAGACTTGTTCGGACCTTCAGGACCAGAGGGATGCTAGAAGATAGCATCCACACCAGTGTGGATGAGCAAGTGGCCATGTTCCATCATATTGTTGGCCATAACCAGAGGTTCAGTGTTATGCACAACACGTTCAGGGCGTCAATGGAGACCATCTTAAGATACTTCAAGCAAGTGTTGTATGTTGTCGGGAAGCTTAGAGGAGAGATGATCAAGTCACCAACTGTCGAGACTCCTTCCAAGAGTCGCGTAAGCCAAATATGGTATTCATACTTCCAAGTGAGCACTGCAGTATGTAGTTCATTACTTAATATGCTTGGATAGTTCAAGGTGAGCACTAACACAATCTTGTATTGACATTTCAGGATTGCATTGGGGCAACAGAAGGTACTCATGTCAGTGCAAGTGCGCCAAGATCACAAGCTATAGCATTCAGGGAGAGGAAGCACTGCACAAGCCAAAATGTCCTTGCTGCTGTTGACTTCGATCTGAAGTTCACCTATGTGCTGGGTCATTGGGAAGGGTCAGCGCATGATGCTAATATACTAAGTGTCGTGGAATTGTCACGGCAGATGTCCTAGTGCGAGGACTAAGTCGTGGAGCCATCGCCACTAGGTTAGCTTAAAGGGGTTAAACGGGACAAAGGACGCAGGGAGTTTATACTGGTTCGGCCCCTTGTGGTGAAGGTAAAGGCCTAATCCAGTTTGAGGTGGTATTGCTTATGTCTCGATTACCAGGGAGCGAATACGCTTGACCTAGTTTTTGATCTGTTGTTTCGTGCCCTCAGTCATCGTCGGGTCGTCCCTTTATATACATACGTTGACGCCCTGCAGCTTACAGAGTTCCGGACGGCTCATAAACAACGTATCCGGCTCGGTGACTAATTACCCTTACCTTACAATACAAGTCATAAACATATGGCGATTTACACTTATGGGCCTTAAACCGCCTTTGGGCTTTGAACCCTCTGCTTCATGGACTGCTATCTTCTACCTCTTCATGGGCTTTGTTATGATGAACCGCCATTGGGATAACCCGGCCCCTCCTGGGCGGGTCTTACCCAATAGTCATATCCCCAACATTAGGCCCCAGGTTGATTTGAACTTGTTCATGTCAATCTTCAACACTTAGAAAAAATCCTTCTTCGTTTGTTCTTGCGAGATATTGTAACCCGCCATGACGTCATCTCCTGAAATTACGGAAACCGGCCATGACATCATATGTCATTAGTTTTGCAAGATACCCAGCATATCTTAACAGATCCAAAAATCGAGGCGTCCGAGCAGCTAGATAATCATTCTCTGGCCTCCTCGTTTTTCGTGCCCACCTGTTACCCCTTTCCTTATATATAGGGTCAGGCAGCCTTTTTTCATTTTTCCGCTTTCTCCTTCTCGTCTTCAACCTTTTCCTTCGCGACGCATCTGCGCACCTGAGCACCGCCGCCGCCGAACTCGTCAGCTTCCTCAACTCCGGCCGCTGTAGCAACCCGAACAAATCCAGAGAATCGCGGCGCCTCTCCATTGCTCAGCGGACCTAGTAAGCACCTTATCCTCCCGACCATAGATCTCCATTAGGGTTTCTGAAGTTCTTCCGAGTTCATCATCGTTCTTCATCACACCTCTATTTAACCCTTACTTTTATCCAAAGATGACCTTTGAAACATGCGGAATTTGTTTCTATCCCTTCTCTTAAGCACTGAATATGCCTCCTGGATGTAGAAATCTTGCCAATATATTAGTTCCTCTGCTGCCGCAATATTAAGTTTTGATTTTACTTTCTTTTTCTTAACAATGGCAGATCCAAAATTAACTGCACCAATCTGTAAAACATGTTTTTCCAACACTTAGCAAAATTTTCTCTTGGTAGGTCTTGAATACCATTGCTGTCATGGCGGCTTATATCACTAGTTATAATTAGTCATATGCCATTAGTCCCCATCTAAGCCGCCAATATGAATATATGTTGTAGCTTTCATCTCCGGCTTAACAGATCAACTTCAACCGGCAAATTTTCTTTCTTTTTAGGCTTCTTCCCTCACCATGTCGAAGACAATTACTACATGTAATTGGGTTCCTTCCATAGTCATTGAAAACACGCTCAAGGACTTTGTCAAAGTCGGCTTTTTACCAGCAAAGAACATCATGCATTGGCGTGCTCCTAAACAAAACAAGAAAAAACCTCAGCCGCAGGATGATGAGATCATTGTTTTTACTAATCGTATGAATCAGGGCTTCTCACCACCTGGATCAAAAAATTTCCGACACGTTCTGCACTTCTTTCAACAGCATCCTCAAGACATTGGACCCAACTCTGTGTCAAGCATCTATAATTTTCAAGTCTTCTGTGAAGTATACCTTCAAGAGGAGCCCAGTGTTGAACTATTCAGAGAATATTTTTATCTAAACCGGCAGAACGAGTTTACCAATGGACCCAGCTTAGAACTTGGCGGGATCTCAATTCAACGGAGAAGAGGTGCTATCTTCCCCTATGCTTGCCTACCAAGCCACCCTAAAGATTGGAACCAGACATGGTTTTATTGTAAAGATACTTCTCCGGCTGATGAGAATCCACTTCCTGGTTATCGGGTTCAGCGGCTCGATCCAAAACATCATCTTCCCGAAAAGCTTACCGTTGCTGAACATGCAAAGCTTGCACCCACTATTTCAAAAGTCAAAGCCCTGCTGGTAAATGGGTTAAATGGTATTGACTTGGTTCGGTGTTGGGTTTCTTGGAGAATCATACCCTTGAGCCGTTGTTTTGGCTTAATGTGTACTTACACGGGTGATGTAAAAGATGCACTGCGCTACAACTCCGCGAATTTATCTGATAACACAATCAATGAAATGACAAAGACCCTTCTGGGTGAAAGCCTTGAAGACTGCAGCAAAGTGGGACTGAACCCTTTCTGCAAACCTAACCCGCCACCAGATGTGAGTCTCTACATCACTTACTTTACCTTATCATTCAAATGTTCTATTAACTCAATTTTGATGACTTTCACAGGCTGAATCTGATTTTTGGAATAAGGAATATGACCACGAAGCTGCCAAGAAAGCAAGGGCCAAGAAGAAAGCCGCCAAGAGAGCCGCCAAGAAGAATAAAAAGAAATTAAGCACTTCCGAGATGTTTGAACTGGACGATAGCTCTGAGTCGGAGGTAGCCCTTGATTCCCTTGGCTCCTTTTTCAACTATCTTATTGACACTGATTATCATTAGGATGACACGGGGGCCAGTCAAGCGGTCGAAGAAGAGGTAACTATTATTTCCTCCGACTCAGCGCCTTTGCCAAGACAGAAAATTCCACGGGTAACCCGGAAAGTAAGCTTTTCGCACCCCTTAGCTCATTTGGATCCTCACTTTCTTTTGAAGCAACAGCAGCATGAGAACCGATGACAAACTCGGACTAGCGGAGGTGAAGAGTTATCCTCCGGCTTACCAAATACTCCGGCTCCGCAGAACGCCAAAACGAGGTCCTTCCAAATTTAAAGTCTTTTTATCCTTTGGCGGGTCTCATTCGCCAGCCACTTAATTCTTCCGGTTCAAACTATCAGGAGGCTTCTCGCTCCTCTTCCGGCGACTCATCTCAGACCCAGCTGTCAGCTTTCAAAACTGCCCCTGGGTAACAACAATTACTTTTTATTTTCTATCTCCTTATGCTCTTATACTTGTACTGACCTCTCATAACCCATGTAGTGGAAAGGCAAAGCCTGGCAAGAAGGCAAAGGTGCTCAAGCCGACTGAAGATCCCAAAGTCCCTGAACCGGAGCAGCAAATTCCAGCGTCTGACACCTCCATGCCACAACCAGAAGAGCATGTCCATGATGTTCCACCAGAAATTCATGACCTCTCAAGTGACCACAGAAACATCAATCCGTTGAACACTGAATCATCAAGCCAAATTAAACCGTCAGGGACACATGTCGACGATGTTGTGATTACTGGCACCGGCTTCAAAGAGCCGGGAAAACCTACTGCCTTGGCCAAGCACTCCGCCAAAGAAGAGCTTATTGAAAGGGAAAAAGTGAGATTTGACATGGCCAACTATTCTCAATTGAGCATTAGTGAAGTACTCTCTGGCTACCTCAACCAAGTACACACCAGCCGCGACCTTGAAATTGATATGGTGAAGCAGATGCATCAAAAATATGATGTATGAATTCCTGCTTTAATAAGTTATGTATATCCTGCTAGCCCCCAAGTCGACTGTGTATGATAGGATTGAATATGATGTAGACTTAGAATAGCCATGAGTATAAGAAGCATCTTTAGTAGAATCCTTCAAAGGCCGGCTTTCACCTTCCGAGTTAAACCAGGTCTTTAACAATTGACATTGCATTCGTAGCCCCCAAGGAACGGCTTAATCAGCATTAATGAACCGGTACTGTTCAGCATTGTTTATAAAAGAAAGCTTACTTGTGTAGCCCCCATGAACCGGGTGTCGTTGTTTGTAGCACAACTGGGTCATCATAAGGTAGTAATAAAACGCGAGCAATATGCATTAGCCCATCGGATGAAGAATTTTTCGGTAGGCATTAGCCCCCAAGTGCCAAGTGTTGTTGCTTGCAAAAGGCTTGGGACTTCTACTCTTGGTATCCAACTATGAACACTTATTTAACTCTGCTCATGTATAGGATGCCACTGCTCAACTTGAATCACAATTGGCTGATGGGAAAACCCGACTGGAGCATCAAGAATCTGAAACCCGGAAAGCTGACTCAAAATTCAAATTTAGTCTGGATGAAACAGAAAAACTGTAGACTAGTTTTGATGCTGAAAGAAACACCTGGGCTGAAGAGAAGATTGCTCTGACACAGTGGGCTGAAAAAGCGGAAGCTGCTCTTCAAGAGGTGACCACTGAGCTTACCCATTTAAAACACCATATATCTCAGCTGGTTTCTGCTATCTTTGGTGAGTAGCTTTGTCAGCATCAAAGTTTAATCTTATCTTTCATGTTACAAACCGTCTCTGATCAATCCATAATTATGACACGGGTCCTAGGAGCAGCAACCTTGGTCAAGAAATGCTTGTGAAGCTCAAGGCCGTATATACGCTTGTTGAACAGCTATATACTGGAACTCAGCGCACGCTGGCCACGATTTCTCTGACTAATCAATCACCCACTCTTCTTAGTGATGTCTTGAAAAAACTCTCTATTCTACCCGCTAGAATTGAAGAGATAAAACGGTCATCTGCAAGAGCCGGTGCCATGACAGCTTTAAGCCGGGCCAAGGCATGGCAGGCAGAGCTAGACCCGGCCGAGCTAGCTACTGGATATCCAAGTTTGAAAGAAGATGGCACTCCCTTTGACAAGAAAGACTTCGCTGCCTGCGTGAAGGAGATACGTCCCCTGGCTAGCCTGATTGCTGATGAGACGGATATTTCAAAATATCAGCCGGCTTATGATATGGAAAACCAGAAGATGCCCACGCCGGCTTATAAAGTGATGGATCTGATCCCCCCCAATCCGTAAGCATACTTTCGCCCCTGAAGTTGATCCGTCCGAACTTATAGATGATGAAGCTGAATTTCAAGCCTTGTGTGGCATTGATTGGTCATCACCAAACTTCCAGGCGGCAGAGGAGGATGAAGAACCGGAGAAGGATGATCCAGAAGCTTCAAACCGTCAAGGCCAAGAAGATTGATCCACTAGGCGGTTTATATTTGATCTTCTGAAAAATATTTGATCATTTGGGTTTGCTGAGCCATGTACTAGTTTAGTGAAAACTATGCCCTACCGTGCCATCGTGCACGTTTTGCTTTGCATAATGCTATTGAACCGCCAGTTAAATCTCTGGCACTTATGTTTTATGATATCAATTTGAACATGTTCTTGCATACAAAACAGATCACAAGTGCCCTAGCGGTTTATCGCAGGACGGGTCATAATACCCCATATAGAACCACTGGTAACTACAACAGTTTATAACTAGGACCGGTTTAAACATAACCATATATAATCATAACAAAAATATCATACCCGTGATATTTGATCACACTGCCGGCTTATCATACCAGTGCAGTAAGGGTGATAACTCAAGAGATTGAGCACATAATGCCCTGTTCAATTGTCATATACTACCGGCTTACAACACCTTATACAGCAAGGGGTAATATCCCAAAACTTAGAGCACAATGCTTCCAAGTATTTAATATCATCATATACTGGCGACTTATAGTCGAAAGCCAGGCCGGGTTATGAAAAAACTATGGATAAACTCAAAGATGAGCCGTAGAAATTAAGGCTACATGGCCTGAATCAGTTTTTAAACCATATGTCAATATGGTACAAAGATGAACCAAAAAATGTTCAAATATAGAAGAACACATCAGAAAAATAAGGCTTTCATAAGCTGCCAAGCTGAAATCTCAAGTGCTTTCAAAGGGCCGCACAACCACTGAGTTAAACCTTCATGCAGACCTTATAAGTCGGGCCTCACATGACCAATCGTCATTTTAACTTTGACAAATTCAGGGTCTTGTATAAGATTGACTGTCAAAAGTACGGCGGGTCATTCCAGTCAATCTGGGCAGAGTGGCAGACTTAAAAAGGCAGGATAACCCGGGTTTTTAGGTGAATACACCTGGCTTCCAAGCCTGGCTTTTAAGCCTATTACAAGGGTCACAAAAACTCTTGTCCATTGAACAAAGAGCCCCCAAGTAACATTGTATTAAAGGTATACAAGCCAAATCAAGAGGGTAATCAAGGCTCTGCTCATTAAGCAGGTCGCCCCCAAATGATATCAAAACAGGGTACCTATGTTTGAGTTGTGCTTTGCAATAGACTCTCTTTGGTCCCTTTAACCTGGGTAGCAAGCCCCCAAGTGTTTTATAATCATAGCTATAAGCCGGATCAAAGGGTAATCATAGCTATGCTCAATGAGGAAAAAGCCCCCATATGACCATATGAAGTGTAAATAAAGGCTCATTATTATCAGAAATGAAACAACAGAGGCCCTGCTTTCTCAGGGATGCTGGCTTTATTATATTCATCATAATATATACATTGTCAAAATATATACATCATAAGAGCAGGTGGCTCAGGTGTAATAAGGCTGAAGATGAGCAATATTCCATGGCTGGCGGGTCTTCTCCTCCAACGTGTGTGAGTCCTTAGGGCCTCGAACATCGACAAGGTAGTATGATCCATTGTTCAAATTCTTGCTGACCACAAAGGGTCCTTCCCAAGGTGGGGATAGCTTGTGCATATCAGTTTGATCCTGGATAAGCCGGAGCACCAAGTCACCCTCTTGAAAGGTTCTGGTCTTAACCCGACGGCTGTGATAACGGCGCAGATCTTGTTGGTAAAACGCCGAACGAGCCGCCGCGAGGTCACGCTCCTCATCTAACAGGTCAAGCGCATCCTGGCGTGCTTTTTCATTGTCAGCTTCAACATAAGCTGCCACGCGGGGCGAATCATGACGGATGTCACTAGGAAGAACCGCCTCTGCTCCGTAAACCATGAAGAAAGGCGTGTATCCTGTAGATCTGTTGGGGGTAATATTGATACTCCATAACACTGAAGGTTACTCCTCCACCCAACAATCTGGCGTTCTCAGGAAAGGAACCATAAGCCGGGGCTTGATGCCTCTCAAAGTTTCTTGATTGGCTCTCTCCGCTTGACCATTGGATTGGGGGTCGGACTTGATGATACATCAAGTCGAATATGCTCACTGATACGTCTCCAACGTATCTATAATTTTTGATTGTTCCATGCTATATTATCTTCTGTTTTGGACATTATTGGGCTTTATTATTCACTTTTATATTATTTTTGGGACTAACCTATTAACCGGAGGCCCAGCCTAGAATTGCTGTTTTTTGCCTATTTAAGAGTTTCGCAGAAAAAGAATATCAAACGAGTCCAAACGGAATGAAACCTTCGGGAACGTGATTTTTGGAACGAACATGATCCAGGAGACTTGGACCCTAAGTCAAGGAAGCTTCGAGGAAGCCACGAGGTAGGGGGCGCGCCTACCCCCCTGGGCGCGCCCTCCACCCTCGTGGGCCCCACATTGCTCCACCGACGTACTTCTTCCTCCTATATATACCTACGTACCCCCAAACGATCGGGGACGGAGCCAAAAACCTAATTCCACCGCCTCAACCTTCTGTACCCATGAGATCCCATATTGGGGCCTGTTTCGGAGCTCCGCCGGAAGGGGCATCGATCACAGAGGGCTTCTACATCAACACCATAGCCCCTCCGATGAAGTGTGAGTAGTTTACCTCAGGCCTTCGGGGTCCATAGTCATTAGCTAGATGGCTTTCTCTCTCTTTTTGGATCTCAATACAATGTTCTCCCCCTCTCTCGTGGAGATCTATTCGATATAATCTTCTGTTGCGGTGTGTTTGTTGAGATCGATGAATTGTGGGTTTATGATCAAGTTTATCTATGAACAATATCTGAATCTTCTGAATTCTTTTATGTATGATTGGTTATCTTTGCAAGTCTCTTCGAATTATCAGTTTGGTTTGGCCTACTAGATTGATGTTCTTGCAATGGGAGAAGTTCTTAGCTTTGGGTTCAATCTTGCGGTGTCCTTTCCCAGTGATAGTAGGGGCAGCAAGGCACGTCTTGTATTGTTGCCATCGAGGATAACAAGATGGGGTTTTTATCATATTGCATGAATTTATCCCTCTACATCATGTCATCTTGCTTAAGGCGTTACTCTGTTCTTATGAACTTAATACTCTAGATGCATCTTTGGATAGCGGTCGATGTGTGGAGTAATATTAGTAGATGCAGGCAGGAGTCGGTCTACTTGTCTCGGACGTGACGCCTATATACATGATCATACCTAGATATTCTCATAACTATGCTCAATTCTGTCAATTTCTCAACAGTAATTTGTTCACCCACCGTAAAAAAATTATGCTCTCGAGAGAAGCCACTAGTGAAACCTATGGCCCCCGGGTCTATCTTCATCATATTAATCTTCCAATACTTAGTTATTTCCGTTGCTTTTTACTTTGCCTTTTATTTTACTTTGCATCTTTATCACAAAAATACCAAAAATATTATCCTATCATATCTATCAGATCTCACTCTAAGTAAGTGACCGTGTAGGGATTGACAACCCCTTATCGCGTTGGTTGCGAGGATTTATTTGTTTTACGTAGGTGTGAGGGACTCATGTAGCCTCCTCTTTGGATTGATACCTTGGTTCCCAAAACTGAGGGAAATACTTACGCTACTTTGTGCATCACCCTTTCCTCTTCAAGGGAAAACCAACGCATGCTCAAGAGGTAGCAAGAAGGATTTACGGCGCCCGTTCTTAGGGAGGTCTATGCAAAAGTCAACATACCAGGTACCCATCACAAACCCTTATCTCCCGCATTACATTATTTGCCATTTGCCTCTCGTTTTCCTCTCCCCCACTTCACCCTTGCCATTTTATTCGCCCTTTCTTCGCCTTCTTCCCGTATGTCTTTTTGTTTATGTTTCCATGTGCCTTCTATTTGCTTGCATCTTTGCTTGCTAAAAATCTATTGATATGGATCCACTTAAAGTGTTCTACTTGGATCATCTTCGATCCTTATCTTTCGTCTTTGAAACCCCAACTAGCCTAGTTGATGGGAAATCTTTAGATGATCATGCTCATTTTGTGCGTCACCATTTGTCTGAAAAAGGGAGACTCTTATGGAATCAAATAAACAGATTGTTGTGTTATGCTTGGAATCTTTGTGAAATTTATGATTTTACTTGTTGCTCTAAGAACCCTAAATAACACCTTCCTTACCTATGTGAGTTTAATGAAAAAGAAATCTTATCTTCTTATGCGAAGGGTGTTTATAGTTACTATGATATCGAACAAATTGAAGAATTTGTTGCTTTTAAGGGTGCTTATGAAGTTGCTTCTTTGATTGAAAAGTATGATATTACTCTCTACAAATCTGAAAATTTTTACATACTTAAATATTGCTATGAAAACTATGCTCATAATGTCTATGTCAAAGAATTTATTGAGAGAATGACCGTTGCTTTGGAAGGAAATAATGATATGCATGAATCTATAGATAATGATGATTCTGATGATTTGATTGAAATATCCCTTGATGAACATGATGCTTTCTATTCTTGTGGCCATGATGCCAATATTTATGAATATGAATTTGCTATAGTTCCTTATGTTAAACATGAGATCATTGCTATTGCACCCATACTTGGTAGTTCCTTCGATGAAAAGCATGATTGCAATGATTTTATTATAAATTCTCTTGATGTCAATTATTCTAATAATATGCAAAACCCTAAGCTTGGGGATGCTAGTTTTGCTATGTGTACTACTTGTTGCAATGATCATGATTGGGGTGATTCTTCTTTTGATCTTGAAAATTTATTTAAGCCCCATGATGAATATGAGATTGATAATAGTGTTTGCAATAATATTGAAAGTGGGTTTGGAAGAGTGTCAACTTTAGATCCCACATATTTGGATAATATTCAATCTTATGAAATTTTTGATAAAGGTGGGTTTCGAGAGGTCATGACTTTAGTTAATGTTAATCCCACTATTTTGGAAGAGTGTCAACTTTGCATGCATGTGGATCGTGTTGAAAATATTTATTGTGATAGCTATTTTGTTGAATTTGCTTATGATCCCACATGTAATTATTATGAGAGAGGAAAATATGGTTGTAGAAATTTTCATGATAATAAATTACCTCTCGTTATGTTGAGATTGCTATTGTTTCTTTCCACTTCCTTGCATATGCTAGTTTTTGGTTGCTATGATAATTTGTTTGCCTATAATATGCCTATGCATAGAAAGTATGTTAGACTTAGATGTGTTTGTCACGTGTTTCATGATGCTCTCTTTGTGCTTCAATTCTTGTCTTTCATGTGAGCATCGTTGAAATCTTATGCCTAGCTAGGGGCGTTAAACGATAGCGCTTGTTCGGAGGCAACCCAATTTTATTTTTAGTTTTTTGCTTTTTGCTTATGTTTAGGAATAAGTATTTGATCTAGCCTCTGGTTATATGTCTTTTTATGTTTTAATTAGTGTGTCTGCCAAGTTAAACCTATAGGATCTTCTTGGATGATAGTTATTTGATCTTGCTGAAAATTCCAGAAACTTTCTGTTAACGAAAGTAATTTTTAAAAATCACCTGAACGTGATAAAATATTGATTCCAATTGCTTCTGATCACTAAACAAATTTCCTAGGTCGTCCTATTTTGGCTGATTTTTTGGAGTTCCAGAAGTTTCGTTAGTTACATATTACTACAGACTGTTCTGTTTTTGACATATTTTGTTTTTCGTGTGTTGTTTGCTTATTTTGATGAATCTATGGCTAGTAAAAGAGTTTATAAACCATAGAGAAGTTGTAATACAGTAGGTTTAGCACCAATATAAATAAAGAATGAGTTAATTATAGTACCTTGAAGTGGCCTTTTGTTTTCTTTCGCTAACGGAGCTCACGAGATTTTCTGCTGAGTTTTGTGTTGTGAAGTTTTCAAGTTTTGGGTGAAAGATTTTGATGGATTATGGAACAAGGAGTGGCAAGATCCTAAGCTTGGGGATTCCCATGGCACCCCCAAGATAATCTAAGGACACCAAAAAGCCAAAGCTTGGGGATGCCCGGAAGGCATCCCTCTTTAAATCTACTTCCATCGGTAACTTTACTTGGAGCTATATTTTTATTCACCACATGATATGTGTTTTGCTTGGAGCGCCTTGTATGATTTGAGTCTTTGCTTTTTTAGTTTACCATGTTCATCTTTGCTGTACACACCTTTTGAGAGAGACACACATGATTCAAAAATTATTAGAATACTCTATGTGCTTCACTTATATCTTTTGAGTTATATAGTTTTGCTCTAGTACTTCACTTATATCTTTTAGAGCACGGTGGTGGATTTGTTTTATAGAAACTTTTGATCTCTCATGCTTCACTTAGATTATTTTGAGATACTTAAATAGCATGTTAATTTTCTTAAATAATCCTAATATGCTAGGTATTCAAGATTAGTAAAAAAAACTTTCTTATGAGTGAGTTGAATACTAAGAGAAGTTTGATGCTTGATGATTGTTTTGAGATATGGAGGTAGTGATATTAAAGTTGTGCTAGTTGAGTAATTGTGAATTTGAGAAATACTTGTGTTGAAGTTTGCAAGTCCCATAGCATGCACGTATAGTAAACGTTATGTAACAAATTTGAAACATGAGGTGTTCTTTGATTGTCCTCCTTATGAGTGGCGGTCAGGGACGAGCGATGGTCTTTTCCTACCAATCTATCCCCCTAGGAGCATGCGCGTAGTGCCTGGTTTTTGATGACTTGTAGATTTTTGCAATAAGTATGTGAGTTCTTTATGACTAATGTTGAGTCCATGGATTATACGCACTCTCACCTTTCCATCATTGCTAGCCTCTTCAGTACCGTGCATTGCCCTTTCTCACATTGAGAGTTGGTGCAAACTTCGCCGGTGCATCCAAACCCCGTGATATGATACGCTCTTCCACACATAAACCTCCTTATATCTTCCACAAAACAGCCACCATACCTACCTATTATGGCATTTCCATATCCATTCCGAGAGATATTGCCATGCAACTTTCCACCATACCGTTTATCATGACACGTTCATCGTCGTAATATTGCTTAGCATGATCATCTAGTTGACATAGTATTTGTGGCAAAGCCACCGTTCATAATTCTTTCATACATGTCACTCTTGGTTCATTTCATATCCCGGTACACCGCCGGAGGCATTCATATAGAGTCATACTTTGTTCTAGTATCGAGTTGTAATCATTGAGTTGTAAATAAATAAAAGTGTGATGATCATCATTTTCTAGAGCATTGTCCCAAGTGAGGAATAAATAAAAAAGAGAGAAAGGCCATAAAAAAGAGAAGGCCCAAAAAATGAGAGAAAAAGAGAGAAGGGACAATGTTACTATCCTTTACCACACTTGTGCTTCAATGTAGCACCATAATCTTCATGATAGAAAGTCTCTTATTTTGTAACTTTTATATACTAGTGAGAATTTTTCATTATAGAACTTGGCTTGTATATTCCAACAATGGGCCTCCTTAAGTGCCCTAGGTCTTCGTGAGCAAGCAAGTTGGTTGCACACCCACTTAATTTCTTTTGTTGAGCTTTCATACATTTATAGCTCTAGTGCATCCGTTGCATGGCAATCCCTACTCCTTGCATTAACATCAATCGATGGGCATTCCATAGCTCATTGATTAGCCTCGTTGATGTGAGACTTTCTCCTTTTTTGTCTTCTCCACATAACCCCATTATCATATTCTATTCCACCCATAGTGCTATGTCCATGGCTCGCGCTCATGTATTGCGTGAAGGTTTGTAAGTTTGAGATTACTAAAGTATGAAACAATTGCTTGGCTTGTCATCGGGGTTGTGCATGATGAGAGCATTCTTGTGTGACGAAAATGGAACATGACTAAACTATATGATTTTGTAGGGATAAGCTTTCTTTGGCCATATTATTTTGAGAGGACATAATTACTTAGTTAGTATGCTTGATGTATTATTATTTTTATATCAATATGAACTTTTATCTTGAATCTTTCGGATCTGAATATTCATGCCACAAGTAAGAAGAATTACATTGAAATTATGCCTAGTAGCACTCTGCATCAAAAATTCTGTTTTTATCATTTACCTACTCGAGGACGAGCAGGAATTAAGCTTGGGGATGCTTGATACGTCTCCAACGTATCTATAATTTTTGATTGCTTCATGCTATATTATCTTCTGTTTTGGACATTGTTGGGCTTTATTATTCACTTTTATATTATTTTTGGGACTAACCTATTAACCGGAGGCCCAGCCCAGAATTGCTGTTTTTTTGCCTATTTGAGAGTTTCGCAGAAAAAGAATATCAAACGGAGTCCAAACGGAATGAAACCTTCGGGAACGTGATTTTTGGCCCCATGTTGCTCCAACGAGGTACTTCTTCCTCCTATATATACCTACGTACCCCCGTCAGATTAGATACGGAGCCAAAAACCTAATTCCACCGCCACAACCTTCTGTACCCACAAGATCCCATCTTGGGGCCTGTTCCGGAGCTCCGCCGGAAGGGGCATCGATCACGGAGGACTTCTACATCAACACCATAGCCCCTCCGATGAAGTGTGAGTAGTTTACCTCACACCTTCGGGTCCATAGTTATTAGCTAGATGGCTTTATCTCTCTTTTTGGATCTCAATACAATGTTCTCCCCCTCTCTCGTGGAGATCTATTCGATGTAATCTTCTTTTGCAGTGTGTTTGTTGAGACCGATGAATTGTGGGTTTATGATCAAGTTTATCTATGAATAATATTTGAATCTTTTGAATTCTTTTATGTATGATTGGTTATCTTTGCAAGTCTCTTCGAATTATCAGTTTGGTTTGGCCTACTAGATTGATCTTTCTTGCAATGGGAGAAGTGCTTAGCTTTGGGTTCAATCTTGCGATGTCCTTTCCCAGTGTGATGAGGGGCAGCAAAGGCACGTATTGTATTGTTGCCATCGAGGATAACAAGATGGGTTTTTATCATATTGCATGAATTTATCCCTCTACATCATGTCATCTTGCTTACATGCGTTACTCTGTTCTTATGAACTTAATACTCTAGATGCATGCTTTGGATAGCGATCGATGTGTGGAGTAATAGTAGTAGATGCAGGCAGGAGTCGGTCTACTTGTCTCGGACGTGATGCCTATATACATGATCATACCTAGATATTCTCATAACTATGCTCAATTCTGTCAATTGCTCAACAGTAATTTGTTCACCCACCGTAAAATATTTATGCTCTCGAGAGAAGCCACTAGTGAAACTATGGCCCCCGGGTCTATCTCCATCATATTAATCTTCCAATACTTATTTATTTCCGTTGCTTTTTTACTTTACCTTTTATTTTACTTTGCATCTTTATCAAAAAAATACCAAAAATATTATCCTATCATATCTATCAGATCTCACTCTCGTAAGTGACCGTGTAGGGATTGACAACCCCTTATCGCATTGGTTGCGAGAATTTATTTGTTTTGTGTAGGTGCGAGGGACTCGCGGTAGCCTCCTACTGGATTGATACATTGGTTCTCAAAAACTGAGGGAAATACTTACGCTACTTTGCTGCATCATCCTTTCCTCTTCAAGGGAAAACCAACGCAGTGCTCAAGAGGTAGCACTCACGTTGAGAAAACTCTTTTATAGCACCCTTGGACAGATTAGAGCCATTATCAGTTATAATGCTGTGGGGAAAACGAAAGCGGAAAATAACCTTTTTGATGAATTGAACCGCTGTTGCCGCGTCACACTTACTGACCGGCTCTGCTTCGACCCACTTTGTGAATTTGTCAACCGCCACCAAAAGGTGGGTGTTTTTATCCTTGGACCTTTTAAAAGGCCCAACCATCTCAAGCCCCCAAACAGCAAACGGCCAAGTAATTGGAATCATCCTCAATTCTTGAGCCAGCACATGAGCTCGTTGTGAAAATTTCCGTCAACCATCACATTTACTGACCAAATCTTCTGCATCAGCATGAGCCGTCAGCCAATAAAACCCATGACGGAAAGCCTTAACCACAAGAAATTTAGAGCCGGCATGATGACCAAAATCTCCTTCATGGATATCATGAAGAATTTCACGACCCTCCTCAGGAGAAACACAACGTTAAAACGCCCCTGTAACACTGCAACGGTGTAACTCACCGTTGACAATTGTCATTGACTTAGACCGCTGGGTTATCTGTCTGGCTAAAGTTTCATCATCAGGTAACTCGCCCCGGGTCATATAAGCCAAATATGGAACTGTCCAATCAGGAATAGCATGAAGAGCCACCACCTGCTGTGCCTCCGGGTCAGGAAGAGCGAGATCCTCCTCTGTAGGCAACTTGACTGAAGGATTATGCAAAATATCCAGGAAAGTGTTAGGTGGTACCAGCTTACGCTGGGACCCTAACCGGCTCAAAGCATCATCCACCTCATTTTCCTGTGATCAACATGTTCCACTTGATAACCCTTGAAGTGCCCTGCAATAGCATCAACTTATCGGCGATAAGCCACCACGAGTGGATCCTTAGAGTCCCACGTGCCAGAAACTTGCTGAGCCACCAAGTCTGAGTCGCCAAAACACCTCACCCGTCTTAGATAAATCTCCTTAGCCATCCAAAGACCATGGAGTAAGGCTCATACTCAGCTGCATTGTTAGTACAAGGGAACATCAACCTTAAAACATAAAAGAACTTATCACCTTGTGGGGAGGTCAAGACAACTCCAGCCCCCGAGCCTTCCAACTGCATGGATCCATCGAAATGAATAGTCCAATATGTGTGATCCGGCTTCACTTCAGGTGTCTGTAACTCTGTCCAATCATTAATGAAATCCACAAGTACCTGAGACTTGATTGTTGTGCGAGGCATATACTTCAACCCGTGGGGTCCAAGCTTAATGGCCCACTTGGCCACCCGGCCTGGGGCTTCTCTGTTTTGAATGATATCTCCTAAGGGAGCAAAACTAACCACGGTGATAGAATGACCAAAGAAAAATTGCTTGAGCTTTCGACTAGCCATGAAGACTCCATATACCAGCTTCTACCAATGTGGATACCTCTGCTTGGATTCAATAAGCACCTCACTGAGATAATAAACATGTTGGGGAATGTAGTAATTTCAAAAAAAAATCCTATGCACACGCAAGATCATGGTGATGCATAGCAACGAGAGGGGAGAGTGTTGTCTATGTACCCTCGTAGACCGTAAGCGGAAGCGTTATATCAACGCGGTTGAAGAAGTCGTACGTCTTCAAGATCCGACCGATCCAAGTACCGAAAGCACGGACCTCCGAGTTCTGCACACGTTCGGCTCGGTGACGTCCTCGCCTTCTTGATCCAGCAAGACGGGCGAAGTAGTAGATGAGTTCCGGCAGCACGACAACGTGGTGACGGTGTTGGTGAAGAACAATCTCCGTAGGGCTTCACCTAAGCACTACAAAAACTATGACGGAGGATAAACTAGAGGGGACGGGGTTGCCTGCACACGGCTTGGTGTTTCTTGATGTGTCTTGGGTGCTAGGCCTACCCCTCTATTTATATGTTGAGCCTTGGGGTTGAAACTTGGAGTAAAAGCCTCCACAAAGTCGGTTTCACCCGAAAGGCAAGAGTCCTTCTCGGACTCCAGGGCCAGACGCCAGGTTCCGGCGTCGACCCGCACGCCGAGGACCTGGCGTCTGGCCCCTGGACTCCGCAAAACTTCCTTTTGCGCTTTCCAAAAACCTTGTGGGCTTTCCCCTTTGGCCAAGATAAAGTGTTCTCGTACCCAAACATTTTGGGAAACATCCGGAACCTCTTCCGGTGAATTTCGGAACCCTTCCGGATACCAAACACTATTATCCCATATATCAAACTTTATCTCCGGACCATTCCGGAGTTCCTCGTCATGTCCGTGATCTCATCCAGGACTCTGAACAACATTCGGTCACCAACATACATAACTCATATAATACTATATCATCAACGAACGTTAAGAGTGCGGACCCTACAGGTTCGAGAACTATGTAGACATGACCGAGACACCTCTCTGGTCAATAACCAATAGCGGAACCTGGATGCCCATATTGGCTCCTACATATTCTACGAAGATCTTTATCGGTCGAACCGCATAACAACATACATTGTTCCCTTTGTCATCGGTATGTTACTTGCCCGAGATTCGATCGTTGGTATCTCAATACATAGTTCAATCTCGTCACCGGCAAGTCTCTTTACTCGTTCCGTAATACATCATCCCGCAACTAACTCATTAGTTACAGTGCTTGCAAGGCTTATAGTGATGTTCATTACCGAGTGGGCCTAGAGATACCTCTCCGACAATCGGAGTGACAAATCCTAATCTCGAAATACGCCAACCCAACAAGTACCTTCAGAGACACCTGTAGAGCACCTTTATAATCATCCAGTTACGTTGTGACGTTTGGTAGCACACAAAGTGTTCCTCCGGTAAACAGGCGTTTCATAATCTCATGGTCATCTGAACATGAATAAGTCATGAAGAAAGCAATAGCAGAATACTAAACCATCAAGTGCTAAGCTAACGGAATGGGTCAAGTCAATCACAATGATGTGATCCCGTTAATCAAATAACAACTCATGTCTATGGTTAGGAAACATAACCATCTTTAATTAACGAGCTAGTCAAGTAGAGGCATACTAGTGACACTATATTTGTCTATGTATTCACACATGTATTATGTTTCCGGTTAATACAATTCTAGCATGAATAATAAACATTTATCATGAAATAAGGAAATAAATAATAAATTTATTTTTGCCTCTAGGGCATATTTCCTTCAGTCTCCCACTTGCACTAGAGTCAATAATCTAGTTCACATCGCCATGTGATTTAACATCAATAGTTCACAACTTTATGTGATTAACACCCATAGTTCACATCGACATGTGATCAACACCCAAAAGGGTTTACTAGAGTCAGTAATCTAGTTCACATCACTTTGTGTTTACCACCCAAAGAGTACCAAGGTGTGATCATGTTTTGCTTGTGAGATAATTTTAGTCAACGGGTCTGTCACATTCAGATCCGTAAGTATTTTGCAAATTTCTATGTCTACAATGCTCTGCATGGAGCTACTCTAGCTAATAGCTCCCACTTTCAATATGTATCCAGATTGAGACTTAGAGTCATCTGGATCGGTGTAAAAGCTTGCATCGACGTAACTCTTTACGATGAACCTTTTGTGACCTCCATAATCGAGAAACATATCCTTATTCCGCTAAGGATAATTTTGACCGTTGTCCAGTGATCTACTCCTAGATCACTAGTGTACTCCCTTGCCAAACTTATGGTGAGGTACACAATAGGTCTAGTACTCAACATAGCATACTTCATAGAACCTATAACTGAGGCATAGGGAATGACTCTTCACTCTCTTTCTATTTTCTGCCGTGGTCGGGTTTTGAGTCTTTACTCAACTTCACACCTTGTAACACAGGCAAGAACTCTTTATTTGACTGTTCCATTTTGAACTATTTCAAAATCTTGTCAAGGTATGTACTCATTGAAAAAACTTATCAAGCGTCTTGATCTATCTCTATAGATCTTGATGCTCAATATGTAAGAAGCTTCACCGAGGTCTTTATTTGAAAAACTCCTTTCAAATACTCCTTTATGCTTTCCAGAAAATTCTACATTATTTCCGATCAACAATATGTCATTTACATATACTTATCAGAAAGGATGTAGTGCTCCCACTCACTTTCATGTAAATACAGGCTTCACTGCAAGTCTATATAAAACTATATGCTTTAATCAACTCATCGAAGCGTATATTCCAACTCCGAGATGCTTGCACCAGTCCACAGATGGATCGCTGGAGCTTGCACATTTTGTTAGCACCTTTAGGATTGACAAAACCTTCTAGTTGCATCATATACAACTCTTCTTTAATAAATCCATTAAGGATTGCAGTTTTGTTATCCATTTGCCAGATTTCATAAAATGCGACAATTGCTAACATGATTCGGACAGACTTTAAGCATCGATACGAGTGAGAAAATCTTATCGTAGTCAACACCTTGAACTTTGTCAAAAAACCTTTTTCGACAAGTCTAGCTTTGTAGATAGTAACACTACTATCAGCGTCCGTCTTCCTCTTGAAGATCCATTTATTATCTATTGCTTGCCAATCATTGGGCAAGTCAACCAAAGTCCATACTTTGTTCTCATACATGGATCCCATCTCAGATTTCATGGCCTTAAACCATTTTGCGGAATCTGGGCTCATCATCGCTTCTTCATAGTTCGTAAGTTCATCATGGTCTAGTAACATGACTTCCAGTACAGGATTACCGAACCACTCTGGTGCGGATCTCACTCTGGTTTACCTACGAGGTTCGGTAGTAACTTGATCTGAAGTTACATGGTCATCATCATTAGCTTCCTCACTAATTGGTGTAGGAGTCACAGGAACAAATTTCTTTGATGAACTACTTTCCAATAAGGGAGCAGGTACAGTTACCTCATCAAGCTCTACTTTCCTCCCACTCACTTCTTTCGAGAGAAAACTCCTTCTCTAGAAAGGATCCATTCTTAGCAACGAATGTCTTGCCTTCGGTTCTGTGATAGAAGGTGTACCCAACTGTCTCCTTTGGGTCCTATGAAGACACATTTCTCCGATTTGGGTTTGAGCTTATCAGGATGAAACATTTTCACATAAGCATCGCAACCCCAAACTTTAAGAAACAACAACTTTGGTTTCTTGCCAAACCACAGTTCATATCATCTCAACGGATTTAGATGGTGCCCTACTTAACGTGAATGCAGTTGTCTCTAATGTATAACCCCAAAACGATAGTGGTAAATCGGTAAGAGACATCATAGATTGCACCATATCTAATAAATTACGATGTTCGGACACACCGTTACTATGGTGTTCCAGGCGGCATGAATTTGTGAAACTATTCCACATTGTTTTAATTGAATACCAAACTCGTAACTCAATATTCATCTCCGCAATCAGATCGTAGAAACTTTATTTTCTTGTTACGATGATTTTATACTTCACTCTGAAAATTCTTTGAATGTTTCAAATGTTTCAGACTTATACTTCATCAAGTAGATATATCCATATCTGCTCAAATCATCTGTGAAGGTCAGAAAATTATGATGCCCGCCGCGAGCCTCAACACTCATCGGATTGCATACATCAGTATGTATTATTTCCAACAAGTCGGTTGCTCGCTCCATTGTTCCGGAGAACGGAGTCTTAGTCATCTTGCCCATGAGGCATGGTTCGCAAGCATCAACTGATTCATAATAAAGTGATTCCAAAAGCCCATCAGCATGGAGTTTCTTCATGCGCTTTACACCAATATGACCTAAACGGCAGTGCCACAAATAAGTTGCACTATCATTATTAACTTTGCAGCTTTTGGCTTCAATATTTATGAATATGTGTATCACTACGATCGAGATCCAACAAACCATTTTCATTGGGTGTATGACCATAGAAGGTTTTATTCATGTAAACAGAACAACAATTATTCTCTAGCTTAAATGAATAATTGTTTTGCAATAAACATGATCAAATCATATTCATGCTCAACGCAAACACCAAATAACACTTATTTAGGTTCAACACTAATCCCGAAAGTATAGGGAGTGTGCGATGATGATCATATCAATCTTTGGAACTACTTCCAACATACATCGTCACTTCACCCTTAACTAGTCTCTGTTCATTCTGCAATTCTTGTTTCGAGTTACTACTCTTAGCAACTGAACTAGTATCAAATATCGAGGGGTTGCTATAAACACTAGTAAGGTACACATCAATAACATGTATATCAAATATAACTTTGTTCACTTTGCCATCCTTCTTATCCGCCAAATACTTGGGGCAGTTCTGCTTCCAGTGACCAGTCCCTTTGCAGTAGAAGCACTTAGTATCAGGCTTAGGTCCAGACTTGGGCTTCTTCACTTGAGCAGCAACTTGCTTGCCATTCTTCTTGAAGTTCCCCTTCTTCCCTTTGCCCTTATCCTTGAAACTAGTGGTCTTGTCAACCATCAACATTTGATGCTCTTTCTTGATTTCTACCTTCATCGATTTCATCATCATGAAAAGCTCGGGAATCATTTTCGTCATCCCTTGCATACTATAGTTCATCACGAAGTTCTACTAACTTGGTGATGGTGACTAGAGAATTATGTCAATCACTATTTTATCTGGAAGATCAACTCCCACTTGATTCAAGTGATTGTAGTACCCAGACAATCTGAGCACATGCTCACTGCTTGAGCTATTCTCCTCCATCTTTTAGCTATAGAACTTGTTGGAGACTTCATATCTCTCAACTCGGGTATTTGCTTGAAATATTAACTTCAACTCCTGGAACATCTCATATGGTCTATGACGTTCAAAATGTCTTTGAAGTCCCGATTATAAGCCGTTAAGCATGGTGCACTAAACTATCAAGTAGTCATCATATTGAGCTAGCCAAACGTTCATAACATCTGCATCTGCTCCTGCAATAGGTTTGTCACCTAGCGGTGCATCAAGGACATAATTCTTCTGTGCAGCAATGAGGATAAACCTCAGATCACGGACCCAGTCCGCATCATTGCTACTATCATCTTTCAACTTTGTTTTCTCTAGGAACATATATAAAAGATAGGGAAGCAACAATGCGAGCTATTGATCTACAACATTATTTGCAAAATACTATCAGGACTAAGTTCATGATAAATTTAAGTTCAATTAATCATATTACTTAAGAACTCCCACTTAGATAGACATCCCTCTAATCATCTAAGTGATCACGTGATCCAAATCAACTAAACCATAACCGATCATCACGTGAAATGGAGTAGTTTTCAATGGTGAACATCACTATGTTGATCATATCTACTATATGATTCATGCTCGACCTTTCGGTCTCGGTGTTAGAGGCCATATCTGCATATGCTAGGCTCGTCAAGTTTAACTTGAGTATTCTGCGTGTGCAAAACTGGCTTGCAGCCGTTGTAGATGGACATAGAGCTTATCACACCCGATCATCACGTGGTGTCTGGGCAAGACGAACTTTGGCTACAGTGCATACTCAGGGAGAACACTTTTATCTTGAAATTTAGTGAGAGATCATCTTATACTGCTACTGTCAATCAAAGCAAAATAAGATGCATAAAAGATAAACATCACATGCAATCAATATAAGTGATATGATATGGCCATCATCATCTTGTGCTTGTGATCTCCATCTCTGAAGCACCGTCATGATCACCATCGTCACCGGTGCGACACGTTGATCTCCATCGTAGCATCGTTGTCGTCTCACCAACTATTGCTTCTACGACTATCGCTACCGCTTAGTGATAAAGTAAAGCAATTACAGGGCGATTGCATTGCATACAATAAAGCGACAACCATATGGCTCCTGCCAATTGCCAATAACTCGGTTATAAAACTTGATCATCTCATACAATAAAATATAGCATCATGCCTTGACCATATCACATCACAACATGCCCTGCAAAAACAAGTTAGACGTCCTCTACTTTGTTGTTGCAAGTTGTACGTGGCTGCTACGGGCTGAGCAAGAACCGTTCGACCTACACATCAAAACCACAACGATAGTTCGTCAAGTTAGTGTTGTTTTAACCTTCTCTAGGACGGGCGTATGCACTTTCAGTTCAACTAAAGTTGGAGAAACTGACACCCGCCAGACCACACTGTGCAAAAGCACGTCGGTAGAACGATCTCGGCGTAATCAGACAGCGTAATGTCGGTCCGAGCCGCTTCATCCAACAATACCGCCGAACCAAAGTATGACATGCTGGTAAGCAGTATGACTTGTATCGCCCACAACTCACTTGTGTTCTACTCGTGCATATAACATCAACGCATAAAACCAAGCTCGGATGCCACTGTTGGGGAATGTAGTAATTTCAAAAAAATCCCTACGCACACGCAAGATCATGGTGATGCATAGCAACGAGAGGGGAGAGTGTTGTCTACGTACCCTCGTAGACCGTAAGCGGAAGCGTTATATCAACGTGGTTGATGTAGTCGTACGTCTTCACGATCTGACCGATCCAAGTACCGAAAGCACGGACCTCTGAGTTCTGCACACGTTCGGCTCGGTGACGTCCTCGCCTTCTTGATCCAGCAAGATGGGCGAAGTAGTAGACTAGTTCCGGCAGCACGACGGCATGGTGACGGTGTTTTTGAAGAACAATCTCCGTAGGGCTTCGCCTAAGCACTACAAAACTATGACGGAGGATAAACTAGAGGGGACGGGGTTGCCGGCACACGGCTTGGTGTTTCTTGATGTGTCTTGGGTGCTATCCCTACCCCTCTATTTATATGTTGAGCCTTGGGGTTGAAACTTGGAGTAAAAGCCTCCACAAAGTCGGTTTCACCCGAAAGGCAAGAGTCCTTCTCGGACTCCAGGGCCAGATGCCAGGGTTCCCGGCGTCTGGACCCAGACGCCAGGGACCCTGGCGTCTGGCCCCTGGACTCCGCAAAACTTCCTTTTGTGCTTTCCAAAAACCTTGTGGGCTTTCCCCTTTGGCCCAAATAAAGTGTTCTCATACCCAAAAATTTTGGGAAACATCGGGAACCTCTTCCGGTGAATTCCGGAACCCTTACGGAGACCAAACACTATTATACCATATATCGAACTTTATCCCCGGACCATTCCGGAGTTACTCGTCATGTCCGTGATCTCATCCGGGACTCCGAACAACATTTGGTCACCAACATACATAACTCATATAATATTATATCGTCAACGAACGCTAAGCGTGCGGACCCTACGGGTTCGAGAACTATGTAGACATGACCGAGACACCTCTCTGGTCAATAACCAATAGCGGAACCTGGATGCCCATATTGGCTCCTACATATTCTACGAAGATCTTTATCGGTCAAACCGCATAGCAACATACGTTGTTCCCTTTGTCATCGGTATGTTACTTGCCCGAGATTCGATCGTCGGTATCTCAATACCTAGTTCAATCTAGTTACTGCAAGTCTCTTTACTGCTACATAATACATCATCCCGCAACTAACTCATTAGTTACAGTGCTTGCAAGGCTTATAGTGATGTGCATTATCGAGTGGGCCCAGATATACCTCTCCGACAATCGGAGTGACAAATCCTAATCTCGAAATACGCCAACCCAACAAGTACCTTCAGAGACACCTGTAGAGCACCTTTATAATCACCCAATTACATTGTGACGTTTGGTAGCACACAAAGTGTTCCTCCGGTAAACGGGAGTTGCATAATCTCATAGACATAGTGTCGGGGATATACCCCGCGGTATGACCCAGCCGGAGTCGTAACCCGGCTGGGACTTGGTAAACCGGGAGACAGTCAAGACAGATGGCTAAGACGGATGGTAAACCGGCAGACAGTTAAGACAGATGGCTAAGACGGACGGTGAACTGGCAGGTGGTAAACCGGCAGGAGTTAAGTCAGATGATAACTCAGCAGGAAGTCATAAACCGGCAGATCATCGTAAATCGGCAGACCATCTTAAACCGGCAAATAGTGATAACTGGGTTGCCAGGGGTTATGAAGCCCGAGATGTTATGAAGCCCGAGACGTTATGAAGCCAAAGATGTTAAGAAGCCCATAAAGAGGAGTCAGAATAGTTAAGTCTTAAGTCCGAGTTGGACTCTACATGTAACCCGTCCCTTCAACTTATATAAGGAGGGGCAGGGCTCCCTAAAGAGGGACAAGTAAGAGAGAAATAATCTTAGGGCTAGACACAACTAGAGGAGAGCCGGTTTACGGCGACTCCCTCATGATGATAATGAGACCTAGCCTCAAACAGCATGTAGGGTTGTTACCGGATGATGTTTCCCGGGGCCCGAAGCTGTCTAAACCCTTGTCTTGTGTTGCGTCTCTCGATTCCGCTCAACCCCTCTCAAGCTACCACATAGATGTGTTGGCCTCACGACTAAGTCCTTTCCCTAGGACATCTGCCGTGACAAAACCACGACAGTTGGCGCCCACCGTGGGGCACTGCGCATGGTGGTGTTAAGTTCTTGGAGGGATCTTTTCCAGGATTCGAGAAGATCATAATTGGTCCGATGGCAAAGAACAGGCGCGGAAGAATTCACATCAACTATGAGTTTCATCGGTCAAAGATTGAAGAAGGTTTCCGCAGCAGTATATACAAGATTGAGATCGAGAAATATTTAGGGTTGCATCTATGCATCGCCACGTTCAACAGCCGGTTGAAAACTGGGAGGAGATGTTTTTGGTTGTGCACCGTCCGCACCATTGAACCGTGGAAGACCGGCAAGGGATCAGTTTCGCCGAGATAAACCGCCACTTTATGGTAATCTACAAGTCGTCGTGGCTACTTCAAATACAAACACGATTCGAGTTGACTGGAGACAGCGATCACATGTCACGCACATCGGCGGTTTACGGCCTCACGAGGTCTCCCGAATCGATAAACCTAGCAAACATGTATGATGAATCAAGTGTCCTTAGTGATGATCGGGGTCACATACGTATAAATTAAATATCTGTACCGCCTGATGGATGCCCACCCACGTGAAGATCCCATGTGCAACCACAGTACTTGCGTGGGTTCCACGAAGAGATTTATAAGAAAAAAGGAGAGAAGGAGAAGCCACGATCTGGAGGGTATGAGCATGGACTCGGGGTCAACCGCCCTAGTTCGTTTTCACCAAGTTGATGGCGAGTCATCCCTGGCCTCGATTCAGACGACTCTGTCGCGGCCTCACGCTGGGTCGTCGCCTCTGTCAGCACGAACTCATGCCTTGACCCGCCCCGGGCCGTTCGGGTCCATCATTCGGCCGTCATGGCCACGGCCTCGCTCCGCCAGAGGCCGCCGTGCCGGTCTGAGTCGCTATGCCACCGTTCTTCCTGGAGCCGTCGTGCCGCTTCTACACCGCCCGGGCTCGCGACCCCGAGTCGTCTCGCCCGTCTCCATGGTCGGACCGCCGGCGCCCCTGCCCCATCGCCGTAAACCGGCGCCGCCTGTCACCTTCCTCTGCTCCCGCATCGTAGAGCCACCGTGGGCGCCTCCGCCCTTGCCGCGAGGCCGCCCTCTATGAATTGCCCTGTCGTCGAGAGTCGCCGATGTCCGCTGTGGTTCTTCCGCTGGCGATTCACCGATGCATCTCCTTTGTGCGGGCTCGTGGTGTGCTAAACCGCCTTTCCTGAACCGCCGTGGCGCCCTGCCGTTTCAAATCGCCATCAGGCCGAGCAACCCGCTCTCGTTCTGCCTCTGCTTCAAACCGCCACCGCCGAGTCGCCGCTGGCGCCAGAGTTGACCTGCCTCACCTCGCGCTTGACCCGCTTTAATCCATCGCTTTACCTCTAAACCGTCATGCTAAACCGCCGTCGCTCTGAGCCGCCTCAGTCTCTGGCCATGTTGAGCCGCCCCGTCGATCCGAGCATCTCTTCTGCCAAGTCGCCGCATAAACCGGTTACCACCGCTGCCGCTGTGATGCGCGTGTGCTTCGCCGGAGACCCGCCCCCGTCGCTGCAGGTTGTGATTCACACATTTTGGTACCCTGAGTCTAAAATATGCTACTACAGGGAAAGTGACTACAAAAGTGGACGTTTATGCATATGGCGTCATTCTAATGGAGATGATGACTCGTTACCTAAGGAGGAAAACGCATCTTATAAACAATCTTCAGAAGAAATATGCTTGAGAAGGAAAAGTTCAGAAAGTTGGTGGATCCTACACGATAGCTCGATGGTGAGTCTTGGAAGAGCCTACTGGAGGTAGCTGATCTTGCCGTATGCCGTTCCCGATCCGCTGCTGACAAGTCGCCTCCAACCACCATCATGGCCGTTGTAGCCTGGTATGGAGTCGCTCCTTTCTCAGCACCACTTGTGAGCTGCCACGGCCGACGAGTGGCCTCCGCTGAATCGCCCTCTGCCTCTGCGCTACCCATCGGTTCGTCTCATGCCGGCTCTACCTCTGCGTCTACGACTCGGCCACCCCCGTCATGCTGGTCTTCTGAGCTGCCCGCTCTCTTAAACCGCTCGATGAGTCGCCACGGCTGCTCTGACCTGCGGCGGTAAGCCGCCTGCAAGCTGCCTGGGCCCTCGCCGAGCCGCCTGTTTAAAACGGCCTACCCAACTCCTGCCGCGAGTCGCCAAGGGCTCTGCCTCACCTGCAAGTTGCCGTCCCTGCCGTCGGGGCCGATTCAATCGTCGACAGCCGCCGGGTCTCCCAGCCTCTGCTGCTGAGTCACCACCGCAAGCCTGACCTCACCTCCATTGCGCTGAGCCATCTATGCCGAGACACCCGTCGGAGTCCTTCAACCAACGCCGTGACTCGCCCCGTTTTAGCCGGCACCGGTTTACTACTGCTCATGCTGGTCGCCTGGGCCGGTGTACTGTTGGCTTCGCCGCCCTCCAGGTCACGCCCGACACTTCAGCTACCCCCCGCGCTGCAGCCACCTCGAGCCGCCCTGCCCGCTTCCGAGATCAAACGCTGCGCCGGCTCCTCCCTGTTGCCTCAGGCCTCCGGTGAGACGCCCTGCGCCAGCCAGCAGGTGCTAACCCGGCCGCCTTGGCCCTACGGAGATATATGAGGCGTTCCCGAGGATAAATATGCCCCAATTTCTCAGAGTGAAGATTATACAAACTACGGCGAACTTTGGCAAGGCCCTTGAAAGGATCAACACAAAAGTTCTTGGTTATCTACGGACGCCATGTAATGATCATCTGTCGCCTAAAAATCAGGTGATATTTATCTTACTATTTTGTTAAGTACATGTTGATTTCCTTCGACAAACAACTACTCCGCCCTGCTGTGTTTTTTGTACGCAGGACAATGATTCGCTACAAATGTGGTTTATACCATGGATTCGGAGCACGTACTGGCAACATTGCACCCGGTATTCGTCCGTACCTCATTACCCGGCAAATGGATGTGCGCAAGCCGCCGACATGGCGGCCCGGTGTACATCGACTTACTAGGACCGCGTTTGCTCACTGTTCAATGGACGTGCGCAAGTCACCGCCCCTGTGGCTTGATCTACATCAACTAGCCGGGACCGCGCCTGCGATTGACTTGTCCATTCGCACCGGCTTACGACGCCATGGCCGACTCATCTGTCTGTGCCGCCTCTGATGTTGCGGTCGTCTTTACCGTCCGTCTCTCGCGGCCTGGTCTACATCAACACACCGAGCCGCACCTGTCTGCATAAGCTATTTATTGAACCGCAGTCTGCGTTGGATGGCTCAATGGACAGGCGCACAAGTTGCCGCCACTACAGTTTGGTTAACTTCAAACAGCCAGTTGAAAGGAACCATTGGCCGAGTTGCTGACACGGTTCATACGGGATCATTTATAACCCGCCGCAGTCACCTCAACCTTCTGTGGATTCACATCGCGTTATCAACACCGATGATATATACCTTCTGCTATGGTCAAGTACGGAGAATCTCAAGACAACTCCTTGAGTCATCTTAAGACTCGGGGGCTACGACGATATGACGCAGCAAGTCTTGCCAGTTTCAACAAATTCAAGTGCCCCAGGATGTTGAAGGGAAACCCGGTCCCGGTGGATGCTGTTATATTGATGAAAATTTAAAGGCCTTCAGAAATATTCCGGCTCACAATGATGCTTCCGGTTTAAGGGAAATCCCGTCTCCCACACAGCGCCGAAGCCCTTAGTATCTGGTTCAAATCTAGTTTAAGAGGAATCTATCTCTTGCAAAGCTCTGACGCTCTCAATATCCGGTTCAAAATCCCGGTTCAAGAAGAATTTATCTCTTGCAAAAAGTTAAAGGTTGCCGAAGAGGACATGTTGCCATGATGTGCGGTTCAAACATGGGTATCCCGCCTTATTGGCCTATCATATTATTGATCACTTGGGGGCTTGGTCGTATCCGAACCATAGCTACACCTCTTGATCGGTGCAATGCCACAGCATCACTTGGGGGCTTGGTCGTATCCAAACCATAGCTACACCTCTTGATCGGTAGCTATGCCACAGCATCACTTGGGGCTTGGTCGTATCCGAACCATAGCTACACCTCTTGATCGGCGCAATGCCACAGCATCACTTGGGGGCTTGGTCGTATCTGAACCATAGCTACACCTCTTGATCGGCGCAATGCCACATCATCACTTGGGGGCTTGGTCGTATCCAAACTATAGCTACACCTCTTGATCGGTGCAATGCCATAGCATCACTTGGGGGCTTGGTCGTATCCGAACCATAGCTACACCTCTTGATCGGCGTAATGCCACAACGTCACTTGGGGGCTTGGTCGTATCCGAACCATAATCACACCTATCGGCTCAAAGCCTCGACTACAACGGTTTTTATTTGCCTTTTGCTAAGTTTTTCTTTCTTTTGATAAGATTTGTGATGTTTTTAAACCGGCGTTCATTAACCCGGCTTGGCTTTCAACTACAAGTTGTCATTACATGATCAAGTTATAATCCGGCGCTTATTAACCCGGTCTGGTTTCAACTATAAGTCGCCAGTATATATTTGGATTGCGCCATTGGAATCATGCGCTCATAAATCATTGGATTATATTATTCAAATCTTCAAATAGCCAACATGGCTGGATTTTATTATGGTTATCAGTAACTAGTATTATGATTAAGGGTTTCAAAGTCGCTTTAGCGCAATGGCTATTATATTATCAATGGATATGATTTATTTTACAATTTAAGGAATAGTCCAGAGTCGCTGCAGGCTTACGACCCGGCACTTGGGGGCTACATTATTCAACTTAAGATTATATCAAATATACAAGTCTCATGTCGCTGCAAGCATGCACCATGACACTTGGGGGCTAATGCAAAGTCATTTTTATTAGTCTTATTGAAGACCCGACTCATCACATCATAATGAGCCGGCCCTTGGGGGCTACCAATTGCTCCTCATCAACAATTCAAGGTACACAAATTTTCATCTATTATTGAAGGATCCATCGCTCAGTTGGTAAAGCACAAAGCTCTCTACCTTGTGGACGTGGGTTCAAGCCCCATGATGGGAGTTACATCATATAATGTTATTCTCAATGAAGTATATATAAAGTCCCAGCTCAATATTATCTTACTGAGCCGGCCCTTGGGGGCTACTGCGTTCTTTGTTAAAGTCTACATGATCATATTTTCAAAGTCCATGCTCATTATTTGCATAATGACCCGGCCCTTGGGGGCTACACTAGTTGAAGTTTTTATGAGCATCGGGAAATTACAAGTCCCAGGTTGCTGCAACCATGACAACCCGGCACTTGGGGGCTACATATGTGGAATACTCAGTTCTGACTAGTGATTGAGATGAACAACCTAGATTTCTTCAAGCTTATGACATTCATATTGAAGCAAATCTTAAGCTCTTACTACGTTACCTTCTTAAGATTTGAGGGCTACAAGCGATAGGCATATAAGAGGTATATTTTCAAAAGCCGATGTTAACAAACGGTTATGATCCGGTGCCATCAATATTTCTAAACCGACAAAGTTCTACATTCTTAAACCAGAAAGTTCTACATTCTTAAACCGGCTGAGGATCAGATGAGTATTTGAAAGACCAATATTTTTGTTAAAGCATTGGGAGTTGAGTCAAAGAAGTTATTCTTCACAATATTTCTCTGTGACAAACCAATGTCAGCAAATTGATTATGAAGCTGGCCTATTGACCCGGATTTTCTAGAAGGAAATAAAAAGGATTTAAAGAGGATTAGGATCAGTTTAACATGGATAAATCCAAATTAAACTGGGGGCTAATGTCGGGGATATACCCCGCGGTATGACCCAGACGGAGTCGTAACCTGGCTGGGACTTGGTAAACCGGCGGATGGTAAACCGACAGACAGTTAAGACAGATGGCTAAGACGGATGGTAAACCGACAGACAGTTAAGACAGATGGCTAAGACGGACGGTAAACCGGCAGGTGGTAAACCGGCAAGAGTTAAGTCAGATGATAACTCAGCAGGAAGTCATAAACCGGCAGATCATCATAAACCGACAGACCATCTTAAACCGTGACAAAGGATAAGCTGGGTTGCCGGGGTTATGAAGCCGAGATGTTATGAAGCCGAGACGTTATGAAGCCCAAGATGTTAAGAAGCCCATAAAGAGGAGTCAAATAGTTAAGTCTTAAGTCCGAGTTGGACTCTACATGTAACCCGCCCTTCAACTTATATAAGGAGGCAGGGCTCTAAGAGGGACAAGCAAGAGAGAAATAATCTTAGGGCTAGACACAACTAGAGGACAACCGGTTTACGGCGACTCCCTCATGATGATAATGAGACCTAGCCTCAAACATCATGTAGGGTTGTTACCGGATGATGTTTCCCGGGGCCCGAAGCTGTCTAAACCCTTGTCTTGTGTCGCGTCTCTCGATTCCGCTCAACCCCTCTCAAGCTACCACATAGATGCGTTGGCCTCACGACTAAGTCCTTTCCCTAGGACATCTGCCGTGACAAAACCACGACACATAGGAACATGTATAAGTCATGAAGAAAGCAATAGCAAAATACTAAACGATCAAGTGCTAAGCTAACGGAATGGGTCAAGTCAATCACATCATTCTCCTAATGATGTGATCCCGTTAATCAAATGACAACTCGTGTCTATGGTTAGGAAACATAACCATCTTTAATTAACGAGCTAGTCAAGTAGAGGCATACTAGTGACACTATGTTTGTCTATGTATTCACACATGTATTATGTTTCCGGTTAATACAATTCTAGCATGAATAATAAACATTTATCATGAAATAAGGAAATAAATAATAACTTTATTATTGCCTCTAGGGCATATTTCCTTCAAAACCGGCCTCTGAACCGGATGTTCCTTGCCTGCTTCCTTCCATTCCACCACAATAGCTACGCTGACAGCCAAGGCATTGGCAGCCACATATAACAACAGTGGCTCCTTATCAATAGGAGCAGCAAGGACTGGCGGCTCAGCTAGCTGTTTTTTCAAGGCTTCAAATGCTTCATTAGCAGCATCACTCTAGACAAAGTGATCTGTTTTCTTCATCATCTGGTACAGCGGTATAGCTCTCTCACCCAACCGGCTTACGAACCGGCTTAAGGCCACAATATGACCCGGCAGACGCTGAACATCATTGACGCACGCCGGTTTAGCCAAGGATGTAATGGCCTTGATCTTCTCCGGGTTAGCTTCAATGCCTCTTTCAGAAACCAGAAAACCCCTTGTTGATACGTCTCCAACGTATCTATAATTTTTTATTGCTCCATGCTATATTATCTATTGTTTTGGACTATATTGGGATTTGTTTTCCACTTTTATATTACTTTTGGGACTAACCTATTAACCGGAGGACCAACCCAGAATTGTTGTTTTTTTGCCTATTTCAGTGTTTAGAAGAAACGGAATATCAAACGGAGTCCAAACAGAATGAACTCTTCGGGAACGTGATTTTCTCATCGGATAAGACCCAGGAGACTTGAACCCTCCGTCAAGAAAGCTCCAAGGCGGCCATGAGGGTGGAGGGCGCGCCCCCCTACCTCGTGGGCCCCTCGAGGCTCCACCGACGTACTTCTTCCTCCTATATATACCTACGTACCCCCGTCAGATCAGATACGGAGCCAAAAACCTAATTCCACCGCCGCAACTTTCTGTATCCACGAGATCCCATCTTGGGGCCTGTTAGAGCTCATGGGAAGGATTCCACCACGGAGGGCTTCTACATCATCATCATAGCCTCTCCGATGAAGTGTGAGTAGTTTACCTCAGACCTTCGGTACATAGTTAGTAGCTAGATGGCTTCTTATCTCTTTTTGGATCTCAATACAATGTTCTCCCCTCTCGTGGAGATCTATTCGATGTAATCTTCTTTTTTGCGGTGTGTTTGTTGAGACCGATGAATTGTGGGTTTATGATCAAGATTATCTATGAGCAATATTTGAATCTTTCTGAATTCTTTTATGTATGATTGAGTTATCTTTACAAGTCTCTTCGAATCCGTTTGGTTTGGCCAACTAGATGGTAGTTCTTGCAATGGGAGAAGTGTTTAGCTTTGGGTTCAATCTTGCGGTGTCCTTTCCCAAAGGATGATGGGGCAGCAAGGCACGTATTGTATTGTTGCCATCGAGGATAACAAGATGGGGTATTTATCATATTGCATGAATTTATTCCTCTACATCATGTCATCTTGCTTAAGGCGTTACTCTGTTTTCATTAACTTAATACTCTAGATGCATGTTGGATAGCTGTCGATGAGTGGAGTAATAGTAGTAGATGCAGGCAGGAGTCGGTCTACTTGTCTCGGACGTGATGCCTATATACATGATCATACCTAGATACTCTCATAACTATGCTCAATTCTGTCAATTGCTCAACAGTAATTCGTTCACCCGCCGTAAAATACTTATGCTCTTGAGAGAAGCCACTAGCGAAATCTATGGCCCCCGGGTCTATTTTTATCATATTAATTTTCCTACGCTTTAATATTGCTTTGCTCTTTACTTTGCCTTTTATTTTACTTTGCATCTTTGTACCAAAAATACCAAAAATATTATATATCATCTCTATTAGATCTCACTCTCGTAAGTGACCATGAAGGGATTGACAACCCCTATTCGCGTTGGTTGCGAGGAGCTATTTGCTTTGTGTAGGTACGAGGGACTCGCGCGTGGCCTCCTACTGGATTGATACCTTGGTTCTCAAAAACCGAGGGAAATACTTACGCTACTCTGCTGCATCATCCTCTCCTCTTCGGCGAAAACCAACGCAAGCTCAAGACGTAGCACTTGTCTGCTGGCACGCCGAAGACACACTTGGTCGGGTTAATCATCATCTTATAAACCCGGAGATTGTTAAATGTCTCCTTCAAATCATATATCAATGTTTCCTTCCTTCTGGATTTCACCACAATATTATCCACATAAGCATGAACATTATGCCCAATCTGATTATGAAGACAATTCTGCACACAGTGCTGGTAAGTCGCCTGGACGCTCTTGAGCCCGAAAGGCATAGACACATAGCAGAAGACTCCAAAAGGAGTGATGAAAGTTGTCTTCTCCTGGTCCTTAACTGCCATCTTGATCTGATGATAACCAGAATAAGCATCCAAAAAATTCAAACGCTCACAACCTGCCGTAGCATCAATAATTTGGTCAATATGGGGGAGAGCAAAAGGATCAGCCGGACAAGCCTTGTTTAAGTCTGTGTAATCCACACACATACGCCAAGTGCCATTCTTCTTAAGCATAAGCACCGGGTTAGCCAACCACTCAGGATGAAAGACTTCAACAATAAATCCTGCTGCCAAGAGCCGGGCCACTTCTTCACCAATGGCCTTACGCCTCTCTTCATTAAAGCGACAAAGGAATTGCTTGACCGGCTTAAACTTCAGATCAATATTGAGAGTGTGCTCAGCGAGTTCCCTCGGTACACCTGGCATATCAGAAGGTTTCCATGCAAAGATTTCCCGGTTCTCACGGATGAACTCGATGAGCGCACTTTCCTATTTCGAATCCAGATTAGCCTTGATGCTGAACTGTTTGGATGAATCGCCAGGAACGAAGTCAACTAGCTTAGTGTCATCTGCTGATTTGAACTTCAACAAGGGATCATGCTCCGTGGTTAGCTTCTTCAAAGACGTCATATCCGCCGGGTCAACATTATCTTTGTAAAATTTCAATTCCTCTGTTGCACAAACAGATTCAGCATAAGCAGCATCGCCTTCTTCACACTCCAAGGCTATCTTGCGACTCCCATGCACCGTGATAGTGCCCTTGTAACCCGGCATCTTAAGCTACAGATAAACATAACAAGATTGTGCCATGAACTTGGCATAAGCCGGGCGTCCAAACAAAGCGTGCTACGGGCTCTGAATCTTGACTACCTCAAAGGTTAATGTCTCCGCCCTGGAGTCATGTTCATCTCCAAAGGCTACTTCCAAAGCGATCTTGCCTACAGGATACCCGACTTACCAGGCACAACTCCGTGGAAAAGAGTATTGGACGGCTTAAGATTCTCATTAATTAATCCCATGCGACGGAAAGTATCATAGTAAAGGATATTAATATTGTTGCCTCCATCCATGAGTACCTTAGTAAACTTGTACCCTCCAAACCGAGGTGCCACCACCAAAGCCAAGTGACCCGGATTGTCAACCCGGGGTGGGTGATCCTCACGATTCCACACAATGGGCTGCTCAGACCATCGCAAGTAACGAGGAACCGCCGGCTTGATAACCCACAAGTATAGGGGATCAATTGTAGCCTCTTTCGATAAGTAAGAGTGTCGAACCCAACGAGGAGCTAAAGGTAGAACAAATATTCCCTAAAGTTCTATCGACCACCGATACAACTCTACGCATGCTTGACATTCGCTTTACCTAGAACAAGTATGAAACTAGAAGTACTTTGTAGGTGTTTTGGGTAAGCTTGCAAGAAAGTAAAGAGCACGTAAATAAAAGCTATTAGTTTTAGTAAAGAGCTTTTTGTTACGAGAAACTTATTTGTCCCTAGGCAATCGATAACTAGACCGGTAATCATTATTGCAATTTTATTTGAGGGAGAGGCATAAGCTAACATACTTTCTCTACTTGGATCATATGCACTTATGATTGGAACACTAGCAAGCATCCGCAACTACTAAAGATCATTAAGGTAAACCCCGACCATAGCATTAAAGTATCAAGTCCCCTTTATCCCATACGCAAGCAACCTACTTACCCGGGTCTGTGCTTCTGTCACTCACGCCACCCACCATAAGAAAATCATGAACATATTGCAAACCCTACAGCAGGAATCCCTCACGCTTGTGCGACACGGAGAGCACCATAGGACGGCACCAATAATAAAACATGCAACTCAAACCAATCTTGATCATCAAATAGCCATTAGGACAAAACGGATCTACTCAAACATCATAGGATAGCCATACATCATTGGGAAATAATATATAGAGTTGAGCACCATGTTTAAGTAGAGATTACAGCGGGTAAGAGAGAGGTTACACCGCTGCATAGAGGGGGAAGAGTTGGTGATGATGGCGGTGAAATTGTTGGTGAAGATGGCGGTGATGATGATGGTCCCGGCAGCGCTCCGGCGCCACCGGAAACAAGGGGGAGAGGGCCCCCTTATTATTCTTCTTCTTCTTCTTCCTTGACCTCCTCCCTAGATGGGAGAAGGGTTTCCCCTCTGGTCCTTGGATCCCATGGCGTGGGAGGGGCGAGAGCCCCTGCGAGATTGGATCTATCTCTCTGTCTCTCACTTTGCTTCGCGTTACGCTCGCTGCCCTTTCACCGTTTCTTTTATATCCCGGAGATTTGTAACTCCGATTGGACTGAAACCTTTGCCGTGATTTTTTCCAAAAATTAGCTTTCTTGCGGCGAAGAAGGGCATCAACCGCTTTATGGGTGGCCCACGAGGGTGGGGCGCACCCTCTGGTGCACGGGCGTGGGCCCTGCCTCGTGGGCTACCTCGGACACCGCTTCACGTTGATCTTTCTCCAGATTTCCAAATATTCCAAAATAAGCTCCGCCTGCTTTTATCCCGTTTGGATTCCGTTTGATATGGATATTCTCACAAACATAAAACATGCAACAAACAAGAAGCTGGCACTCAAGTAATCGGATCAATATGTTAGTCCCAAAAATAGTATAAAAAGTTGCCAAAAAGTATATGAAAGTTGAATAATATTGGCATGGAATAATCAAAAAGTATAGATACGACGGAGACGATCGGCATCCCTAAGCTTAATTCTTGCTCGCCCCTCGAGTAGGTAAATGATAAAAGGATAATTTTTGATGTGGAATGCTACCTAGCATAATCTTGATCATATGTCTAATCATGGCATGAATATTAAGACACGAGTGATTCAAAGCAATAGTCTATCCTTTGACATAAAAACAATAATACTTAAAGCACACCAACCAAGCAATTATGTCTTATTGAAATAACATAGCCAAAGAAAGCTCATCCCTACAAAATCATATAGTCTGGCTATGCTCCATCTTCACCACACAAAATATTCACATCATGCACAACTCCGATGACAAGCCAAGCAATTGTTTCATACTTTTGACGTTTCTCAAACCTTTTCAACTTTCACGCAATACGTGAGCATGAGCCATGGACATAGCACTATAGGTGGAATAGAATATGATGATGGGGGTTATGTGGAGAAGACAAAAAAGGATAAAGTCTCACATCGACGCGGCTAATCAATGGGCTATGGAGATGCCCATCAATTGATGTCAATGTGAGGAGTAGGGATTGCCATGCAACGGATGCACTAGAGCTATAAGTGTATGAAAGCTCAAACTGAAACTAAGTGGGTGTGCATCCAACTTGCTTGCTCATGAAGACCTAGGGCATTTGAGGAAGCCCGTCGTTGGAATATACAAGCCAAGTTCTATAATGAAAATTCCCACTAGTATATGAAAGTGATAACTCAAGAGACTCTCTATATGAAGAACATGGTGCTACTTTGAAGCACAAGTGTGGTAAAAGGATAGTAACATTGCCCCTTCTCTCTTTTTCTCTCATTTTTTTGTTTTTTTTTGTTTTTTTTTTGGGCCTTCTCTTTTTTTTGGCCTTTTTCTTTTTTTTTCTTTTTTTTTCGTCCGGAGTCTCATCCCGACTTGTGGGGGAACCATAGTCTCCATCATCCTTTCCTCACTGGGGCAATGCTCTGATAATGATGATCATCACACTTTTATTTACTTACAACTCAATATTACAACTCGATATCTAGAACAAAGATATGACTATATGAATGCCTCCAGCGGTGTACCGGGATGTGCAATGATCTAGCGTAGCAATGACATCAAAAAACGGACAAGCCATGAAAACATCATGCTAGCTATCTTACGATCATGCAAAGCAATATGACAATAAATGCTCAAGTCATGTATATGATGATGATGGAAGTTGCATGGCAATATACTCGGAATGGCTATGGAAATGCCATGATAGGTAGGTATGGTGGCTGTTTTGAGGAAGGTACATGGTGGTTTATGTGTGATAGAGAGTATCATATCACGGGGTTTGGATGCACCGGCGAAGTTTGCACCAACTCTCGAGGTGAGAAAGGGCAATGCACGGTACCGAAGAGGCTAGCAATGATGGAAGGGTGAGAGTGCGTATAATCCATGGACTCAACATTAGTCATAAAGAACTCACATACTTATTGCAAAAATCTATTAGTCATCGAAACAAAGTACTACGCGCATGTTCCTAGGGGGCTAGATTGGTAGGAAAAGACCATCGCTCGTCCCCGACCGCCACTCTATAAGGAAGACAATCAATCAATAAATCATGCTCCGACTTCATCACATAACGGTTCACCATACGTGCATGCTACGGGAATCACAAACTTCAACACAAGTATTTCTACCCACAACTACCCACTAGCATGACTCTAGTATCACCATCTTTATATCGCAAAACTATTGCAAGGAATCAAACATATCATATTCAGCGATCCACAAGTTTATGTAGGATTTTATGACTAACCATGTGAATGACCAGTTCCTGTCATCTCCCTAAATAGATATAAGTGAAGAACGAGAGTTTAATTCTTTCTACAAAATATATTCCCAAGCTCTAACAAATATAAGTTAAGCAAAAGAGCATTCTACAAATGGCGGTTGTCTATGTAAAGAGAAACAGGCAATCCAAGCTTCAAATGATATAAGTGAAGCACATGAAGCATTCTATAAAGCCATACTCAAAAGATATAAGTGAAGTGCAATGAGCATTCTATAAATCAACCAAGGACTATCTCATACCAGCATGGTGCATAAAAGAAAAATGAAAACTAAATGCAAAAGACGCTCCAACATTTGCACATATCGCATGAACGAAACGAATCCGAAAACATATCGATATTTGTTGAAGAAAGAGGGGATGCCCGGAAGCTTAGACGCTTGAGTCTCCTTGAATATTTACTTGGGGTGCCTCGGGCATCCCCAAGCTTGAGCTCTTGCCTCTCTTCCTTCTTCTCACATCGAAACCTTCTCGATCATCGAACACTTCATCCACACAAAACTTCAACAGAAAACTCGGTAATATCCGTTAGTATAATAAAGCAAATCACTACTCTAAGTACTGTTGCAAACCAATTCATATTTTATTTTTGCATTGTGTCTACTGTAATATAACTTTTTAATGGCTTAATCCACTGATATAAATTGATATTTTCATCAAAACAAGCAAACTATGCATCAAAAACAGAATCTGTCTAAAACAGAACAGTCTGTAATAATCTAAACATTCACCATACTTCTGATACTTGAAAAAATCTTCCAAAATTAGGAAAAATAAACAATTTGTATAGAAAGATAGTGCAAAACTAATCAGAACCATTTGACGTTCCAGTAAAAAATTAAAAATCAAGCACTACAGCCAAAGTTTCTTTCCTGCACCATACAAACCAACAAACAATGTAAACATTCTAAAGGCAAACCTTGGCACATTATTTTTATAATACAACGGAATTGTACAAGGGGATAATTATTTTTGTTGAAAATTTTCTGTAATAAAGATTCACAAAGTTTCCGTGAGCATGAACAAAGTTCAAGGCTAGCTCCCACTTCAACAATGCTTGTCTTTCTCGCTTTCGCTTTTCTTTCTGAAGAATTTTTGGGTTCCCCTCTTTATTTTTGTTGTTTTTAAACTATATGAAAGCACTCAACAGAAATAAATGACTCTCTAAAACTTCTGGGTTGTCTCCCTGGCAGCGCTTTCTTTAAAGCCATTAAGCTAGGCATATTGTGCTTAAGTAATGGATCTACCCGGATCCCAAGGTATATCAAAGCCAATTTTAATCAGCAATGATTTAGCATTTAGTAGTGAGTACAAAGCAACATATATCATGTAACGACGAAGTCTAACTCTCTTCCTATGCATTGGCATGTCATAAAAGAACAATTCATGCACACATAGTAAAGGCCAATGCATAGTATAAACAGTTTCTTGCAATTTTACCATGTTGGAAACATAGAGAGGTGGAGATATAGTTCCTCTCTCATAATAATTGCAAGTAGGAGCAGCAAGCACATGCATATTATATCTATCAAAATCATCATGTGTAGTAGTAAAAGGCAACCCATCAATATAATCCTTAATAAGTGCAAACTTCTCCGATATAGTATAATCGGGAGAATTCAAAAAGATAATAGGACTATCATGCGTGGGTGCAATAGCAACAATTTCATGTTTAACATAAGGAACTATAGCAAGTTCATCTCCATAAGAATAATTCATATTGGCATCCTGGCCATAAGCATAGCAAGCATCATCAAAAAGGGATATTTCAAGAGAATTAATGGGGTCATAATAGTCATCATAGCGATCATCCTTCGATAAGCACGAAGGGGAATTAAACAATGTATGAGTTGAAGAGTTACTCTCATTAGAAGGTGGGCATGGGTGATCGATCCGCTCTTCCTCCTTTTGTTCTTCGCTCTCCTCCTCATCTTTTTCATCCAATGAGCTCACAGTTTCATCAATTTCTTCTTCCATAGATTCCTGCAAAATATTAGTCTCTTCTTGGACAGCGGAAACTTTCTCAATAAGTGCATTAATATCAGAATTGTATTCATAATTCTCATAGCAATATTTGAGGATAGCTAAATTTTCAGATCTATAAACAACATCGTCAAAATCTTGAAACTCTTTACACATATATTCAATTTCAGAAGCACCCATAAAAGCAACAAATTCTTCTATTTGTTCCACATCATAGTAATCATATATACCATTAGCATAGAAGCTAAGGTTTTATTATCATTAAATTTGCATGAAAAGGGAAGGGGTGGAGCCTTCATCCTAGAGCAACAAGTATAATCATAACTCACGCATAGTTGCCAAGCATACCACTTCAATATATGAATTTGATCCCATAATAGTTTCCCTTTTTGTGTCAAGCGATAAGCCCTAAAGTATTCACGTTGATCCAACATTACTCCCATTACATAATTAAATGGGGTTTTCTCAGGATTATTAAAGTACTACATAATATCTTTCACATAACCAGTATTGAGGGTTTTAGGAGGTTTCCCATCTCCATGAGTAGCAAGTACACCTTTTTTTTGGTATTTCGTGTTCCATATCCATAACTAAAGATAAAGAACATCAAATAAAACTTACTTAGTGATAAAGCAAACAAGCACACACGAGAATATTCACCCCACGCTATGACTCCCCGGCAACGGCGCCAGAAAAGGTCTTGATAACCCACAAGTATAGGGGATCAATTGTAGCCTCTTTCGATAAGTAAGAGTGTCGAACCCAATGAGGAGCTAAAGGTAGAACAAATATTCCCTAAAGTTCTATCGACCACCGATACAACTCTACGCACGCTTCACTTTCACTTTACCTAGAACAAGTATGAAACTAGAAGTACTTTGTAGGTGTTTTGGGTAAGCTTGCAAGAAAGTAAAGAGCACGTAAATAAAAGCTAGGGGCTGTTTAGGTAAAGGCACAACTAAATTAGTTTTAGTAAAGAGATTTTTGTTACGAGAAAGTTATTTGTCCCTAGGCAATCGATAACAAGACCGGTAATCATTATTGCAATTTTATTTGAGGGAGAGGCATAAGCTAACATACTTTCTCTACTTTGTGACGCCCGGATAATTAGGCTACATTAATCTCACGTTGATGGTGCCACGTCACCTCTGTCACTGTAGATAATCTCGGGTTGGATCAAAACTGTTTCAAAATTTAATTCAAATATATGAGGACAATAAAAGTTTTCAAAAATTAAAACTAAAATGTTCGGGGGTTGTCAAATATTACAAAGTTAATTATGGTGGGGTGCACACATTTTTATAAAGTGTCTGGATATTTTAAATAAATTAAAACAGAAAAGGGAAAATTAAGAAAAACAAAATAAAACAAAAAAAGGGAGAGGGGGAGAAAACCCCCACTGGCCCAACTGGGCCAAGCCCACCTGGCCCAGCCGGCCAGCCTCGCCCGCCCACCACCTCACTCCTTATCCCTCCCCGGTCGGCAAACCCTAGCCGACCGCCCCATTTCCCCCCGATCCCCTTCTCCTCCCCGCCCCGCCGATCGGGATCGGGGCCGCCCGATCCCGTCGCCCCCGACGGCGACCCGCCGCCCGTCCTCACCTCCTCCTCCTCCCGACCGGCTGCCAGGGCGCCCGCCCCCTTCGCCTCGGGCCGCCCCCGACCCCACCCCACCACGCCGGATCCGCACGCCACCGCCCCGTCGCCGTCGAGCTCCGCCCCCCCCACCACCACGCCGGCTTCGACCGCCCCGAGCTGGTTCCCGAGACCCCTCGTCCCCCACCGTGAGCTCTTCCCCTTCGCTTCCCCGATCCTCGATCGATCCTCTCTCCCTCGTCCCTCCCGGCGCCACAACGCGCCCCGTCTGCCCGGCCGCGCCCGCATTCTCCCTCCTCCTCTCCTTCGCCACCGAGCACGGAACGTGCTCCGGCCTCCTCTCTCTCTCGCCCGGCGGCCCTGCCCGCGAGCACGCCCGTCGCCGCCACGCCGGGTTGCCGCACCAGCGCCTCCCTCTCGCCCGTCACAGCCACCTCGACCCCGTGGCGCTCCCGACGAGCTCCCGAACCCCCACCGCCCGGCGCCGTTTCCGAGTCCGGTCGTGCCCTTGCCACCGATGGACGCGGCGTCCTCTATTCGAACGCACTCCCGCCATGCCATTTTGGCCGCCGGACGGCGAATCGGCGAGGTCCGGCGCCCTCCGCCATGAACGCCTCCCGGAGTTTCTAACGCCGGCGTGGCCGACACAGGGCCACCACAGGTCATCGACCCGTGGGCCCTAGGGGCCCGGCCGGCTGTTGACCCGGCCACTTCTGTTGGACCCGGCCATGCCATCGACCACGTGGTCCCACCCCAAAACGTTAAAATAAAAATAAATGATAATTAAAAAGTTAATTAATTAATTAAGTAAATAATTAATTTAATTAATCCCGATTAATTAACCTAATGGCTAATTAACTTAATTAACTACATTAATTAACTAACAATACCAGCATTTAACGGGACCCACATGACAAAGTTGACCAAGTCAACTCTGGCGGCTTGACGTCGACATGACATCATGCTGATGTCATAAATTCATTTTTCGAATTAAATAATTAATTAATTAAATTCCAGAAATTAATAAAATGTTTAGAAAATCATATCTTTTAATCCGTAACTCGGATTAAAATATTTTCAACATGAAAGTTGCTCAGAACGACGAGACGAATCCGGATACGCAGTCCGTTCGTCCGCCACACCCCCCTAACCTATCGAACCTGCAACTTTCCCCCTCCGGCTCCTCTGCCCAAAACACGAAACACCGGGAATACTTTCCCGGATGTTTCCCCCCTTAACCAGTACCACCTCTTACCACGTTAGGGCACGCCTAGCATCGCTACTTGTCATGTCATGCATCGATATGCATCTGTTTACTTGGTATTCATTGTTTCTTCCCCCTCTTCTCTCCGGTAGACTACGAGACCGACGCTGCTTCTGGCCATTTCGAATACGGTGTTGACGACCACTCTCTCTTGCCTGTGCAACCAGGCAAGCCCCCTTGATCACCGTGATATCGCCTACTCTTCTCTATATTGCTTGCATTAGAGTAGTGTAGCATGTTACTGCTTTCGATTATACCTATCCCGATGCATAGCCCGCCCTTGTTACTCTTTGTTGTTACCTTCCGCAATCCTATATGCTTAGTATAGGATGCTAGTACTTTCATCTGTGGCCCTACATTCTTGTCCGTCTGCCGTGCTATACTATCGGGCCGTGATCACTCGGGAGGTGATCACGGTATATACTTATACTTATACATGATACATGTGGTGACTAAAGTCGGTCGGCTTGTGGAGCACCCGCGAGTGATTCACGGATTGGGGCTGAAAGGACCTTTGTCCCGACGGCACTCTGGATGGATCTTTGTCTTGGGAGCGGCGAGGCAGGTTGAGACCGCCTAGGAGAGAGGTGGGCCTGGCCCTGCTCGGGCGTTCGCGGATACTTAACACGCTTAACGAGATCTTGGTATTTGATCTGAGTTGGCTACGAGCTTATACGCACTAACCATCTACGCGGGAGTAGTTATGGGTATCTCGGCGTCGTGGTATCAGCCGAAGCACTTCAGACGTCAGCGACGGAGCGGCGCGCGCCGGATTGGACTGGAACGCCTGCTAGGCTAGGTCTGCTTCCGGCCGCCCTCGCAACGTCTTGTGTGTGCTTTCAGGCGATGGGCCCTGCACTTCGCGGCGCTTAGGTTTAGACCGGCGTCTTTGGCCTCTCTGTTGTGCCTAGGTGGGGCTGCGGCGTGTTGATCTTCCGCGGCCGGGCATGACCCAGAAAGTGTGTCCGCCAAATGGGATCAAGCGTCTTTGGGTAAGATGGTGCACCCTGCAGGGAAGTTAATCTATTCGAATAGCCGTGATCTTCGGTAATGTGACGACTTGGAGTTGTACCTTAACCTTATGACAACTAGAACCGGATACTTGATAAAACACACCCTTCCAAGTGCCGATACAACCGTGGTCGCTCTCGCTCGGGGATACGAGGAGGATCACTGGGTAGGATTATTGCTATGTGATGTTACTTGGAGGACTTCAGATTGCCCTCTTCTACTGTTGCAAGACAGTGACCTAAGCGTAGTATTCGCTAAGACTAGCTATCCCCTCTTATTCCGGCATTCTGCGATTCACCCTTGATATGGCCCTTTACACATATATCCATGCATATGTAGTGTAGTTCCTTGCTTGCAGTACTTTGGATGAGTACTCACGGTTGCCTTGTTCCCCTTTTTCCCTACCTCTACTCGATTGCTGCAACCAATCGATGGAGCCCCGAGCGACGCCATCGTCGATGGCGACTACTACACGGGAGGTGCCTACTACTACGCAGCAGCCCACGACCACTGTGAGTAGCTTAGGAGGATCCTGTGCAGGAGGCCCGCGCCTCTTCGATCTGTATCCCAGTTTGTGCTAGCCTTCTTCTTAAGGCAAACTTGTTTTAACTTATGTTTGTACTCAGATATTGTTGCTTCCGCTGACTCGTCTATGATCGAGCACTTGTATTCGAGCCCTCGAGGCCCTTGGCTTGTATTATGATGCTTGTATGACTTATTTTATTTGTAGAGTTGTGTTGTGATATCTTCCCGTGAGTCCCTGATCTTGATCGTACACATTTGCATGCATGATTAGTGTACGATTAAATCGGGGGCGTCACAAGTTGGTATCAGAGCCGACTGCCTGTAGGAATCCCCCTTCCACACTCCTTGGCCGAAGTCGAGTCTAGACATTGCAAAAACTTTTACTAACTTGGCTGTGAGCCTTACGGGCCCACGTCGCCATTGGGTGGTATTAGGATCTTTTACTCCTTGACTTTTACTCTGGGATTCTGAACGCTCTCCTATTCGGGTTAAACGATTTTTACTAAAATCTAACTTTAGGTTCTCGAAAATACTTTCTACCGGAGGGCCCTTCATCCGGATGATCACCGACTACACCGTAAGATTTGGAGATACTCTTTGATATACTCTCGAGACTTTGTGCCCATCACTTTGGCTATTCCCGACCACCGATAAATCCTTATGGATAACTACTTACACTTGCCATTCTTACGATCATCCCCATTGATCTTGTTATTACAAGATACCCAAGTTTTCTATTGTTCCGAGAATACTTTCGTGCCTACCGCCTAGCAGTTCTTTGCCACATGAATACCCCTTCAAATAAATCCTCGCACTTGTCGAGTATCCGCCATCATCAGATTGTTCATGAGTTTCACAAAAGTCTTCAAAATACTATTCGATCTTCCGAAAATCCTCTGGAGCCTTTGGCTCTTGAAATTCTTGCTTGCTCGCATTATGGTTAATCCCATAAGTCTCGTAGTCTTATTGACATTCCTTGTCATTATCATTTTGGGTCTATTGACTCAATATGTTTTGCGAATCTGCATAATCATCATTGATCCTTATAAATTACCTTTCCGGCTGAGCTGCCATTCTTTAATCGGAATTGGTTCTCGACCGGTCCAATTGTCGATTGATTGTATCCCTAATTCTATTCAGCTTATCCATTCTTGATCGAGCATTTGCTCCTGATCCCTTGATTTGAAAAATCATAATTACTTACTAATTAAGCGTTGAACTATTCAGTTGTTCTATAAACCGATGCATTTGCAATCTTTCTTCCTCGATTGGGTATCGATACTCATATCAGCCCCATCGTGGATCGCCATATCCACCGTTGGGTTATTATCCCAGTGTCCTTCATAATTAATCACTTTGTGAGTTCCTTCTCCGATACATAATGCCTTTGGTAAATTGTATCCTTTCCTTTTGTCAACCATGCTCTGCTTTCGAGCTGGTGGCATTTACTACTGAAGCTTGTGGTATATGTTTCCATGATACCCTGACGGGTTGAACCTATGCCTTCCTTTATATGTGTGAACTCGGAAGTTTCCATGAGTCATACTCATCTGGTATTTCACCAGGTAAAACTTTCAACACTAATGCCTTTATCAAAGTGAGGAGTGAATGGAAGGTTATACATTGAAGAAGTGGGAGTCGACCTTGAACCTTGTGTTCATGCCCATGGACACGATGTAGATCCTATCATGGAAACTTCTTGTAATAATAACTATTTCCTTGGTAAATATCATCTGGTATCTGTGAATTGATCCTACGCAACCGTGGTTCCGACCATGTTGTTCTCCCTTGATTCTATTTCTCAGACAAGTTAGAGTACTTGTCTTCTGCAGAGCATTACCCCAGTCCAACCTCTACTTTGATCTGTCGTTGAGTGTTACCCCCTGGTATCTCGAGATTATCATGGAACTGCATAACATCTTATGAGTTCTTCATCAAGTGCTACCTTTCCACTGATTCCAATTTTTCACGGGCTCTGAGTTATTAAACACTCAAAGACACCGATAACTGAACCGAGTCCGCCCTACGGTTCGACAACTCTTCAGTAAGCTTCTATAAGTACGAGTTTGTACCCGATCACGCCACTCCTAGCCTGATCGGCTACCTCATTATCGTGCTAATTTTAACTGTGCTACCGGGTCCTTATTCTCGGAGCACCAATTTGCGACGATAGCTAAGCTTACGTCGATTTTCCTCGTCATACCCTTTCACCTTAAACAACAAGCTTGAGTTCGAGTTTGTGTCGAAACTGTGGTTCCAATAACCTCTTGCTTCATCATTCCTTTGACTTGATGTCGACGCTGATTAATTACATCTGCATGAAATCTCTCGACAATTGTGTCGTGATCATCATCAACCTTATGAGCTCTTCCAGGAATTCAATTGGATTCATGATGGGTAATACCATCCTTGCCCCTCGATGATTCCTGTTCTCATCGACCACTTTATTGCCTTCCATTCAACACAACTTGTTCGTGTTTTGTGTAAACCTTGAGATCCCTGTTACCCAGCAGTTGATCTTCCTTACCTCGGAAGTATTACCATCTCTTTTTGTCAAGAATGTGGTGAGAATTTCACCACCTCTTAAGAATTCTTGATATCATAATACTTCTTGCTATCTTCGTTCATTCCTTGGTCCCCGTATTGCTTTCAACCGGAATACCGACAATTGAGCTATGACGTGTGAATTCAAAACTTCTAGCAACCCTATTGCTTTGAAGTGAATGGGCGATAGTTCATTCTAAGTCTTTCGATAATTGAATCACCATTCTAACATTGGCCGTGCAACCCAACCCATATTTCGGTGCACCGTTCAACCAACGTTTAAGTATGTATGTTTTCCTCGAGCATACAACATTATATCATTTCAATCAACAAGTGTCATCTTCTTGTTCACATTATTGTGGAAATCCATCCGTTTGGAATCCTCGATGAATTGACGCTGAGCCCATCAGCCACCTTCTCATCCCCTCCTTGGTTTAATGACGAACTATTGCTTCAGAAACCCGCTCCCATAGTTCATTTCTCGAGAAATGTCATTTCGTCGATTTGTGTTGCACCTTTTCCGCTCGGACCCCCGAGCACGAGGTATCTCGACACCAATCATACCGAATCTCCGTCAGATATGATGGTTGGGACAACTTTCCAAGAGTTATGATATTGATCCTTTGATGACCCGGTAACATGATGTCATGCCTAGCACTTCCTACCGGAGGACCTATCATTATAGATTCCTTTTCAGCAGGGTTATCCATTCATCCATGAGGGAATTGTAATACTGTTTCTACAAGTTATTCCTGATGGATCCTTCGTGATTCCAAGGTCTGATCTTCACCTGAAGACCATGTCAATGCTATCTCGAAGCATGTCTGTGTTACTCTGATTTTCAACAAGAACATTCGAAGCCCAATGCTAAATGTTTCTTGCTCAATTATCCAAACACTGTTGTATGGGTAATGTCATGAAATTTCTCTCCCCTTACCTAAAGGGTTTTCTACATTATCTCCTGTCGTGGATATCTTGCTCTGCTTGTCCTTGGGAAGGATATACTCTTGAGATATGTGTTAAAACATATTTTCCTTTCCATTGTTCTGCTTAATCGATGATCATATTTTCCATCCATTGGTTTGTTTAAACCTTTTCTATGATCTATATGATATAAGCAGTAATAATCCACCGCTTGTGCAAACACCTCGATGTACAACTCTGTCAGTAAGACCTTGTTACTATTGTGATGACATTCCGGTAGCCACCGATGGACGAGAACCTTGCCTATTGGTCCGCCTCGTTCAACGAGCAGGAAAGTGGTTCTCTTCGTCCCTCGCCCTTGGTACCAATGTTGATGCCGACATACATAATCGACATGGTACTCTCGACATGCCTTGCTATCATGACCGTGAAAGATGTCATCGCTCCTAAAAAACCCACATGGTGGGCCCATAACCCACAGCTCACAGGATCGAAACTCGACATCACCTGTACACCCCCTATTCTCAAAGTTATTCATCGCACGTGGCCTCGTATGTAATTCACGGGCCACCGTCATAGTGATCTATTCTGGTATCAGACGCAATACTTACTCTCGCTACTCTGAACCCCCTTCTCACTCTGGTTCAGGCTTCGAGCAACTATCTATCCGCTTTGAGCCTATTATGGTACCTTCATACCTTACTCTCGAGGTATTTCATATGTTCAACTCGAGAGATAGTCTTATACTAATTCATGGGTTAACCCCAGATTGTTTCCCTCAAAAGCATTATGTCGTAGTGAGCTGCCCCTTATCTTTCGTAAGTACGATCGAGTTCCCGAAGAAATGACGACCAGTTTATCATGATGCATCGGAATAAAGGATTGAAGACATCAACGAAAGGGATTAACTTCTTCGAGAAGATCCGTTAGATTATTGTAACCAGAACTTTCCCCTTACTCCCCTCTTAAATCTCGGGACGAGATTTCTTGTAGTGGAGGAGAATTGTGACGCCCGGATAATTAGGCTACAGTAATCTCACGTTGATGGTGCCACGTCACCTCTGTCACTGTAGATAATCTCGGGTTGGATCAAAACTGTTTCAAAATTTAATTCAAATATATGAGGACAATAAAAGTTTTCAAAAATTAAAACTAAAATGTTCGGGGGTTGTCAAATATTACAAAGTTAATTATGGTGGGGTGCACACATTTTTATAAAGTGTCTGGATATTTTAAATAAATTAAAACAGAAAAGGGAAAATTAAGAGAAAAAAAATAAAACAAAAAAAGGGAGAGGGGGAGAAAACCCCCACTGGCCCAACTGGGCCAAGCCCACCTGGCCCAGCCGGCCAGCCCCTGGCCCGGCCCACCCCCTCACTCCCTTATCCCCCTCCCCCGGTCGGCAAACCCTAGCCGACCGCCCCATTTCCGATCCCCTTCTCCTCCCTCCCCGATCTGGATCGGGGCCGACCAATCCTGCCGCTTCGACACGGGCGACCCGCCGCCCGTCCTCACCTCCTCCCTCTTCCCCGACCGGCCAGAGGGCGCCGCCGCCCCTTCAGATCGGGCCGCCCCCGACCCCCACCCCACTCGCCGGATCCGCCGCCACCGTCCCTCGCCGTCGAGCTCCTCCCCGCCTCCTCCTCGCCGGCCGCCCGACCGCCCCGAGCTGGTTCCCGAGACCCTCGTCCCCCACCGTGAGCTCTCCCCCTTCGCTCCCGATCCCCACAGGATCGATCCCTCTCCCTCGTCCCTCCCGGCGCCACCACCGCGCCCCCATCGCTGCCCCGGCCGCGCCTGCCCTCCTCCCTCTCCCTTCCCCACACCGAGCACGGAACGTGCTCCCGGCCTCCTCTCTCTCTCCTCGCCCGAACGCTGCCCGGCGAGCACGCCCGCGCCCGAGGGCCGCTGTCACGCCACGCCGGGTTGCTGCCGCACTCCGCGCCTCCCTCTCGCCTGCCCCTGCCACCCCGGCCCCGTGGCGCTCCCGACGAGCTCCCGAACCCCACTGCCGCCTCACGCGCTCGCCGGCGCCGTTTCCGGCTGAGTCCGGTCGTGCCCTTGCCACCGATGGACGCGGCGTCCTCTCCCATTCGAAACGCACCGCCAGCGGCCATTTTTGGCCGCCGGACGGCGAATCCGGCGAGGTCGGCGCCCTCACTTGTGAACGCTCCCGAAGCTCCCTAACGCCGACGCCGACGTGGCCGACACAGGGCCACCCACAGGTCAGCGACCGTGGGCCCTAGGGGCCCGGCCATTGACCGGTCGGCCTTCTTTGGCTGGACCGCCATGCCATCGACCACGTGGTCCCACCCCCAAAACGTTAAAACAAAAATAAATGATAATTAAAAAGTTAATTAATTAATTAAGTAAATAATTAATTTAATTAATCCCGATTAATTAACCTAATGGCTAATTAACTTAATTAACTACTGTTAATTAACTAACAAATCGATTTAACGGGACCCACATGACAAGGTTGACCAAGTCAACTCTGGCGACTGACGTCGGCATGACATCATGCCGACGTCATAAATTCATTTTTCAAGTAAATAATTAATTAATTAAATTCCGAAATTAATAAAACCTTTAGAAAATCATATCTTTTAATCCGTAACCGGATTAAAATATTTTCAACATGAAAGTTGCTCGAGCGACGAGGCGAATCCGGATACGCAGTCCGCTCGTCCGCCACACCCCCTAACCTATCGAACCTGCAACTTTCCCTCCGGCTCCTTCCGCCGAAAACGAAACACCGAATACTTTCCGGATGTTTCCCCTTAACCAAGCACCACCTCATACCACGTTAGGGCACGCCTAGCATCGTTACTTGTCATGTCATGCATCGATATGCATCTGTTTACATGGTATTCATTGTTTCTTCCCCCTCTTCTCTCCGGTAGACTACGAGACCGACGCCGCTGCTGCCCAGTTCGACCTACGGAGTTGACGGCCCATCTCTCTTGCCAGAGCAACCAGGCAAGCCCCCCCTTTGATCACCAGATATCGCCTACTCTTCTCTATATTGCTTGCATTAGAGTAGTGTAGCATGTTATTGCTTTCAGTTATACCTATCCTGATGCATAGCCTGTCCTTGTTACTACTGTTGTTACCTTCCTGCAATCCTATATGCTTAGTATAGGATGCTAGTACTTTCATCTGTGGCCCTACATTCTTGTCCGTCTGCCGTGCTATACTATCGGGCCGTGATCACTCGGGAGGTGATCACGGGTATATACTTATACTTATACATGATACATGTGGTGACTAAAGTCGAATTCGGCTTGTGGAGCACCATGAGTGATTCACGGATTGGGGGCTGAAAGGACCTTTGTCCCGACGGCACTGGATGGATCTTTGTGCCGGAGCGACAGGCGAGTTGAGACCGCCTAGGAGAGAGGTGGGCCTGGCCCTGCTCGGGCGTTCATGGATACTTAACACGCTTAACGAGATCTTGGTATTTGATCTGAGTTGGCTACGAGCTTATACGCACTAACCATCTACGCTGGAGTAGTTATGGGTATCCCGGCGTCGTGATATCACCGAAGCACTTGAGACGTCGTGACGATGGCGCGCCGGATTGGACTGGGCACTAGGCTAGGTCTGCTTCCGGCCGCTTAACGCAACGCGCAGTGTGCTCGAGGCGATGGGCCCGGACCCTGCGCTTAGGTTTAGACCGGCGTCTTGGCCTCTCTGTTGTGCCTAGGTGGGGCTGCGGCGTGTTGATCTTCCGCGGCGGGCATGACCCAGGAAAGTGTGTCCGCCAAATGGGATCAAGCGTCTTTGGGTAAGATGGTGCACCCTGCAGGGAAGTTAATCTATTCGAATAGCCGTGATCTTGATAACAGGGGACGACTTGGAGTTGTACCTTGACCTTATGACAACTAGAACCGGATACTTGATAAAACACACCCTTCCAAGTGCCAGATACAACCGGTGGTCGCTCTCGCTCAGGGATACGAGGAGGGGATCGCCGGGTAGGATTATTGCTATGTGATGTTACTTGGAGGACTTCAGATTGCCCTCTTCTACCTGTTGCAAGACAGGTGACCAGAAGCGTAGTCTTCGTTAAGACTAGCTATCCCCCTCTTATTCTGGCATTCTGCAGTTCAGTCCACTGATATGGCCCTTTACACATATATCCATGCATATGTAGTGTAGTTCCTTGCTTGCGAGTACTTTGGATGAGTACTCACGGTTGCCTTGTTCCCCCTTTTTCCCCCTACCTCTACTCGATTGCTGCAACCAATCGATGGAGCCCAGGAGCCAGACGCCATCGTCGATGACGACTACTACACGGGAGGTGCCTACTACTACGTGCAGCCCGGCGACGACCGGGAGTAGCTTAGGAGGATCCTGCAGGAGGCCTGCGCCTCTTTCGATCTGTATCCCGGTTTACGCTAGCCTTCTTAAGGCAAACTTGTTTAACTTATGTCCGTACTCGAGATATTGTTGCTTCCGTGACTCGTCTATGATCGAGCACTTGTATTCGAGCCCTCGAGGCCCTGGCTTGTATTATGATGCTTGTATGACTTATTTTATTTGTAGAGTTGTGTTGTGATATCTTCCCGTGAGTCCCTGATCTTGATCGTACACATTTGCGTGCATGATTAGTGTACGATTAAATCGGGGGCGTCACATACTTGGATCATATGCACTTATGATTGGAACTCTAGCAAGCATCCGCAACTACTAAAGATCATTAAGGTAAAGCCCAACCATAGCATCAAATTATCAAGTCCCCTTTATTCCATACGCAAACAACCTACTTACTCGGGTCTGTGCTTCTATCACTCACGCCACCCACCATAAGCAAATCATGAACATATTGCAAACCCTACAGCGGGAATCCCTCACGCTTGCGCGACACGGAGAGCACCATAGGACAGCACCAATAATAAAACATGCAACTCAAACCAATCTTGATCATCAAATAGCCATTAGGACAAAACGGATCTACTCAAACATCATAGGATAGCTATACATCATTGGGAAATAATATATAGCGTTGAGCACCATGTTTAAGTAGAGATTACAGCAGGTAAGAGAGAGGTTACACCGCTGCATAGAGGGGGGAAGAGTTGGTGATGATGGCGGTGAAGTTGTTGGTGAAGATGGCGGTGATGATGATGGTCCCGGCAGCGCTCCGGTGCCACCGGAAGCAAGGGGGAGAGGGGCCCCCTTCTTCTTCTTCTTCTTCTTCCTTGGCCTCCTCCCTAGATGGGAGAAGGGTTTCCCCTCTGGTCCTTGGCTCCCATGGCGTGGGAGGGGCGAGAGCCCCTCCGAGATCTGCGTTCTGTGTTCTGTCTCTCTCTGTTTCTGCGTTCTGTTCTGCTGCCCTTTCACCGTTTCTTTTATATCCGGAGATCCGTAACTCCGATTGGACTGAAACCTTCGCCGTGATTTTTTCCAAAAATTAGCTTTCTTGCGGCCGAAGAAGGGCATCAACCGCCTTACGGGTGGCCCACGAGGGTGGGGGGCGCGCCCTCCTGGTACGGGCGTGGGCCCCTGCCTCGTGGCCACCTCGGACACCGTTTCGCGTTGATCTTTCTCCCAGATTTTCCAAATATTCCAAAAATAAGCTCCGTTCGTTTTTATCTCGTTTGGATTCCGTTTGATATGGATATTCTGTGAAACATAAAACATGCAACAAAGCGAGGCCAGCCTTTGAGCCTTTGGATCAATATGTTAGTCCCAAAAATAGTATAAAAAGTTGCCAAAAAGTATATGAAAGTTGAATAATATTGGCATGGAACAATCAAAAATTATAGATACGACAGAGACGTATCACGGCTCAACGGCGTTCACAGCCCTCTTATGGAGCTTCTAATCCCGCTTGCATAAACTCGTGGTGAAGACGTGGTACTTCCCACTATTCAACTGCTTCGGGTTGTTCTGATAACCAGACTGTTGCTGCTGCTGATTCCCCTGACCAGACTATTGATGGAAACCACCTTGATTGCCTTGATTGCCCTGGTTGCCCTGGAAGCTGGAATTAGAACTGCCGCCACCGTAACCCGGACCATGAGAGCTGGAATCTGAGCCATCTCCCGGCCCATGATTATTCTAGAAAAGATCAGAATTTTTGTACTCTTTCATAATGAAACAATCCTTCCAGAGGTGAGTGGATGGCTTTTCCCATGTACCATGCTTCGGGCAGGGCTGATTCCTCATCTGGTCAAGATTAAAACCTGGCCCTCCAAACCGGGGAGGCGGCTTTCCCTTACGACGCTGACCATTATTCTGTGTGTTGGTATTAGCCACAAAATACAAATTAATATCAGCTTTGCGCTTACCATTGCCCCTCTGACTCGCCCCTTGGTGTTGCCGCTCTTCTTTCCCTTTCCCGGCTTTTCATCATCAGACTCGGGGTCCTTGGTACCATCAGAGTCGGCATACTTAACTAGAGCCGCCATCAGCTCTCCCATGTCGCTGCAGTGGCGCTTAAGCCGCCCTAGCTTCTGTTTAAGGGGCATAAAACGACAATTCTTCTCTAACATCAAGACTACTGAGCCGGCATTGATGCGATCCGATGAGTGCAGGATAGTTGAGACCCAGTGCACCCAATGGGTTGTCGACTCGCCCTCTTCTTGGACATAGGCGTCCAAATCCACAATTGGCATAGGCTACCTGCACGTGTCTTTAAAATTATGAATGAACCGGGCTTTTAACTCAGTCCATGACCTAATGGAGTTGGCAGGCAGCCCTTTCAACCAAGTACGGGACGTCCCATCCAACATCATGGTGAAATACTTAGCACACGCAACATCGCTAACATCCAGCAGTTCCATGGCCATCTCATAACTCTCAACCCATGCTTCAGGGGGTAAGTCAGCTGTGTAGTTAGGCACCTTGCGAGGACCCTTGAAATCCTTGGGCAAACGCTCATTACGCAGAGCCGGCACTAAACATGGCACACCCAAAGTTCTGAAGGTCACGCCTGTCTCCACCGATGTTGTCGGATGAGCCGGAGAATGTTGACGAGCCGCGTACTGAGCCGCCAGCTCAGCCTCCCGACGCGCTCTACCCTGATCCACCAAATTCTGAGCATTAGCTTCACCGCGCACCGGGTCACGTCCTCGGGGCGGGTTACGGTATCGTTCACTGCTTGACACAGCCGGCTCATCAATATGCCTGCTATAACTTCTGCTTGATCATGGCGTGGAGTGGATACGATCCCCACTGTATGAATAGGCCGCCTGTTGAGCCACAACCGTCTGGAGCAGTTCTCCGGCTCGTCGTATTTCCATTGTTGCCAGCGATTCACCTTCAACCAGTAGAGCCGCCAGCCGTGTCGCCGCAGCAATCTTGTTATCCAAAGGGTTAGAATAATGACCCGGCGGTGTAGGCACATATTGAGGCGGAGCAGTAGTAAGACGGGGCGGCTCCGTTGTGCGCGGCTGAACCGGCGCTCCAGCCCCAGGTACTTCAACTTGGTTTACCTCCGGCTGGTTACTGGTCCCCGCTCCAGGCGTATTGAAGAGGTTTCTCGCTTCATAGACCGGAGGTAAACGAGTCTGATGCCTCCTCCTCATGACTTCATTTGAAGCGTTTTGATCCATCGTGAGCCGGAAAGACTCCGATTGAATTTGCTGGGCCTGAACATCTAAAGCAACCCGCTCTGCGGCCATCCTGGCGTTCTCTGCGTTCAGCTCCTCCTTGGCATGTGCTATCTCGTCATGCAATTCTGCAACCTCCGCATTATGCTGAACTTGATCCACTGGGTTAACCTCCATTGTTAACAATGTTGTCAGATTGTCAAGTAAGTCGGTTAAGACCTGAGCCGGCGAGCGCATAGGGCCTCCTGCCCCGGCAGCCGTCGCCGCTGCTGACCCGGAGATCATTGTTGCCGCAGTCGTAGAATTCTGCACTGGTTGTGTACCGTCCATGAAGATCGCGACCCTGTTTGGCGGCTCATAGGGGTCCGGAATACTGTCACCATCGGAATAGCCCCCAAGCCGGCCATCTTGCAGTTGATACAACGACTCGGTTTCACCCGTGGACGACTCACCATCAGAGTAGACGACCGTCTCACCACCAGACACAGATCTATCCTCAGATTCCGCCCCATGGATTAATCCCACGAAGGCACGTTTCACGGCGGGCTAAACTCGGGCGGGTCGTGCACGCTGAGCCGCCTCGATGATGTCGGTGCAGATGTCCGGCTCAGGGCCCGGTTCGCCGATCTTGCCGATGAAAACGTGGATTCCGCCTAAGGGGACCCGGTACCCGTACTCAATTGAGCCGGCCTCGGGGCCCCAGCCTGCATCGTCGATGTAGAGCTTGCCGCGACGACTCTTGGTCATCCGGCCCACAGTGTATCCCTTGATCCCTTCGAAGCTGCCCTTTAAGAACTCGAAACCACCGTGCGCTGGCCACACGGTGGGCGCCAACTGTCGTGGAATTTCACGGCAGTTGTCCTAGTGTGAGGACTTAGTCATGGAGCCATCGCAACTAGGTTAGGTTAAAGGGGTTAAACAGGACAAAGGACGCAGGGAGTTTATACTGGTTCGGCCCCTTGCGGTGAAGGTAAAGGCCTAATCCAGTTTGAGGTGGTATTGCTTATGTCTCGATTACCAGGGAGTGAATACGCTTGACCTAGTTTTCGATCTGTTGTTTCTTGCCCTCAGTCGCCGTCGGGTCGTCCCTTTATATACATAGGGTTGACGCCCTGCGGCTTACAGAGTTCCGGCCGACTCATAAACAACGTGTCCGGCTCGGTGACTAATTACCCTTTCCTTACAATACAAGTCATAAACATATGCGGTTTACACTTATGGGCCTTAAACCGCCTTTGGGCTTTGAACCCTCTGCTTCATGGACTGCTATCTTCTACCTCTTCATGGGCTTTGTTATGATGAACCACCATTGGGATAACCCGGCCCCTCCTGGGCGGGTCATACCCAATAGTCATATCCCCAACACTAAGTGACAGCATCAGTCGTCCTGATGGCATCAACATCCTTGATGGTAAGTTCTACCTAGGAGATGCTGGCTATGCATGTCGGCCAGGTGTTCTTCCATCCGTCAGGAAAACCAGGTACCATCTAAACGAGTTCTCTGGTAGGAACTACCCTAGGACTCCACATGAGTTGTTCAATCTCAGACACTCCAGCCTTAGAGTAACGGTTGAGAGGGCACTTGGAGCTCTCAAGAACAAGTTCAAGATCCTGGATCAGATGCCATTACACCCTTACCCTACCCAGGTTAAGCTTGTTCTTGCATGTTCCATTCTCATAACTGGATCCTGCAATGGGGTGTTGATGAACTGGTGCCTGAGGAGGAAGAGGTGATGCCTGACGATCTTGACCTCAGTGGCCATGGTGTTGAGGCATTTGACAACGAAGCCTGGAAGAACAAAAGGCTAAAGTGGGCACAAGCAATGTGGGATAACAGAGGTCAGACAAGGATCTGAAGAAAAAGAGCAAGAACAACAACAAAGGAGGAAGCAGCAGCAGCAAAGGAGGAAGCAGCAGAAGAAGAAGAAGAGGAAGAGGAGGGATGATGAACGTTCCCCGTTCAGTCATTTGGCTCTTAATAATGTGTACTGTCATTTGATAGTAGCTAGGATGAGCCGTAGTTTGTTTTTTAGCTAGGAGTAAAACTATTAATCGTGTGCGGTAATGTCACCGCTAGTAAGAAGTGGTGACGGCACCTAATGCAGGTTGCAACCAAACAGCGAGTTGTGTGTGCGTCTAATGCAGGATGCAGCCAACCAAACGACGGGTCAAAATTAATTTCCTCATGCAGCTAACCTATATGCAGTCAACCAAACTATGTGCAGACGATGGTTTATAGGGTGTTTTTACTCAGCTGGGCCCGATTAAGAAGTGTATGTAAACACGCCAAAATCGGTGCGGGCAACCAAACATGTCCTCACTCTTAGTTGTACGCTCGATCCGTTTACACTCGAAGCCACGCCACGCCCACCGATCACAAGAGTGGGCATATGTGCCTACCACCGCCAGAGCAAACCCGCATTTGGTCGCCGGTGACATGGACCTGTCCGTTGCCCACCGGAGATAGGGCGGCTCGCTCGCCGTCCGTCACCCTCCAGCGCCAGGGAAGAAGCAGCAGCACCTCGGCGGCGTTACGAGTTTACAGCTACGTACATGACGAGCAGAAAACAGCGACCCGACTGACAACCGGAAAGCAGGCATGTGCATAGACGATGATTCAAGGAGGGAGTCGGACCATCTATCTATCTATCTTTCTGTCCCCAAGTTGCTGACGGGTACAGGGGGAGCAGCGGCACTCACTGCGCGCGTGCGTTCCCGATCATGCGCCATCGCCACCACCACCACCACCACCATCCGATCGGGACCATCGGCCCGTCCGCCCCCACTCGCCGACGCGACGACGACCTCTGGGCTAGCGCTAGGCGCTAGCCAGCCCCAGCCACAGCGGTACGCGATTGAGCTGGGGGGCCTTTTAATGCATGGCATGGCGGGCACATGACGGCACGTGATCCCACGGCGCGCGCGCCGAACAAGCAGGCGGGGCGACGCCGACGCCAGCGCCGTCCGTCCCATTCGTGCCGGCGTGGCGCCTGAGCGCGATGCGTGCGCCGCCCGCGCCGCATGGATCGGCCACGCTGTGTCGTGGCGTGCGTGTCGCGGTCCAGTCGGCAGAGCCATCGAGGGCACGCCGAGTTTATCGTGTATGGGATTCGATCGCATCGCTTCGGTAGTGCCTGCTCTGCATGCGCAGGGAGGACGGCGATAAGACCCACATGGTAGCCGGCCGAGCCCAGCGTGAACGTCATGTTGCCTGCCGTCCATTATGTTGACCGGAATTCTACATTCAATGGGGTATTCTCACTTTTCTAAATTTATTTCAAGTTCTTTGTGATATTTGTTTAGCGGCAAACCAGAGGCTCTTAAAAAAAGTCAACGGGTGTGGATAGGTCTCAACCGGAAGCAAGTCTCACTCAACTGACATAACATGTACATGTAAGAAAAAATAATAACTGCAAAGAAAATTTGCACGGATGTTGTTGTAAGAGCATCGACAGCCGGACTTGGCAAATCCGACCCTCTATACGTGCACGGATGCAGCCGGATATGCACGCGGACGCATCCGGACGTGCCCTCATATTTTTCTCCTGGCATCCACATATCTCAAATCAATATAAGTCCATACATGTCGATCACACAAGCAAATGTCGCACATAAATAGCAAATGTTGGTACGAAGCATAGATAGTATTTACATAAAAATTATTTTAAGTGCCAAACTCAAGCATTGGCTCCTTGGTCGCCATTGTGGGCCCACATGTGCTCCACAACATCATTGAGTAGCTGCGTGTGCACCTGATGATCTCAAAGATTCTGATACATCTGCAGAAAGTTCATAAACCGAGTCGCATCTTGATCTTCCGAGATTTTAACTTGTTCTCCAGGTGCTTCGAAATCATGGATTTGGACTACACCATCATCCTCATCCTTGACAATCATATTGTGCAGAATAACATAACATGTGATCAGTTGCCACAAAGTTTCTGATTCCCGCATCATTGTAGCGCTTCGCACAATTCCCCAACGAGCTTGAAGCACATCAAATGCCCTCTCCACATCCTTCCTAGCCGCTTCCTGCATTGTTGCAAAGTAGCTCTGTTTATTGCCATGCGGTTTGGATATGGTCTTCACAAACGCCGCCCACTGAGGAAAGATAACACCGGCAAGATAGTATCACATGTTGTACTCTCGGCCACTGACGATGTAGTTGCACGGCGGTGATTCCCCATTGCAAAGCCTCTTGAACACCAGAGATCGTTCAAGCATGCTGATGTCGTTGTGAGAACCCAGCATTCCAAAGAAAGCATGCCAAATCTATAAGTCATGTGATGCCACCGCTTCTAGTATGATGGTGGCCTCTCTGGTGTGACCTTGATACAATCTCCGCCAACCTTTGGGCAGTTCTTCCATTGCCAATGCATGCAATCAATTAATTAGAGCATTTCTGAAAACCCCCTTACCTCTCCAATAGCCAACAACTTCTCTATGTCCTACGTATTTGGTTCTCTGAGATACTCAGGTCCAAACACCTCCACCATGGGCGGGCAAACTTGACAGTACTCTTCAAGCACATGCTCACCCCCATCCTGACCAGCTCACCAACGGCATCTACAGCAGTACCAAGTGCAAGCATCCTCAGAGCAGTCGTGCACTTCTGCTTGGGAAAGAAAGAGAGTTGTCCGCAGCAATCTCTTGTGCGCTTGAAGTAGTTGTCGTGTGCCTCCACTCCCTCCACAATGCGCAAAAACAATGGTTTTGGCATGCGAAAACGGCAACGAAACCATGGATCATATGGGAAAACAGGATTGGGAGCAAAGTAGTCCTTGTATAGTAGCTTTGCTCCAGACACCCTATCCCGGTTGATCACTCTTCATCCTTTGATTGAGCCCTTGAAGTTGAGAATATGATCCACTTGATGGTCTATTTCCTCTTGCATGCTCATGAGATAATCATGTCCACTTCTTCGTACGAATCCAAGGAATCGAAGAACTCGTGTTGAATCATTTGGTCAAGCTCCGTTGGTCCATACTCCTCGTCCGACCAAGCATCGGAATCCATCGTTTTCCCTAACAGAATCACAAAAAATCTGGTCGGACAATTTGTCGAACACATCAAGCGCAAGGCAAAGCTAGAGAGTTGTCAGACGTACCGCGGTGGTGTCCGGGCCGAAGACAACATCCCCGCGGCGAGGACGGAAGAGAGGACTGCTCTCCCGGAGCTGTCGGTGCAGAGGCTACATAACGGCTACGGAGCGCGCGCGGCGGCGGAGCTACGAGACGGGCGGCGCGGAGGTGGAAGAAGAGAAGAGACAACAAATGGATCCAACAAGTATTTTGGATGGATTTGGTGCAATTTATGATGGGGTCGAATCTGATGTGGTGGGCATGCCCTAGCGCCCCATGTCCGCCCCATATTTAAGCTGGATATGAAGGGTGCCGGTCAGCCCGGGCGTTTGAGGCCCGTTTAAGACGTTTGTCTGAATCAAAATTTTGCGACCGGATAGTAACCGGATGACCCGTCCGGGCGTATGAGACGGATTTGAAACGCCCGGCTATAAATGTTCTAAGATCTCACAAATATAGCATCAACTGATATATAACCAAGTGTCAGTCTATTGGGATTTGCAACACTGAACTGCAATCTTTTAGGGCATCTATGACATCACAATCCGGACCATTGTACGTCCGCAGGCGTGTCCAAGTATAGTAACCGGTCACCTCTCATTCCCTGCGGACATTACAATCATAGTCGTCGATTTTTATATCCTCGTATCCATACTCTACATGCAAACATCAAATTGGTCTAAGTACATCGCTAAAAGCAAAGAAACTAGCTACTCATTGTCGGATATCTAGATTTGTCGGCGTTGTCGGCCTCGTGGTCATTGGCGGTGAGGCGAAACTTCGACGCGTCGGATATCTCAATTCGTCCTTGTCGGAGCCGCGGGCCTCGTGGTCATTGGCGGTGAGGGGAAACTCCGACGCGTCCTCGTCACGTCCCAATTCCATCTTGTGGAGGAAGCAGCGGTTCGCCTCCACCTCCGCCTCGAACTGGATGCACTCCAAGATGGCATGCTGATCCGCCGCCTCCTTCGCTTGGGTGACCTCAAACTCTGCCAGCGCGTCATCCGTGCCGAATCCGACCTGCTCTGGCGCTGGATCTACCTCGGCCTGCTCCTCCTCTTCGTCCCATGGCTCCACCTCCTCCATCTCCGCGTCCAATGCCTCATCCTGCTCCTCCCCCTCCTCTTTCGGTGAGTCCGAAAGCAAGTCGGCTGCAAGTCAATTGGCGCGGCATGCCTCCATCTCCGCTAGGATCTCCGCCAGGTTGTGCAAGGTGAGCATCTTGTAGTAGGTAATCTTTTGACGAACCATGGCTACCGCAGACGGCAATGTTGGAGTGGAATAGGGCGCGGGCGCGATCACGGTGACGACGCGGACTGGAGGGAGTGGGGAGGAAATGGGACGGGTACGATTGAGGCTCGACATCCGGCTTAAATAGCCAGGTTTGTCCCCTTGGGCGGCGCGCCAGGCAGTCGGCAATGTTGGAGTGGAATTGGCGCGGGCACGATGACGACGCGGACTAGAGGGAGTGGGAGGAAATGGGGCAGGTAGGATCGAGGCTCGACGTCCGGCTTAAATAGCCAGGTTTGTCACCTCGGGCGGCGCGCCAGAGCAACGACATGAATGCGGACCGATGGAGCTCCCGTCGGACCGATGGGTTTCTACGTGTTTCTGTTTGAGTGTCATCGCATCGGGGCCTCTCCATATCTACGCCACATATGGGCTAGGCTGGGTATGGGGTGCCGGACAACCGGCCATATAGGGCCGGTTTGAGGGGTATAGTTGGGTCGCAAAAAAGTGACCAGTCACTGCAGGGTCATCCTCCCGGACGTATGTATAGGGCGATACGAGGGATATGAGGCCAACTCCACCGCGCGACCCCAAACGGACGTCCGTTTTGTCCGGATTCTGTCCGTTTGGGTAGGGATTTGGGGTCGTGTCCGGGCATGTCCTGGGATGCGGTGGCCGTGCGCCCAGCGCGCGGCCGCATCCATTTGCCTCATCCTGTCCGCGTCTACTTAAAAAACTAAAAGCAACGTTTCAAATGCCAAGCCCTAATTCAGGCCAGCGGCCCCGGTTCATCACACCGGCAACAGAGCCAGCGGCCTACACGTCCATCGCCGGCATCAGCCAACGGCCGGCAACACAGCCAGCCTCCAAAATGAATAGTTCTCCCCACAAGAACACGGCCGGCCGGCAACACACGATTGACCTTCAAAATGAATGTTTTCTCGCCGGCACACTACCAGCGGCCCGACGGCATTGACCTTGAAGACCGCTCTCCGTTCCCTCCTCTTCGCCGATTCCGCGTTCAACTTGGCGATCTCCTCCGGCGTGCACTCCGACCGCGGCTTCCTTGGCGCCTTCTTCTTCACCTTTCTTGGGAATTCGACGGTAAGACGCCGGAACTTCGGCGGCGTCGGCCATGGACGGGGGAGAGAGGGGGCGGCGGGAGGGACATGGGAGGGTTTGGGGCAAATGACGCCAAATGGGCGTTTGGGGGGGGTTGGTTTCTCCCAACCGACAGTGCGGGCCGAGGGGAGGACAAGCTGCGCGTCCCGCCGTCCACATTGTCGTTTTCACCCCAAAACCGACGCAAACTTTGGCTGGGGATGGTCGAAAGCGGACACAAAGCGGATAAAAGTCTGTTTGCGCCTGCGCGCTGGGCCGTCTCGTTTGTCCGTTTTACCCCAAACAGACAGGGGCGGACAGGATAGGGTCGCGCGGTGGAGTTGGCCTGAGGGGTCCAATAGTAGTATAGATGCTCTTATAAGGTGTTTCAGGCTTTCAGCAAACAACACATGATGCAGCTAGCATTTGTATTTCTAGTCTTTTGTCCATCTTCACTTACTGGGATGCCCTCGCACGTCCATGCCGTGAACCCAGCTTCTTCTAGGTCCAAACAGACGAGATCGATCTCTGGGGAGCAATGTCCAAAGGGGGTCACGAAATCTACCTATAGAATTATAAATTTCGAGGGAACTTCAGATCCAAATTCACACCTCGTACTGTACTACTATAAAGAAAAGGTAATACAAGCCAGAACAGTAATGATTTGAATGCCACATTCTACAGAGGGAAGGGCCTGAACATGCTTACCTATCACTGTACAATGAAGAAAGTGCAGAGAAGTGATTGGGAATATAATCCATCATAATTCATTAGTTCCTGCAGACTGAACAATGGGAGTGCAGATATTGGTGTCTCTACCATATTTGAGTTTTGGCATGTGCTAGATCCACACATAAAATAGCTTATGAGACACAAGAGTATGTTATATATTCACTCATTAACAACACCTGTGGATGGAAGAAAGCAGAGCGACCAAGAGAGCGGGCAGCGAACCTGATACTAGCCCCAACACTGATATTTTGCGTGCAAGACGTGTCATTTTAAATATTATACACAAACTGTGCCAAATGGTAGTGCGGCATGGTCGCCGCATCTTGACTTATCACCCGTTCATCAGCTTGTCGAGCACCACATTCAGGTCGACGTTCTGCCCATTCTCGGTCAGCCTCCATGCAGTCGCCCTCACCTGCTCCCTTGAGAACCCCATGGTCGCAACCTTCTCTACCACATCATCAAGGGCCACCCTGTTGCCCGATGCAGCGGTTGGGCTGGAACTGACTGGCTCTGCTTGTGGTAGTATCCGAGCTGTGGGGAGCCTGGTGCCGTAGCTGTTGCCGCTACCCCCAGAGGATGGTCCTGAGGGAGCAAAAGGAGTGGGCTTCATTCCAGCATTCCCACGGTAAGAAGGAGATCCAGTGTAACCATATGATTCAGAAAAGCTGCTTCCTCCCTGTGGCCCATACCCAGGGGCACCATAGGATGGCGGTGGCCCAGAGTTGGGCCTGACTGCAGGAGGTTCATACATGCTAGGATTCTGTCCATAGAAAGGCGGGGCTGATTCATTTGGCGTGACATGTAAGCTGAAGGAGTGCGAACATTTGGTGGATAGCTATGAGAAGGCGCATACTCTGTCTGCTGGGGTGCAGGAGGTGCAAGTGGACTTGAAGGGTTAACATTTGTAGGCTGAGGTTGTTGTGAATATTGAGAAAACTGAGACGGGGTTTGATACTGTTGTGGTGGAGCTGGAGGCGCCTGCGCCTGTGGAACTGGAGGGGCTTGATACTGCTGTGGTGGAGCTGGAGGCGCCTGTGGCTGTGGAACTGGAGGGGCTTGATACTGCTGTTGTGGTGCTGGAGGCGCCTGCGGCTGTGGAACTGGAGGGGCTTGATACTGCTGATGAATGGCTTCAGTTGTCTGGGCAGATGGTGTGTAGTAGGGTTCCTGTGGTAAAGCTGGTACAGAGGGAGCCGATGAATGACCTAGGAACTGTGCTGGAGGCTGACTTTGAAGTGTTGGCGGTGGAGGCGGCGCGTTAGGAGCAGGAAGGGCAGGAAAAGTTTGGGGTTGATGTTGCGGCGGAACGCCTGCCTGCTGCGGAGCAACTGACTGGTGCCGTGAGTCTGCCTGCCCAACCCCACTATTTTCTGATGACTGGGTCTCAGTTTTGGGTATCTGGAGCTTTGCAAGATGAAGCTGTGTTTCAACAATTTCCTGCTTGTCACGCATAATCTGTACACCCGCTTGGACCTGCATGTAGGATTACAAAATTATATGTAAGTTATCCCAATAGCATAACAACAAAGCAACAGGGTACTGTTCAATAAGCATTTAAGTGATGCTCTCTCTATTATCACACAACCATACATCTAGGCAAGCACAATACTAGTGGGAAAATAATACCCCATGAGTGGCAATTATTAAAAAAGGGTGATTATGTGTAGCATCATCTGAAGGAACAATGACATGCAATGTGAATGACCAGCTTAGGAGGAAAAACTATAGAAGCCTAAATGTGAATATGCATCTAGAAGAAGAATCCACCAAATATCTATTTGTATCACTGATAGGTTTAAGCCTCGAAACAGATAAATGTCTAGTTAACTACTCCCTCCATCCCACAATATAAGATCGTTTCTCAAGCTAACACATAGCTTGAAAAACGAGCTTATATTCTGGGACGGAGGGAGTACTTCACTACAGAGCTCAAAATAAGACAGTAATTGTCCGTTATAAATCGTAAACAAGTTACTCCCTCCATTCCCTTATACAAGGCCACTTCGTTTTTCGTGTCAAACTTTGACTTGTGATTTTGGTCAATAAAATATGAATTATATGTCATCAAAAAGATATTATCGGAATGTTCTTCGTAATGTGCATCCGGTGAAATACTTTTCATGGCATATAATTCACTTTTTGTTGGTAAAATTAATGGTCAAAGTTAGACATAAAAATATAAAGTGGCCTTGTATAAGGGAATGGAGGGAGTATATACAATAATTTCCAACATAATCCCGGTAGAGCATGGCAATCAGTTGTCAAAATGACCAGCGGGGAGTTAGCACATCACTGTAACCCAGTAAACCAATGCCAATATGACATAATATGCATTGCTTCGCAAGCATAGCCATCGTATGATCATAAAAATTTCAGAGAGGGATGGAGCAGGAGAGTCAAATGAAGCATACCTCCCTCAACATATTCTCAAGTTGCCTCAGTTTTCCATCAGTGCTACCATTATAGTTGCCAATTGTTAGCTTGAACTCATCAACAGAACTTTCAAGATGGTGAGTTCTACCCTCCAGCTGTGAAAGCCTTGAGCTTACACCTTCTAGTGCATACAACAGGTTATCAGAATACTTCTTCATGGTTCGATCAATATCTGCTATAGTTACCAGTCCAAAGTTACTTCTGTCTTCCTCATGATTAACATTCTTTGGCACACGGTTCTCCAATACACCAGCACTCTTTCCATCATAAAAAAAATGTAAGTAAGCTATATATGACAAATGATGGTATTTATTATCAAATGCAACTAATAATAATTAGAAGTTCATTGCATGCAATCGACAGAATCAATGGAACAAATATATCAAATAAGAATTACAAATTCAACAAAGTAATTCAAAAGAGTACAAATAAAGTCGTAAATGTGAGAACTGGGGAAAATGTGTATCGCCAAGATATCTGATGTGTTACATTTAAATCAGTCATATGCAAGAAATTAAACAGCAATTTGTCAGCACAAATTTGTGTGTAGCTTCTCACAAAACAAGATCTTGGCATAAATTTCACAGGACAGATGTACTGGCAATCTGGCATCTAACAGCATGCAAGGAAAAAAAACTAAATGTACAAATATACAGGAGTTCAGTCGCACTGATCATTTTTCTGACAAATAAGCGTCTATCTATGAGCTATTGCATGCTCGTTAGATGGCATGTTTTACTTCACTGATATAAGTTTCATGGAACTGAAACGACAAATTCGATTATGCATACCATTTGTATGTGCTAACTTGATAGCCACCAAACAACAAGGCCATGTTTCCAGTGCATGCTGTAGGATACCCAAAATTTAGTAGTAGTACCTAACTAGCAGTATCATGAACCTATCCAACATGCAGTTTTTTCTTTTACCCAGCCGATCCACTTATGGCGCATACTGCCCAGCAATTCATTATCACTATATCACAATTCACAATACTGCCTACAAGCTACTACTAGATTTATCTTCCGAACTAGGCGCTTTTGTGAACTTCGCAACACGAAATAATCAGGCAATTTGCTTGAGGCAAGGGCATGAATCGCAGCTAGATCGAGAGATCCAACGGGTAACAGTAGGTACCTTGAGGTTGTATGGGGACGAGGCGGAGGCGGAGACCGAGGCGGCCTTGGAGTTGGAGTCGAGGGAACCCCACGAGGCCGGCGCGGGGGCGGGGGCGGGGGCGGCCGTGGCGGTGCGCATGGGCTGGAAGTCGTAGCTGGGCAGCACGTCGGTGGCGGTGCCGTTGGCGCTGTGGTGGTGGCGGCGGCGCAGGCCGTCCTCGCTCTCCTCCTGGGGGTCGGGGCCCATCAGATCGAGGAGCTCCGAGCCCCCGCTCCCGCCGCCCGCGAGGGAGGGGGAGGGGGCGGCGGAGGCGGCGAGGCCGAGGATCTGCTTGTCCATGAACTGCGACGTGTTCATCGGGCGGGGCCGCCTCGCCGGCGGCGGGAGCGTGGTGGGTGGGGGTGGGGGTGGCGTGCGGCGGGGAGCTGGGAGGAGAGGGGCGGCTGAGCTGGGGGCGATGGGGGGATCGGGTGGGGAGGAAGAATCGAGACGGGACGGCGAGCGAGACCACACGAGACGACACGGCGAGTGACGGAGTGAGTTGGTTGGTTCGTCGGCTTGCGCCTCTTCCGTGGGCCTCAAACGTTTTTTCCTTACGAGAAACCTGTGGGCCTCAATTTGGATATTTCTGGGCTCTGCTGTCGGCCCGGTGGCGGGTCCAGTGGTTTGTAGTGTTGCGGCCCACGATGATGTCTGAGAAACCGTCCCCTGGGCTGATCTGCTCCGAGGTGGCGGGAGAGCAACTATTTGATGAGCGCCCTTTCGAGATCCCCGCAACGATACTTGTGCGCTCTCAACCTCCGTCATATGCCGCACTTTCTTTGAAAAAAAATTCGCACGTGTTTTCGGCTTTTAAACCGGGTTTTCCCTTTTTTTTTACTTTTGATTTTCTACCGGTCTTCCTTAGCTCTTCGACAAAAAAATTTGAAAAAAGTTTCACGCGAAAAAAACACTTTTTCTTTTTTCCCACGAGAGGCACAGTTTTGCTTTCGTCAGAGGCACGCCCATGCCTCTCAGAAACAGCAAAAAAAAGGAATTCCCTTTTTTTTCCTTCCGCGAGAGGCACGGTTGTGCTTTCGTGAGAGGCACAGAACGTGTTTCTGTTTTTTTTTTTGCCGAGAGAAGCACGTTTGTGCTTTCGCCAGAGGCACGGCCGTGCCTCTCGAAAATGAAAAAAACATGTTTGCTCTTTTTTTTCCACGAAAGGCACAGTTTTGCTCGCATGAGAGGCACGGTTGTGCTTCCGCGAGAGGCACGGCCGTGCCTTTTTCGGAAAGGAAAAAACCGTGCTTCCCGGTTTGTTTTTTTGTGAAAAAAGTTCGTCAAAACCTATCAACATGAGATCTAGTTTTGAAAATCTCGACGTGAAAAATCCAACGATAAAAACGATTCAAGATTTGGACGCACGGTTTAAGAGATAAAACATTTTGAATAAACGGATCTACGAAAAAAGGGAAAACTCCCAGGTTGCGACAAGTGGTGCACATGGAGGTGGGAGTGATCTTTGAAAGGAGTACTCCTCAATTAGTGATTTCCGGCGGGGTATGTATGTTTTTCTATTTTGTCTAAAAAAATGTATGTTTCTCTACTAGGGGTAAAGCCAAGCTTTATTCATCGAAACCATAGTTTCTGAGATACAAATTGGATCATGGGATTGAGTAAGCCACACATGGCTCCCCTGATCTAAAGAAAGGATTATTTTAGCTAAACAACGACCGAGTAATACCGGCCTCGACTGCCCTAGGCAATGTCGTTCACCATGTGTTTCTGTTTGAAGTGATTATGAAGCTTTTGAGACCTAAATCTTCTATCAAATGCAGTGCTTCGCGGCACGCGATTGCTTTAAGTGTGGTGGCTTCGTGGAGTCCCATAATAACGAAATGCAAGCTTCCCAAGAAATTTTCATGTTGGTCATAGCACACTGCAGCAGCAGATCCCCTGGAGTTTGAGACACCCGCGTCACACATGGGTTTTTGCACATCCAATTGGCGGAGCCCTGGGTTGGCTGATCCTTCTTGTTCCCCTAGGGGGCACACCCTTGTCGATGATCATCGACCTTTCTTCTTTTAATATCTTGAGCTCAGTGATAAAACCGGCTGATGAACGATGTGTTGTGTGAGGGCTTTGGAAGATTCCCTCACTTTCCTTCTAGCCGAACAGGTGGCCCATACAGCGATCGCAAGCTTCACGATGGGATAAAGTATGTAACATTGAAACAACAACTGTTTTGCACTAAGTTTGCTTCGAGGGGTATGTATGTAGGCACTTCCTATTTACCGCGCAAGTCGCCGGGTAGCGAACACTCGCATAATCGGTGATCGCTATGCGCTATATCGGGCCGGCCCAAGTAGGTGGGAGACTCTCTATTTTGGGTTTTTTCGTGTTATTTTCTTTCTGCTTTTTATTTTTATTTTTTGTTTTTCCTTTTATTTTTATTTTTATTAGTGAACATTTTCCAAATTCGTGATTTTTTTAAATCATAACCATTTTCTAAAACCATTAACCTTTTTTGAAATCGTGGATATTTAAAAAAATCATTCGATAACTTTTTTTAGATCATGAGTTTGAAAAAGGTTCCGTTCCCGTATTTGACTCCGGGAACATGTTTTCAAGTTCGTGAACTTTTGAAATGCAGGAACATTTTAAGAAATACGCAAACATTTTTCAAATTCATGATCATTATTTTTCATGATTTAGTAAATAAAATAAATAATTTTCATGATTTCAAAACTAGAAAAACATAAGAAAATGGAAAAAAGTAACGACCACGGGACATCCCAATCGGAAAGTGCCCCTTGTGATTGGCCGCCTGCTTAACACAATAAGCTTCGAATAGGGCCTCCCATGCATGTACTTTGTATCGCTCATTGCTGGCGATACATAGCGGTCGTGCAGCTCCTATGTGCAATTTTTTTGCATGTGGTTTTCTATAGGTTTTTAGGAAAGTTTTCATCTGGATTTTTAGCTTTATTTCTCGGGAAACAATTACAATCAGCCGGCCAACCACGGGCTGAGTTCCGTCGCATGTGCAGCTGTCAGATAAGATTGATCGGACAACACACAACCTCTAAACAACCTATTATAACATTTACCAACATGTGGTTGGATAATTAAAGGGACAGTTGTATCTCCAGCCCAGCAGGGTTCAAGTCCTTGTGCTCGCATTATTCCTGGATTTATTTCAGAATTTCAGTGATGCGCTTTCAGTGGAAGAAGATGTTCCCATCGATGATGAGGCGCCTTCGGTGACTTCGTAAATCTCAAGATGATATGACGGCTCGGTCTCTCGGAGGTTCTCATATGGGTAGGGTGTGCGTGCGTGCGTTCATAGGGGTGAATGTATGCGTATATGTATGAGCGCTTGCGTCTGTACTATGTTAAAAAAACATTTTACAACTTGACGCATGTCTCTGCCATCTTAAAAAAAATTCTGCAACATCATTCGTGTTGCAGAAGTTCTTCCGCAACAACATCCATATTGCAAAAAAGATAAGCCAAAAAAAATTCTGCAACATCATCTGTGTTGCAGAAATATTTCCGCAACAACATTCATGTTTCAGAAAAGTTAAGACAGAGAAAAAAATCTGCAGCAGAACCTCTGTTGCAAATGTTTCTGCAACAAAAGGTCTGTTGCAAAGAGTTCTGCAACAATGCTTTTTTTGAATTGGTAAGGAAAAAGGACGAGCCGCTAAATAGCTTCAAATCAAATGGCTGCGAAGGCGGCGGATCTTTTAAAAAGATCCGCCGGCCGACGCGTAGCGTCGCCCTCCCTTGCTATTATTTTGTATACTTTTTTGTAAATAAATCATCTAAATATTCATGATAATCATGAAACTGTAAAATAATGTGTTGGCACATTTTAGAAACAATCCATAGTGCATTTTCAAAAGTTGTTTCAGAAAAGACTGGAGTATATTGACAATATTCAAATGTTCGGCTACAATTTATATGGTCAACATGTTATTTTTACATTAGAAATGTTCGACATGTATTTAGAAATGTTCTCACACTTAAAAGTTATTTATTTTTTTAGCGGTTTTAAAATTTCATTGTTTGTTCAAAAAATGTCCTAGATAGAAATTCAACGTGCATTAAAAGTTCAGCATGCTATTGAGAAACAATTTGGGCATACAAAATATTTACTTATTTTACATAAAATAGTTTATTGAAAATGAAAAAGGATGGGAAAACATAAAAGGATGAAAACAAACATAATAATGTTTATATAATTAAAAAAGGTTTGACACGTTAAAAAGAAATAATTTAATTGAAGTGTGCAATGCATTGTTAATGTAATTGAAAAACAAGTAATTAAAAATTTATTCGACACAATATTGCTAACATTCATGTAGTTAAGACAAGTGTTCAACGCATTTTAACTAACCTTCCCCTGGTTTGAGAACATTCATGTATTTTAAAATGTCCATGTAATTTAAAAGTGTTAAAGTCATTTTTAATGTTCTTAATAAAAATGTCTGGCATGTTTTAAAAAAAATTCATGTAATTAAAGTGTACAATGCACTTTTTCAACTTGCATTTAGAAAAATATTCCTGCTATGAAATTTTTTCTTCAAATTTTTAAAAATGATTGTGTCATTAGAAAAGTGTTCGATGGATTTAGTACAGTTTACTGTACTTGGAAATGTTCCTGTAATTTAAAAAGAGTTCGACGCATTATGCCCATGTAACAAAAAGAGTGTTGGACACATTTTTTAAAATGTTCACATAATTATAATAATGTATATGTAACTAAAATGCCTTGAAGCATTTTTAAAACTTGCCATTGTAATTTTAAAAAGTGTTTCTTGCATATTCCGCTATAATCATGTGGTTTAAGATAATTATGTTTTAAAAAATACGCATGTGATGTTAAGCAAACAATTTTAAAATGCTTGTTTGTCTTTAATAATGTTTATATATGTTTGCAGAAATGAAGAGGAGGAGGAGGAAAGTGAAATTAAAAAAAGTTCAACAGATTTAACTTGTATTCCTCATTTTAAGTGTTCGAGAACAAAGATTTGGGATTTTGTTAGTGGGCATGAGAGATGAGTCTTGATAAGCACACTGCATCGATCACTTCGGGGGTTGCCCATGAAAAATGCATTAAGTGTTCAAATGCTTCTCCGCACGAGTCACACACGTCAAGAGGTGATCAGACACATGCCATGAAAGTTTTAAGATTTTCAATGAATTATAATTTTCATGTCAAAAGGTGATCGAACACACGAGATGAAAGTTTTAAGAATTTTCAGTTAATTACACTTTGAAGGGATATGTTGCCAAAAAATAAAAAGAAACAACAAAAGGCAGGAAAGAACACATAACATCAAGAATGAAAAGGAAAAAAATAAACAAAACACTGAAAAGGGAAAAAACCGAGGAAAAAAAAAGCGCATCTCCATTATACCCTGGTGGGTTTGTGAATAATGGCAAAATTATCTGAGAGGAGTAAATAAGTTTATTTCAGGACCTTGGACTAATTCCATATTCAGGTCTATGATTTTATATGGGAGATGAATAGTGATCCCTACAAACATTGATTCCTCCTCAAAATTCCCGTTTGTATTTTGTATGGTAGAATCCAAGATTTACACGGAGTTAGAACAAGCACAGGCAGAATCTAATCCAGAGTCATACCAAAATCCACTAACTAGCCATCTTTGTACTACCGATTCACTTAGGTTGTTCATACTGGATCACACCTATATTCAGCTGTTTAAAACCACAAATTTTGTTCCGGAAGTATCGGAACTAATATTTCCAATTTGCAGCAAACGTACACGACCTAGGACCAGAGAGAGACACCATGGAATTTTCACTTGAGCATACAACATTGTCCCCACCCCCCACCCCCGCGTCGCCAACCCTAGGCGACACGGGGGGCGCTTCCCCGCCGCCGTCCCTAGTCGTCCACGTTCCTCCCCTCCCTCCTGCGGTCCTGCCGCCGCCTGAGGCCACGCCGGCGCAGCCTGGCCAGTGACGGCGGCGGCAGGGACTTTCCCTCTCGCGCGGTGGTGGTGTCCTCCTGGCGGCGGCGGCTCATGGGTCGGCAGTACTGGCGGCAAGGCGCAGCAGGTGATCGGCGGCGAGTGCGTCGACGGCGACTGCGCAGGCGCCCTCTCCGTGGCTGAGGAGCACCTGTGGCGGCGGCCTAGGTCGTGGCCCTTGCCGTGCCCAGATGGGTTTTGGCGGGCCAGCAGACCTAGAGGTCGGCTACAGGAGGGCGTGGTGGTCCTGGCGACGCCGGCCTTGGCATCGTGGTGGTGCCGGGACCGGTCAGGCGGCGGCGGTCTGGATTCTTCGTCCACTCCTCGTTAGAGATGGCTGCGGCCCGTGCACAAGATGCTTGATGGAGGACCTTCGAACGGATCCGGGTGAAAACCTGCTTTTGGCTAGAGGTCAAAGCCGGCGGTGGCGGCGCTATTTGCGGCGTTCCTTTCTTGAAAGCATCGCTGAGGAGAAGTTCAAGGCCACCATCTGCTACCTCCAGGGGAACCCTAGATCTCTGTATCAGATGACGGCGGTGCTCTTGAGTCGTTTCCCTTTTGGAGGCGTCATTCTTGGAGGTGTACACGGGTTCGAGGGACCAGCGGACGGATTCTTTGGTGGAGCGGTGCGTCATCCCACTCATTGATGATGGCGGATCTCGGCGGCATGGTGCTGTGGAGACTCGGCGTCTGATGCGCTTGGATAGACTCGCGCAGGAGGGTGTCGCGGTCTGACGTCGTGGTGGCGTCGATGGTAGCTAGACCGTGCAAGGTAGATGCAGCAGTACAGCTCTGAAGATGGATTGGTGGCAGGTGGCTGCGGCGGCCTCATACCCGGCAGGCGTCCTGGTTGAGGACTGCGCCGGACCGGTGGGTGCCTCATATCCGGCAGGCGTCCTGGATGGGACCTCAGGTCTTAGATGTTAGGTTAGCCCGCAAGGTTTGTTTGGTATTAGGCCCATACTATCAGCATGCCTTCATCAATTGGATAGGAATAGCGACAGATGTTGCCTAGACGGTGGCTTTAGTCTTGTTGTTGTACTATTTTGTAATATCTTGTATGAACAATTAATAAAGTGGCTGCATGCATCGTCCAGATGCAGAGGCTGGGGGTCTTCCTCCTTTTCTAAAAAAAAAGGAATTTTTATTTTGAAACAACAAAAGCATGAGTGAGGTGGCAGTCCAGCGCAAAATAAAAAGTGTACTGATGCTACCTTGGACCAAGGGGACACCATCATGGTCATCAGTCGGGTTGGCAACCAATCCTACGATGTGCTGATCATCGCTGCACCTCCGCCAGCCGGAACATTTCGCTGCTTTGTGTGGAAGTGACAGGCGGTCAAATCTAAGACGACCACAGAACATAGACTGCCAGCGATCCAACGCACTAGTATCATTCTTCTTGGTCAGAGAGCCCACGGTCTACACATCATATTATGGATTTGGGAGAATGTATGTTTGCATTTTGGCTGCCGTATGTGGCTATGTCCCATGTTTCAGATAATTCTGGGTACACCCTTTGGCCGGCGCGCATGCAACAGCAAAACAGAACGAGCATACAGACGGGACAAGCTATTTCCTCTCCTTTGAGTTCGACGGTCTGTGTTGGTTCATCGAAGCAAGCTGCATGATCTTCATCGAGTGAAGTCCACGGGCAGGCGTTACACTATACACTTGCATTTCCGGGACAGTGAAAAGAGACGCGATTTTCGTGCACACAGTTCAGGCAGGAACAACCGACGGATTTTATCTTTTTTTTTTATATATATAAACTATGGGATTTGTGTTCTGGAATGAGCCTATCTCATTGGCCCACCACAACACAGGCCTTTACGACCTACTCCCTCCGTTCCTAAATAATTGTCTTTCTAGAGATTTCAATAAGTGACTACATACGGAGCAAAATGAGTGAATCTACACTCTAAAACATGTCTACATACATGTGTATGTTGTAGTCCATTTGAGATGGCTAGAAAGACAATTATTTGGGAACGGAGGGAGTATAAAAGAAGGCTCTGTTAGCTGGACCTTCCTCAGGGAAGTCCTTCTTCGGAAGGGCTTCGATGACCGATGGATCACTAGAGTCATGTAAATGGTCTCTTTATGATGCATGCAGCGGTCAACATCAACGGCGAGATTGGTCCTTTCTTCCCTACCCTTTGTGGGGTTCGCCAAGGCAACCCCTTCTCCCTGTTCCTCTTCAATATGGTTGTGGACGCCCGCCTCCATCCTTGATAAGGCCAAAGTCAGCCACATCCGTGGGATTACCCCACACCTTTCTGGGGGCTCGGGGATCTCCATCCTTCAATATGCTGACGACACGATCATCATGGTCGAAGGCTCAGAGGGGGACATTGCCAACCTCAAGTTCCTCCTGCTCTGCTTTCAACAGATGTCGGGCCTCAAGATCAACTTTGATAAGAGTGATGTCATGGTGATGGGATATTCCCCTCCGAGTCTATAGCCATCGCCAATGAGACTTAATTGCCGCTGGGCTCTTTCCCCACCTCCTACCTGGGACCCCCATTAGTGACTCGCGTCTCTCTGCCGCGGACACGAGGCCCGCAGCTAATAAGCTCCAGTCCCGTTCTGAGCCTGGCAGGAGATGGCTATCTAAGGCGGCCGGACTATTCTCATCAACTCTTCCCTCTCTAGTCTCATCGATGTTCCTTATGAGCTTCTATAGCCTCCATGAGTCTCTCCACAAGGAGATCGCCAAGATCCAGTCCCGCTTTTACTGGGGTGGCGAGCATGATAAGTGTATACCACATGGTCGGGCTTGGCTGACATCCGCAAGCCTGTGGAGCAAGGTGGCACGAGCATCATGTGCTCCAAGAGGATGAATATAGCCCTTCTCTCCTCACTGGCTCGCAAGACGCTTGTGGTCATGGCGGCCTCTCGCTCGACATTATCCGGAATAAATACCTGCGGGGCCAGCCACTTGCCTTCTGCCGAATCGGGCGGCTCCCGCCTGGCAGTCTATTGTTCAGCTTCTCCCGGTGCTTCGCATTGGGACCTCCATCTCGGTGGGGTCCGGCCTCTCGACGCTCTTCTGGTTTGATCGTTGGGCCGGAGACTCCCCCTTTGCGGCCCGCTTCCCCGCCCTCTTCTCTATCTTCGTCGACCCCATGATTTCGGTCAATAGGGCTCTTCTTGACCTGGGGCGCCTTGCTTTCCGTCGCCCTTTTGGGCCGGGCGGAATCCGCTACTGGCATGAGTTGCTTGATTGCGTCGCGTTGCACGAGCCGTTGGTGGATGGCAGGTCGGACCGTGTCCGTGACGGCTGGAGCCGTCGGGCCTGTTCTCCACCAAGTCGCTTTACTCGCCATTGCCCTTCCTCCGCCTCCCCTTATCGATGGTTTGGTCCGTCACAGTACCATCAAGATTCGCATCTTCATGTGGCAGTGGATTCGCGGTCGGGTCCCGTCTGGAGTGGAGGTCTGCAAGCGCAATGGCCCGGGCACCGGTATCTGCCCGCTCTATGGAGTCCCTGAGGACTCAAACACATCTTCTTCTCCTGCGTTTCCGCCCAATTTCTCTGGAGCGGCTTTCGTGAGGTGGTCGGCGGTAGTTGGTGCCACACCAAATTCCTGGACCTATTTGCTGAAATCCGCCGTCCCAAGGCCCTCTCGCCACATTAGGTGGCTTGAGGTTGGGGTTCTCACCGACGCTGTGGACCGTTCGCAATAAGCTTGTGATCCAAAGACGCTCCCCTTTGTCGTATAATCGACGCTTTCTACAAATTCGCAGGTTTCTTGCGGCTTTGGCGGCCGCTTAGCCGCCGGACCGTGGACGCCATCTCCGCCTTCATCGTCGACATCCGATCGATGGCCGTCCGCTGTCGCCGCCGCCACCGCCGCCTCCGCGGAGCCCGATTAAGCGCCTTGTGTGATGATGATGATGTTTTTTCTTTCCTCCTAGGCTTGTTGAGCTGTGCCCTCAGCAGAACCTATATACTTTGTCGTGAGACTTGGGTGTGTGTGTGGACTTGTGTGGGTTTGTATGCTCTGTGGCGGTTTGCTTTATTTATAAAGCGGGGCGAAAGCCTTTTTCGGTATAAAAGAAGGCTCGGATATTACAAGGACCTCCCATTTGACACTCTTCGATGCACTCAAAAAAATTGACACTCTTCGGAAAACCCTTTTTTACAAGAAAACATCCAATCTATTTATCAACTATCAAGGCAGTACGAAGAACACCAGAAATAAATAAAAATTGCATCCAGGTTCATCGACCACCTAGCGACAACTACAAGCACTAGAGCGAGTCAAAGGCACACAGTCATCATTACCCCCTCCTTCGCTATAGAAAGTACAGGGATCCGGTTTTGGGAAGTTCCTCACTACTTTTGGGAACTTTCTAGAACGTCCCTGACTATTTTTTTTATGTTTGACATTTACTTTATTTTCTTTACAGGTTTTTTTGGCTTTTTTCTACCTTTTCAAAAATAAATCAAAAAATGTTCGTGATCTCAAAAAATGCTTGAAATAAAAAAATGATTGATTTATAGAAAAGTTTGGCTTATTTTAAAAAAAATTAATTTTTTCAAAAAAGGTTCATGTCTTAAAAAATGCTTATTTTTCAGGAAAAGAATGTCGCATTTAAGAAATTCAAAATTAAAAAAAGTATGTGTTTCATTGAGTTTTTGGTTTTTTAGAATGTTCAAAAACTCAATGAAATTACATTTTGAAAAAATGATTGAAAATCCAAAAACATGTTTGAGTTTTCAAAAAATATTAGCATTTAAATAAATGTTTACTTTTTATAAGAATGGTCAATTTTTTAAAAATCTTTGTATTCATAAAAATGTTCAGAAATTTATAATAATTGTGCTCTTTTTGAATAACTAACAAATTTCATGTTTTTTTGGAATAAAGAGTAGAAACTAAAGAAAGCAAAGAAAAATACAAAAAACGGAAAAGACAACTATTTTAGGGGAAATGAAAAAGCCAGGATTGCTCGCTTTACACGTATAAAGAACACAAGAAGCAAGTTACATCCATGTTCATAGATCATCTAGCTAGCGACAACTACACGCACTGAAGCGATCCGAAAAGCGTCGTAGTCATCGTCCCTCCTGCAGCGAGCCAGGCAAACCATGTAGTATACAGTCAGAAAGTTGTCATGCTAATGCCCTAATGGACCAGCACACCAGAATAGTAACCGTCGCTGATGAAGATAAGCGTATATCAAAAGGACCAAACCTGTAGAAACACGAACACAAACAAAAGGTGATCAGATCCAAGCAAATCCACCAAAGAAAAACACCGACCAAATCCCGCAATATCTGACAAAGACACACCTATGCAAGCCTTTCGACAACGCTAGATGCACTGCCGGGACGGGGCCTGATAACCCACAAGTATAGGGGATCGCAACAGTTTTCGAGGGTAGAGTATTCAGCCTAAATTTATAGATTCGACACAAGGAGAGCCAAAAAAATTTGTAAGTATTAGCAGCTGAGTTGTCAATTCAACCACACCTGGAGATTAATTATCTGCAGCAAGTAATCAGTAGCAAATTAATATGATAGTTTTGGTAAAAGTAGCACTAGCAACGGTAACGGTATCAGTGGTAACAGTAATTTTGTAGCGAGTGCAACAGTAATGATAGCAATAGTAACTTAGCAGAAACAATATAGGATAAATTCGTAGGCATTGGATCGGTAATTTGTTGGATGATATTCATCATGTGAGAGTCATAACCTAGGGCGATAGGCACTAGCTCCAATTCATAAATATAATGTAGACATGTATTCCGTAAATAGTCATACATGCTTATGGAAAGAACTTGCATGGCATCTTTTGTCCTACCCTCCCGTGGCAGCGGGGTCCAATTGGAAACAAAGGAATATTAAGGCCTCCTTTTAGTAGAGAACCGGAACAAAGCATTAACACAAGGTGAATACATGAACTCCTCAAACTACGGTCATCACCGGGAGTGGTCCTGACTATTGTCACTCCAGGGTTGCTGGATCATAACACGTAGTAGGTGACTATAACTTGCAAGAATGGATATAGAACATGGATATAATGGTGATAACATAAACGGTTCATATCTGAAATCATGGCACCCGGGCCCAAACTGACAAGCATTAAGCATGGCAAAGTCATGGCAACATCAATCTCAGAACATAGTGGATACTAGGGATCAAGACCTACCAAAACTAACTAGATTACATGATGAATCTCATCCAACTCCTCACCGACCAGCGGGCCTACGAAGGAATTACTCACTCCCGGTGGGGAGCATCATGGAATTAGCGATGGAGAAGGGTTGGTGATGAGGAATAACGAAGATCCCCCTCTCCGAAGCCCCAAACGGACTTCAGATCTGGCCTCACGATGAAGAACAGGAGGTGACGGCGGCTCCGTCTAGCGGATCGCGATAATTCTTTTTCCCTGATTTTTTTTCTGAAAAATATGATTTTATAGCGTAGGTTTCAGGGTCTACGGGGCCACCAGGTGGGGAAAACCCACCTGGGCGCGCCTGGGAGGGCAGGCGCGCCCTAGTGGGTTGTGCCCCCCTCTAGTGGCTCTTGGCTCCAGAAATTCTCTTTTATTGTATAAAAAATCCTCGCAAAGTTTAGTTCCATTCCGATAACTTTTATTTCTGTAAAAAAAAAACACCATCGTAGTTCTGCTGAAAATAGCGCCAGTCTGGGGTTAGTTTCATTCAAATCATGCAAATTAGAGTCCAAAACAAGAGGAAAAGCGTTATGAAAAGTAGATACGTTGGAGACGTATCAACTCCCCCAAGTTTAAAACTTTGCTTGTCCTCAAGCAATTCAGTTGATAAACTGAAAGTGAAAACAAAATAATTTTACGAACTCTTTTGCTCTTGTTTGCATAAATAAGCTTAAACAGCACCCAGGTTTTCAGCCAACATTATAACTAACCATGATGACAATAACTCTTAAAAAATATATTAACTCATATCAATGACATAATTAACAAGCGAGCAATAATAAAATATCTCAAACGGCAACACGTTATCAAAACAACCATGATATAATATGACAATAGTGGTATGTCGATAGCCCTTTATGAGACCGCAAAATATAAATGCAGAGCACCTTCAAAGTTCAAGCAGCGACTAAACATTGTAATTCATGGTAGAAAAGATCCAGTCATGATGCACCCAATATTAGCTACACACAATGCATCAGCATGACAACAGTGCTCTCAGGTTCTGGCGCTTATTTTAGAAGGTGATGACACAACGTAAAAGTAAATAGATAGTTCCTTCGCATAGGGAAGCAGTGATTTGCAGAGGTGCCAGAGCTCAAGTTTTTAAAACAGAGGTAAATGATATTTTGAGACATGCAACCTTTTTGTTTACTTCACGACCATCAGTTATCAATATCTTCCATGCTAAACACGCTAATAGCGGTTTCCAAGCAAAAAAAAGTAAAGGTTTTGACTCTATTGGGATTTTTTGTTTGATTATTTGTAAGCTTTTTCTGTTTGCAGTTTGGGACTGGGCATCCCTATTACCGCCCTTTTCTCGTGCGATGGCGAGTGAATAAACACTCGACCTGAGAATAACCCGCTTAGCATGGAAGATACCGACCACCTCCTGTCGTTCCATGAACGATCCAGGCACACAAAAAGGATATTTATTAGAAGTTTTTAGAGGTGGCACATGCAAATTTACTTAGGACGACAGGGTAATACCGCACATAGATAGGTATGGTGGACTCATCTGGAATAACTTGGGGTCAAGGTTTTTGATGTACAAGAAGAATTCCCACCTAGCACAGGAAAAGGCTAGCAAATAGGTTGAGAAGCAGCCAGCTAGAGAGCAACGACGGTCATGAACATGCATTATGCATAAGTAACATTGGATACTAGCATGAGTAGGATATGAACACCAAGAACATAAATATCATAGAGGTTATGTTGGTTTTTATTCAACTACATGCATGAACATGTGCTAAGTCAAGCCACTCGAACATTCAGAGGAGGATACCATATCATCATACTACATCACAATCATTTTAACACAATGTTGATATCCAAGATAAATCATTATCCACTCCCACCTACTTATGCCTGGCATGAGAAATTATAATCTCTAATTGTCAATGCAAACATGTTTAATCATAATGGGCCGAATCATGGATACTAGGTTAAACATATTTACAAAAACGGAACAAGTCGAGTTCATACCCGTTTCTCTCTGCCACGACTAGTTCATCGAATATCGTCATTATTGCCTTTCACTTGCACGACCAAACGATGTGAAAATAATAACAGTGCAAGAGTGCCGTGGACTAAGCTGGGATCTGCAAACAATTTATTCAACAGGAGAAGACAGGGTAAAATGGGCTCTTTGTTAGATAAACAATTATGCAAATGAGAACCAATCAACATTTTCATCGTGGTCTTCTCCTTGGTAAGACTAGAATAAAAAGAAAAGAAATTTAGAGAAACACACTAAAATATTTTTGGAGTTTTTGGTTTTCTTGAACAAACAAATAAAAGGGAAAAGCAAAAACGAGAAAAACTATTTACACGGGAAAGCTCCCACCAAGTAAAAGAAGAACAATGAAATCTTTTTGGGTTTTTGACGGTGTCCTGAACTAGGGGGTACTCACCACGTCGTCTCCCGACCAGCTGGATCGGGCCAAGGACCCCCATGGTGGTTCACTATTGGGCCAGTTCGGACAGCCCATGCCGCATACAAGGAGGATTCTACAACACTTGGCACCCAAGACAAGGACTCCTCTAAGCCCTAGGCCTACTGTGCATATATAAACCGAGGCCAGGCTAGTCAATAGACAATCTCATATTCATTACTACAATCTCGTGGTAGATACATATACTCTGTACTACACCCATATGAATACAATCAAAAGCAGCATGTAGGGTATTATCTCGTCAAGAGAGCCCGAAGCTGGGTAAAACCCCGTGTCCATGTTACCATTGCTCCCAGACGCCTAGCTTAGGACCCCTACTACGAGATACGCCGATTATTGAACCGACATTGGTGCTTTCATTGAGAGCCTGCTGGCGGTCGCCACGGGGCGATGGGAATTCGGATCGTCTCCGGCGCGATCTACGCATCGGAGCCGAGCTTTATGGTCGATGTCAGCATCTTTTGTCGCCGGCTCGACTGGCCACCTTGGCTTAACCAAGGCTGTGCCCTATCTCCGATCATCATGTTCGGACAATGGCCTTCGTCAACATCAACTCCGATCTCTATCATGATCATGGAAGAATCATCCATGGAGCTCGGGGGCTCAATGTCAACATTGCTTCGGCGACTGCGGCTGTTTTTTCCGAACAGAAAACTTGTATCCGCTGCCACCACCTCCTCGAGCATCGCTTTGACAATTCCTTCGATAGAATTGTGCGGAATTAAGTGTACAAAAACCATGCCAAATTTCATCGAGTTCCGATGGAGGAATCTCTGGCAATCTACGATATACCGGAGCCCTGTCAAATCTGGACGGGAATCTGGACGAGTTTAGGGTGTGGTCTCCAGAGCCCAGCTCAGAGGTCCTTTGGAAGATCCAACCGTTCATCTGCTTCGGAATTCCCATATCTACCACCCCTCCAAATTTCAGCTTGATCTGACGGTTCAAACTCCGGGAACCTTCCGATGAGTGGACCAATTTTCGGATTTGTTTTCTGCGCGAATACGAATCCGACCCGAGTTCATGTTTCTTCATGAACGGAATATTTGACAACCCTTTTGAAGGATTTTTTTCTAGGGTATTGTGCGTTGTTTTTAAACACGTAGCCGTAAAATTTTAAGCCTCCTCCGAGGTAATCTTGAAGGAAATATGCCCTAGAGGCAATAATAAAGTTATTATTTATTTCCTTATTTCATGATAAATGTTTATTATTCATGCTAGAATTGTATTAACCGGAAACATAATACATGTGTGAATATATAGACAAACAAAGTGTCACTAGTATGCCTCTACTTGACTAGCTCGTTAATCAAAGATGGTTATGTTTCCTAACCATAGACATGAGTTGTCATTTGATTAACGGGATCACATCATTAGGAGAATGATCTCGATTGACATGACCCATTCCGTTAGCCTAGCACTTGATCGCTTAGTATGTTGCTATTGCTTTCTTCATGACTTATACATGTTCCTGTAACTATGAGATTATGCAACTCCCGTTTACCGAAGGAACACTTTGGTGCTACCAAACGTCACAACGTAATCGGGTGATTATAAAGGAGTACTACAGGTGTCTCCAAAGGTACATGTTGGGTTGGCGTATTTCGAGATTAGGTTTTGTCACTCCGATTGTCGGAGAGGTATCTCTGGGCCCTCTCGGTAATGCACATCACTATAAGCCTTGCAAGCAATGTAGCTAATGAGTTAGTTACGGAATGATGCATTACGTAACGAGTAAAGAGACTTGCGGTAACGAGATTGAACTAGGTATTGGATACCGACGATCGAATCTCGGGCAAGTAACATACCGATGACAAAGGGAACAACGTATGTTGTTATGCGGTTTGACCGATAAAGATCTTCGTAGAATATGTAGGAGCCAATATGGGCATCCAGGTCCCGCTATTGGTTATTGACCGAGAATAGTTCTAGGTCATGTCTACATAGTTCTCGAACCCGTAGGGTCCGCACGCTTAAGGTTTCGATGACAATTATATTATGAGTTTATGAGTTTTGATGTACCGAAGGAGTTCGGAGTCCCAGATGAGATCGGGGACATGACGAGGAGTCTCGAAATGGTCGAGACGTAAAGATCGATATATTGGACGACTATATTCGGAGTTCGGAAAGGTTCCGAGTCATTCGGGTATTTTTCGAGTACCGAGAGTTACGGGAATTCGCCGGGGAGTATATGGGCCTTATTGGGCCATACGGGAATAGAGAAGAGAGGCCAAAGGAAAGAGGCCTGCGCCCCTTCTGGTCCGAATTGGACAAGGGAGCAGCCCCTTTCCTTCTCCCTCTCCTCCTCTTTCCTTCTCTCCTACTCCAACAAGGAAAGGAGGAGTCCTACTCCCGGTGGGAGTAGGACTCCCCTTTGCGCCTCCTCCTAGGCCGCCACCCCTCCCTTGCTCCTTTATATACGGGGCAGGGGGCACCCCATGGGACACAAGTTGATCTACGGATCGTTCCTTAGCCGTGTGCGGTGCCCCCTCCACCATATTCCACCTCGGTCATATCGTCATGAGTTTAGGCGAAGCCTGCGCCGGAGAAGTCATATCGTCATGAGCTTAGGCGAAGCCTGCGTCGGTGGAGCATCATCATCGCCACCACGCCGTCGTCTTGACGGAACTCATCCCCGACGCTTTGCTGGATCGGAGCCCGGGATCGCCATCGAGCTGAACGTGCTGAACACGGAGGTGCCGTGACGTTCGGTACTTGGATCGGTCGGATCGTGAAGACGTGCGACTACATCAACCGCGTTGTTATAACGCTTCCGCTTTCGGTCTCACGAGGGTACGTGGACAGACACTCTCCTCTCGTTGCTATGCCATCACCATGGTCCCGTGTGCGTAGGAAAATTTTGAAATTACTACGTTCCCTGTAAGCGGTGGCATCCGAGCCAGGTTTTATGCGTTGATGTCATATGCACGAGTAGAACACAAGTGAGTTGTGGGCGATACAAGTCATACTGCCTACCAAAGCATGTCATACTTTGGTTCAGCGGTATTGTGAGATGAAGCGGCCGGACCGACATTACGCCAGACGCTTACGCGAGACTGGTTTCACCATTACGAGCACTCGTGCTTAAAGGTGGCTGGCGGGTGTCTGTCTCTCTCACTTTAGTTGAACCGAGTGTGGCTACGCTCGGTCCTTGAGAAGGTTAAAACGGAGTCTATTTGACGAAGGATCGTTGTGGTTTTGATGCGTAGGTAAGAACGGTTCTTGCTCAGCCCGTAGCAGCCACGTAAAACTTGCAACAACAAAGTAGAGGACGTCTAACTTGTTTTTGCAGGGCATGTTGTGATGTGATATGGTCAAGACGTGATGCTATATTTTATTGTATGAGATGATCATGTTTTGTAACCGAAGTTATCGGCAATCGGCAGGAGCCATATGGTTGTCGCTTTATTGTATGAAATGCAAACGCCATGTAATTGCTTTACTTTATCACTAAGCAAGAGCAATAGTCGTAGAAGCAATAGTTGGCTAGACGACAACGATGCTACGATGGAGATCAAGGTGTCGCCCCGGTGACGATGGTGATCACGACGGTGCTTCGGAGATGGAGATCACAAGCACAAGATGATGATGGCCATATCATATCACTTATATTGATTGCATGTGATGTTTATCCTTTATGCATCTTATCTTGCTTTGATTGACGGTAGCATTATAAGATGATCTCTCACTAAAATTATCAAGAAGTGTTCTCCACGAGTATGCACCGTTGCCAAAGTTCGTAGTACCCGGACACCACGTGATGATCGGCTGTGATAAGTTCTACGTCCATCTACAACGGGTGCAAAACAGTTGCACACGCGGAATACTCAAGTTAAACTTGACGAGCCTAGCATATAATGAGATATGGCCTCGGAACACGGAGACCGAAAGGTCGGCGTGAATCATATAGTAGATATGATCAACATAAGATGTTCACCATTGAAAACTACTCCATCTCACGTGATGATCGGTTATGGTTTAGTTGATTTGGATCACGTGATCACTTAGATGACTAGAGAGATGTCTGTCTAAGTGGGAGTTCTTAAGTAATATGATTAATTGAACTTTAACTTATCATGAACTTAGTCCTAGTAATATTTTGCAAATTATGTTGTAGATCAATAGCTCGCGTTGTTGCTTCCCTATGTTTTTGCTTCCCTATGTTTTTATATGTGTTCCTAGAGAAAAATGTATTGAAAAATGTTAGTAGCAATGATGCGGATTGGATCCGTGATCTGAGGTTTATCCTCATTGCTGCACAGAAGAATTATGTCCTTAATGCACCGCTAGGTGACAGACCTATTGCAGGAGCAAATGCAGATGTTATGAACGTTTGGCCGGCTCAATATGATGACTACTTGATAGTTTAGTGCACCATACTTAACGGCTTAGAATCGGGACTTCAAAGACGTTTTGAACGTCATGGACCATATGAGATGTTCCAGGAATTGAAGTTAATATTTCAAGCAAATACCGAGTTGAGAGATATGAAGTCTCCAACAAGTTCTCTAGCTAAAAGATGGAGGAGAATCGCTCAACTAGTGAGCATGTGCTCAGATTGTCCGGGTACTTCAATCGCTTGAATCAAGTGGAGTTAATCTTCCGTATAAGATAGTGATTGACAGAATTCTCTAGTCACCATCACTAAGTTACTAGAACTTCGTGATGAACTATAGTATGCAAGGGATGACGGAAAAATTCGAGCTCTTCGTGATGTTGAAATCGACGAAGGTAGAAATCAAGAAAGAGCATCAAGTGTTGATGATTGACAAGACCACTAGTTTCAAGAGAATGGCAAAGGGAAAGAAAGGGGAACTTCAAGTAGAATGACAAGCAAGTTGTCACTCCCACGAAGAAACCCAAAGCTGAACCAAAGCCCTAAACCGAGTGCTTACAATCGCATAGGAAATCGCCTTTGAAACGGAAATACCCCAAATATTTGGTGGATAAGAAGGATGGCAAAGTGAACGAGGGTATATTTGATATACATGTTATTGATGTGTGCTTTACTAGTGTTTATAGTAGCCCCTGAGTATTTGATACTTGTTCAGATGCTAAGATTAGTAACTCGAAACAGGAGTTACGTATCAAAATGTGGTTACGTATCAAAATGTAAACTAGTTGAAGGGGAAGTAACGATGAGTGTTGGAAGTAGTTCCAAGATTGATATGATCATCATCGCACACTCCCTATACTATCGGGATTAGTGTTGAACCTAAATAAATGTTATTTGGCGTTTGTGTTGAGCATGGATATGATTTGATCATGTTTATTGCAATACGGTTATTCATTTAAGTAAGAGAATAAATTGTTGTTCTGTTTACATGAATAAAACCTTATATGGTTACACACCCAATGAAAATGGTTCATTGGATCTCGATCATAGTGATACACATATTCATAATATTGAAACCAAAAGATGCAAAGTTAATAATGATAGTGCAACTTATTTGTGGCAATCGCCGCTTAGGTCATATTGGTGTAAAGCGCATGAAGAAAACTCCATGCTGATGGACTTTTGGAATCACTTGATTATGAATCATTTGATGCTTGCGAACCGTGCCTTTTGGGCAAGATGACTAAAACTCCGCTTCTCCTAACAATGGAACAAGCTCTTGACTTATTGGAAATAATACATACCGATGTATGCGATTCAATGAGTGTTGATGCTCGTGGCAAGTATCATTATTTTCGACCTTCACAGATGATTTGAGCAGATATGCGTATATCTTCTTGATGAAACATAAGTCTGAAATAGTTGAAAAGTTCAAAGAATTTCAGAGTGAAGTAGAAAATCATCGTAACAAGAAAATAAAGTTTCGCGATCTCGATCGTGGAGATGAATATTTGAGTTACAAGTTTGGTCTTCAATTAAAACAAAGTGGAATAGTTTCACAGCTCACGCCACCGGAACACCACAACATTATGGTGTGTCCGAACGTCAGAATCGTACTTTATTTTGATATAGTGCGATCAATGATGTCTCTTACCGATTTACCAATATCGCTTTTGGGGTTATGCATTAGAGACAGCTGCATTCACGCTTAATAGGGCACCATCTAAATCCGTTGAGACGACACCATATGAACTATGGTTTAACAAGAAACCTAAGCTGTCGTTTCTTAAAAGTTTGGAGTTTTGATACTTATGTGAAAAAGTTTTCACCTGATAAGCTCGAACCCAAATCGGAGAAGTGCGTCTTCATAAAATACCCAAAGGTAACTATTGGGTACACCTTCTATCACAAATCCGAAGGCAATTTTTTCGTTGCTAAGATGGATCCTTTCTAGAGAAGAAGTTTCTCTCGAAAGAAGTGAGTGGGAGGAAAGTAGAACTTGATGAGCTAATTGTACCTTCTCCCTTATTTGAAAGTAGTTCATCACAGAAATCAGTTCCAGTGATTCCTACACCAATTAGTGAGGAAGTTAATGATGATGATCATGAAACTTCAGATCAAGTTGCTACCAAACCTCGTAGGTCTTCCAGAGTAAGATCCGCACTGCAGTGGTATGGTAATCGTGTTCGGAAGTCATGTTACTAGACCATGATGAACCTACGAACTATGAGGAAGCGATGATGAGCCCAGATTCCGCGAAATGGTTTGAGACCATGAAATCTGAGATGGGATCCATGTATGAGAACAAAGTGTGGACTTTGATGGAGTTGCCCGATGATCGGCAAGCCATATTATATAAATGGATCTTCAAGAGGAAGACAAATGCTGATAGTAGTATTACTATCTACAAAGCTCAACTTGTCGCAGAAAGGTTTTCGACAAGTTCAAGATGTTGACTACAATGAGATTTTCTCAATCAGAAGCGATGCTTAAGTCTGTCCGAATCATGTTAGCAATTGCCACATTTTATGAAATCTGGCAAATGGATGTCAAAACTACATTCTTTAATGGATTTATTAAAGAGGGTTGTATATGATGCAACCAGAAGGTTTTGTCAATCCTAAAGGAGCTAACAAAATGTGCAAGCTCCAGCGATCCATCTATGGACTGGTGCAAGCATCTCGGAGTTGGAATAAACGCTTTGATAGTGTGATCAAAGCATATAGTTTTATACAGACTTTTGGAGAAGCCTGTATTTACAAGAAAGTGAGTGGGAGCACTACAACATTTCTGATAAGTATATGTGAATGACATATTGTTGATCGGAAATAATGTTGAATTATTCTGCAAAGCATAAAGGAGTATTTGAAAGGAGTTTTTCAAAGAAGGACCTCGGAGAAGCTGCGTACAAATTGAGCATCAAGATCTATTGAGATAGATCAAAAATGCTTGATAAGTTTTTTAATACGTACATACCTTGTCAAGATTTTGAAGAAGTTCAAAATGGAACAGTCAAAGAAAAGTTCTTGCCTGTGTTGCAAAAGGTGTGAAATTGAGTAAGACTCAAATCCCGACCACAACAGAAAATAGAAAAGAGAATGAAAGTCATTCCCTATACCTCAGTCATAGGTTCTATAAAGTATGCTATGCTATGTACTGCACCTATTGTATACCTTGCTATGAATTTGGCAAGGAGTACAATAGTGATCTAGGAGTAGATCATCGGACATTGGTCAAGAACATCCTTAGTGAGGACTAAGGAAATATTTCTCGATTATGGAGGTGATAAAAAGGCCCGTCAGAAAGAGTTACATCGATGCAAGCTTTTTACACTGATCCGTATGACTCTAAGTCTCAATCTGGATACATATTGAAAGTGGGAGCAATTAGCTAGAGTAGCTCCGTCATGCAGCATTGTAGACATAGAATATTTGCAAAATACATACGGCTCAATGTGACAGACCCGTTGACTAAGCTTCTCTCACGAGCAAAACATGATCATACCTTAGTACTCTTTGGGTGTTAATCACATAACGATGTGAACTAGATTATTGACTCTAGTAAACCCTTTGGATGTTGGTCACATGACGATGAGAACTATGGGTGTTAATCACATACAGATGTGAATATTAGTGTTGAATCACATGATGATGTGATCTAGATTATTGACTCTAGTGCAAGTGGGAGACTGAAGGAAATATGCCCTAGTGGCAATAATAAAGTTATTATTTATTTCCTTATTTCATGATAAATGTTTATTATTCATGCTAGAATTGTATTAACCGGAAACATAATACATGTGTGAATATATAGACAAACAAAGTGTCACTAGTATGCCTCTACTTGACTAGCTCGTTAGTCAAAGATGGTTATGTTTCCTAACCATAGACATGAGTTGTCATTTGATTAACGGGATCACATCATTAGGAGAATGATCTGATTGACATGACCCATTCCGTTAGCCTAGCACTTGATCGCTTAGTATGTTGCTATTGCTTTCTTCATGACTTATACATGTTCCTGTAACTATGAGATTATGCAACTCCTGCCATCAAGGAACACTTTGGGTGCTACCAAACGTCACAACGTGAATCGGGTGATTATAAAGGAGTACTACAGGTGTCTCCAAAGGTACATGTTGGGTTGGCGATTTCGAGATTAGGTTTTGTCACTCCGATTGTCGGAGAGGTATCTCTGGGCCCTCTCGGTAATGCACATCACTATAAGCCTTGCAAGCAATGTAGCTAATGAGTTAGTTACGGAATGATGCATTACGTAACGAGTAAAGAGACTTGCCGGTAACGAGATTGAACTAGGTATTGGATACCGACGATCGAATCTCGGGCAAGTAACATACCGATGACAAAGGGAACAACGTATGTTGTTATGCGGTTTGACCGATAAAGATCTTCGTAGAATATGTAGGAGCCAATATGGGCATCCAGGTCCCGCTATTGGTTATTGACCGAGAATAGTTCTAGGTCATGTCTACATAGTTCTCGAACTCGTAGGGTCCGCACGCTTAAGGTTTCGATGACAATTATATTATGAGTTTATGAGTTTTGATGTACCGAAGGAGTTCGGAGTCCCAGATGAGATCGGAGACATGACGAGGAGTCTCGAAATGGTCGAGACGTAAAGATCGATATATTGGACGACTATATTCGGAGTTCGGAAAGGTTCCGAGTCATTCGGTATTTTTCGAGTACCGGAGAGTTACGGAATTCGCCGGGAGTATATGGGCCTTATTGGGCCATACGGGAATAGAGAAGAGAGGCCAAAGGAAAGAGGCCTGCTCTTCTGGTCCGAATTGGACAAGGGAGCAGCCCCTTTCCTTCTCCCTCTCCTCCTCTTTCCTTCTCTCCTACTCCAACAAGGAAAGGAGGAGTCCTACTCCCGGTGGGAGTAGGACTCCCCCCACTTGCGCCTCCTCCTAGGCGGCCACCCCTCCCTTGCTCCTTTATATACGGGGCAGGGGCACCCCATGGGACACAAGTTGATCTACGGATCGTTCCTTAGCCGTGTGCGGTGCCCCCTCCACCATATTCCACCTCGGTCATATCGTCACGGAGTTTAAGGCGAAGCCTGCGCCGGAGAAGTCATATCGTCATGAGCTTAGGCGAAGCCCTGCGTCGGTGGAGCATCATCATCGCTACCACGCCGTCGTCTTGTGGAACTCATCCCCGACGCTTTGCTGGATCGGAGCCCGGAGATCGTCATCGAGCTGAACGTGTGCTGAACACGGAGGTGCCGTACGTTCGGTACTTGGATCGGTCGGATCGTGAAGACGTACGACTACATCAACCGCGTTGTTATAACGCTTTCGCTTTCGGTCTACGAGGGTACGTGGACAGACACTCTCCCCTCTCGTTGCTATGCCATCACCATGGTCCTGTGTGTGCGTAGGAAAATTTTGAAATTACTACGTTCCCCAACAAATCTTCACCATCACGCTGGTGTCAAACTAGTCCGGCAATATTACTCCACGGCTACCGACCTGCGCTAGACACGTCGCTGCTTTGTTGAGCCGAGCTCAACTTATTTGATCATCGCCTCGGCAAGCCGAACAAGAGTTCGGCATCGCGAAGGATAAATCATCACCAATATCGCTGCCCCACGGATTACACGGAGCGGGCACACCGGCATCGCCGCATGGTCATTTCATCAAGCCGGCATTGACCGCGTCACAAGTCATGACCTGCGTCAGCATGGCCGCACTGTTGCTTCTTCAAGCCGATGTCCATCACGCCAACCTGCTTCAACACCTCGGCTAACATGGCAGCTGCAACGTCTCCTCACCGACCTGCTCCGTCACCTCGGCTGGACTGGGGACTTGGCTATTTCTTCATCAACATACTCCGGTGACTTCGGCATCACCAGCCGACCAATTAAATCACGTTAGTCGACCAAGGGCTTTGCCTCAGCAAGCCAACCTTTGCCAGCATCGCCATGCCGTCGCTTTATCGCCCATCAGGCAATGGGTGTGCGGATCGAGTCCCATTTTTGGGAATCACCTTTCTTCGGATTGCTACAACAAATAAACCAGGTGCTATTGATCCTAGTAATTTTTGCTTGTTTGGGTTTATTTTTCCCAAGGAATTATTACTCTGGTTTGTTCCATCATCTGTACGCAGGTCTATCAAATGGTGGCCGCATTAATGACGGTCACATGGTGGTTCGGTAATGGACTTCGACTATGTCACATGGTCTCTTTGACAAGTTGACGCCGTCGTCCCAATCGGCGTAAATCGGCTCGCGTGATCACCTTGTTGGTCGTGTTGCCATACTGACGTGTTCGGTTGCTTCGGGGACTTCGGCATCGTTGAGAGAGCTCTACCTCATCGAGTGTTCGACACACATGCCGTATGTCTTTTATTACTCACTTTGCATAAATTATTAATTATGCAACATTTTTTTAAATTTATTATTATTCCTATTATCTCCGGCTTGCACTATTTTCTGTGCACAAATAAAGGATCCGGATTGGGCAGCGTTGTCACCTCTACGTACCAACGTACCACGTCATCTCGGCTGGACCGAGGGCTTTGTCATTACTTCATTAACCCACACCGGGGACTTCGGTGTCACACTGCGGGCCTGCATTGGCTGTGCTATGTCGCCACTTCAGAGTGCCGAGCTCTTCGCTCCGCCACCTCGGGACCGGCTTGGGGGCTGGGACCTTGTCCCACCGTATGCTCGGGCCGTGCATCGACTCCGAGCACATTACCCAGCTAAGTCGCTTTTATGCTCAGAATTTTCAATTTTAAATTTTGTTCGGTTCGACCAAGCATTATACTTTTTTGGCAAAAAGTTGTTTGTGAAGACTTCCTTGTCAAAACTTTGTTTGTGACACACAAATTCAAATACCCAGTTTGCTTGGGGGCTTCCTTTATGAAGCCTTTCCTCTTGCATATGATTATACTTGTATGGCTTCGTTCCTTGTTCGTGTAGTATGCCACAATATGCACCATGTTGACTTAAGTGTTCCGCAAGCTGGGTTGCCTTGCTCCTGTGTTTACCCCTACGTTCCCGATTGTTCGGCTAGGGAGTAAAGGGAGCACCTCTGCGATTGTCATGATCGGGTCATCCGAGATCATACCTCAGACTAGGTGAAGCCGAAAGCTAGCGCTCTTATTGTTTTCAATTATGGTCGGCACATAACGGAACTCGTGAGTACAAAAAATCTATTGCACAAGTCTCATAGTAACAATGAGCAACCGAAGAAAGGTATCGGTGGAGGTACTATTTTCTTTGAAGATGCTTCTTACACTTCATCAGTAATATAGCATAAGTTCCCAGCGGCGCTTTATGTCATTACAGCCTTATGGCCTGATTGCCTGATTATCGGAAACACCGTCGATATTCTCGACAGGTGGAGTACATAACACTTTTCGGTCCTTGACCGAAGAGGGAGAAGCCGACGATCGGTTAAGATGCGTTTAAAGTTCGGGTGAACACAGATATGATATAAGTACTTCCGTACATACACTCATTATACATAAAATTATTTTGCCCAAGTCACTCAGGGGCTCTTAAATTAGTATGAGCCGTTTTATAATAAATGTTTTCTTCTTGGTCATTGCAAAATCTTTTTCTATCACTCCTTTTTTCGACGTGAGTGTGTGGTCAATAGCTGGGGAGCCTAGTCTCTCTCTCAAAGCCGTTCGTGTTTAGTTTGCTAAACTGGCCTAACGAGCAGTACTCCACCTTCGGGATAGGAGGTTACAGCCGTGGGCTGACCCGCTTGAGGTCTTGAGATCGGATGTGTCATATTAATGCACGACAGAAGCACCCTTTTTTGACCAATTTTTGGATTGACACCGAACACTTGATCTAATTCGGACATCAAGTTTATACTAAATTGTTGGGTTTTCCAAGCCTATGGCACTTTTAAACTATTTATGTGTTTCCCGCATAAGTCCCACAGTGCAACGCCGGATACCTTTAGAGATTCGGCGAAAACATTCTCGGATATTGCTATATATGCATCGGTTTTGAATTGTGTCTTCGGTCAATAGTTGAGTTGCCTGACTCTTGTGCTTGCCTCCTATGTTCCGCTTTGTTTGGCTAGGTGTGCAAAGGGAGAACCACTGCGATTGTGCTTCCAGCTCGCATGGTTAAGCACCTCAGTGGAGAAAGCCGAAAACTGACTGTCACAATAAGCGTAAACTGGTCAGCGATCCGATGACTATGTTAAATGAGGGCCATTCATAACATTGGCCGAAGTGTTTACGACTTGACCTCGACTGTCGCCGAACACTAACCGGGGGCTCATAGCTAGCTTCCCCAGTTTAAAGCTCCTACGACTAAGTGAAAGTTATAAAGCCCGCACATCTGATTGCCTCGTTTCCGCTAACACAACCGCCTTCGGGCACCAAGACGTCAGCTAAGGGTTGTTTTGTTATTGCGAAAACACCCTGTGTAGCATCTACAATGGGGCGGAAGCTGACGATGGGCCACTTTCAACTGATAAATGGTCGCAACGGAGTCAAAATAAACATATCATCGGCCTTTGTATTTAATATACAAAGGCTGCCTTCCGTAATCATCGTTATAAAGCCATACATATGCATCAATTTGACTTAAGATTTTGGCCAAGCTGAGTTGCCTGGCTCCTGTGCTTACCCCTACGTTCCCGATTGTTCGGCTAGGTGGTAAAGGGAGCACCTCTGTGATCGTTACTACCGGGTCATCCGAGTTAGTACCTCAGACTGGGTGAAGCTAGCCGAAAGCTAGCAATCTTAAAGGATCACATTGGTCGGCAACGACGGAAGTAAATTTTTTGGTTCATTAATACCATAGAGTTCGGGAACTTCGCCAAACTAAATCCTCAATATTTTCCTCCCACATTGATCGGAGGTGAGTTTTCATGATCATGATAAGCATGACGACCCAAAGAAAGGAACCGATAGCGGGACTATTTTCTTTGGAAGATATTTCTTACGTTAAAACATAATATAACATATCTCTCTGTGTACCTTTGTTTATAAAACCGTATGACCGGATTGCCTTGTTTGTCGTAAAACTTTGCCCTTATAACGGCTTTATAAAGTAGGACAAACACTCCCCAGCTACTGCCCGAGGAGGTTGAAGCCGATGGTCGGTCAACAAAGTTTTGTACAATGCGGATTTGAGCATTAATGATGAAAAGTACTTGGATACACATAATCATTACATATAAAAATTGCGAGTAAAATCCATTTACTGCAATCCATATTTTAAACCCCTTGGGGCCTACCTTGGAGAGGTCGGATTTCGACCAGCTCTAAACTCTTTTAAGAGATCTTTATTCTCTTTCCGAGAAGTTTGTGTTAAACACAACAAAATTTTCTGTCAAACGGATATCGATCCTTAATTCGGCCACCCGTGCCCACATTAAGGCTCTGGGGCTACTGGGCTTTGCGCTCATTATTTACAAATATTAAAGGTGCACATCGATCCCCTAATCTGGTGTTGCCACCCGACCAGTGTCTCGGGGGCTACTGCATTGCCTATTCAATGCAGAAAATTCAAAGTGCTCAGTGTTCGGCATAGCCGAACTATGGACAAGTGCGTCTTCAAATGACAATAAGTACCATATGGGACTTATCCGGCATCAAGCTGATATATCACGGTGACTTCTCACGACCCTCTCTCAGGGGCCCGTCCGCTGATCACTACTACCTCTAATATATTACACTGCGTTTCTATTCCTATGCATGCTGCCGAGCTAGGAGTTGATCCTCAGGCCGATTTCACGACCTGGGTCTCAGGGGCTACCAGGATCAACAGTTTTATGTTTTCCTTCAGGTGCATATCGGATTTTAGGCCGATAGACACCTTGAGGGCTATTGGCAATACATCTCGTCAGCAAATAAATTTATACGCATCGGAAATAAAATCCGCAAACAATCAACCAATGACCGAGGTGTTGAGCCACCTCGGAAGCAGTTCGGCATATAGCTCGGATGCAAGTGGCTGGCTCCTTAGAGGACATTTCCGGCATTAAGCTCGGCTAACACTTTTTTGAACCAAGGTGATCTGTGACACCTCGGACATAGTCCGGCGTTGGAGCTCGGATACAGTCCGGCGCTGGAGCTCGGATGCAGTTCGGCATTGGAGCTCGACTATAACAATACTCTTCGGATATAGTCCGACGTTGGAGCTCGGATACATCCCGGTGTTGGAGCTCGGAAGCGGTCCGACATTGGTGCTCGACTGCAAAAGATACCTTGAATGCAGTCCGGCGTTGGAGCTCGGATGCAAGAGGACACTGCCGCCCGGGAACAACTTCAAACCCGTAGTGTGGCGTAAAAATAACAGGGCATTGATAAAGGCCGGAAACTTAAAGGGACTCCTCGGATACCTGACGTGTAAACTCTTTGGGTGCATTTCAGCGATCCTCAAGATCGAACATGAGAAGATTTGTTGAACCAGTTTTCAAGACCGATGACCGAAGATGAAGAATAGTTCGGAAGAATCGAGGAGCGTCCCCAACTTGAAGACCGGTTCAGGGGGCTACTGACGGTGTCCTGGACTAGGGGGTACTCACATGTCGTCTCCCGACCAGCTGGATCGGGCCGAGGACCCCCATGGCGGTTCCCTATTGGGCCAGTTCGGACAGCCCATGCCGCATACAAGGAGGATTCTACAAGACTTGGCACCCAAGACAAGGACTCCTCTAAGCCCTAGGCCTACGGTGCATATATAAACCGAGGCCAGGCTAGTCAATAGAAAATCTCATATTCATTGCTACAATCTCGTGGTAGATACATATACTCTGTACTACACCCATATGAATACAATCAAAAGCAGCATGTAGGGTATTATCTCATCAAGAGAGCCCGAAGCTGGGTAAAACCCCGTGTCCAGGTTACCATCGCTCCCAGACGCCTAGCTTAGGACCCCTACTACGAGATACGCCGGATATTGAACCGACAGTTTTGTTTTTAGTAACACAACTAAGCATGCATAGAAAGTAAACTAACTACAACTAATTTTTTGTTTTTTCTAAAGTTTTTCAAACACACAAGAAGAAAGCAAGAAAATAAATTTAACATGGATAATACAATGAAAAAGTCTGAACACCGACAACTGGAATGAAATGTGTGAACATGAATGCAATGTCGGTGGAAAACACGTACTCCCTCAAGCTTAGGCTTTTGGCCTAACTTGGTAAGCAGTCAGTAGCCTAGATAGTAGTCGGCGTGGTAGCTCACGGAGGCTCTCGGTCCGGATGCCTCGGCCTGCCGTGCTGCCTCAACCGCCGCGTTATGGTCTCGGGCCTTGCTCTCAAGAAGAAAATACCTGCCCTTGCTGTGATAAGCAAAGAGACTAGACGTAGGCAAATATGTGTACACCACAGATGCTTGGTTAAACAACAATTTATAGGTGAAATCATGAATATTTCCTTTAAGGATCTTATGACTTTTCATAGCATCAAAGTCTAAATACTGCGTGGGTAGAATAGGATCAAAGGGCAAAGGTGACACACCCAGCTCTCTCGCTAAATGCGTGCATTAAATTCCACCATAGAAATAGCCACTATTAGCGTTGTGTTGTAACCTGCGTGCAACAATCGCCCCAAGCTTATAACTTCTATCACCGGTGAGAGCGGTGCGTATGAGGCTCAAGTCTGGAGCACAAAGTGTACTACAATCTTGCTTGCCTACTATACATTTTCCATTAAATAAAGCAAAGTACTGAATTGCGGGAAAATGAATGCTCCTTATTCTTCCTTGCGTCACTCCCCTCGTCTCGCCGTAGCAAAGACTAGTCAAGAATGATTGGTACTCAGCCCTCGGCGGTTCGTCAAGCGAACCCCAGAATGGGATTTTGAAGTGGTGAGAAAATCTCTCTAATGATATGGTGAACGGATTTTCATACAGTTTAAATGACACCCTAGACTCTCATGGATGAAATTTAAATCCTTTGACAAACGATTCGGTGAGAGTGTGGTGTTGATTGCACTTATCTGAAATGTAGGGACCAAGACCGGCACTGTGAACATATTTCTCAAATTCCTCTTTAATACCCACATGCACCATATAATAATCGCATGGCCATAGACATGTTTTGGTGGAGGCATCTCGAATGGAACTTCCACTTGGTTCAACATATGACCGATGAGCGGAATTGTCACTAGAAGATGCCCCCTGTTGGGGAACGTAGTAATAATTCAAAAAATTTCCTACGTGTCACCAAGATCAATCTAGGAGATGCTAGCAACGAGAGAGAGGGAGTGCATCTTCATAACCTTGAAGATCTCTAAGCGGAAGCGTTACAAGAACGCAGTTGATGGAGTTGTACTATCGGCGATCCAAATCATGGAAGATCCGATCTAGCGCCAAACGGACGACGCCTCCGTGTTCAACACACGTACAGCCCGGGGATGTCTCCTCCTTCTTGATCCAGCAAGGGGAGAGGAGAAGTTGAGGGAGAGCTCTGGCATCACGACAGCGTGGTGGTGGAGCTTGCGGTTCTCCTGTAGGGCTTCGCCAAGCACTACGGAGGAGGAGGAGGTGTTGGAGGAGGGAGGGGTTGCACCAGGGGAAGGGGTGCGGCTGCCCTCTCTCTCCCTCACTATATATAGGGGGAATGGGGAAGGAGGAGGCACGCTAGGGTTTCCCTAGGGGAGGGGCGGTGGCCACAGGGGAAACCCTAGATGGGTTTGGGCACCCCCACCCCTAGGAAACTTGCCCCCCAAGCTAGGAGGGGCGGTAGCCCTAGGGGAGGCCACCACCTCTCCAGGTTACATGAGATGGGGTGGGAGGGGCGCACAACCCCTTAGTGGGCTGGTGTGCCCCCTCCCCTTAGCCCATAAGGCCCCCCAACACTTGTCGGGGTCTCCGAAACTCCTTTCGGTCACGCTGGTCGTCACCCGGTACTCGCAGAACAATTCCGGACTCCAATACCCTTCGTCCAATATATCGATCTTCACCTCCGGACCATTCCGGAACTCCTTGTGATGTCTGGGATCTCATTCGGGACTCCGAACAACCTTCGGTAACCACATACAATTTCCCATAACAACTCCAGCGTCACTGAACCTTAAGTGTGTAGACCCTACGGGTTCGGGAACCATGCAGACATGACCGAGACATCTCTCCAGCCAATAACCAACAGCGGGATCTGGATACCCATGTTGGCTCCCACATGTTCCACGCTGACCTCATCGGATGAACCACGATGTCGGGGATTCATTCAATCCCGTATACAATCCCCTTTGTCCATCGGTATGTTACTTGCCCGAGATTCGATCATTGGTATCCCCATACCTCGTTCAATCTCGTTACCGGCAAGTCTCTTTACTCGTTCCGTAACGCATGATCCTGTGGCTAACTCTTTAGTCAAATTGAGCTCATTATGATGATGCATTACCAAGTGGGCCTAGAGATACCTCTCCGTCATACGGAGTGAAAAATCCCAGTCTTGATTCGTGCCAACCCAACAAACACTTTCGGAGATACCTATAGTGCACCTTTATAGCCACCCAGTTACGTTGTGATGTTTGATACACCCAAAGCACTCCTACGGTATCTGGGAGTTGCACAATCTCATGGTCTAAGGAAATGATACTTGACATTAGAAAATCTCTAGCAAACGAACTACACGATCTTGTGCTATGCTTAGGATTGGGTCTTGTCCATCACATCATTCTCCTAATGATGTGATCCCATTATCAACGACATCCAATGTCCATGGTCAGGAAACCATAACCATCTATTGATCAACGAGCTAGTCAACTAGAGGCTTACTAGAGACATGTTGTGGTCTATGTATTCACAAATGTATTATGGTTTCCGGTTAATACAATTATAACATGAACAATAGGCAATTATCATGAACAAGGAAATATAATAATAACCATTTTATTATTGCCTCTAGGGCATATTTCCAACACCCCCGAGGATCTCCTCCTCGAATAACTCCTTCCAAATAGGTTCATCATGTTCGCGTACAATTTTCTGAATTTTTTTGGGTGACAAAATATTATCAACAAAACTTTATACAATTGATAGCAACTACTCATAGGGATACATATAGGCCATAGCAAGCATTCAAACTACTTAGAACTCTAAGAATTCAACATGCAAGCTCATCTACATCAGCACCAAGAGTAGCTAATTATTCAAAATATAAACCACTAAAACAAAAACTAATTGGACAAACGGTGGAGTCGCATACCAAGCAACAATCCCCCGAAATAGTTTTGGAAATGGAGCTTCAAGCAAAGAGATCGAAATCCGCGGGTGAGGGAGTCCTGGATTAGGGGGTACCCGGGCGTCCGGGCTATGTGACGTGGGCCGGACTGGTGGGCCAAGAAGGTACAAGATAGAAGGCTTCCCCCCATGTCCGGATGGGACTCCCCTTGGCGTGGAAGGCAAGCTTGGTGTTCGGATATGAAGATTCCTTTCTCTGTAAACCGACTCTGTAGAACCCTAGCCCCCTCCGGTGTCTATATAAACCGGAGGGCTTAGTCCGTAGAGGCAATCATAATCATATAGGCTAGACATCTAGGGTTTAGCCCTCACGATCTCGAGGTAGATCAACTCTTGTAACCCCTATACTCATCAAAGTGAATCAAGCAGGAAGTAGGGTATTACCTCCATTAAGAGGGCCCGAACCTGGGTAAACATCGTGTCCCCTGCCTCCTGTTATCTTTGATCCTTAGACGCACAGTTCGGGACCCCCTACCTGAGATCTGCCAGTTTTGACATTGACATTGGTGCTTTCATTGAGAGTTCCTCTGTGTTGTCGACTGAAGGGTCGACGGCTCGCAACGATGTTGTTCCGAAGGAGACTTTCCTCCCCGGCCAAATATTTGTGTTTAGCGGCTTCGCACTGCGTGCCAACTCGATTGTCCTCCTTGAGCAAATCGACAGCTACGCCCCTGGTCATCCGATCAGTTTTGGGAACCTAAACTATGTCGCCGATATCCGAGGAGATTTGATCTTCGAAGGGTTTGCGACCCCGATCGCCGCTCTGGCCTTAGATCCAGTGCAGTCTGTCAGGTCTGAAAACGGGTCTAGAGCCCGCCGGACTCTCTACGATTATGGAACTTGCTATCGGAGATCCGGAGGGGACGGCGTCATTGGCTAGCCCGAAGACGAACCGAACCCCCCTTGTCATTGAAGCACCGGACACTCCACCGGACACTGAGTCTGAACTTTCGAGGTCCATGTCGAGCGGGCGCGGCCAGGCGGCTCTCACCCCGGCCAGCCCGACGGACTCTCGCTCCTCTGTCCAAAACTCACTCCTAAACAAGGCTCTGGACTTAATGCGATCCCTTGCCATTTCTGAGGAATCGTCTCCGAACTACGCGTAGCCTAGACTAGGGGCTGAGAGCGGGGAATTTTTCATCCCACCCACCACCCACTTCATAGTCATTGTCGAAAATTTAACCGACATGCTCGATTATGCCTCTGAAGACATCGATGGTATGGACGACGATGCTGGAGATGAGCAGGCCCAAATCCCACCGTTCACCGGACGCTGGACGGCCACTTCCTCATTCGATGTGTACATGGTGGACACACCTAAAGAAGGTGACGACAATGATGGGGAGGACCCAGTCGAGGAAGAACCTCCTGAGATACCACCAAAGCGTCGATGTCAGCGGCGCCGCTCTAAATCACCGCGGAAAAGATAGCAATACCGGCACCGTAGACAATAATACTCCAGAGAATGCTGAAGACCAAGAAGCCCCCATCGAACCAGCATCCGAACAGGATGATCAGGAGGACGAGCAAGTTGACCCTGACGAGCAAGCAGGGAACGAGGACTCGGAGTAGCAACTATCTACCACTCTCCGAAGACGATGTGAGCCTCGGCGACGAAGATTTCGTCGTGCCAGAGGAACCCCTTGAACAAGAACGCTTTAAACACCAGTTAATTGCAACTGCGAGAAGCCTCAAAAAGAAGTAGCGCAGCTCCAATCCGAGCAGGATACGCTCAATGACAGATGGACCAAAGTCCCAACAACCAAAGAATACGGCCTTGAATGCCCAACAAAGAGCTACCCAAAGCGCAAGCTGCTACCACACTTTAACGATGAGGCCCTGGAGCCCATATTGCCACCGCGTGATGCTGTTGACAGACTTGACCGACCACCACGCGGCCGGGACAGAGCGGCAACTCAAGCCGAACACCAGCCCGCACCACCTCGCCATAGAGGCAGAGAAACGGTGGCTCTAGGATACACTTATGACCTATGATATGACCTGGATAATAGAGCCGGTCTGACAAGATCAATCCATGGATCGAGGGGGCGTGCCCCAACGCACGGGGACGACTATCAGACCTGGCGGGACAGGCACAACCTTGCATGACCTGAAAACCGTATACGGCCTTCATCCAAACTACACCGTGATGTCGCCTGATACAGATGCGCCATGCACCCCGTATGCTTCACCAATGAGGTAATGGAGCACCAGTTCCCAGAAGGGTTTAAACCCGTGAACATCGAATCATACGATGGCACAACAGATCCCGTAGTATGGATCGAAGATTTTCTTCTCCACATTCACATGGCTCGCAGTGATGATCTACATGCCATCAAATACCTCCCCCTAAAGCTTAAGGGACCATCTAGGCACTGGTTAAATAACCTCCCAGAAAACTCTATTGGAAGTTGGGAAGACTTGGAAGACACCTTTAGAGAAAACTTTCAAGGCACGTATATTCGGCCTCCGGACGCCGATGACCTTAGTCATATAGTCTAGCAGCCCGGAGAGTCAGCCAGGAAATTCTGGACCAGGTTCCTCATTAAAAAGAACCAGATTATCGACTGTCCGGACGCCGAAGCCCTAGCAGCCTTTAAGCACAGCATCCGCGACAAATGGCTCGCTTGACACCTCGGCCAAGAAAAGCCGAAGTCCATGGCAGCCCTTACAGCACTAATGACCCACTTTTGTGCGGGCGAAGATAGCTGGCTAGCCCATAGCAGCAACACTACCAGCGACCCCGGCACTTCCGAAGCCAGAAACGGCAACGGTAGGCCCCGACGCAACAAACATAAGCGTCGAAGCAACAATGACAATACCGAGGATACACGGTCAACGCCGGATTCAGTGGCTCCAAATCCGGTCTGCGGAAGAAGCCATTCAAAAGAAACAAAGACGGTTCATCAAGCCTGGACCGAATACTTGACCGACCTTGCCAGATCCACGACACTCCTGACAAACCTGCCAACCATACCAACTGAAGTTTTTGGGTCTTTAAATAGGCCGGTAAGTTAAATACCAAACATAAGGAGAAATGGTCGCAAACCGAGGACAACGACGAGGAACCTCGTCCATCGAACACAGGGGGACAAAATAAATTTCCCCCCGAGGTTAAAACGGTGAATATGATATACGTTACTCACATCCCCAACCGGGAGCGCAAGCGCGCGTTAAGGGACGTCTATGTGATAGAGCCAGTCGCCCCAAAATTCAACTCATGGTCAGCCTGCCCGATCACTTTTGATCGCAGAGACCATCTGATCAGTATCCGTCATGGAGGTTCGGCCGCGTTGGTCCTCAACCAAATCATTGATGGATTCCACCTCACGCGAGTCCTCATAGACGGCGGCAGCAGCATTAACCTGCTCTATCAGGACACAGTCCGCAAAATGGGTATTGATTCGTCAAGAATCAAGCCCACCAAAACCACCTTTAAGGGAGTAATACATGGTGTAGAGGCCCACTGCACGGGCTCAATCACACTGGAGGTTGTCTTCGGTTCTCCGGACAACTTCCGAAGCGAAGACTTGATCTTCGACATCGTCCCTTTCTGCAGTGGCTACCAAGCGCTGCTCAGACGAATCGCGTTCGCTCGCTTCAAGGTGGTCCCACACTATGCCTATCTCAAACTCAAGATGCCCGAACCACGCGGTGTCATAACACTCAATGGAAACTGAAAGGATCGAGAAGAGGTGTCTAGAGGGGGGGTGATTAGACACTAAGTACCAAAAGTTGCAGTTTTTAAATTCTTTATGTTAAAGTGGAGTTTTGGCACAAGTTTAACAATCACAACACATAACAAGCAAGCATGCAAAGAGTATATGAGCAGCGGAAAGTAAAGCATGCAACTTGCAAGAATGTAAAGGGAAGGGTTTGGAAGATTCAAACGCAATTGGAGACACGGATGTTTTTGTCGTGGTTCCGATAGGTGGTACTATCGTACATCCACGTTGATGGAGACTTCAACCCACGAAGGGTAACGGTTGCGCGAGTCCACGGAGGGCTCCACCCACAAAGGGTCCACGAAGAAGAAACCTTGTCTATCCCACCATGGCCGTCGCCCACGAAGGACTTGCCTCACTAGTGGTAGATCTTCATGAAGTAGGTGATCTCCTTGCCCTTACAAACTCCTTGGTTCAACTCCACAATCTTGTCGGAGGCTCCCAAGTGACACCTAGCCAATCTAGGAGACACCACTCTCCAAGAAGTAACAAATGGTGTGTTGATGATGAACTCCTTGCTCTTGTGCTTCAAATGATAGTCTCCCCAACACTCAACTCTCTCTCACAGGATTGGGATTTGGTAGGAAGAAGATTTGAGTGGAAAGCAACTTGGGGAAGGCTAGAGATCAAGATTCATATGGTAGGAATGGAATATCTTAGCCTCAACACAAGGGTAGGTGGTTCTCTCTCAGAAATTGTTTGTGTATTGGAAGTGTAGGTTCATTCTGATGGCTCTCTCCACGAATGAAGAGGAGGTGGAGGGGTATATATAACCTCCACACAAAATCTAACCGTTACACACAACTTGCCAAACTCGGTGGGACTGAATTGTTAAACTCGGTCGGACCGATTCAACAAATCTAGTGACCGTTAGGATTTTCGGTGGGACCGACATGCAACTCGGTAGGACCGATATGGTTAGGGTTAGGGCATAACGTAATCTCGGTGAGACCGATTACACAAAATCGGTGAGACCGATTTTGGTAATAAGCTAACCAGAGAGTTGGTCAGGCATACTCGGTGATACCGATTACACAAGCTCGGTGGGACCGATTTTGGTAATAATCTAACTAGAGAGTTTGCATTGTAATCTCGGTAGTACTGATTACTCAAACTCGGTGAGACCGATTTTGATAATGGACATACACAGAGAGATTACAACCCCATCTCGGTGAGACCGAGATCCCTATCGGTGAGACCGATTTGCCTAGGGTTTGTGGCAGTGGCTATGACATCTGAACTCGGTGGCGCCGGATAGAAAGAATCGGTAGGGCCGAGTTAGACTTTTGGTTTAGGTCATATGTGGGTGTGAGAAAGTAGTTGAGGGCTTTGGAGCATATCACTAAGCATATGGGATCCTTGAATATTATTTTCTCCTTGAGTATTCTCTCCCCCTAGAGACCCCTAGAGATATGATTGAGCTTTGATGTGATCTCTCTCTCCCCCTTTGACATCAATTTCCAAGAAGGGTCTTCTGGGATTTGTCGTGAATGGGTTTGGTCCTTGAGTCACAGCACAAAGCATTGAGGTAAATGTGTTGCTTGTAGAGGACAAGATTCATTGAGTGGAGCTGGATCAAAAGAATGCAGGAATAAGTGGCAAGCTGGTTTTTCTGTGGTGAAGTCGGTGACACCGAGTTGTATGGTTCGGTTGTACCAAGCGAATTCGGTTGGACCGAAGGCATCAGACTGGTGAGACCGAGTTCATTTCAGAGAAAACACTTGTCACCTCAGCTCACTAGACAAATAAGATCTCACAAGGATTTGCAAGGAATTAACTAAAAGATTTGCAATGAATTGGATGGAGGGAATGCAGAACAAACAGAAAATAAAAGAAATCTAGATGAAGTTTTTTTGAAAGGGGAAACAAATATGCAAATGCAAAAGTATGGAGAAATGCATGAGAACTTCATCTAGAAATGGTCGGCGACAAAGTCACCTATGTTAGAGTATATTGACTTAGGAGTCAAGTGAGATCACTTGATCATAGGTTATACTCATCGTTTAAGCTCAAAATGGGGTTACCATTTTTCGTTTAAGCATCTTGATGTATTCACATCTTGTTGAGTTGCGTTGTCCCATGACTTGGAGTAAAGCTTCTCTAAGATGGAATAACATACCTTGGGTGGTGGTGGTGATCGTGATCATGTAGTTGAACTTGTGTGGGTTGCTCAAGGTTGATGTAGCTCATCAAGAGTTAGGAGCACCACTTGGAATTGGAGTTCATCTACCTACACGGGTTAGTATTTGCAAGTAAGAGCACTTGTGTATCCAAAATGACAATCATGAAGTTCAATAATAAATTTGTCAAAGGATATGTTTGAATGGTTCCGTGCTTCCTTGTCTTCAACCACCGTTGTGTAGAGACTTGGTGATGTAGAGATTGCTCAAGATGTGAGTGAGTTGCAATCTCATAGATTTGGATTCATCCAAGTACCTACAAGGGTTAGATAACACACAAGGTGCAAATATATCCAAGACATAAGATTGTCATCATAAGAGAAATGTCAAGGATTAGTCATAGGCTCATGCCTTGCATGTATAAAATGGAGTTCCTACTTCAAGTTTGAAGCATCAATGATGTTCAATTCACCTCTTAACCTGCAAAACACTCTCTCATCAAGCGGTTTGGTGAATATATCCGCTAATTGCTTATCGGTGTGAACATGCTTAAGATTAATGTCCCCTTTGGCAACATGATCTCGAATGAAATGATGATGAACTTCAATGTGCTTAGTTCGAGAGTGTTGCACGGGATTGTGAGCAATCTTGATAGCACTTTCATTGTCACAAAGTAATGGAACATGTTTCACATATATCCCATAATCTTTAAGAGTTTGGGTCATCCAAAGTAATTGAGCACAACATGAACCAGCGTCAATGTATTCCGCTTCGGCGGTGGATAAGGATACCGAGTTTTGTTTCTTGGACCAAGATACAAGAGATCTACCAAGAAATTGACAAGTACCCGAAGTGGACTTTCTATCAACCTTGTCACCGGCATAGTCCGAGTTGGAGTAGCCAACAAGATCGAAAGAATCCCTCTTTGGATACCAAATGCCAAAATTTGGTGTATGGATTAAGTATCTCACTATCCTTTTCACGGCCTTAAGATGACATTCTTTAGGAGCAGCTTGATATCGTGCACACATGCACACACTCAGCATAATATCGGGACATGAAGCACATAGATATAACAATGAACCAATCATAGAGCGGTAAGCTTTTTGATCAACCAGTTCACCATCTTTGGTCAAATCAAGATGTCCACTAGTAGGCATGGGTGTAGTCATACCTTTGCATTCTTGCATATTGAACTTCTTGAATAAGTCCTTGGTGTACTTTGTTTAAGAGACAAAGGTACCTTCCTTAGTTTGCTTTATTTGCAAACCGAGAAAGAATTTGAGTTCACTCATCATAGACATCTCAAACTTCTCTGACATTAGCTTTCCAAACTTCTCACTAAAATGAGGGTTAGTCGAACCAATTTGTGACACTCCAAAATTTTTCCTTTGGTTTTCTTCAAAATTTTGTTGGATTTGAAGGAGGTCTCAAAAACCCTTCCAAAAAACTCAACTCATCTCCTGGTTTTGGGATCACTTACAACAAGCTCTGGGAACTCAGCTGGCATTCAGTACCACATACCATCCCCAGACAGATGGGCAGACTAAGCGAGTAAACCAGGTTCTAGAAGATATGCTGAGAGCATGTGTCCTCACCTATGGGACCAGTTGGGAGGAGAGCTTACCATACGCAGAATTCGCATATAACAACAGCTATCACCCGACTGCAAATGGCACCATTTGAAGCTCATGCAGACGAAGATGTCGTACCCGCTAAATTGGTCTGGAACCGGAGACAGTCATATCTTCAGCCCAGACCTGCTCAAAGAGGCTGAAGATAAAGTCAAGGTAATTAAGGACCGACTCAAGACAGCCCAAAGTCGACAAAAGAGTTATTACGATCAGAAGCATCGTGGAGTCCATTTTGAACCCGGTGAATTTGTGTACCTACGAGTATCACCCATGAGAGGCCTGCACCGATTCAAGATTAAAGGGAAGCTAGCACCAAGATTCATTGGACCTTTCTGCATAGTAGCACGAAGAGGCACGGTGGCCTACCAGCTGGACTTACCCGAAGAATTATCCGACATCCACGACGTATTCCATGTCTCCCAATTGAGGAAGTGCGTAAGCAACCCAGAGAAACAAGTACCCCATAAAAACATTGACGTGCAACCAGACCTTACATATAGGGAGCATCCGATAAAAATCTTGAAAGAGTCAGAAAGGAGAACCCGACAGAAAACCACCAAGTTCTTCAAAGTTCAGTGGAGCAACCACACCGAAAGTGAAGCCACTTGGGAAAGAGAGGATTTCCTTCGGACAGAGCACCCACACTTATTTGAGGATCAACTGGAATCTCGGGGACGAGATTTTATCCTAAGGGGGTAGGTGTTGTGACACTCCAAAATTTTTGCTTTGGTTTTCTTCAAAATTTTGTTGGATTTGAAGGAGGTCTCCGAAACCCTTCCAAAAATCTCTCTCAAAGCTTTTTCCCTTTAGCAAATATTTCATTTTTGCATCTCCTTCAACTCTAGGGTTTGGTTTTAAATTTTCTTCTGATTGCCCTCTTCTCAAAATTCCAAGGAAAATCTTTGGAGTTTATTTTCTTTCAAAAGGAAACTCTAGGAGTTTTTCATCCTCTCCCATATTTGAAACCATTCATGATTCTTCCATGCACTACATGGTAAAACCTTCCCAAAAATCTCTCCTTCCACTTTGGGCAATCCAAACATTCTGTCCCAACAAGCTCAACCATTTTCTGAATTTTATTTCAATTATTTCCTCTCCCAAATCTTTTCTGTCTATTATACTGAGCCTAGGTGATTTGCAAAGCAAGTACCTAAATACATTTGAGTTTTGACCTCAAACCAACTCCCTTGGATAGTCCTTGGTACCCACAACCTAGATCAATCAAGATCCAATCCTCTTCTGTTCAAAAATTTCAAATTATAGTCTCTGTAAGTTTGGACCAGATTTGCCAAATTTGGTGAAATTCATATCTACACTTGTCCAAAAATTCCACAAATATTCAGGTAGCCTCTAGATGCAATGAGAGGCCCCTCCACCAAAAACCAGCTCAAGGAAAAATCCCTACATGCCTAGATCATTCTGTCGAACACCTTGCATGCACTAGTGTTGTTCACTTTCAGAAAATTCAGAAGTTCAGTGTCGATCTCCGTCAGTAACTTCAGTCACGAGTCCACAGTGCCCTTGGCACGTTGCTCGCAGCCTATCCCTCTTGTCCGAGCTTCACACGGCGCTTGGCACGTTCTGGCGTCGGTGGCGCCACAGCCCGCTTCTTGGCGGCGTGCTTTGCGGCCGCACCACCGTGAACGGCGACAGGGGCAAAACTGCGGCGCACGCCGTTCAGCGCCGCCTAAACGTCTGGTGGCTCGCGTGGCCACCTCCTTGCCAGCCTTGCGCATGCGGCACCGTCGCCGTGGCACGCAGCGAGCGCGCTCTCTGCCGCCGACGGGCGTGCGGCCGTTCTGTCGAGGGGAGACCGTAACCAGCCCTCCCGTGCTGAGTTGGACACGGGAACGGCTCCAATACTCCTCCTAGGCGATGCTCAAGCTCCTAAGCCGACCGTCCAGCCACAACGCCGCCGTAATCAACTCGCCGGACTTATCCGTTCACGGCAACCGACTCGGGCCGGCTATATATAGCACCCCGAGCTTGCTCTCGCCTCCGCACGACTCCACCACCTCACCAGACCCCGCCTAGCCACTGGAGGGGCCTCAAGGGGCCTTTCTTCCTCGACTCCGGCCACCTCTGTCCGCCTCGGGCTCCGGCATCGTTCTCTCCGGTGAGAACTCCTCCGCCGCCCTACTTTCGCCCGTAGCCTCGTACCACCTCTAGTAGGATAACCCCCACCTCAATTTTGGCCCCGCAGCTCTCTCCGGCGAGATTCACGACCGTCCAAACCGCCGTCCGCCGGAGCAAGCGTCGCCGTCGACGTGGTACTCACCGGTGACCACTTCCACCTTCCACAGACGCGGAAGGACGTGCTGATCACGAAGGTACCGTCCGATCACTCTGCCTCGCCGTGGATCGCCGCCGGCGACCACCGCACCTCTCGGGCGCCGTCGCGCCCTGTTTCCCTCTTTCTAATTTTCAAACCTGACAAGTGGAGCCCGCCTGTGAGCCTCTCAGTGGTTTCTTTTAAACGAACCGTTTTTTGGACTTTTCCGCAGAACCCCCTGGAAACTTTCTGTTTCATTACAGATGGGTCCCTGGACCAAAACTCTTATAACTTTTAATCAGAAAAGTATTTTTGATTGATTCTTTTTCTGTCCTCTTTAAAATTTTGTCTAGTTTTTTATCAGATTTATTTGAAAAGTATTTGAAGTAATTTTTGTGCACCCCACGGTATTTATGTTAGCGCGTGTATTTTTGTGTACCGTAGATACCGAGGGAGGTGACGGAACCGCGAACTTCGCCGAGCTAGACCCCGACTACTCTGAACCAGGCAATTAAAGTTTGAAATTTTGATATGATGAGTGTCTGAGCATGTTTGCATTATTTTTGTATCATGGCACGTTCACGAGCATTTCGATGATAGTTTATCTCGTGAGCGTCGTGGCAAATGGGCTCGGTAAATCCATGAGTTGTTGGAAACTTGTTGCATGGCCATGAGTTGGCATGAGTATGGGTAAGATGGCGGTGTTGTAGCATGCCAGGCTTATGCCATATCGTTGACCCGGTGTCAACATAAGTCACCAGATTCCGTCCGTCCTCCCTTCCGTACTACCACCTGTTCCCCGCAAGGGATACGGCTTAGTAGGTTGCAAACCACTTCCTGGTACACACCAAATTGAGAGGCCGGGATGAAGGTTCCATGGCCCTGGATTAAAGCCTTTCATCCGGTCAGGGGGCATGGGTGTTTCCGGTTGGGACCGAGAGGGGGGCACCCCTTAGAGCGCGCGTAAATAAATTTGATCCCATGCTATTCGAGATTGTGATCTCCCCGTCTCAAAGTTTTTCTTAAACGCTGTCTAGGGTGATTCCTGGCAACGTGAGGTATGATGGGTGTGTACTAGCTAGTTGTGTTTCCTCTGAAATACCGTAAACAGAACTAGTCCTTCGTGACTACGGAAATCCGTTGGCCGTGGACAATTTTGGTACAAACTCTGCAGAGTCAAAATTCTTGAATTCATCTTATTCATATCCAAGTACCGTGTTCACCTCATCTTGTCGAGTGTCAGTCTCGGTGATAGGGACTCCTGAGAACCATTTGAGTATCAAATGTTTATTTTCCTATGAACGGACTAACCCGCTTATTGTCTTGTGATGAATATTTTCCGTGAGCACTATATCTTGTCAGTTATGAATAATGAATTATAAGCCCTTTCTGTGATGTCGCTCAGTCGTCCTACTGATGCATTTTTGTTATTTATTTTCATTTTAAGCCCTTTCTGTGATGTCGCTCAGACGTCCGACTGCGGCATTGTTGTTATTTATTTTCATTATAAGCCCTTTCTGTGATGTCGCTCAGACGTCCGATCATGCATTGTTGTTATTTATTTTCATTATAAGCCCTTTTACGTGATGTCGCTCGGACATCCGATCGCTGCATTGTTGTTAGTTATTTTCATTATAAGCCCTTTCTGCGATGTCGCCCGGATGTCCGATTGCGGCATTGTTGTTATTTATTTTCATTATAAGCCCTTTCTGCGATGTCGCTCAGACGTCCGATCATGCATTGTTGTTATTTATTTTCATTATAAGCCCTTTCTGTGATGTCGCTCCGACGTCCGACTGCGGCACGCATGTATTTTATTTCAATATAAGCCCTTTATGAGGTGTCGCCCAGACGCCCGACTGTGGCATTTTTTTACTTATTTTCACCCTTCGAGGCGTCACTTCAAACACTCGATCGGTTTTGAGTTTATCCTTCTTTGGGTTTTCGAGCGGACTACCGCCGATGCCCTGCTTATTTATTTTTGCTATACTGATTTAATTGAGCAAATGTTAAAATTAATCATGACTCATTCATGCATTCATTTGTTATATCTTTTGTACGAACTGTCTTGCGAGTACTTTCAAAGTACTCACCTGGCTTGTTGATTTGGCGGAATCTTGTGAAAGCGATCTCATGGATGAAGAATTGATAGCGAGTCCGACGCCTAGAGGAATCCCAATCGGTCTCATGCGACCCTGGATTAGTCATTGTGATATATCCGCTTCCGCTACCCAAATAAATTCATCGAGCCTCACCTCGGCGCCGATGAGCCGCCCGATCTGATAGACTTATTAACCACCTTTGTGTTATTCCACCAACCACTCATATCTCGAGTCAAGAGTATTTCCACCCCACACCTTTGGGTCATATCCGCCACTATGTATAATTATTGGAGTGTTTGTAATAATTGGTTGGGCATCTTCATCCCGACCCTGTAATATTTCAATGATACTGGCTAATTGTATCAAAGTTTTGTATACCGGTATGAAGGATTTTCCTCATATTGGACTTCATAGGTCGGTTGTTCAATAAATATTTTTATTGAAAAACCGGCCGTGACACAAATATAATATCATCAACATAAATTTGGCACACAAATAGTTCTCCATTAACCCTTTTTGTAAAAAGAGTAGAATCAATTTTACCAATTTCAAAGCCTTTTTCAATAAGGAACTTGGTCAAGCATTTATACCATGCTCTAGGAGCTTGTTTAAGACCATAAAGGGCTTTGTGAAGTTTGTAGACATGATCAGGTTTCTTAGGATTGACAAAGCTGGGAGGTTGCTTAACATAAACTTCCTCCTCAATTTCACCATTTAGAAAAGCACTTTTAATGTCCATTTGGTACAAGGTGATATCATGGTGATTAGCATAAGCAAGTAAGATGCGAATGGACTCAAGTCTAGCAACGGGAGCATATGTCTCACCATAGTCCATACCTTCGACTTGTGTGTAGCCTTGGGCGACGAGACATGCTTTGTTGCGAACTAGTTGTCCATCTTCATCTTGCTTGTTGCGAAACACCCATTTGGTACCGATGATGTTGTGGTTGTTGTCGGCTTCTCAACCAATGTCCACACTTGATTTCTCTCAAAGTTGTGTAGCTCTTCATGCATGGTGTTTATCCAATCCGGATCTTCCAATGCTTCTTCAACCTTCATAGGTTCAATGCTAGAGATGAATGAATAGTGTTCACAAAAGTTAGCTAAACGAGTTTTAGAGCGAGTGATTCTCCGGTTTGGATATCATTGTAGATTTGCTCGACGGGATGATCTTTAGCAATTCTTGCTCGAACTCATGAAAGCTTTTGCTTGGGTCTTGTTTGAACATCTTCTTCATCTTGTTCTTATTCTTGGCCTTCTTCGTTGTTGACGTTGTCGTTCTCTTGTCGTGGTGGAGAAGGAGGTTGTTGGCATTCATCTTGGGGCACTTCCTCGTTTTCTTCATCTTGGTGTGTCCCACTCGTGGATGCTTCCATATCAACTCTTGGTTCACCTTGTCTTGAGGTAGAAGCTTCCACTTGGACGGATGAGGTACTCTCCTTCACCTCCGTTGGACGAATCTTGCCAATAGACAAGTCTTGGATTGCTTCCGAGGGGTTTTTGTCTCCTACATCAATTGGCAATTGCTCTACTTGCGAGCCGTTAGATTCATCAAACTTCACATCTACCGCTTTCTTCAACCTTTCGGGTGAAATTGTTGTAGACACGGTATGTGTGAGAGTTTGATCCATAACCAAGTAGGAAACCTTCATGAGACTTAGGAGCAAATTTAGAACGACGATGCTTATCAAGAATGTAGCACTTTGAGCCGAATACTCGAAAGTATCCAACTTGGGGTTTGTTACTGGTGAGGAGCTCATATGCCGTCTTGCCGAGTAGCTTGTGAAGATACAAGCGATTTGTTGCATGACAAGCTGTCTCAATCGCTTCCACCCAAAAGTGCTTCGGCGTCTTGTACTCATCAAGCATCGTTCTTGCCATCTCAATAAGAGTCCGGTTCTTCCTCTCAACAACTCCATTTTGTTGAGGTGTGTACGTAGCCAAGAACTCGTGTGAAATACCTTCTTCATCAATAAAAGTATCCACATTTGCGTTCTTGAACTCCGTTCCGTTGTCGCTGCGAACCTTCTTGATCTTCACTTCAAATTGATTTTGGGCCTTGCTAGCGAAGTTTTTGAAGATCATTTGGACCTGCGATTTATCATCAAGAAAGAATACCCATGTAAATCTTGAAAAATCATCAACTATAACTAGACCAAAAGAATTTCCACCGAGACTTTTGTAAGCGTTAGGACCAAAAAGATCCATGTGAAGTAGCTCGAGTGGCCTCCTTGTGGTCATGATGTTCTTCACGATATGCCTTCCTCCAACCTGTTTACCTGCTTGACAAGCGCTGCAAAGTCTATCCTTATCAAATATGACATCGTTAACGCCAAGGATATGATTTCCTTTAATAAGCTTGTCAAGATTTCGCATATCTACATGACCTAATCGTCTATGCCATAACCAACCTTTAGAGGATTTAGCAATAAATCAAGTTCTAGGTTGAGCCTTTTTAGTGAAATCAACAATGTATAGATCACCTCTACGTACACCGGTAAAGACCATTTTATGATTATCTCTATGAAACACTTGGCAATCTACTTCAGTAAATAGGACATTGAAACCGAAATCAGCAAGTCTAGATACTGAAAGTAAGTTGTAGCCAAGAGATTCAACGAGCATGACATTTTGTATGGAGCTATCATGTGAGATGGCCACATTACCAAGGCCAACCACCTTACCCTTTGAATTATCACCAAAAGTGACATATTTTCGAGGGCCTTAGTTTTCAGCAAGCTCACGGAACATATCTTTATCTCCGGTCATATGATCAGTACATCCACTATCAAGGACCCATTCCTTTCCTCCAGCCATGTAGCCACGAAGGTTTGCCATAAGACCAAAGTGTCTCATTGCATCATCAAGATCATAGTCACTATCATCATCCTCATCATGGTATCCATGTTCAACATCATCTTGTGATTGATCAATTCCTAGAGAGGGTAATTCATTAGACAAATGATCATTTCTATGATTATCTTTATGAATTCTAATAGCTTCGGAAATGATATTGCTAATGATTCCAACATCTCCTATGGCACGCATGAGATTTGTAAGCTCAAATAGACAATCACCAAAGCTAGGATCACTAGAATTCATCTTACTCAAGGAAATAGACTTATGGAGAATTTCGTCTAAATTTTTCAAGGAATAATCTGGAAATCGTTCCTCAAGAAATCTCCATATAGTATAGGCACAATCAAGAGTAGGCAAACTAGCAATCAAATTTTTGGGCAATCCTCTTATGATAAGATTGATGGTTCTAAGATTGCGAATCATGTCAAGATCCTCTTCGGGTGTGGGATGCAAGGGATCAATATGAGGTGCACAAGGGCTAGCAATGTACTTGTTCAAATGATATTCATTGAAAATCTCAAGCATTTCATTTTTTCAGTCATGAAAATATTATCCATCAAGAATAGGCACTCTATGTCTAAGACTCCCTAAAGTAGACACATCCATCTTCCTCCAATGGTGATTAAACCAAGGCAATGGAGACCAATGCTCTGATACCAATTGAAAGGATCAAGAAGAGGTGTCTAGAGGGGGGGGGGGGTGATTAGACACTAAGTACCAAAAGTTGCAGTTTTTAAATTCTTTATGTTAAAGTGGAGTTTTGGCACAAGTTTAACAATCACAATACCTAACAAGCAAGCATGCAAAGAGTATATGAGCAATGGAAAGTAAAGCATGCAACTTGCAAGAATGTAAAGGGAAGGGTTTGGAAGATTCAAACGCAATTGGAGACACAGATGTTTTTGTCATGGTTCCGATAGGTGGTGCTATCGTACATCCACGTTGATGGAGACTTCAACCCCACGAAGGGTAGCAGTTGCTTGAGTCCACGGAGGGCTCCACCCACGAAGGGTCCACGAAGAAGCAACCTTGTCTATCCCACCATGGCCGTCGCCCACGAAGGACTTGCCTCACTAGTGGTAGATCTTCGCGAAGTAGGCGATCTCCTTTCCCTTACAAACTCCTTGATTCAACTCCACAATCTTTTCGGAGGCTCCCAAGTGACACCTAGCCAATCTAGGAGACACCACTCTCCAAGAAGTAACAAATGGTGTGTTGATGATGAACTCCTTGCTCTTGTGCTTCAAATGATAGTCTCCCCAACACTCAACTCTCTCACAGGATTTGGATTTGGTAGAAAGAACATTTGAGTGGAAAGAAACTTGGGGAAGGCGAGAGATCAAGATTCATATGGTAGGAATGGAATATCTTGGCCTCAACACAAGGGTAGGTGGTTCTCTCTCAGAAATTGTGTATTGGAAGTGTAGGTTCATTCTGATGGCTCTCTCCACGAATGAAGAGGAGGTGGAGGGGTATATATAGGCTCCACACAAAATCTAACCGTTACACACAACTTGCCAAACTCGGTGGGACCGAATTGTTAAACTCGGTCGGACCAATTCAGCAAATCTAGTGACCGTTAGGATTTTTGGTGGGACCGACATGCAACTCGGTAGGACCGATATGGTTAGGGTTAGGGCATAACGTAATCTCGGTGAGAACGATTACACAAACTCGGTGAGACCGATTTTGGTAATAAGCAAACCAGAGAGTTGGGCAGGCACACTCGGTGATACCGATTACACAAACTCGGTGGGACCGATTTTGGTAATAAGCTAACTAGAGAGTTTGCATTGTAATCTCGGTAGTACCGATACTCAAACTCGGTGAGACCAATTTTGATAATGGACATACATAGAGAGATTACAACCCCATCTCGGTGAGACCGAGATCCCTATCGGTGAGACCGATTTGCCTAGGGTTTGTGGCAGTGGCTATGACATCTGAACTCGGTGGCGCCGGATAGAAAGAATCGGTAGGGCCGAGTTAGACTTTTGGTTTAGGTCATATGTGGATGTGAGAAAGTAGTTGAGGGCTTTGGAGCATATCCCTAAGCATTTGGGATCCTTTAAGATTACTCTCTCCTTGAGTATTCTCTCCCCCTAGAGACCCCTAGAGATATGATTGAGCTTTGATGTGATCTCTCTCTCCCCCTTTGACATCAATTTCCAAGAAGGGTCTTCTGGGATTTGTCATGAATGGGTTTGGTCCTTGAGTCACAGCACAAAGCATTAAGGTAAATGTGTTTCTTGTAGAGGACAAGATTCATTGAGTGGAGCTGGATCAAAAGAATGCATGAATAAGTGGCAAGCTGGTTTTTCTGTGGTGAAGTCGGTGACACCGAGTTGTATGGTTCGGTTGTACCGAGCGAATTCGGTTGGACTGAAGGCATCAGACCGGTGAGACCGAGTTCATTGCAGAGAAAACACTTGTCACCTCAGCTCACTAGACAAATAAGATCTCGCAAGGATTTGCAAGGAATTAACTGAAAGATTTGCAATGAATTGGATGCAGGGAATGCAGAACAAACAGAAAACAAAAGAAATCTAGATGAAGTTTTTTTGGTTTAGGTCATATGTGGATGTGATAAAGTAGTTGAGGGCTTTGGAGCATATCACTAAGCACTTTGAGCAAGAACCTCATTAAGCAACACCTCATCCCCTCTTGATAGTATTGGCTTTTCCTATAGATTCATTGTGATCTTGGATCACTAAAATATAAAATGTAGAGTCTTGTGCTTGAAGCTTGAGCCAATCCTTTGTCCTTAGCATCTTGAAGGGGTTCCACATCCTTTAGTCCATGCCACTTCATAGTTGAACTTATCTGAAACATACTAGGTAAAAGTGTTTGTCCAACAAGAGATATGTTGACATTAATTACCAAAACCACCCAGGGAGCACTTGTGCTTTCAGAAACATGTAATGCTCCCTCCACACCGAGGAGCACACCGCGGCCCTTGCAGCGGAAATACTGGGCGGCCTTATCATACCAAATACTACATCGGCAGTCAAGCCCACAGACACTATTAAACGAGTCTGGACTACCCCGCAGCATGACAGTCCAGCTCGTCAGGAGCTCGATTAGCAATTTGGCCTCCGTCCCAGCCACAACCGAATTGCAGCATATGTACCACGCGTACATAACTACGCACTAAAGATACCATGGGCGAAGATGGAGGAATCGTAAAGATAAAGTACACCATACGGCTCGACCCTATCTGGACCCTTATATTTCTTTTTTCTCTTATTTTTATTTTCCAGGTTCCTTACAACCCACATTACCTTTCGACGGTACCACGAGACCTTTTTTAAGGCCCCTCATGGATACCCGATCGTTGATCCTTTCGAAGGATAATACACCAAGGAGAAAAGCAGTGTAGACGCGTGGCGGAGTATCTAAAGGATCCTTAAAGATCACCTCTTCCTTTCTAGGACCCGTACACAGCTTTCCCTTGTGCTCGACATGTAAAATAGCCTCGATGCGTATGGCATTATTTGTAAAAATATGTATTGACGTATCAATTAGACTATAATGGAAACAATTTTCGCCCAACATATTCGGTACTGGTTTATTTCCTAATCTATATTCACTCTTTTTTCGTCTGATGGCCATGTACACCTCGGTACGACTTAAATTGCCAGGGGCTCTACTGAGCCACGTACATCGCTTAAAAAATAAAACAAGTCCGAACACTTTTATAGTTCAATTCGGCATCACGAATATAGCACTATATGCATCGGCTCTGAATCATGTCTTTGGTCAATAGTTGGGTTGCCCGGCTCCTGTGGTTACTGCCTTACGTTCCGCTCGTTTGGCTAAGGCAGTAAAGGGAGAACTACTACGATTGTGTTTCCGGTTCATCCGGATAAACACCTCAGAAGAGAAAGCCGAAAACTGTCTGTCATGATGTGGCGAGAGCTGGTCAGCTATTCGGAGAACAATTACAAATCTCTTGCGATTTTTTCTGCATTACGCGAGGGACCGGTCTTCACCCGGTCAGGCGCCCATTGCACCCACTTTCGGGTAATCGAACAATACCAGGGGCTGCGCCTACAATCTCATTATCAAACTCCTATGGCTAAGTGAGAGCGATAAAGCCACATAGTCTGATTGCCTGGTTTGCCGCACTAGCACCTCCTTCAAGGACCAAATCGATGTGTCAAGTGGGTTCCACTCCGAACACCCCCGTACTACCTACGTGGGGGCTGAAGGCGACGACAGGCCAACTCTCAGTTACTGTAAATGGCCGCACATGAGGAAAAGAATTTGAGGTAAAATAAGCAGCATATTATACATAAGCCTTGTTTCATAATACAAAGTTCGTACAGCAAGGATACATCCATTCAAAAATAATGTCCTTCGAGCACTGGCTCTCTAGAATGCGGGATCCTTCGAGGACGTCATCAAAATACGGCTCCAACGTGCGGTGCTCTTTGCCTGCGGGCGGTCCCTGGGTTGCAAGCTTGACGGCGTTCATCTTCGCCCACTACACCTTGACACGGGCGAAGGCCATCCGTGCACCTTTGATGCAGACCGACCGCTTCACGGCATCAAGCCGGGGGCAGACACTGACCAAACGCTTCACGAGCCTGAAGTAGTTGCTAGGTATGGGTTCGGCGGGCCAAAGACAGATTATAAAATCCCTCATGGCCAATCCAGCCACCCTATGCAGTTCGGTCAACTGCTTCCGCTGATCGCTGAGGGGCACGGGATGCTCTGGCGCAAGGTACTGTGATCAGAACAGCTTTTCCGTCGAGCTCCCCTCTTCGGCCCGGGAACTCCGCAGCATCAGCAATACTCCGGGGCAGGTCCACAAACGATCCGGGAGAACTCCAAGTCCGGGTCAATAAGATATACTTTTTTCTCACAAATTTGCTCTGCATGTTAAAGGCCTTACCCGCCGCAATCTTCTTTGCCTCTTCGATCTCCCGGCAGGCGCTTTGGACTTCGGCCTGGACCTCCTGTGCACTTTGGAAGGCCTTAGAAAGTTCGTAATTTTGATCCTAAATCTTGCGCTCTAAGGACTCACGCTTGCTTATAGCATCCTTGAGCTCTTGCTGGACTTCCTCCACCCTTGATTCATGTTTCAGGCAGGCAGCTCATTCCTCCTCCGCCTCCTTCTTGGCTTCGGCCGGTGCGCTCTTGAGGGTCTCGACCTCAGACGCGTCAGCTATGAGAATAATTATAAAAACTCATTCAGATAACAAATCAGAGCTGATATCAATTCAGCTATGTTTCGGTATCACATACCTTGCTTTTCCTCTAACTTCCGCCTCAGCTCGGACGCTTCGGCGGCATGGGAAGTTGACGCTTGCATCACAGCCTGTTTGTTCAAATAGATATGTATGTTACTCTCCTTCGCGAGTTATTAGATCCTCTGTTTGATCTTTCTTTGTGAACACCGAACAGAGTCTCATGGGAGCATTCCTCTTATATAGCTAAAAGGCATAATATCACATACCTCAAAGCCTCTCAGAAGGCTAGTGTAGGCCTCCTTCAATCCGCTTTTAGCGGACCAAATCTTTTCAACCACCGTACCCATACGAGTACAATGTTCTTCCACAATGGTGGCGCTTTGAAGCGCTCCCACAAGAGTGTCCGGCGCCTCCGGATTGATAGAGGTTTCCGGTGGAGTGGGCGCGCCCCCTTCTTTTGAAGGAGGCAGCTCATCTGACTCCGGAGCCGTGTGGGTCTCCGGAATGACATTTGGTTGGGGGCCAAATTGGACATGGCCCCCGTCTCCAGTCTCCATGGGGGTCGGTTCCCCCATGTTCTCGGCAGCAGGGCTATCACCCTTTGGCGTCGTCTTGGCGGCTTCCCGCACCTCTCCCTGTCCTGGAAGGGTCCTTCGGGAAAACACCTCGGTGTTATCCATAGCAGTGGGGGGAGGCTGGCGGAGGTGACTCGCTCTCCATCATATTCGGACCCAGCGAATTCCCGGAAGATGAGGATCGCTGGGGGAGGTTACGAGCCGGACTGCAGCATGCAATTCAATGTATTAAAACCACAAGGAAAAAAGCCAGATATATATACAGTTCCTTCGAATACTTACGATCTGGCCAGGGGCTTCGGCCTGGGGCACCACTCGTGGATGTCGTCTGCATCCGTCTCGGAATCATTCGTAAGGGAGATTCTCCCTTTCTTGGATGCCTCCGTATCTAGATCCACGGAAGCTGCCCTCTTCTTCTTTCCCCCCTTAAAGGGGGAATTGCTCTCTTCCTCCTCCTCTTCATCTTCGTCATGAGAGGAGAGAGTTTCGGTGTCTTTGGACACTACGTCCGAAGCGCCTTTACGGTGGAGGCCACTTTTGGCCTCCTTGCTCTTCTTCTTGGCCTTCTTTTCTGGCGCCTGATACGGCGCCGGGACCAGCATCCTCGTCAACAGAGGAATGGCTGGGTCTTCGGGTAGCGGAGCCGGACAGTGGATCCGCTCCGCCTTCTTCATCCAGCCATGTGGGAAGAATGGGGAGCTTAGTCCGCTCCTTGGATTTACAAAATAAGGTTATCAGAAAACTTACGGGAGTCACTGCTGAGTGCAGTTGAGGCTGCGGTCTTCGGTCGTTTCGCCCACGCCTTTTGGGTCTTGAAAAGCAGCTTCCACATGTCTTCATGCTTCGTGCCGAAGAACCGCTGCAGGGTCCGGGGACCGGCCGGGTCGAATTCTCACATATACTGAGTCCAGCGTTGGCAGGGGAGAATCCGGCGAAAGAGCATCACCTAGATCACACTGGCTAGACTGGTATTCTTGTCTACCATACTCTTGACGCGCTTCTGCAGTGTCGTCACCTCTTCGGACGACGCCCAGTCCAGGCCCTTGTTGAGCCAGGATGTCAGCCGCATTGGAGGCCTGGATTTGAACTTGGAAGGAGTGGCCCATGTGGAGTCACAGGGTTCCGTGACATAGAACCACTCCTGCTGCCATCCCTTCACGGTCTCCACGAAGGTACCCTTGGGCTAGGTGACGTTGGGAAGCTTGATCACCATGGTGCCACCGCACTCCACGTGTTGGCCATCCACCACTTTCGACTTCACATTGAAGACCTTGAGCCATAGGCCAAAGTGGGGGGGGGGGGATGCAGAGGAATGCCTCGCATACGATGTTGAATGCCGAAATGTTGAGGAAGGAATTCGGGGCTAGATCATGGAAATCTAGCCCGTAGTAAAACATGAGACCACAGACGAAAGGATGAAGGGGAAATCCTAGTCCGTGAAGGAAATGGGTGATGAACACTACCCTCTCATTGGGCTCCGGAGTGGGGACGATCTGCTTTTTGGCAGGAAGCCGGTGGGCAATTTCCTTGGCTAGGTACCCCGCTTCTCGGAGCTCCTGTATGTTCCCTTCCATGACGGAGGAGGCCATCCATTTGCCCTGCGCCCCAGATCCGGACATGGCTGGAATGTTTGCGTGGGACGTAAAAGATTGATACTTGGGTGCTGGAGCTCGAGGGTGGATAGGCTGAGGAGGAAGAAAGCATGGAGTAAAAAGGTGGATCCTTATGTCCTTATAAAGGCAGTGAATATCAAGCGTCCCCCACGAGCCTTAAAGCTCGCCTATTCCCAAGGGGTCGTGCGAACGGCGCGGTTGGATTTCCCAAACCCGTGTTGATGAGAATCCCGTAATAAGGGGGACAAGATCTCTGCTTTGACAAGACGTGTCACCGGAGGTTGCGTCTCGAAACGCGAAACGGGAGGTCAAAAAACGATTCGAAATAATGAAGTGGCCAGACGCAACGTCCCACCAGTAAAACTGTCAGTAAATACATAACATGTTCATTGTCTAAGTATTATTCCCTTGCGGTAGGGGGTTGTAACTGTTAAACAGAGCCGGATAGAGTTCTTGTTGATCAACAACTTTGAAGTGTTCGGAGGAGGAACCCGCCTTGCAATGCCGAAGACAATCTGCGTGCCGGACACATCGTCATTGAAGCCTGGTTCAGGGGCTACTGAGGGAGTCCTGGATTAGGGGGTCCCCAGGCGTCCAGGGTATGTGACGTGGGCCGGACTGGTGGGACAAGAAGGTACAAGATAGAAGGCTTCCCCCCGTGTACGGATGGGACTCTCCTTGGCGTGGAAGGCAAGCTTGGCGTTCGGATATGAAGATTCCTTTCTCTATAAACCGACTCTGTACAACCCTAGCCCCCTTCGATATCTATATATACCGGATGGCTTAGTCTGTAGAGGCAATCATAATCATATAGGCTAGACATCTAGGGTTTAGCCCTCATGATCTCGAGGTAGATCAACTCTTGTAACCCCTATACTCATCAAAGTCAATAAAGCAGGAAGTAGGGTATTACCTCCATTAAGAGGGCCCGAACCTGGGTAAACATCATGTCCCCTGCCTGCTGTTACCTTCAATCCTTAGACGCATAGTTCGGGACCCCCTACCCGAGATCTGCCGGTTTTGACACCGACAGCGGGTTTGAGGGCAAGAACACGTGAGAGAGAGAGAGAGCAATGGAGATTTTTTTTCTGGAGGTAGGTGATGATGTGGTGTGAAGAGATAAGTTAGGGGGCCCACGTAGGGACCACAACCCACCGTGCGCACAGGGGTCTGGCGTGCCAGTGGGTTGTGCCCACACGGTGCACCTCCCTCGATATTATTTGCACCAGAAATTCTTAAATATTCAGAAATAATCGTATTAAATTTTCAGGGCATTCTGAGAACTTTTATTTTTGGGTCATTTTTTTATTGCACGGGAAATTCAGAAAACGGACAAAACATGGTATTTTATTTTATTTAACTAATAATGACATGAAACAAAAGATAGGGACAGAAGGTAGTGCTTACTAAATTCATCAACTTCATACCAAAAAATGATCCATTAATAAGGTTGATCAAGTCGCATTAACAGCCACTTTCGATTAGCATGAAACCGAAGAACTTTTGTAAATCACTAAGTTACCTTAACGGGGATGTGAATATCCCCAACAATAAGCATTTCATATTTCTTTTTGGCAGTAGGTAAAGGTAGTTGAAAACTTCCAATAGTGATTGTCGGAGAATTTTCAATAACATTAATACCAGTCACTTGGAATTGTTTCTTCAGAAAGTGCACCGTATGCTCATTACCATTGATATGAAAAGTGACCTTTCTTTTATTGCAGTCAATAACAACCCCTGCAGTATTCAAGAAGGGTCTACCAAGGATAATCTGAAGGAAATATGCCCTAGAGGCAATAATGAAGTTGTTATTTATATTTCCTTATATCATGATAAATGTTTATTATTCATCCTAGAATTGTATTAACTGGAAACTTAGTACATGTGTGAATACATAGACAAAACTGAGTGTCCCTAGTATGCCTCTACTTGACTAGCTCGTTAATCAAAGATGGTTAAGTTTTATGACCATAGACATGTGTTGTCATTTGATGAACGGGATCACATCATTAGAGAATGATGTGATGGACAAGACCCATCCGTTAGCTTAGCATTATGATCGTTTAGTTTTATTGCTATTGCTTTCTTCATGACTTATACATATTCCTCTGACTATGAGATTATGCAACTCTCGAATACCGCAGGAACACCTTGTGTGCTATCAAATGTCACAACGTAACTGGGTGATTATAAAGATGCTCTACAGGTGTCTCTGAAGGTGTTTGTTGAGTTGGCATAGATCAAGATTAGGATTTGTCACTCCGTGTATCAGAGAGGTATCTCTGGGCCCTCTCGATAATGCACATCACTATAAGCCTTGCAAGCAATGTGAATAATGAGCTAGTTACGAGACGATGCATTACAGAACGAGTAAAGAGACTTGCCGGTAACGAGATTGAACTAGGTATGAGGATACTGAAGATTGAATCTCGGGCAAGTAACATACCGATGACAAAGGGAATGACGTATGTTGTTATGCGGTTTGACCAATAAAGATCTTCGTAGAATATGTAGGAACCAATATGAGCATTAGGTTCCGCTATTGGTTATTGACCGGAGATGTGTATCGGTCATGTCTACGTAGTTCTCAAACTCGTAGGGTCCGCACGCTTAACATTCGATGACGATTTGTATTATGAGTTATGTGTTTTGGTGACCGAAGTTTGTTCAGAGTCCTGAATGAGATCACGGACATGACGAGGAGTCTTGAAATGGTCGAGAGGTAAAGATTGATATATTGGAAGGTTATATACAGACACCGGAATGGTTCCGAAGAGGTTTGGGGATTCTTCGGAGTACCGGGAGGTTACTGAAACCCCCCGGGAAAGTTAATGGGCCTCATGGGCCATGGTGGAGAAGAGGAGGCAGGCCACGGGAGGTGGCGCGCGCCTCCCCCTTGCCCAATCCGAATTGGAAAAGGGGTGGGGCGCCCCCCTTTCCTTCTCCTTCTCCCCTCTTTCCCCTTTCCCCTCTCCGTTGGAAGGAAGGGGGGCCGAATCCTACTAGGAGTCGAGTCCTAGTAGGACTCCCCCCATGGCGCGTCACCCCTAGGGCCGGCCACCTCCTCCTCCCCTCCTTTATATACGGGGGTGGGGGGCACCCCAAAGGCACATCAATTGTTCTCTTAGCCGTGTGCGGTGCCCCCGTCCACAGTTTACTCCTCCGGTCATAGCGTCATAGTGCTTAGGCGAAGCCCTGCATGGGTCACATCACAATCACTGTCACCATGCCGTCGTGCTGACGTAACTCTCCCTCGACCCTCTATTGGATAGAGAGTTCAAAGCACATCATCGATCTGAATATGTGCTGAACATGGAGGTGCCATATGTTTGGTATTTGGATCGGTTGGATCGTGAAGACGTTCGACTACATCAACCGCGTTAACATAATGCTTCCGCTTTCGGTCTACGAGGGTACGTGGACACACTCTCCCCATCTCGTTTCTATGCATCTCCTAGATAGATCTTGCGTGATCGTAGGATTTTTTTTGAAATTGCGTGCTACGTTCCCTACAGTGGCATCCGAGCCAGGTCTATGTGTAGATGATATGCACGAGTAGAACACAAAGAGTTGTGAGCGATAATAGTCATAGTGCTTACCACCAACATCTTACTTTGATTCGGCGGTATTGTTGGATGATGCGGCCCAGACCAACATTACATGACCACGTTCATGAGACCGGTTCTACCGACGTGCTTCGCACACAGGTGGCCGGCGGGTGTCTGTTTCTCCAACTTTAGTTGAATCGAGTTTGACTACGACCGGTCTTTGTTTGAAGGTTAAAACATCACACTTGACAAAAAATCATTGTGGTTTTGATGCGTAGGTAAGAATGGTTCTTTCTAGAAGCCCGTAGCAGCCACGTAAAACTTGCAACAACAAAGTAGAGGACGTCTAACTTGTTTTTGCAGGGCTTGTTGTGATATGATATGGTCAAGACGTGATGCAATATAAGTTATTGTTTGAGATGATCATGTTTTGTAAAAGTTATCGGCAACTGGCAGGAGCCTTATGGTTGTCGCTTTATTGTATGAAATGCAACCGCCATGTAATTTCTTTACTTTATCACTAAGCGGTAGCAATAGTCATAGAAGCAATAGTTGGCGAGACGACAATGATGCTACGATGGAGATCAAGGTGTCAAGCCGGTGACGATGGAGATCATGACGGTGATTTGGAGATGGAGATCAAAGGCACAAGATGATGATGGCCATATCATGTCACATATTTTGATTGCATGTGATGTTTATCTTTTATGCATCTTATCTTGCTTAGTACGGTGGTAGCACTATAAGATGACCCCTCACTAAATTTCAAGGCATAAGTGTTCTCCCTGAGTATGCATCGTTGCTACAGTTTGTCGTGCCGAGACACCACGTGATGATCGGGTGTGATAAGCTCTACGTGTCGGTGTACAAAAGAAGGGGCGCACCTTTGTACCCCTTTACCAGTGCACGGGCAGTCGGAGCCGCGCTCACGGCCACACCAAGCAGAGCAGGGGAGGTGAACCAAGGCAAAACCGAAGCCCAAGACAGCCAGAGCAACGCCAAGACCAAGAACGCAAAGAAGCAGAGCAGCGGGGCAGTTTCCCCTGGCAAGACCCTTGCTGGGGACTACCTCAGCAGCCCCGGCAAGACCCTTGCCGGGGCAGCGCGCCCAAACGCCAACAGGGCGAGCCACCCTTGAGCCCACGTCCCCAGCACCATCAGCCATGTGGGGCCAGGGCTCGGGAGGCACCTCTGTGGTGGCATGCAGATCTTTGTGAAGACATATTCGAGATCAGTTGAAGATTACACTACAAAAAAAAGACACATCCGTGACATTTTGGGCCGAACGAAATTTGTTTCTGTCATACATATGACACTTCTATGACGATAATTGTGACAAAACCCGGTATCATCATAGATGTGGTGGGCTCCTACTTCTATGACAAAAAATCATGATAGAAAATGGGCTTTTCGTCCTGGGCGGGCCGGAGATGCAGCTGCATGACATCCTTTGGGCCGTCCATGACGGAAAAAACCATGGTAGAAGCGAGGGGGAGGAAAATTTTGGGGAGTTCCCGGTTACGGTGGGAGGTCGGGGGCCAAGTGATGCACGTTTCTCTCGTACATGTACGCGTGTGTGTGCGAGGCGTTGGCTCTAACTAAACCCGAGCGAGGCGTTGGGCTCTAACTGAACCCTAGCGATTGCACTGCAGGCTACACGTTACTGAACCCGAGCGATCGATCGATGGCTATTAACTTAACCCGATCGAGCGATTCCTTCGCTATCGCCGCTAATCAAGCCGATCGATGCCTCTCGATGAACAGTGGCGTTATGGGGCGGGGGGGTTGGATGAGCGATTGGCGGTGGCGTTGCCTCTGGATGAACAGGACCCCGTGGTGTGGAGGGCTGGATGAACAGTAGACGGTGGAGGGGTGCCCGTGGAGGGGTGGTTGAATAGGACCCCGTGGTGTGGAGGGCTAGATGAACAGTAGACTGTGGAGGGGTGCCCGTGGAGGGGTGGTTAAACAGTAGCCGGTGGAGTAGCGCGCGGTGGAGGCTGGATGAACAGGAGCCCGTGGGGGCTGGAGGAGGTCGACGGTAGCCCGTGGGGGCTGGAGGAGGTCGACAGTGGAGATGAACAGTATCCCGTGGAGTCCCGTTTTGCGGTACGCCACACCCCTCCCGATGAACAGGACCCCGTTTCGACCGTAGGAGGTCCGTTTCGTCCGTTTTGCGGTACGCCACACCCCTCCCGATCAACAGGACCCCCGTTTCGATCGTAGGAGGTCCTTTTCCTCCATTTTGCGGTACGCCAGACCCCTCCCGATGAACAGGATCCCGTTTCGAACGTGGCTAGTCAAACACAAGGTCGTTTCCTCAGTTGTGCGGTACGCCAGGCCTCGTTTCCATCGCCTGTTCCGTCCAAGCCCTCTCGATGAACACGACCACACATTCCATTCCGACGCAGCCGGTTGGCTCCCACACGTTCCGTTGCCTCCCGATGAACACGATGCATTCCCTTGCCTCCCCATGAACACGGCACATTCCGTTGCCTCCCCATGAACACGACGACGACGCTGTTTCTCCGATCCGACCCAGCCATGTATACGAGCCCTGGCCGTACGTATGCGCGAGTAGGCGTTCGAGACCCCGCCCATATGTACACATACATGGCCGTATTTTCTTTCTTGCACCCTGGCCGCTGTACGTACGTGTACATGGTACATGCACGCCTCTACTACGACACGTGCGCGCCTCTACTACGACACGTGCACGCCTCTACATCGACCAAGATGTATATGCATATCGTCACACCGTAATGACAATGCTACGTACGCTTCGACCAGGTGGGTCCCGACTGTCAGGCACTTCCTTGCCTGCGAAGATGTAGCTGGTGGGTCCCAGCAGTCAGGGGGGCGAATCGCTTTTTTTGCCCGGACGCACTTCCTTGTTGGGGAACGTAGTAATTTCAAAAATTTTCCTACGATCATGCAAGATCATGGTGATGCATAGCAACGAGATGAGAGTGTTGTCTACGTACCCTCGTAGACCAGCAACGGAAGCGTTGACGCAACGTAGAGGAAGTAGTCGTACTTCTTCACGATCCAACCGATCCAAGTACCGAACGTCACGGCACCTCCGAGTTCTGCACACGTTCAGCTCGATGGCGTCCCTCGAACTCCGATCCAGCCGAGTGTTGAGGGAGAGTTTAAATCGACCTGACGGCGTGGTGACGATGATGATGTTCCACCGGCGCGAGCCGCCTAAGCTCCGCTCTGGTATTCTCGAGGTGTAATATGGTGGAAGGGGCACCGCACACGGCTAAGGAAAGATCTCAAGGATCAACTTGTGTGTCATGGGGTGCCCCCACCTGTATATAAAGGAGGGAAGGGGAGGGCTGGCGGCCAAGGTTTGGTGCGCCAGGGTGTCCTACTCCTACTAGGAGTAGGATTCCCCCCCAATCCTAGTCCAACTAGGTTTCCCCAAGTGGGAAGGGAGAGAGAGGCGCCCCTTCTCCTAGTCCTAATAGGACTAGGGAAGGGGAAAGGTGCGCCAGCACTTGGGCCCCTTCTCTCCTTTCCACTAAGGCCCATGTTGGCCCATTAGCATTCCGGGGTTCCGCAACCTCCTTGCATTTCTGGTAAAATTCCCAATTTCACCGGAACACTTCCGATGTCCAAACATAGACTTCCAATATATGAATCTTTATGTCTCGACCATTTCGAGACTCCTCGTCACGTCCGTGATCTCATCCGGACTCAACAACCTTCGGTACAGAAACATCATAACAACTCATAGTAACTGGCTATTGAAGCGTTAAGCGTGCGGACCCTACGGGTTCGAGAACTATGTAGACATGACCGAGACACCTCTCCGGTCAATAACCAATAGCGGGACCTGGATGCCCATATTGGCTCCTACATATTCTACGAAGATCTTTATCGGTCGGACCGCATAACAACATACGTTGTTCCCTTTGTCATCGGTATGTTACTTGCCCGAGATTCGATCGTTGTATCCAATACCTAGTTCAATCTCGTTATCGGCAAGTCTCTTTACTCGCTTCGTAATACATCATCTCACAACTAACACATTAGTTGAAATGCTTGCAAGGCTTATGTGATGTGCATTACCGAGAGGGCCAGAGATACCTCTCCAGAGCAATCGGAGTGACAAATCCTAATCTCGAAATATACCAACCCAACATGTACCTTCGGAGACACCTCGTAATGTACCTTTATAATCACCCGATTACGTTGTGACGTTTGGTAGCACCAAAGTGTTCCTCGTGCAAACGGGAGTTGCATAATCTCATAGTCATAGGAACATGTATAAGTCATGAAGAAAAGCACTAGCAACAAACTATACGATCAGGTGCTATGCTAATGGAATGGGTCATGTCAATCGAGATCATTCAACCAATGATGTGATCCCGTTAATCAAATAACAACTCCTTGTTCATGGTTAGGAAACATAACCATCTTTGATTAACGAGCTAGTCAAGTAGAGGCATACTAGTGACACTCTGTAGGTTTATGTATTCACACATGTATTATGTTTCCAGTTAATACAATTCTAGCATGAATAATAAACATTTATCATGATATAAGGAAATAAATAATAACTTTATTATTGCCTCTAGGGCATATTTCCTTCATCTCCCACTTGCACTAGAGTCAATAATCTAGATTACACAAGAATGATTCTAACACCCATGGAGTCTTGGTGCTGATCATGTTTTGCTCGTGGAAGAGGCTTAGTCAACGGGTGCGCAACATTCAGATCCGTATGTATCTTGCATATCTCTATGTCTCCCACCTGGACCAAATCCGGATGGAGTTGAAGCGTCTTTTGATGTGCTTGGTTCTCTTGTGAAATCTGGATTCCTTTGCTAAGGCAATTGCACCGATATTGTCACAAAAGATTTTCATTGGACCCGATACACTAGGTACAACACCTAGATCGGTTATGAACTCCTTCATCCAGACTCCTTCATTAGCTGCTTCGAAGCAGCTATGTACTCAACTTCACATGTAGATCCCGCCACGACGCTTTGTTTGGAACTGCACCAACCGACAGCTCCTCCGTTTAATGTAAATACGTATCCGGTTTGCGATTTAGAATCGTCCGGATCAAGGTCAAAGCTTGCATCGACGTAACTGCCGTTTACGAGTTCTTTGTCACCGCCATAAATGAGAAACATATCCTTAGTCCTTCTCAAGTACTTAAGGATGTTCTTGACCGCTGTCCGATGATCCACTCTGGATTACTTTGGTACTGCCGCCAAACTTACAAAGAAGGCACACATCAGGTCCTGGTACACAAGATTGCATACATGATAGAGCCTATGGCTGAAGCATAGGGAACATCTTTCATTTTCTCTCTATCTTCTGCGGTGGTCGGGCATTGAGTCTTACTCAACTTCACACCTTGTAGCACCGGCAAGAACCCTTTCTTTGCTGATCCATTTTGAACTTTTTCAAAACTTTATCAAGGTATGTGCTTTGTGAAAGTCCTATTAGGCGTTTTGATCTATCTCTATAGATCTTAATGCCCAATATGTAAGCAGCTTCACCGAGGTCTTTCATCGAAAACTCTTATTCAAGTATCCCTTTATGCTATCCGAAATTCTATATCATTTCCGATCAAGAATATGTCATCCACATATAATATCGTAAATGCTACAGAGCTCCCACTCACTTTCTTGTAAATACAAAGCTTCTCCAAAAGTCTCAGATAAAACCAAATGCTTTGATCACACTATCAAAACGTTTATTCCAACTCCGAGAGGCTTGCACCAGTCCATAAATGGATCATTGGAGCTTGCACACTTTGTTAGCTCCTTTTGGATCGACAAAACCTTCTGGTTGCATCATATACAACTCTTCTTCCGTAAATCCATTCAGAATGCAGTTTTAACATCCATTTGCCAAATTTCATAATCATAAAATGCGGCAATTGCTAACATGATTCGGACGGACTTAAGCATCGCTTCTGGTGAGAAGGTCTCATCGTAGTCAATCCCTTGAACTTGTCGAAAACCTTTTGCAACAAGTCGAGCTTTATAGACAAGAACATTACCATCAGCGTCGATCTTCTTCTTGAAGATCCATTTATTCTCAATTGCTTGCCGATCATCGGGCAAGTCAACCAAAGTCCACACTTTGTTCTCATACATGGATCCCATCTCAGATTTCATGGCCTCAAGCCATTTTGTGGAATCTGGGCTCACCATCGCTTCTTCATAGTTCGTAGGTTCATCATGTTCCAAAGAACATGACTTCCGTAATAGGATTACCGTACCACTCAGTGCGGATCTTGCTCTGGTTGATCTCTGAGTTACTGAGAAACTTCGATCTGAAGTTTCATGATCATCATCATTAGCTTCCTCCCTATTTGGTGTAGGTATCACGGAAACTGATTTACGTGATGTACTACTTCTCAATAAGGGAGTAGATACGATTATCTCATCAAGTTCTACTTTCCTCCCACTCACTTCTTTCGAGAGAAACTCTTTCTCCAAAAGTTTCCGAATTTAGCAACAAAAATCTTGCCTTCGGATCTGTGATAGAAGGTGTACCCAACAGTCTCCTTTGGGTATCCTATGAAGACACATTTCTCCGATTTGGGTTCGAGCTTATCAGGTTGAAGCTTTTTCACATAAGCATCGCAGCCCCAAACTTTCAGAAAGCGACAACTTTGGTTTCTTGCCAAACCACAGTTCATAAGGCGTCGTCTCAACGGATTTAGATGGTGCCCTATTTAAAGTGAATGTAGCCGTCTCTAAAGCATAACCCCAAAGCGATAGCGGTAAATCAGTAAGAGACATCATAGATCGCACCATATCTAATAAAGTACGATTACGACGTTCGGACACACCATTACGTTGTGGTGTTCGGTGGCGTAAGTTGCTAAACTATTCCGCATTGTTTCAAATGTAGGCCAAACTCGTAACTCAAATATTCTCCTCCACGATCGGATCGTAGAAACTTTATTTTCTTGTTACGATGATTTTCCACTTCACTCTGAAATTCTTTTGAACTTTTCAAATGTTTTGATTTGTGTTTCATTAAGTAGATATACCCATATCTGCTCAAATCATCTGTGAAGGTGAGAAGATAACGATATCCGCCACGAGCCTCAACATTCATTGGACCACATACATCGGTATGTATGATTTCCAATAAATCTGTTGCTCTCTCCATAGTTCCGAGAACGGTGTTTTAGTCATCTTGCCCATAAGGCACGGTTCGCAAGTGCCAAGTGATTCATAATCAAGTGACTCCAAAAGTCCATCAAGATGGAGTTTCTTCATGCGCTTTACACCGATATGACCTAAACGGCGATTGCCACAAATAAGTTGCACTATCATTATCAACTCTGCATCTTTTGGTTTCAACATTATGAATATGTGTATCACTACTATCAAGATTAAGTAAAAACAAACCATTCTTCAATGGTGCATGACCATAAAAGATATTATTCATATAAATAGAACAACCATTATTCTCGATTTAAATGAATAACCGTCTCGCATCAAACAAGATCCAGATATAATGTTCATGCTCAACGCTGGTACTAAATAACAATTATTTAGGTCTAATACTAATCCCGAAGGTAGATGTAGAGGTAGCGTGCCGATTGCGATCACATCGACTTTGGAACCATTTCCCACGCCAAGATCGTCACCTCGTCCTTAGCCAATCTTCGCTAATCCGTAGCCCCTGCTTTGAGTTGCAAATATTAGCAACAGAACCGATTATCAAATACCCAGTGCTACTGCGAGTATTAGTAAGGTACACATCAATAACATGTATATCACATATACCTTTGTTAACCTTGCCATCCTTCTTATCCGCCAAATACTTGGGGCAGTTCCGCTTCAAAGGACTACCGCTTGCAATAGAAGCACTCGGTTTCAGGCTTAGGACCAGACTTGGGTTTCTTCTCTTGATCAGCAACTTGCTTGCCGTTCTTTTGAAGTTTCCTTTTTCTTTCCTTTGCCCTTTTTCTTGAAACTAGTGGTTTTGTTAACCATCAACACTTGATGCTCCTTTTGATTTCTACCTCCATGACTTTCAAAGATCGCGAAGAGCTCGGGCATTGTTTTGGTCATCCCTTGCATATTATAGTTCATCACGAAGCTCTTGTAGCTTGGTGGCGATGATTGGAGAATTACATCAATGACGCAATCATCCGGAAGATTAACTCCCGGTTGAATCAAGTGATTGTTATATCCGGACATTACGAGTATATGCTCACCGACAGTAACCGTTCTCCTCCATCTTACAGCTATAGAACTTATTGGAGACTTCATATCTCTCAATCCGGGCATTCGCTTGGAATATTAACTTCAACTCTGGAACATCTCATATGCTCCATGGTGTTCAAAACGACGTTGAAGTCCCGGTTCTAAGCCGTAGCATGGCACACCGAACTATAGAGTAGTCATCAGCTTTGCTTTGCCGGGACGTTCACAACTTCGGGCGCAGCCCTTGCACCAGCCCTGGCACCTAACGGTGCTTCCAGACGTAATTCTTCCGTGCAGCAATAAGGATAATCCTCAAATTACGGACCCGGTCCGTGTAATTGCTGCCATCATCTTTCAACTTTGCTTTCTCAAGGAACGCATTAAAATTCAACGGAACAACAAGACGAGCCATCTATCTACACATCATAGACAAGCAAGATACTATCAGTACTAAGTTCATGATAAATTTAAGTTCAATTAATCATATTACTTAAGAACTCCCACTTAGAAAAATATCCTCCAATTCTCTAAGTGATTGCGTGATCCATATCAACTACACCATGACCGATCATCACGTGTGATGGAGTAGTTTCAATGGTGAACATCAATATGTTGATCATATCTACTATATGATTCACGCTCGACCTTTCGGTCTCGTGTTCCGAGGTCATATCTTATATGCATAGCTCGTCAAGTATAACTGAGTATTCTGCGTGTGCAACTGTTTTGCACCCGTTGTATTTGAACGTAGAGCCTATCACACCCGATCATCACGTGGTGTCTCAAAGACGAAGAACTTTCGCATAGCGGTGCATACTCAGGAGAACACTTCTTGATAATTTAGTAAGGGATCATCTTATAATGCTACCGTCAATCAAAGCAAGATAAGATGCATAAAGGATTAACATCACATGCAATCAATATAAGTGATATGATATGGCCATCATCATCTTGTGCTTGTGATCTCCATCTCCAAGCTTGCCGTCATGATCACCATCGCCACCGGTAGCGACACCTTGATCTCCATCGTAGCATCGTTGTCGTCTCGCCAAACTTATGCTTCTCGACTATCGCTACCGCTTAGTGATAAAGTAAAGCATTACAGGCGATTGCATTGCATACAATAAAGCGACAACCATATGGCTCCTGCCGATTGCCGATAACTTCGGTTACAAAACATGATCATCTCATACAATAAAATTCAGCATCATGTCTTGACCATATCACATCACAACATGCCCTGCAAAAACAAGTTAGACGTCCTCTACTTTGTTGTTGCAAATTTTACGTGGCTGCTACGGGCTTAAGCAAGAACCAATCTCACCCACGCATCAAAACCACAACGATACTTCGTCAAATAGACTCCGTTTAACCTTCTCAAGGATCGGGCGTAGCCATACTCAGTTCAACTAAAGTTGGAGAGACAGTCTTCCACAAGCCATCTATGTGCGAAGCACGCCGAGGGAACCGGTCTCGCGTAAGAGTACGCGTAAGGTTGGTCTGGATCGTCATCCAACAATACCGCTGAACCAAAGTATGACATGTCTTTGGTAGGCGGTATGACTTGTATCGTCCACAACTCACTTGTGTTCTACTCGTGCATATCATCAAACCATAAAAACCTAGGCTCGGATGCCACTGTTGGGGAACGTAGTAATTTCAAAAATTTTCCTACGATCATGCAAGATCATGGTGATGCATAGCAACGAGATGAGAGTGTTGTCTACGACCCTCAGAGACCAACAGCGAAGCGTTGACGCAACGTAGAGGAAGTAGTCGTACTTCTTCACGATCCAACCGATCCAAGTACCGAACGTCACGGCACCTCCGAGTTCTGCACACGTTCAGCTCGATGGCGTCCCTCGAACTCCGATCCGCCGAGTGTTGAGGGAGAGTTTCGTCAACCTGACGGCGTGGTGGCGATGATGATGTTCCACCGGCGCGAGGGCTTCGCCTAAGCTCCGCTTCGGTATTCTCGAGGTTTAATATGGTGGAAGGGGGCACCGCACACGGCTAAGGAAAGATCTCAAGGATCAACTTGTGTGTCATGGGGTGCCCCCTGCCCCTGTATATAAAGGAGGGAAGGGGAGGGGCTGGCCGGCCAAGGTTTGGTGCGCCAGGGGTGTCCTACTCCTACTAGGAGTAGGATTCCCCCCCCCCCAATCCTAGTCCAACTAGGTTTCCCCAAGTGGGAAGGGAGAGAGAGGGGGGCGCCCCCTTCTCCTAGTCCTAATAGGACTAGGGAAGGGGGGAAGGTGCGGCCAGCACTTGGGCCCCCTTCTCTCCTTTCCACTAAGGCCCATGTTGGCCCATTAGCATTCCGGGGGGTTCCGGTAACCTCCCGGTACTTGGTAAAATTCCCAATTTCACCCGGAACACTTCCGATGTCCAAACATAGACTTCCAATCTATGAATCTTTATGTCTCGACCATTTCGAGACTCCTCGTCACGTCCGTGATCTCATCCGGGACTCCGAACAACCTTCGTACAGAAACATCATAACAACTCATAGTAACTGTCATTGAAAGCGTTAAGCGTGCGGACCCTACGGGTTCGAGAACTATGTAGACATGACCGAGACACCTCTCCGGTCAATAACCAATAGCGGGACCTGGATGCCCATATTGGCTCCTACATATTCTACGAAGATCTTTATCGGTCAGACCGCATAACAACATACGTTGTTCCCTTTGTCATCGGTATGTTACTTGCCCGAGATTCGATCGTCGGTATCCAATACCTAGTTCAATCTCGTTACCGGCAAGTCTCTTTACTCGTTTCGTAATACATCATCTCACAACTCACACATTAGTTGAAATGCTTGCAAGGCTTATGTGATGTGCATTACCGAGAGGGCCAGAGATACCTCTCCGACAATCGGAGTGACAAATCCTAATCTCGAAATATACCAACCCAACATGTACCTTCGGAGACACCTGTAATGTACCTTTATAATCACCCAGTTACGTTGTGACGTTTGGTAGCACCAAAGTGTTCCTCGTGCAAACGGGAGTTGCATAATCTCATAGTCATAGGAACATGTATAAGTCATGAAGAAAAGCACTAGCAACAAACTATACGATCAGGTGCTATGCTAATGGAATGGGTCATGTCAATCAGATCATTCAACCAATGATGTGATCCCGTTAATCAAATAACAACTCCTTGTTCATGGTTAGGAAACATAACCATCTTTGATTAACGAGCTAGTCAAGTAGAGGCATACTAGTGACACTCTGTAGGTTTATGTATTCACACATGTATTATGTTTCCAGTTAATACAATTCTAGCATGAATAATAAACATTTATCATGATATAAGGAAATAAATAATAACTTTATTATTGCCTCTAGGGCATATTTCCTTCATTCCTTGCGTGCGAAGATGTAGCTGGTGGATCCCAGCAGTCAGGGAAACGTTTTTTTCGCGAAATACGGTGGCCCGTCCGGTGGGTCCCTGCTGTCAGGTGGAGGAATAATTATTTTGTGCGTAATAAGGAGGCACTTCCTTGCTGCGGCTGTGGACCTAGCCTTCAGCCTCTCCACGTACAGTCCATGTCCGATGGAAGCCGTTCCTTGACCATGTTGACCACGCCGTGCCGAGAGCACCAGGGCGGTGGACGACGGCGAGGCCTAGGAAGGGGACGACGCGGAGCCAGGGAAGACGCGGTAGTGGATGCCCACGCGTAGTGGAGTATGAGGGTTCACTGGTTCGCTGCGGTGTGAGGCTGCCGTCGCCGCAGAATAATAGGGGGTGTGGGTGAGTAGAGGGATGGCCTGGCCAGCGGTGGGATTAGTAGGGGGCGGTGAGGCCTCCGCCGCATCGCAGCCGGCCACGGGAGGCAGGAGCACAAGGCATGACCGGCGCTGGTTTGGGCGGCTGGAGCAACAAGACCAGAGGTTGAAGAAGCACTACGGCCGTTGGATGGACATCGTACGGTCACTGGAGCTAGAATCATGCATATTGACTAAGTTGACAAAGCCCTCCGTCCCCGTCAACTTAGTAGGCCCACAAGTCGACCGCCACTATCTTTGGGTCCCAGCTATCGTGGGAGTATTCATTTTTGTGCGTAATAAGGAGGCACTTCCTTGCATGCGAAGATATAGTCAGTGGGGCGAGCTGTCGGCCCAGCTGATAACGTTTTTTCGTGAAATACGAGGCCCTTTCGGTGGGTCCCTGATGTCGTGGAGGAATCATTATTTTGCGCGTAATAAGGAGGCATTTCCTTGCATGCGGATGTGGACCCAGTATCGGCCTCTCCACGTCTGATCCACTTCAGATGCATGTCGATGCGTTGACCATGTTGACCAGGCCGCCGAGAGCACCAGGCGGTGGGCGGCAGCGAGGCCTAGGAAGGGAACGACACGGAGGCAGGGAAGACTCGGTAGTTGTTTCCCACACGGAGGGGAGTACGACTGTATGAGGGTTTTCTGGTTCGTCTGCCGTCGCCGGAGAATAACAACATGTGTGGGTGAGTAGAGGGATGGCTAGGCCAGCGATGGGTGTACGGAGGGGTGGTGAGGCCCGCGCGGCAGCAGAGCCGGCTGCGGGGAGGAGGGAGCAGGCAGTCCCGCCGGCGCTTGTTTGAGCGGTTGGAGCAGGAAGAGCAGAGATTGAAGAAGCACGACGGCCCGTTGGATGGCCATTCAACAGTCACTGCTTGTGCGTCAACCTTTTTTTAGGAAAGCCTCAAATCTGTGGAAAACAACATACAACCCATCTGCCATTATTTCTAATAATTTACAGCCCATTTGCTAATTATTAAGGTTTGTTTGTAGCCCATATTCTTGTTGTTAGCATTACAGCCCAGATTGTGGCCACGGTTAAAAACTTATACGAATTTTTGCATATTTCGTGTGGTCTGAACTGTTTTAATCCCGAAATTTTGACTCACATTCAAACTGATTTTAAAAATAAATGTATATCAATATAAAATCCAACAAATTCTCCACGTATAAAAATTAATGTAATTTAAAATCTCGAAATGAAAAAAATATATTTGAAACTAATTGCCGGTTTGATGTGTTTTAAAAATGTACAGCCCATTTCTCATTACTGATGGGCCATTTTCTCGGCCAGCCGAATGAAAGCTCTCCTCGTCTTGAAAGATTTGCAGCCCAACAGGCCTGACAAAGCGACTTACTTGGCAAATCACAAAAAAACTGGGTTGTGGCCGTTGACCCAGCTGCCAGCCTCTCCATGTACAGTACTCTTCCGATGGAATGTCGTTGACCACGTTGACCACGCCGCACCGAGAGCACCAAGGTGGTGGACGACGGCGAGGCCTAGGAAGGGGACGACGCGGCAGTGGATGCCCACACGGAGAGGAGTATGAGGGTTCACTGGTTCGGCTGCGGTGTGAGGCTGCCGTTGCCGCAGGGCCTGGCTAGCGGTGGGAGTAGTAGGGGGCGATGAGGCCTCAACGGCAGCACAGCCGGCCACTGGAGGCAGGAGCAGGCGGTCTCCCCGGCGCTGGTTTGGGCGGCTAGTGCAAGAAGAGCAGCGATTGAAGAAGCAGCAGGACCGTTCGATTCAAATCCAACGGTTACTGCTGCTAGAATCGTTTGTTGACTAAGTTGACAAGCCCTGCGTACGCGTCAACTTAGTAGGCCCACAGGTCAGCCTCCCAACCGGTGCGCCCCAGATGTCAGTGGGAGGAATCATTTTTTTCGCGTAATAAGGAGGCAGTTGATTGCGTGCGGCCAGGCCAGCGGAGGGAGTAGGGTGGGCAGGGGAAGCCTGCGCGGCATCATAGTGGGCCAGAAGAGGAGGGAGCAGGCAGTCCCGCCGGCGCTAGTTTAGGCGGCTAGAGCAGGAAGATCAGAGATTGAAGAAGCACGTCGGCCGTTGGATGGACATCCAACATTCACTGCTGCTAGAATCGTGTGTTCACTGACAAAGCCTTGCGTAAACAATCAACCTCGAAATCTGTGGCGTGTACAGCCCATTTGCTATTATTTTTATAATTTTTACTCATTTTCTAATTCATATGGAATTTATTGCAGCCCATTTTCCATTTTTAGAATTGCTGGCCATTTTCTGGTGAGTACCAGGGTCAAAAAATCAACTAAATATGTGGGAAATTTTTAAAATTCACAAATTTTTGCTGGGGAATGAAATATTCTTAATCCAAAAATTAATAGCCATACTAAAACAAATTTAAAAATAAATTAGTACTATGTCATGTTAAATCCAATGAAATACGTATAAGATATCAGTGAAGAACAAAAACAAAAAAAGAAACTTATATCCCATTTGCTATAAATTTTTTGGAATTTTCAACCCCTTTTGATATTACTTTTAACAGACATTGACCATACTCTTTGGCTAGGCCGGAATGCATACCTCCTCATCTTGAAAGATTTGCAGCCCAGTAATTCAGAGAAAACAAATAGTCCTAGCTTGGGTATTCTTCAAAAAGAAATACTGGGCTACTTTTTTTCCCAAAGAACTGGTGCATGAGCATTTAGCTTTATTTATTTATTTATTTACTTATTTATGTTTAGGGGACCATGAGCATGTACTGGGCGGATTCATGTGAAAGCCTCCCTTCCAGTTAATTATGGGCTTCTCTATTGGGCCTTCATCAGTGGGCTGCATGTTATCAACAAGTGGAAAATGTGTTCCGTACGAAAAATAGTATGCGCTACGTACAGTATGGGGCACTAATGGATCGAACCGTGCAAAGACTTCCAAAAAATTGTGTTTGTCGTTCTAACAACACATTTATTCAACCAACAGAGGAAATATACTACTGATTGTACATTGAAAACAGCAGCAGCAGCAACCAGGGTTGGGGGTGCAATGTAAGCGAAGGTGCCGTAAGAGTGAAGACGCAGCTGTCTCTTCCAAACCAAACATCAATCATTAGAAAAGGGCTACCAAAAAAGAACAAGTGTATGCATCTAACCAAATAAAGATCCTACTACACCAAGTGTACGCATCTAACTAACTGGCTCAGTTAGACGTTACTATTTATTAAGCTATGGAGATTGGCTGACGGCTTGAACCAGATGGGTGCCTGACGGGGAAACTCCAGCCAGCAGGTCGAAGTCTGATACTTGCGACCCTCTCTCCTACTTTGGGCTGCAGAGCGTGGTGGCACATATCAGGGTATGGTGCATGCAGAGACGCATGGTATGCTGTGTACACACAGTTTTGCCTGATGAACGAAACCGCGCTGCCATCATGATCCTTGCCGTCGGTTATCTCCTGGTTAATCGGATAATTCAGTCCGACAAACAGAGAGCGTGTACCAAGGCTACTTACCAGTCTCCAGTCAAAAATTCCCGAAGGCCCAGAGAAGCTGGGATCCTGCTCAAAGACCTTGCAAAGGATCGGTGATTGTATTCCGTGAAACAACACGTCTGGTACGTGCGAATGATCATCAATCTTTCGCCATCATCTGATCGAGCCAGGAACCACCTGCAACTGCCATGCCGCTTTTCTTTGAAAGGTTCTGGGACTATGAAGGGTAGGGACACCAGGCGGCCTACAACATCATATCAAGTTGGAGTCAAATAAAAAAGGGCTCTTGATTTAGTCAATCTTAAGAACAGCATGTTATGAGCATGAATATTTTTTCAGCAAATGTTGACAGAATATAAGCAAGCCATCATGATATCATAGGAAAGTAACATACCGTCAGAATGTACCGTTTGTAGCGATGACTGGAGTAGGCCAGCAATACGTCCATCCATAGAAGGAGTCGACAGCGTAAATGAAGCCCTTGTGTTCAATGTCATCAGAGAACCATGGAGGATGTATGATCCTGCGATGGACGTGCAGATTTATCCACTTACCACAGTGACCTGTCAGATAGGCGAGACCACGGTTGAAGAAGGCAATTAGCCTGAAGTCTTTATAATTCACAGATCTTGTGGGCACTTGGCAGATTACAACCTTGAGCAAATCAAACTTGGTATCATGTTGGCTACTGTAAGATTCCGAGTATTCTGGGCCGCGATGCCAAAGCACTGCAGTGTTAATCGAAGGAAGGGGGATCAATCACCGGGTGTAGACCTCCACGAGCATCCAGCTGCCGCGACCGTCGACGAGCACCATCCAAGACGTGTTCATGTCGACCCAGTACATACCGTTAATGTAGTTGAGGCTGACGGGGATCGGATCGCAGTCAAGGGGGTTGATGCTTGCCACCCTATGATCGTTATGCTGCGTGACATGCCGTTTCTGAAGATTAGGTGGCATCAGCAAGCAAGGAGCTGGCTTAAAAAGCTCCGGCCTGAGGGCTTTGATTAAACGATACAGCCCCCGAGCACGCGGCGGCGACATGGTAATCGAGATTGTCCACACGCCAAACAATGAGCTTGATTACCTCTATGGGGAGCGAATTCTAGCCACTCTTCTACGGACGCTGCTCGGTTTTGCCATTGTTAGTGCTTGGGTTTTGACGAGGGGGAGGCGCCTTAGCGGGGATGGAAGATTGGACGAGATTATGTGCGGACAAAGATGGAGAAGTGAATATGTGCCGCGGGAAGTGGACAGGTGATGATGACTACAGCACGCCGCTTGACTTACGAGACACATACCAGCAGCGTAGGGTCATGTCGATGCCAGACAACTTGCTTGAGTGATCACAGTACTGGTACTCCCTACAGTGCTATGCCCTAACTTGCTTGAGTAGAGTAGTAGAGTAGGACTCTGCTCTACTACTAGCACCGGAGGAGTAGTATATTCTAATCTAAAATAGTTACAAACTTCAATGCCCGAGCGTGGAATGACTATGAACCGTGCTCAAAGATCGTGTCTACGTGGTGTTTGGACTTATATGCAAAAAAAATAGCAAGATGCCCGTGCATTGCATGGCACACCATCATCACCAACTCGTTTTTTTCTCTACTCCTACTCCTATAAAAGACTCAGTTGGTGATGATGGAGGCGAGGAGGCGTGTTCAGCCGGGCGTGCAGCGGATGGCGCAGCACTATTCGATTTATTATAGAAAACAAAGAAGAGTAGTAGAGATAGAGACATAGGGAGGAGCACGAGGTTGTGGGAGATAAGGATGAACGAGGCAAGGCCTTATCTGTAAATGTGGAGAGAGGTGCGGGTATCTTTTGTAAAATTGTCATAGTTGGCTTTCTATCCATCAGATATAGATCGGACGGTCTATATTACAAGATGGCGTGCATACCATCATCACCAACTCGGTTTTCTATAAGAGTAGATATAGATAGATAGAGACTAGGGAGTACTAGTAAGGACACCATCTACTGCTTCATGTGCTACTCCTGCGCTCCATTCGGCGGCCGTAGCGTCCCCTACAGCCACTCCCTCCTGCGCTCCATTCGGCGGGTGCTGTTGAAATTTGGGGAGCACACTCTCGCGACTGCTGGCAGCCACGACTTCACCAATGACGACTTCTTCCCCGACCTCGACAACCTCTTCCTCAACGACATGGGCGACAACCTCAACGCCAACGGTGCTGCTCCCGTTGCACCGTATGTATTTCTGTCCTTCCTGTTTGAAATCGTGGTAGAATTCATGTTTCTACTCTATATCCTACTACTATGCTAGTCCACATGATTAGTTTCATCTCTGTTATAGCCGTCATGATTTATTTTGTGCTTATTCGGATTAAATCTCGTAGTAACTTGCTCATATATTCAACTGGCGCAATGTCCCCTACAGCCACTCCCGTTTCATGGACGGCCTGGTCGATGCCTCCAAGGAGCCCTTCGTCCACTACTATGAGTGCCCGATGCCGTTTTGTGGCTCGCCGGCGGACATGGTGCATCACCTCACGGATGCGTGCAGCGGTCACTGCTGGCCCTTGGCGGAGAACATCAAGTACGAGACGTGCTACCCGTTCACCATGTCGGAGTCGCTAGAGGATCACCGCCGCCTGCTAGTCTCGGAGGAGGACGACAACGTCTTCCTCTTGATCGTGGGCACCGGCGAGGCCAGCAGGCCGCCGCCCGAATCTGTAATGTGCGCTGGTGACGCTACCGATCTTGACATCGACACGAGGCCGATGTACGGGTGCGTGGTCAATGTTATTTCCTCTCCGGGTCGCGTGGGCGGCGACACCGGCCTCATCGAACGGACTTGGACTTTGGGGAGCTGGGACTATCCTGCCAATGTGGACTTGGAAAACCCATGGCATCCTTTACCCGCCGACACGGTGCACGGGGACTCCAAGGAGGTTCACCTGGACATACACATTATCAAGTTAAATGTTGGTCATTAGTCTTCGCTCAATGTAATCCGCTGTCTAAGCATGTGGAGACTTCCATGCAGGATCTTGCTCTATTGGAGTATCGCGCATGAATAAAAGTGTATCCGTTTATGGTTTGGTCTAGAATCTTCCATGTATGAATTTTTACTACAAGATCAGTGAAAGACTTACGATGAACCATTTCTTACATCTCCTCCGCCCCTTGCAAGTCATCTTGATTTAATCCCTCCGTCTAGGTGTATAAGGGCATGGTTAATATTACTTAATAGTATAGCCAACTGTTGACTATAAGAAAGTGCCATGTCATCTGTAGCCAACATGTATAACAATCAATACTCAAAAACTAATTCTTAAAGATCATTTCTTGCAAAGCACAATAAGTGTTATTTCTTCACAAGTTTTGGATGCTGGTTGAACAGTTGAACGCTTTTGTTTGCAAAAGATACCTTTTTATCTATTTCACCCGGATTTTTGTGAGCTCTAGAGATGAAATAATATCTGAAGAAACCTATCGATACCCGTTACACATGAGATGACCCCCACATCCTTTGTCAAAATAAACAACTCTTGAACTAACGTTATATATAGTACGATAAATGCTGATGCATGTCACCTAAAATTATATCATTCAAAACTATGTTCAAATACGAATCCAACGATATAGTTTTTGTTGACATGCACTAACATTTTGTCAGTTAAATCTTCAGTCAAATTCAATGGGGGACTAATAAACCACGACCGATGTAGTACAAGTGTAGAGGGCGGTGTTGCACGGGAGTCTCACCTCTCATCCCGCTGTGGCGCGGCAAGAAGTCATATCACAAAACCCAACCACTCCCGAGAATAAGTGGCCTGGTAAAATAAAGACAAGCAACCATCACATCCCTCCGTCTTTTTGCATTTCATCTCTCTCGCATTTACTTTCTCCGGTTCATCTCGCACACTCGATCCCTAGCTACTACTCCTAGGGCCAGTTCTTTTGGCGGCTTCCCTAGCTTTTCCCACAAGACTAGTCACAGTGGAGACTAACAATAAGGCGCCTTACTCATTTATTTGGGATTCTAAACTACCACTCCGTCCTGGTTTATTCCTCACCATTGTAATTTGTGCTAAATTTTGACCAAAGATTTAACTGGTTTATTCCTCACCATTGTAATCCCTCCGTCTAGGTGTGTAAGTCATCTTAGGAAAACCAAATAATCCCAAAACACTTAGGCGCGGTGCATTAACTTCTACCTCGTTTCTTGTTTCTTGACATATCAACCAATAAGAGATGAAGAGTGTGCATGCTTTTAATGACTTGAGATATCAAACACGACACGCAAGGGTTAGTTCATTGCATGCAATACTATTAATTAGCAAATAAACATTAATGTTTCGCTTTTCTCCTCCTCCTTGGTCACGGTGCATAGCCTAAGATGACTTACTCACCTAGACGGACGGAGTAGTGCATGTGACATGCACTAACATTTCATTAGTTAAATTTATGATCAAAATTTGACACAGATTACAATGGGGACCAATAAACTAGGACAGAGGTAGTAGTTATGGGATTACTAATCTAGAAGCCTAAAAGAACTGGCCCCTGGTACTCCTACTAGTAGTAGTACTCAAGTTGGAATTCCAATTGCACGGCACAACTTGTTAGGCAAGAAATTCGACATGTGGTGTAGGAAGCGGTTTGGGAATTTGCATGCCTTTCCAACCAGTGAGATACTCCGCATAAAGTACAACAGAGAAATAACCATAGAGAAGGAAGCTAAAAGTAAACAATCAAACGAGCATTTTGCATTTGTTTTGCATTGAATCGTTTCACAAGCTTGACTAGTGCTGTTTTTCTACTTTTACAAAAACCGCATCGTAATGTTAAAACGTGCATTTGCACATACATAAGTAATAGTAGTACTCCCTCCGTCTAGGTGTATAAGTCTTCCCTCCTTCTTGGTCACGGTGCACAACCAAAGATGACTTATTGACCTGGACGGAGGGAGTAGCACAGTCTGCAAGCATATATCGAGAGAGACGTGTAGTGCGGTAGTATATAGTAAAGTTTTTGCTATATGCACGTACTTGCAAAATGCGTACGAATACACAAGGTTTCCAAACTTTCCTTTTACATACTTAATTAAGGACGCTAAAATTCCTGAACGTTCGATTTATCATTTGCGTCCCAAAACTAATGAGATCGCTTTTACGAAAAAAAATTATACTCCTCCTAAAAGCCACGACGCTCGCAGGAGCGCTTGCGGCGCGCCACGAGTGCCCTGGTGCGCGTCCGTTTCCCAGCGCGCCGACACAACGCCTCTTCCTCAGCCTCGCAACTCGCGATGTGCTGATTGGCGGCTTGCTGGCGGGCGAGCGCGATCTCACCGGTGTGGTGATCCGGCGGCAACAGGTACTCCTCCTTGCTGGAAGCGTGCACCCGTCCACGCATCGCCAAGCGTAGATGAGGCGCTTTGGGCCCGATTGCACTCAGGGCGTCGACATAGGCGTCCTCCGCCACCCTCACGGCCCTCGCACGAGCCTTCTGCCAAAGAGCCAATTGCCTGACTCTCTCGGACGCGACATAGGCCTCCCAGGCAGCTTGTTCCGCGATGCGCTTCTCTTCCTCGGCCTTCTTCTCCGCCTCTATTTTGGCGCGCTCTGCTGGAGGAAAAGCCTCCCACAAGGCGACATCCATTTCTTTTCGAAGCTCCTCAAGGCTGGGGGGCTTGGCGGGCGGCGCGGTGTTCTCCTCGTAGCGAGGAGCCGAGGCATCCTCCAACGCGCATGCTGGCGAGATTGGGAACGCCGACGCGTCGTGGCGAGGAGCGGAACGCTGACGCGTCCTCCTCGACTAGTGGCGGTGAGGAACGGAATGGCGACGCGTCGCGTCGCGGCGAGGAGCAGAACACCGACGCGTCCTCCTCGACTAGTGGCGGCGAGGAACGGAACGACGACGCGTCGCGTAGCGGTGAGGAGCGGAACACCGACGCGTCCTCCTCGACTAGTGGCGGCGAGGAACGGAACGACGACGCATGACCGTCCGCGCGGTGTAGCGAGGGGCTCCTAGGGCTTGGGAGGGGCGATGCCATGGTGGTCGATGTGAGAGGAGGGGAGGAGATAGCGATGAACGTGGGCGTGAGGGGAGGAGATAGCGATGTCGTGGGAGGCGCGGTATTTATAGCGAGCAATGGCACACCTACGTAAGATATGGACTGAGCTGCATCGACTTAATCAAGGTCGGTTCAGCTGCGCCGAGATGTGGGCCTGACCCCTGTTGGGCCCATATGTCAGTGACCCAATGCACCTGCAGTTAAGTAACAGCTACGTGGGCATATTTGTTGGAGTAAATTAGGGGGGAGCGAAGGGGTGGAAATATTGCTGGTCACAACGGATTGGACGAGCATGCGGGGAGGAGAGTCATGCATGCAGATTTTTTCATACGGGGTGGAGTGGTGTGACCACCAGAGGGAGAAGGAGAGTTTGGCAGGCATATTGTTTCCACACATGGAGAGGAAAAGATTTGGAGACGAACGGGCTTCCTGCAGGTATGGGGAATGGTGCATAATAAGTCGTCTTGCATGCCGGGCTAGGTATAGTCTCAAGTCATTAAAAACATATACGCCCACACATGTCCATATTTCAAGGTGCACTAAATTATTGCATGCGATGATTAAGGCTGGCCATAATGGTGGTATCTTAGCTGGTATCATGCACACGGGAATATCAAACATGCTGATGTGGCAAAGAACTAAAGAAGATAGGGGGGTTAGAGTAACTAGTGTTCATGCATGCATTGGTAAACACATTTTTTTGTGAAGAATGACATCACTAGTTTAGTACTTTTGCATACTTCAAAAACTATTCCACCGCCTCTACTATCTTGCTAAGAGTAGGTGAAAATTTTGAATCGAGCCCTTTAAACTAGAAGGGAGGTAGTGGTACTCTAATAGCTAACCTTGTTGTGATGAAAAGATAGGACATGGCACACACCTGGACGGAGGAACTAGTCTGCATTGTGCATTTAAGTTTTGTCTGAAGTCAATGTACCTCTACTTTCACCAGACTTATAGAAAAATGTGTCAACATTCACAATGTCAAATCAATATTTTTACACTCATTATAAAACATAGTTCTTATACTCATTATAATCAGTATTGTAGATATTGATATTTTTAGTATAAATTTGGTTGTGGGATTTCATTGATGCCCGTCAAAGCGTGGAGGAAGCGGAGCTTAGGGCTTGCATTGCCGGTCTCTACATAGGTATTTCTCTTCATAATCCCGTAATTTTAGAGACTGATTGCGCTTTTGTGGTAGCGTCTCTTGCATCGGGGGACTATGACAGGTCTGCTATGCGTGACCTGAAGATGAAAGCGTTGAGCATCTCGAAGTTGATCAACAATCTTCAATTGTCAAAGTTTAGCTCTTCGGCCAATAAGGTGGCACACTTAATCGGTAAGTATAGCTTTGACAATAGATTAGATGGTATTCTTGTAAATAACGTACCGCCCTGTGTGGTGAATATTGTATCGAATGAGTGTACTAGTGTGGCTGGTTAATTAATATAAGGTGGTGTTCAAAAAAAAGTATAAATTTGGTCAAACACTTTGCAAACGGTTGACGAGAGTAAAAAGGACCAGAGGGAGTATCATGCATGCGGAGTAGGCAAAAAAAATTGCTTGTCTAAAAAAAGGCAAAAAAATTGCTCATTTATAGCCGGTCGAAGTCTCAAAGGGCGCGACGGCGCGAGGGAGGCGAAGGTCGTGGGAGGCGCGACGTTTGACGGAATTAAGTGAAGTTACATCCACGCGCCGGCATGGCGTGCGAACAAGCAGAAGCTATACCGTCAGGCCTACGATATGGGTCTAGTAGGCATGACATCTAGTGGGCCCCGCATAGTTCTCGAGAACTCTTTGGGGGCTTGCAGCCGTTTATCCACCGGGCAAGCCAGCAACCCCATGCCGTTCGCACGCCCTACTCGTCCCTGTCTTCTACATTACAACAGTTCGCTCCCAGTCGTCCCGTCCTTTCACATTAGTTCGCTCCCAGTTTTTTGCGGGGCACAACAGTTCAACTTCTCTTAACACTCCTCCAAAATCCATGGCCTCCCAAATCTCTATGGTCGCCGCTGAGTACCAGGTTAGAGCCATCACCGGCGATCAGTTCATCATCATCTACACATGTGGATCCGCGACGGTGAAAGCATGGCTTGCTCGCTTCCTACGCATGTTCACAGTTCAATGGATGAGTGGGTCGTTGGGCTAGATGTTGAGTACACCACAGTCCTGGGACGAGAGAAGGATCTAAAGGACGAAGAGAGGAAGAAGCCCGCCGTGATCCAGTTTTGCGTACATAACGTTTTCTTGGTCTACCACATATGCCATGCTGACGTTGAGTGCCAGGATTTTAAGAACTTCCTCAAGGAGAAAAGAGTGAAATTCGTTCTCAGAGGGCTTTAAGAACGACAGGATGTCCTACGTCGGATAGGTCTCATTGTAGGCCAGCCCATCGATCTCCGTAGGCAAGCCTGGTGTCCTCCTCTCAACCTTCACGTCAATTCTCGGCAAAGCAGCCATGATTTATCCAGCCCATCGCTAAACCGAAGAAACCTCATCACGAGTTTCATCATGCATGGGAGTCGAAGACATTAGATGAAGATCACATCCTGTACGTAGAAATGGATGCCTACCTTTGTTTAAATATCTACAAGGGTTGGATGAAGAAGCAGAGCCCAAAGTGTCCGGTTCAAGCAAAGAAGGCGTCGGCGAAGAGGAAGAGGAAGAGGGACGAGGGCGAAGTCGAGGACGTGGACTCGGACTCCGAGTAGGTGGCGATGTAAATCGCTCATGCTGGTTCTACTGCAGTGTCAAGCGGACAAGTTGCTTAGTTTATTTTCAAGGGTGTGTTGTGCTGAGGCCCCAGCAGAACTATGTTTATGTTCTTTCTCGTTATTTGAACTCTTTAGTACGTACAGTAGTACCAGTACTATGTCTTACTACTTATTTTTTGCGTGGTAATACGTGTCTCATTTATATCATAAGGATCATAGTACAAGCCACGTACATGCCGACCTGACAAAACTGAAAAGACAGCAGAACGCTAGCCTTTGCACATAGGAACACCAGCCAAGAAGTAAAATTACTAACAAGATCAAGAATCCTCTGAGCTTGACACCAACGCCCGTCACCTGCCTCTGGCACCACCATAGCAGCCGCCAAAGGAGAACATGACGGATCACCCCCACACCCGAGCTCGACACGGCTCCATCACTGATATGCAGCTTTGCGGACCTCCAAGGTGGCTCGCCAATAAAGGCGAAGCCATTGCCGTTGAACGAATCAGACCGGGGCAACACCCCGGACACGCCATCGAACTTCAGATCTGGCACCCCCGTCCAACTAATATGTTGAAGGAGCAAACCATACCTGCCTGCCACGAACCACGAACCCAGATCCACTATCTTCTAGATGCCGTCAATGCAGACTACAATCTGCATCCGCTCCTGGACTACCTCCCAAGCTCCACGCCGGCGTTGGAGCAAACGCCGTCGCAACGGCGGAGCCTGAGGACACAGGTCCACCACGAGGATGCCGCCGCCGCTGCACCATCCTTGCTTGAACAGTCTGGTTTCCAAATCCACCCCAAAAGCGGATCGCCTCGTTGGGGAAGGATCTGAAGATTTATTAGTCGGCGCTGCCATCGCCACTGCCGAAGCCATGACGATGAACAACCTAAAAATCTAAGAAACTAATGCCTAAAAAATCCACACGCGTGGATCCGGCGACCCCCTCATCACCGATGACCGAGGTCGTCAGCGGAGGGGAGCCGCCGGAGGACGGCGGCAACGGAAGACGCCCTGGCGGCAGGAGGCGAGATCGCCTTTCTTTTCTTCTCCTGGAAGAAAGAAAGCTCCCTTCTATGTCTTACTACTGTTCTTCTTGCAGTTGGTACTACTGTTCGTATCTTCGTGATCCTACTGTACTTAATACGTTCGTACTACTTGTATAATTTGGGTCAGTCGATTTGTGAAAGAAGTTCGACGGAGCAAAGGAAGAAGATGGCAGAAGAGGTGGAAGAAGCCCTTCTAGCCATCCATGTTGCATCAAACGGCTCACATGAGTCGACTGACCCAAATTGCTCCTTCAGATTGCAGGATCCACGTGGCATTCAAGGTCTCAAAGGTAGATTTCCCGTCCGCACCCGGTTTGCGGGCTCGACGTGTGCGCGACCGGCTTCCGCCGCGACAACCACCATGCTCGCCTCCTCCGCGCGGGCGGAGACGATAATGACATGCTAGTTCCTCCTCGCCGGCGTGCTGGAGCACGCGCTCGTCCTCCTCTTCGTAGGCTGCGTGCATAGACGTGGCTCCACCAGCTGCTCGCGTGCTTGGCAGCGCGGCGGCATTGCGAGGAGGGACTGCACACGATGTGAGCGGGCGAGCCTTCGGCTTCATGGCATAGGGATGGCGGCGACACGGTGGTGATGGGCGAGAAATTGTTGGCCGGAGCAGGCGGGCGCCGGCATGCGCAACGGCGGCGGCATATTGATGAGTGCGCGTGTGGGAGCTTACTTTAGTTTTATATATAAGGTTGGTCAAACTTAAAAGAAAACCGTACTAGTACATGTAAACATTAGACTTAGGCAGCGCTTTTATTAGTTAGTACCATAGCCACAATACGGAATCACATGTGCAAGCGCGTGAACCCCGCCGTCTGCGGTCGACCGAGCAGTGCGTCACCGTGTCGCGCGCTTCGAAGGACATCCACCGAACCTTTTGTGTGTGTGAAAACAATCCTCGAATATTACTCAACTTTTTTTCCTGTGAAAGTTCTTGACGCTGCAATATTTCCATATATTTGAATTTAGCTCCAGTTCGTGTTTATTTAGATTTGGACGTTTTAGGTGCGCCCTAGTTTTTTAATACTGATTTTGTGTGTGTGAATGAGAGAGAACGTGTGCATGTTTCCATATGTGTGTTGTGGCGGAAGGGCAATGTGTAGACGGTGTGCGTGTGATACAGACATAGAGAGGTGTGAATGTGCAAATGATCATGCATGAGTGAGACATAGACAGATGCCGATACGTTGTGTATACATGAGAGAACGGTCTTCTAGTTTACTTGTGTGTGTGTGTGAGAGAGAGAGAGATAGAGAGAGATAGAGAGAGGGTGAGAGAGAGAGAGAGAGACAGAGAGAGGAGCATCCGTAACACAACAACCATCTCTCTCGATTCGTTCGTCCCTCGCACGGTCGCATGCAACACATGCATCAACGCGCACATTTTTACACCCTCACCCGGCCCCTGCCCACCTCAAGGCCCGCACAATCTCTTCGTGAATACCCATTTCTCTCCTTAGGTTTGTTTTCTCTCAATATCTGACACACACACACACACATAGACACACGCAGCAAAACACACACACACACTCCCCCGAGCACACAATTCATCCCCATCCAAGGTTATATGGCGACCACTCTCGCTTGTGCTTCTTTGCATCCCAACATGCACAACACCTCAATCTTCAAAGAGGGCATCGAGCAGATCGAAGACGGCGACCACACCGCCTAGAGAATGCGGGGTCATTTGGAAGCAGGGTGATGTGACGCCGGCTGACTGACTCCTCCCCCCACCCTCTCTCTCTCTCTTGCACAAAATTACCAATCCCTCTCTCCCCCGCAGAAAATTTTCAATCCCTCAACCGACGAGATCCTTCCCCTCTCGTCCATGTTTTTCCAGCTCTCTCATCAAACATGTTGTCTCTACTCCTTCCATGTATACAGAATCTAGATGCACACGCATCTCATGTATATTACATGTATCCATCTTTCTCACAGACCTAACTTCTTCTTCTCTCTTTCTCTCTCTATCTCTCTCTCTCTCTGTCTCATTAGGTTTGTCTCCTACTCTCTCGTTCACATACATACAATCTTTCCCTCCCTATCTGCTCCATCTTCAAAAGCTCTCTCTGCACGTTTCATTCACACATTGGGATATGTCAAAATGTTGCTTCTATAATGGCCGATGTAGAGTTATGGTTGTTTTTGTTGCATCCTACAAAGTAATAACTGTGAAATGCATTTAGACTCTCATTTGATTGGGATAATGTGAGTTTGAACATGTTGTGAAGTACTATAGACCTTGTATACATCTTGGGATTCGACAATGATTGTAACTATTGAATTGTATAGACCATTACATTCGAAGTCAATAGCCTAATATATTTAATTCACAATTTCAACAAATGATTAGTTCACTACAAACTAAGAAAACAAATGTGTACTCCCTCCGTTTTTATTTAAGTCCGCGTATTAGCATTGGTTAAAGTCAAGTTTTGTAAACTCTCAGAAAGCTTATAACAAAAAATATTAACATATACAAGAACAAATAAATACCATTAGATTCATTATTGAATGTACTTTCACATCATACATATTTGTTATGGTAAATGTTTATATTTTTCTATAAACTTGGTCAAACTTTAGGAAGTTTGACTTCGGTCAAACCTAATATGCAGAGTTTACTACTACTACTACTCGCTAGTTGCTTAGCCGAATCACTCAACACGCCACACGGGGAGTCCAGTGTCACAAAATTTTGAGGGCGTCGGGAAAATCTCCATGACCCTGATTCGAGCAAAGGGAAGTTACCATCATAGCCTTCGAACAGGCCTACGGATGACGCTTGGTAGGGGCTGTTTTCGTAACATCGAGTTCACCCTCCCCAGCCAACCCCACCCCGGCACCCAGAGTAGTACACCTGAATACTCCCCATTTTCTATCCCCACCGCAAAATAGACTTCTCCACGGCACCGCAGCCTTCGTGCTCCTCCCCTTTACATCGGCGCACTCATCCACCACAGCGCATCTGCCTCATCGATGACCTCGTATGCCGCACTGTAGCTGGTCCACCGTCGTCGTCGTACACGGAGCCTCTTCCCCGGCATCGTCTTCCACGGTCTCGGATCTGCTTCCCGGAAGCCGACGCCAAGCGCAGAACTACCACCGTCGTGGACAATGAACTGACTCCCGTTGCCGACCATGACTCGCAGAGGCCGCCACGACCATCGTTCTCCTCCTCGATTGGTAATGTGTGTACTGAATCACTTAGTAGTACATGTGCAGTTCAAATTTTGTTCATACCTACCCTTCAAATTTCCTGGGTGCTATTGTTCCCGTAAAAGTAATTGGTTATAGCCTCCATTGTCCAACAGAATATCAGCTTGTAATTGTGCGTCGCTCCTGTCACGTGCTGTGCTTGGGTAGGTTTTTCATCTGCAACCAGTAGTGTGGCAATTGATGGAAAGATTTTTAGAACTAGCAAGATGCCCATGTGTTGCACGCATCAAGAAGCATTTGTATGAGTAGTTTATCTTGTGAGAGAAAAGGATGAACTAGGGAAGGCCTTATTTGCAAATCTGGAGCGGGGTATGGGTATCTTTTCGCAAAATTCCCATTTGTTTCCTTCCTATCTGTCAGATATAAATCGGACGGCCTATATTGTAAGAAAAAAAGTATAGAGGAAAAAAAGTAGACAGTAAAGGAAGTAGAGATAAATATTAAATATAAAATAAATATAACAGTAGAGAAGAGAGTAGAGATAGCAGAGACGTCGGGAAAGGATCGCGCGCGCGGGGGAAAAAGCAGTCGGGCGAGCGCTAGTTTTGGCGCGCGGCGTCCGGCGCGCTTTATAAAATCCAACGCCCTCCCACCGCTCTGTGCCTTGCCACCGCTCTCTCCCCGCTCTATGCCTTGCCACCGCTCTCTCCTAACTCTTTTTCGCCTCGCCACCGCCGTGCCACCATGCCGCCACGTCGCCGGGAAACTTGGGGATACCGCGGTGTCCGCGCGCGACCCTCCAGCGGCTTCTCCGTCGTGATCCGGTTCCGCGGGATGCGCCTCGGCCTCGGCAATTTCAACACCGCCAACGAGGCCGCCCGCGCGTACGACACGGCGGCGTGGCGCCTCCGGTGGCCTCATAGAACATTGAACTTCCCCAACGTGCCAACGTGGGAGTGGGCGCAGGAGCTCGCGCCTCTACCGCGGCTTAGCACCGACAAGGATCGTCGCGACAACCGGAGGCGGGAGCACCGTCTCGCTATCGCCGAGATGGACGAGGAAGACATGGCGCTGTAGCGCCAACACTTCCCATAGGACATAATCAACGAGCACGAGTTCTACGCGCAAAGGAGGGCGGAGAGAGATAAGAGGAGGGCGGAGCGAGCCGCCTATCACGAGGACAAGCGTAGGCGAAAAGCGGTCGCTCAATTCAACATGAGGCTAGGAGCAGCGTCGCCCTGGGAATCCGACGACGATCGGTATCTTCACGCCTACAGATCGGGCGTCGGAGGAGGACATCACCGAGGAGGAGTCGGACGACGAGGAGTAGTTGAATTATCTTTTTTATCTATCTATGCTGAGAACTATCCTCTACTCTCTAGTATCTACTTCTCGATCTCAGATCAGAACGCTTTTTTAAAGCGCCGCTTCTTGCGATTCTGTTGGAGATGCTCTAACATGGCGGCCATTTAGTGCTTTAATGTTGCCCACAAGATGCACGAGTATTACTAGTAGTATATTTTTCTTGCCATGTTGAGATTTTAAAACCACGAGTGCGAACATGCAAAGGAGCAATGAAGACCAAACACGGGATATTCGGGACATCTTCAAGGAGCATGGCAAGTTAAAGAGGAGCTGCACCGAACCTGTAAAATGAGCTTTGGTAAGTAACACCCTTTCAATTACTTTCGTGTAGCCTCGTGTTCTTCGATGTGTATATGTTGTAGTTTCTGTTTCTCTTAAGCATGGTGTTCTTCGATGTGTAATAAGAAGAGTCTTAATCGTCCTAATGCTTTCGTTTTTTGCTTGATGTAGGAAGTGGGTGTTCTCACCTTGTAGTCCGTTTATATATATATATTCCTTTTGAATTCACTTCTCCGAGTTCTCATTTATCCGCTTCTACTAAATGGATCTAGGTTGCTCGAGTATTGATCTAAAAAGAAGTAACTTCATGTCGATGCGCTCTGCGAGGAGGGAAGTATGGTCAACCTCGAGATCATGTTTCCAAAATGAGGCTGGATTACACACAAGGTGCCGCTTCCTAATGATGCTCGGATTAGACACAAGGTGCAAATTCCCAGATGATGCTAGATTACACACAAGCCAGGTGGAGTCGTCAGCTATTCATGTCCTCGTGGCATTAGTAAAGGCTGAAAGGAAGCGTGCAACAGCCCTTGAGAATGTAGCTGAGTTCCTGAAGAAGCGAAAAGAGCAATCAGATGCTCTCTTCACCCAAGCCAAAAAAGAGATGGAAGAATCCAGAAATAAGCTAGCAGAGGCAGAGAAGGCTAGGCGTCTCCTGCTATCTAAAACTGTTGTCAATACAAAATTTCCTTCATAATAGCTAGGTTCAAATGTTTATCCAGCCAAGCATGCTCAAGTGATGTCCGTGCATCTAGTGATGTGGCACAAAATGTTTTTTGGGTCATGTAATAACAGCAATTACTTTCCAAACAATAATAGACGAAGCATTGGACATGGTATAGTTCACGCAAGAAGCCCGACATTCCAAGTTCAACTTCCACATCAAACTCATGTTCACAGATATCTGCACATTCATACATAATGTCCACAACCATGATTCACTTCAAAGCCAAAAAAATGTGAGGAGAGTTATAAATAAAGAAAAACCTCTACTAGTTCCCACTACCAGTGCGAGCACAACAAGTCAAGACCATGCGTAATTTAATTATATTTTAGTCATTTTTTGTGTTCTAAAATGCCTGCCGGCTCACAGAAGGACGTGTTGCTGGCACACGCACGGATTCAATGAAGGAAGGCGGGGCAATCTTAAGCTGGTTGCACGCGGCGAGGAGGCCCTCTTGGCCGGCGCGCCGGTTCAATGCCTGCGCTATGAGAGGTCGCGTCCGTGTCAGAGCAATCACTCCATCCAGTCCTTTTTTGTTTGGGTATAACAAAATCTTGTTTTCCATTCACATTTTACAAGTAAAATTCGTGGACAAAGTTTGACCCAAAGTACGACGGGGACTAGTACACCAAAATGGAGGTAGTAGTTTTTTTTTAATCAAAGAAGGGTTTCCCCTTCCGATTTTCATTACTGAAAACCAGCATCTAAATCTAAACCATAGTATTTGCCCTAGAACTACCAGGTTCAACATCTCGCAACATAAACCCATACAACCTCCATCGCAAAAAAAAACATACAACCATACGCCAAGGAGGTACGTAGTACTATGAATTCCATTTTCGCTCCATACCAATCGTTCTAAAAACTACTTACTACTTATAACACGCCATTGAAAATCAGAACTCTTAACCCCGCTAAAAAACGATATTTTAAATGTGGCTACTCGATCTGCAGCAACTGGTGAGCCACCGCACTCCAAGTCGTTCACCTGTGGTCCCGACCATCAACTCCTACGGATCAAATTATCACGCGAGCTGACTATTCCTACAAAGGTGCTCCACCACGCACCGGTACCCGCGAATGCAGCAATCGTGCACCTAGGGTTTTAGGTTTTATTTGTTAACGCCGCTTTACGTAACACTCATGTGTGCGAGACAAATGAGAGGTCGATCAAGGCGCCTCTTCTCTTCGTATATGTACTCCACCGTTTGTCTGGTGTCAAAAAAAATATAATAACTACTAGCAATGTGCCAATGCGTTGCCACACGATCAAAGTAGATTAATATATATTCACCGATTTGATAGAAAAAAAGTCTAGTTTTGAAATACGTATATCACTAAAAATATGTTATGTTTCACTCAAAATATATTCCTTTGGCGGTTTTGATGCGATAAGGGAGGAATGTTGTTGGTTTCAAGATTTAAGAAGTGGTATATGTATAATTTCTACTCTTACTAGCAAGATACCCGTGCGTTGCACAGAACATCAAGATCTTGTGGGAGAAAAGGATGAACGAGGGAAGGCCTTATCTGCAAATATGGTGAAGAGTGCGGGTAAATTGCCATATTTTCCTTCCTATCCGTCAGATATAAATCGGACGACCTACATTGCAGGATGGCAGGCCCACCATCATCACCAACTCTATTTTTTATCCCTACTCTTATAAAAAGCATTGTTGGTGATGATCGTGTGCCTGCCATCCTGCAATATAGGCCGTCCGATCTATATCTGACGGATAGGAAGGAAACTATGGCAATTTTGCAAAAAGATACCCACACCCCTCTCCACATTTGCAAATAAGGTCTTCACTCATTCATCCTTTTCCCCCACAAGATAAACTACTCATACAAATGCATCTTTATGTTCCGTGCAACGCATGGGTATCTTGCTAGTTGTTGCAAAAAGCCCATGTGTGTGAGAGAGAGAGGGAGAGTGGAGGTGCACGGAGTGCATGTGTGACGAAGACACAAGGAGTGTGTGCGCGATAGATATCAGCTTAAAATGAGGTGATAGTGTGTGTGTGCACGATCGAGAGGGCGTGTCTCAAGAAGCTAAGAAAAATCTACATAGATACAAGGAGCGGGAGAGAAACATGTATGCGATGGTGGAAGCACGAGTGTGCGGGTGTATAAACCTATCTAGAGGCTAGCTAGTCGATAAATGTTTGTGAGAGAAATACGAGTCGGGGTGCGAAAGCGAGTGTTTTGTGTGTGTGAGAGAGAGACGGTAGTCGGGAAGGGGAGTGGAAGCAGGAGTTGTGTGTGTGTGTGTCTGTGAGAGAGAGAGAGAGAGAGAGAGAGAGAGAGAGAGGAGACGGTAGTCGGGGTTGTCTGATCGGTAAACAAATGAATAATGTCAGTCTGGGATGGAGATGAAAAGGAGACCACAACAAATGTTGTGTCTACCGGAGAGAGAGAGAGTAATTTTAGTGGTATGAGTCATATGTAGAGACATATAGGGTGTGTGAGAGAATCTTATAGAGAGAAAGACAAAGTGAAAGACGAGTGGAGACCGTGTGTGTGGCGGTGAAAAAGAAAGCTTAGGTACCTAGTGATACCAGAGAACAGTAGAGATGTGAGAGATAATGAAAACCGTGTAATGTATAATGAGAGGGAGAGTGTGACACTTCTCAAGGGAGACGTCGAGAGACCATGTTTGCGAGGATAGGAGAAACATGAAGTGAGCATGCGGGTGAGCTGGAGAAAAGAGAGTGATAGCTACCTGAAGGAGCATGCATGCGAGAGAGATGGGCTTGAAAGGAGTGAAAAGAAGGGATTCAAATATTTGAATTCGAGATCATGATACATGTAATCTATACTCGAACCAAAATTGATCTATCAAACATGCATACTCATATGAATTCATGCGCATCTATGTTATTTAATATGTAGATACTACTGATCCATACATTTTAGTAGAACATAATTTGGTTAATTTTTTTCGAATTCAACCTTAAGATTTCGAGATCATTGTATTTGTAAATCATATTATACATATAAAGGAGCAGAATTCTTTATTGTGCTTCTGAAAGTATATATATATAAATGATGTATATAGAATGTAATTCCAATTGAAAATGGATCCCGCCCGAAAAAAATAGAATACAAACGGGATTCGAATTGAGTTGGCACGGTAAACGTGCACTCTGCAAAATTTGAATGAAGCGGGGAAAGTCGCAGTAACCGCCCGAAACCAAAATCTGCGAGATGGAAATCACTACTGCCTATCCCTGCCACGCAAAGCCCATCTGCTGGATTTCTATAGGTTTCGATAGGGGTAGGTTTGTAATTTCACCCAAACGTGACGTAACCGCCTCCCACCCGGATTCATACACGGTGGGCACCAAAAGTGTGTCCTCGGCTGAAATCGACTCCCTCCCCAATTCATATTCATACACGATGGGCGCCAAAAACAAACTCTCGTCGGCAAATATTCGGTGTATGCGAGATTACCGTCCTATACCCAACCGACTAATGTTGCTGTGATGTAGTAGAAAGTTGAAACGGGGGCTAAGTTTGTAAATTTCCTCGCATTTGAGACAAGCGCGCCCTGAATACATGGTTCCCCCTTCCTCTCTACCTCCCTTCTCCCCATTCTTACTCCGTGGGCGCCAAAACACCCTATCCACCCCACCCTCCTCCGTCTGCCACCGTCCGCCACCCCATCCACCGCCGTCCTCCTCCACCATGCCGGAGCTGATACTCCGACGCCGCCGTCCATTACAAGAGATCGACCTCTCTCATCCACGGCTTCGGACCGGGATCCTTGCATCCCGTCCTCTCGCTTCATCCCCTCCGTCGTCCACCTTGCCGGCGCCGCTCCTATGACCGTCTCGTCCACCGCGTCGCCGACAGCCATCGCTACCGCAACACCGTCAAATTCTCAGCAGATGCGTACACGGCGACGCACCAGAGGTGGTACTCTTTCGTATCTGCTCAACTTATTTATCGCAGCAAGAAAATAGATCACCACTGCTTTACTCTGATTTCTTGTCTTGGTTGCGAAGTTGCCTTTGTCCGGTTTGCACCTTCAGATCCGCCATGGTACGCTCAACACTATACTCCCAATGCTTATGGTTTTCCCCTTTTATATTCCACACTAGTTAAATCACAATAGACTAAATTTAAAAATTGAGTCAATCGATTTTTCAGAGCTCGCCGGAGTTCGCCGGTGCGATCGAATGGGCTCGGGTGGTTGTGGGGCCTCGCCGAACAAAGAAAACTCGACACGGGTGGGGGTTGGGGCGGGGGTGGGGGTGGGGGTGACGGAGGAACACATGCGGTGGGGGCCGGTGGCCCGTGCGGTGTTCTGTATGGGAAGAATCAGAGACGAGGAAGAAGAAGGGTTAGGAGACATAGGATCTTCATCCAACCGCCTGAAGTGGTCGAGAGACAGCTGGGAGTTGCATTCTTAATGCGCTCTGGTTCATGATGTGTGGGCACTGTGCAACCAACATTTTATTATCCAAAATCTGCTTGCTCTTCTTTACCATGTTCCTCTTCCGTTCTTCTTTAATATGTACTCTCTCCGTTTCTAAATACAAGTCTTTGTATAGATTCCACCATGGACTACATATGGAGCAAAATGAGTGAATCTACACTCTAAAATGTATCTGGATACATCTCAGATGTGATCCATAGTGGAAATCTCTACCAAGACTTATATTTTGGAACGGAGGGAGTATGATAGTAGTACAAGATGTTCCTTGTACTTGAAGATGAGCGGGGACATTTGCGATGTAGAGGTCTATACGGTCGGTTGTGATGGACACTTTGAGCCTCTTTGATTCAGAGGATCTTGTAAACATAGGAATAGGATTTGTAGTGGCCTGCCCACTTGAATCCTATAAGAATAGCAAGGAAATGCGGGAGCTGTGTCGCCTTTGAGAGTTACACTGATATTAATGATGCCGCACCTTTACTTGAAGAGAGCTGGTATCCGAAGCCTTTATAGCCGCATTCGCAATACTAGCACATATATTCCAGCAAGTTCCACTTTGCTGATTTTACTCTGATGCTTAAGGTTTTCCGTTATATCTACACTATGATCTCGTAGCTACTTTGTGTCGCACTAGCGAGAGTCCACCGTTGAAGCTAAACACCGCAATGACTTACAAAATTGGCACCAAGGCATTGAGTGCCATTCTAGATGCAATGAAACTCATATGCTCCCCAATTGCTGATTCTTGTTCGTAATATGATCCTAATGACTATTCTAACCTCGAGGAGTCAAAGGTAGATGGCCTGTCCTGTTCACCCATCAAGGTGCCTGTTCTAATTTGGCAATGTTTTATTGATTGCGGGTATCTTGCATATGTTGTCTTGCATTTCTTCTACTTTGTTGCACCGCCATCTGCTTAGTTTACTCATCATATATGTCGAGATGCCATGCCCATCCATTATCAATACATATTCCATCTGTCATCATACCATGTTTTTCCACTCAAATGCTGTTCTTGTGCATCAGACATCAAAAAGGAAGAGGGTGATTGCCGAACCTGAAGGAGCACCAGCAAAGTCCTTGAAAAACGTGGTGGTGCCGGAGAAATCAGACAACACCCCACTTATATTGGCTGTACAACCAATGACACAAAACGTAGGACCGACCCCAGCAGACTGTACCCATACTTCACTGGCCACACCACTAGCCCCAGCACACAGGACCTGCACTCCAAAGAAAAGGTATACCGATTTCATTTGCCATAGCACCAATTGTACCACGTAAAAATCCCACTCCAAAGAAAAGTACAAAGAAGTCCACCGGCCGAAGACCTATCCCAACTGCAGAGACGACCAATTCCTGCAGATTGGAACCCCATTCCATTTATTCCCTGTTTAAAAGACAATGCTTTCAATGTTGTTAGGGACTACGTGCATATATTCCCATCATGGGAAGATTATTGTGAAGACAAACACCATTTTCACATCTTCCTGTCCAACTTACATGTAAGTGCTATTATTCATGGTTATTATTTTCTGTTTTCATTGATTGAACACATCAATGATTTACATTACATTGTTGTAACTAGGCGATGGTCAATCTGGATAGTCATGACGAGCAAAGCTTGCTTGTGCTTTTCAAGGAAGCATTGCAGCAGTATCGGTGTTACCTGAGGAAATCACACTTTGATGGCAAGTTTATAAACGAATTTCTGGTGAAGTCTCCTGTGATAAATTTAGAAGACATTGAATGGAAAAACCTTGTTATGCACTAGTCTCGTTCCTGTGATGAGGTACCGCCTATGAAATCACATGACAATTTGAACTTCTACTTTTCCGCATGTGCCTTACAGATCTTTTTTGCAGGAAATCTACTCGAAGAAGAATTCCGGTTTGACAAGAACGACAGGATATCGCAAATATGCTGCCCGCTTCTGTGCTCTTGTTAGTACCTGTTGTCCTGTATCACTGTACTTGCATACATACCTATACAGTGACAGCATACATACATACTGTACTTGTATCACTGTACCTGTTGTCCTGTTCATTATGTGACAGCAGTATGCATGATAGCTTGCTTATCAATTGTTCGCTCCAAATTATCTGTTCTGTATGAATGGTAACATTAGTGTAGAATATATCCAATGCCAATGTTTTTTTAGCTCTGCATTGTTCTTGTAAGTACATCCTGTCCTTTATCAATGTACTTATAGCGACAGGTAATTGTTCATGTACCATCACTCTGTAGCTTATTTTCCTTTGCCCTCCATTTTCTACACATCAGATCTATATTTACTCTTACCATAAGGTTGGTACTAAAGAAGTTTAGCTGTGCATTGCACTTGGCTGTACCTTTTGCCTGTATCGCTGCACTTACATTTATAGCTACTTGGTTATGTAGCATCACTCTTCATCTTATCTTAAATATTCTCCATTCTTTCATATATTATCACATCTATATTTACTCTTAAAAAATTTAGAATAAAGGAAATGCTTTTGAAGAAGATTCTGTGGTAAACTTCTTGAATTGCCCCCCCCCATCAGCATGGACAAGGCCTTTATAGAGCCTGTCTTCACCAATAATGTAAGTTTGTCCATCTCAAGCCTTAAAACTTTGTTGTATATATTTGGTTAGGCATGACTGCAACAGTTGTTTATTTTTGGTGTTTGCATCAAATTGCTTGTTTAAAGTTTATTATGTAGTTCATAAACAAAAGTTTGTCCTTTCTCAATTTAAGTTTTCAGTTGTACAACCAAGTTCCTTCTTCATACCATGTAAATTAAACTATATAGAGCAAGTGATCTTCTTTTGCACCGCATGTATGCTTCGTTTCTTCATCCGTAATCCAAAGTGGTGTGGTGAACCTACCCACTACAAAGACAATGTCATATTCTGCAATGTCTTAACTATGAACAATGTCATATCATTCTACTATTATTTAAACCGCTCTCTTTATTTGCCAATCTGAAATGGTATAAATTGACAAAGACACTAACCATTGATACTTATGAGTTCTTGATATGTAATCCAGTGGTGTCGTGAAGCTGCCAACTCCTTCACAATGTCATTTCCTCCCATGTCTTGACCTGAACAATACCATATTGTGTTAATGCAATTTTAAACTGTGTCGCTTTATTCGCCAAGAAGAAATGTGATGAATTGTCAAGACTGATACTTTTATGTGCAAAACCCACATCCGTCTCGCTTGTTATCTTTCAGAGTGAGGAAGATATAAGTGTTGAACAAGCGTAGTCTCATCATCTTGCTCAGCCGCTTGCAAGAGTTTCCCAAAGAGGGCTAACCTTTCTTGAACTCTATTGAAGTGCTGTCGGTTTTGTATATTATTTTGTCGGCGTGTTTATTTGCACTCGTGGCGATCTTTGATGCCCAGTGTATGTAATCTGATGTCTGCTTGTGCTTTATTATCATAGTGGCAAACCTTGATGCCCAGTGGATGTAATATGCCATAATTTCTTTATTGTATAGTCTAGGTTTTTTCTTATTCACGATGCTGCAGTTATTTTACTGTATATATATCCTGTCTTCGCAGTAAACCGGCCAAACCGTAAAATTACGGCACATAATTGGGCCGTCATGCAATCACGATGTAGGTTGAGCCTGAAATGTGCCGAACAGCTCACGGGCCGACAGCAGCCCGAAATGAACCCCGGCCCATGATTGTGTGAATCAAATCACGGGCTTTTAACATGCCAAAATTGTCTCGGTCCTTGTTTGGCCCAATCAGATATCGGCTGCGAGCAGGCCGGATGCAAACCGGGCCGTAGTTAGGCCCAACTATATGACGGGATTTTAACATGCCGAAATTAATATAGGGCCAAAATGTTAAACGGCCCTTAACAGGCCAAAACTAATATCGTGTCGAATTACTAAGTGGGCCTTTAGCAAGTGGGCCCAAAAGCATAGTGTCCAGCTTGACGGGTCAATCGATATGGGCCATAATTGAGCCCAAAGCCTCTTAAAGGGCCGGACTTGATCTGGGCCGTAATTTGGCCCAGAACATGGTAGGCTTTTAACAGGCCGGATCTCATATGGGCCACTATTAGGCCCGGAGCGTGGCAGGCCATTAATGGACCAGATCAAATATGGGCCGACATTTGGCCCAAAACATGGCAGCCAGTTAATGGGCCAGCCTACTAGGGTCCTCAAAATCTTGTGGGCCTACAGCTGGCCCGGCCCATTAATGTCGGCGAAATCTCGTGGGCCTTTAGCTGGGCCGTCCCATTATGATCCGCAAGAATCTTGTGGGCCTTTAGCAGGGCCGACCCATTATGGCACACAAAAATCTTGTGGGCCTTTACCTGGGCTGGCCCATTATGGCCCGAAAAATCTCGTGGGCCTTTAGCTGGGCCAGCCCATTATTGTCCGCAAAATCTCGTGGGCCTTTAACTGGGCCGGCCCATTATGGTCCGCAAAATCTTGTGGGCCTTTAGTTGGGCCGGCCCATTTAAACTTGATGGGCCGGTCCACGTGTCAACATATCATAGGTGCGTCTCGCCCATTGGATGAGTGACACCTGTGCCAACGCGGACCTGACACGTGCCTCCTCCAGCCAATGACGATTTTACACGTGGAAAATCCCCATTGGTCGGGGCTGTTAACGGGTTATCGGATCCAAAACCCAACCCGATAGCTTAACAGCGTTCCGTTACGGTGGATGCCACGTGCCGGTCACCCTTGACGAAAGCACATATGTGACACGCGATTTATTGTCATGGAAGTGTACACTTCCGTGATGACAATTTTGGTAATGTCATGGAACATTTCTACGACAGCACATGTATGACTATCTTGATTCTGTCATAAATTTGTCATGGATGTACATGCATGACAAAAAACGCGACCTACTGTGACAAACACGTATCATCACGGAAGTGTATTTTTTTGTAGTGTTAGAAGACAACGATCCTCGGCAAGATCCTTGCCGAGGAGAGCCACAAGACCCACGGCAAAATTCTTGCCGGGGACGACAGCGCGCCACAGCAAGACCCTTGCCAGGCCCCCGGGCAAGGCTCTCGCTAAAGACACCAGCAGGGCCACTGCCAGGCCCACACCAGCCAAGTCTCCACCACCGTTCGCATGCAGCTGCCAGCCCAAACCAGTTGGGCAGGCACCTGCGTGGCAACATGCAGCTTCCAGGCCAACTCAGCAGGTGCCTGCGTGGCGGCATGCAGATCTTCGTGAAGACCCTACCACCGCGCCACCTCAGCTGCCCGCCTACATGGCACCGCACGCATCGCTGGCCGTGGCGCGTGTCGAGCGAGGAGAAGAGGCGACGGACGGACGGGCTCGCCTGGCCCCCGATAAAGCTAGGGGACACCTCGGCGGGGCATTAAATGCGACTTGTCTCAGCAACACGAGCGATAAGCTCGCAATATCAGATGTTTTTCACCTCCTCAGATGCCACCGTGGCAGCCCCTTTCGCCTATAAAAGGAGGCCCATGGCATACTGGAGGAGGATTCGGCTCTTTGGAACCACGCACTCACCATAGCTAGTTCGAGAGCTCAAGAACTCTATGAAATACACCCACCAAAGCAGGACTAGGGTTTTATGCATCCTCGCGGCCCGAACCTGGGTAAACGATCCTTGTGCTGACTACTGATCCTGCTCTTCTTGCACCCTGCGCCCCGGCATTGGCGCGCCAGGTAGGGGGGCGCAATTGTGAGAGTCTGGTCTAGTAGCTAGCCTAGCGTTTCTTCGTCGAAATGGATCCCAAGAAGGAGACGACCAGGAGAAAAGGGCTCCGCCCGCGAACGCGAAGGACGCCAGCACGGCGACAGAAAAGCTAAGTCATTCAGAGCCTTGAATTATTTCCTCTTATACATAAGGTTATCGTCCTCAGAGGTCTTGCCTATGTATGAAAAACCTGCATGCAAAGCCCCCCCACCCCCCGCGATTGGCAACGCCCTTGTTCTATTTTGATTCCGCTCAACAGCTCAAGCGGCCGCGTCAAGAGTGGCGGGGTAGCCTTCCGTAGTTGGTAACGCTCCCGGTTCTGACTCGAGTCAAGATAGACAGTTCGGGCGGCCGTGCTAAGGGCGGTAAGGTGGTTCGCCCGGCAGCACGCACACCCGGCATGCCAATGGGGATCCGTCCCCAAGACGCCGCCTTAGGTTTACGCGCCGGCAAACCTACCCAGTTAACGTAGGGTGGACATACAAAGGGATATCGAACAGGAAGATAACATGCATAATCTCAAAGTACTGTAGAGTTATATTACATCAATTGTTGCTGCGGTTCTAAGAAACATAGAAATTGTCTTGGCCATGAACCTGCAGTGACGATAAGAAACGGGGTGCCTAATCCCGACGCTGGCCCTCCACCCTCATAATTCAGCCGACACGGCTGATGATGGGCTTGATGCGCTCCCTGAGCGGTGCGAGGTCAGTACCCTCCGGCAAGCTCTCCAGCGCGGCGTCGAAGTCGAGGTCGGGGTACTAGTGTGCCACCTTGGTGAGAACCTTGGTCATGGCGCCCTGGCAAAGCCTCCGGGCCTCATCGGCCAGCGAGGCCGCCCGGTTGGCGTGAAGCTGCTCCAGGGCCCCGAGAACGCACTCAAAGAACAGGGTCATCTTGGCATTGGTGGTCCCGCTGCGCTTTGGGGCATACCTCACGTTTGGCATCCCCATGGTAGCCAGCTGCGCGGTGATCTTGCCGGCGACGTCCTCGAGGCGGCCGATCTAGCGGTTCACGCCCTCCTTGAAGTCCTTATGCTCGGCGGCCTCGTCCTTCTGCAGCTGCTTCTCGGTCTCCAGCTCCTTGGCTAGGATCCCCTCCCGGGCCTTGGCCTCCATGAGCATCCCCTCGAGGCCCTCCAGTTTCAGCGTGAGGTCCTTGATGGACTTGATGGCCTCGGAGAGCTTCCCGGCCTTGCTGATGGCCGCGCCCTGCGCCTCTGTCAGAGCGCCGTTGAGCGTGTCCTTCTCCTGGGACAGCTTCAAGGCCTGCTCCTTCAGCCTGTCGCGCTCCACCTCCAGCTCCTTCACCTTGCCGGCGTGAACCTGGGCCTAGGCATCGAGCGCCTTTGTGCCTCTGCTCCAGCTCACTGGTCCGCTGCAAGACAAGCTTCCCCACCTCTTCATCCTTGCCACCGAGCGTGGCGGCAAGCTTCCCCTCGCGCGCAGCAAGGTCCTCCTCCTGGGAATTCAGTGCGGCCTCGTGCTGGGTCCAGGCGGCTTCGGCGGCGGCGGCCAAGTTCTTCACCGTCTCTTGGGCCTTCTCGACGTCGGCCAACTTCATGGTGAGCTCCACATCACGCTTGGCCAGCTTGCCTTGGGCGGTCCTCAGCTCCTCGTGAGCCTGGCGGAACCAGTCTTGCGTCTCGGCGACACACTTCTGGAGGTCCGCCTTCGCCTTCTCCACCATCGCCGCCCTGGACCTGACTTTGTCCAGGCGGGCACGGTGGAGCGCCTGGAGTCTCCAGAAATTGGCACCCATGGCCTGGAGCAGCCGCTCCTCCTGGGAGCCGTTGCCACCAACGCTCAGCTCGTCGACGACCTCAAGCCCGGCGGCGGCAAGCACTTCGTCATCGAACACCTCTCCCTCGACGGGTGTCCTGGTGCTCGACGCGCCTGGAAGGTGGACGAACCAGTCGTCACTCACCCTCAGGTACTTGCTGGAGCCGGAAGCAGCAGAGGAGGAAGGCCGGTCATCAGCCACCTCCTCCTCCTCCTCGGCAGCGGCCCCGCCGGCCTCCCCGGCAGGCCTCTTGCCGGCCTCCTCAGCGGCGGCCTTGCCGGCCTCCCTGGCAGGCCCCTTGGCGGCGTCCTCTGCAGCGCCCTTGGCGGCCTCCTCGGTGGTGATCTTCTCGGTGTCCGCCTCGGCGGCCTTGGCGACGTCCTCGATGATGGCTTCCACGTCCTCTGGGTTCACCGAGGAGGAATCTGGACATCAAAGAAGGGAGTGAGGCAAGGCCAAGACCAAGAGCCAGAAAGAAAAAGGAACGGGGACGAAAGGCGAGCGACTTACCAGCGCCAGTGCCAGGCTGGGAAAAAGAAGTCCCCTCCCTGCCAACATTTGGTGTCGAGGCAAAGCCGCCAGCGCCCAAGTTCTCCTCCTCCTCCTCCATGTGCGCGGGATCGGTGCTTGGCGCCCTTACTGGGGACGCCCCTCGGGGCGGCGTGGTCCATGGGGGCGGCGTGTTGGGAGTAGCCCCCTGCGGCTCCTCCTGCTGCTGCTCTCCTCCTGCATACCCGACAAGGTCAGCACCAAAGTATCACACCCCTAACACATGTCGACGAGGGCGGAGTAGTGAGCTTACGCTGGGGGCTGGGCCGAGGGCTGCTATCCGGGCTACTCAGCACCACCAGTGGCGCCCTTGAAGTACCAGCCGGGGGCTGGCCGCCCGCCGAGGTCTTGGCCCTCTTCACCCTTCGGGCCAACGTCTCCGTTTCCCTGCAAATATGAAAACAAGTTAAGACAAGCGACACAGATTGAGGAGACAGAGATGACGGGAAGAAGACAGATACTTACTCGTCGTCCACCTCCTCCTCTGCTGTTTTCCTCTTCCTCCTCGGGCTGAGGGATCCGAAGTCCAAAGTAACCCCCGCGTCAGCATCTGCCAGAGGAGGGAAGAGGGCGGAGTCTACGTGCGCTTGGAAGAAGAAGAAGCACATGCCTTCCTCCTTGCTGCCGCAGCCTTCACCACCTTCTTCGCCGCCGCGGCCCTCATCTGACGCGCGGACTCCTCCGGGGACTTTGACCGCCGAGCGGCCCTGACGGGCTGCACCGGCTCGCCGGAAGTGGCACGCCGAAGGGTTCGCCCTCTCCCCGTGGCCGGAGGGTCAACAGCCCCGGCCTCCTCCTCCGACAACTCGTCGGCTGCATCCTCAGCCAGAGGACCCTCGGTGCCGGCGTTGCTGGCCTCCCCAGCGGCTTCCGCCCACCTGGCGAGCTCCTCCTCCTCCGCGGCCGTCGTGTCCTTGTCCTCCACACCACCGGCGCTGCCGGCCTCCTCAGCAAGCTTCGCCTCCATCGCGCTGGCAAAGATGTAGTCCAGCTCCGCTTGGGTGGTGTCCTGGATGAGCAGCCGCTCGACGTCGGCATTGACGTATCCCTCATGCAGGGTGTCGAAGAACTGCTGCACCTTGACTGTCGTATGTGGGGTTCCGGCAAACCCTTAAGGTTCGAACACTGGGGTGCGCGCGAAGTCTTTCCCTCCTACCGATCTACGCCCTAGCTCACTAAGATCTCGCGGACAAACTCGACGAACTCGCAATACAGAGAGACACGAGGTTTATACTGGTTCGGGCCACCGTTGTGGTGTAATACCCTACTCCAGTGTGGTGGTGGTGGATTGCCTCCTGGACTGATGATGAACAATACAAGGGAAGAACAGTCTCCTGAGGTTGAGGTGTTCTTGTGAGTAGGCTCTCGCTCGGGTTCGATCAAGCTAAGATGAGATGCCTCTTCTATGGTGGATAGCTCTACTTATATAGGCCCTGGTCCTCTTCCCAAATATCGAGCGGGAAGGGAGCCAACAAAGGTGGGCAAATTTGAAGGGGGACAACTAGTACAAGCTATCCTGACAAAAGTGGTCTTCGCCTGCGAAAAGCTCTCGTAGTGACGCCGTCTTGGGCTCTGTCTTGGTATCGTTGCACCAATATAGCAACCTTTACCTGATGCCTCGGTACTCTTTCTCTGCGCTGGCCTCCTTAGCACCAAAGAGGAAATAAGGACGCTGCACGCGCTGGTGCCCGCCTGGTGCCGTTCGTCATGGCTCACGTCACGAGAGCCTCGTGAGGTTTGCCCTGCCTTGATATCTCCGCTCCTCGTGAGCCTGCCTGGTTAGGCTACTCCAGAGGAGGTCTTGCGTCGTCCGCCTCGCGAGGCTTGGACTCTCGCGAGGGTCTTGGATGCCTTGTTGATGAAGATGGGCTGTACGGCCCGCTGCCTTAGCCACGCCGTGGGCCGCAGGCAGGCAAGTCTGGGGACCCCCGTTCTGAGAACGCCGACAGTAGCCCCCGGGCCCAAGGTGCGCTCGGGCTTGGCTTCGCGGTGAAGCCAAGGGTCATGTTCGGAGCACCACGGGCCCCAAAAGCCTGCGACCTTGGTTGACGCGTGGCGGTTGATTGGACGTGGACGTCTCCGCTTCACCACGCTGCCTCGGCAACTGCCTGACCTTACAAAAGGCCGGCGCAGGCAGCACTTGCCTTCATTGCTTCTTCCTTGCCTCTCTCTAGATCCCCTTTCTTGCTCCTCACCGCTGCTACCTCCAGATCCGCTCCAATCTCATCCTGCACCCACAATCCATGGCGCCGCGCAAAGTCAAGACTTCCTCGAAGCCGGCTTGGTATGAGCCGACCCTTGAGGTGCCCACCATGACGGAGAAGAGCCTTGCCTCCATGCGCCTGCTGACGGCAGGCGAGAGCAATGAGTGGGGAAAGATGGAGCTCCGGCTCACCTCCGACAAGCCGGAGCCTGAGGGGAGCACCTTCTTCCCCTTCTTCTCGAGCAGCGTCGCCGTTGGGTTGGTCCCTCCTTTCTCTGATTTCTTTTATGAAGTCCTCGACCACTACGGTCTGCAGGCTTTGCATCTACATCCCAACTCTGTCCTCCTCCTGTCCATCTTCGCCTACTACTCTGAGGCGTACCTGGGCGTGATGCCGTCCGTGGCACTCCTGCGCCATTTCTTCTTCCTTCGCGTCAGCGGCGAGCATGCCTCCGGGTGCGCTAATTTCATCGCATGCGGCAAGGCCAACTCGATCTCGAGCATCGGGAAGAGGGCCGACAACATCCGATCCAAGTGGGTCATGATGGATGCCCATTGTGCCGACCCGCGTCTGGCGTTGCCGACGGAGGTGCCCCGGCAGGGCAAGGGGTGGCCCAAGGCGGAGCTTGACGACGAGCGGGCATCATCAGTGTTGGGGCAGATGATGACCAGCCTGAAGCCGGGCAACGCGAGGGCTGCCAAGATAACGCAGGCGATGCTCCTGAGGGAGTTCTTGATGCTGCGGGTTGCCCCACTCCAGGCGCATGCACGCCCACTCTGGGAGCTTGAAGAAGAGGAGAACAAGACCCGCCTGAGGCCTGAGGACCTGCCTGGCGATGAATTGGACGCCGTCCTGCGCCTCATAGTCGGGGACAACCAGGAGTACCCGCCTAGCGCCTTCGTTCCCCTGTTCCAACGCAGGGACCGGGAGGAATTCGTCGCCTCCAGGCCGACTTTTGATGCGCGTGGGCTGGTGCCGCCGGTGCTTCCGGGAGCTGCTACGGTGCAGGAAGCGATGGAGGTGTCTTCTGGCGAGTCCCGCGGAGAGGGGGAAGAGGAGGTGGACTCGGAGAAGACTCTGGAAGAGGTGGGGGAGACTGCCCCTCTGAGCAAGGCCGAGATTTTCCACGCCCTTCCCGATGATGCTGAGGCCGACGCTCGCCAAGGGGAGAGGGAGCCGCCCCTCATCCCGACGAGGGGCAGGTCGTCGCTGGTGGCCCGTGGTGCCGCCCCCGCCCTGACACCTCCTGGGGCTGGATCCGGCTCTACCTCCACACCGCCTGGCGCCGCCGGTGCCCGAACGCCTGCTCCTCAGGTCCTGAAGCTGTCAGGCTTCAAGCTTCCCAAGCGGTCCGTGGAATACATCGCAATGGATCGGTAAGTGTCTTAAGCTTCGCCTTGTCCTTGTTTGAGCTCGCCATTTCCTGATGCTCGCCCTTGGTTGATCAGGCCGACATCTTCGATGAAGAAGAGGAAGGAAGACGCAACGGCCGTGCCTCCCGCAGAGAAAGGAGGCAACAGCGCCCGCATCTCCCCAGCCCGATCGTCCTCGCGAGGCCAAGAGGAGCATCGCCGCGTGGAATCAGCCCCCATGGCCCCGCGGGCTCCGGAGGTGCCGGTACTTGGTGCATCTGACAAGGTCCCAGCCGCTCCGAAACCCGCGATCCCTTAGGCCCTGGTGATGATGTCGCTTCCTCCCACTGCAGCACCTCCACTCCCTGGTTCTTCTGCTCCTGCTGCTGTCTTGGAGCATGCCCTTTCGGAGATGACCCAGCTGCACACTACAAGAAATATGTCAACTAGTGACCTTTTGTCAGTGACCCAGGAAGAATTGGTCATAAATTTATGACCATTTTAGACCAATAGGTCAAAAGCTGTTGGGGGGGCTCCAAACCCTAACCTATAACAACCATTCTGGTCAGAAAAGTCATAATGTCATTACAGGAAATGGTCATAAAGCGGGAAGCACTGTCCACTGCCTCACGCCTAGCTGATAACGACCAATCTAACATGGTGACTACACTTGATTTTGAATGAATTAGGATGATTAGGCAGCCACCTCAGCAACCTCGCTTATGTGTCACTGTTTAGGTGTCATTTTTGGTTAAATATTAATATTCAACAACAGATGGGGCACACACTGACATGCAGGACCCATTTGACAGGAGGGGCCGAGTGCTTAATTCGCCCAAAAAATGTGCGCTAGCGGGGACTCGAACCCACGACCTCGCGCTTGCTTCGCTCGTTCGGTACCGCTGGGCTAGAGAGGGATTGTTGCTCTGGTATGGGAACTTATCTATACATTATATAAAACCACAGCTCTCTCCTATCAGTGACAAAAGGGGCCTTCCGACCAGGTGGCATCGAACAGAGCAACACTGACAGGCGGGAACCATTTGACAGGTGGGTGAGCCACTGGCAGGTGGGTGAGCGAGCGTTTAATTCCCTAAAAAATGTGCGCTTTAATTCCTAAAAAATGTGCGCTAGCGGGGACTCGAACCCACGACCTCGCGCTGTTTAACTTGTTCGCTACCACTGGGCTAGAGAGGGATTGCTGCCCATCTAGCTGAATGGCTTTGTATATTATATAGAACATCGGTTGTCTCTTGCCAAATCTAAGTCATTGACAAGTGGGACCTATTCCCAGGATCAGACAAAGCTAACACTTAGCCAATAATTTCTAGGTCTTCCAACGGCCGGCGGTGGGCTGCGGGCAGGGGCCGGCGGCCGAAGCAACCAGCAGGGGTGGGGGCGACCGGCGGTGGGGGCAGGAACGGCATTGCCGCAGTTGACCTCGCCCACGGCCTCGCCACAGTTGACCTCGCCCACGGCCTCGCCGCAGGTGACCTTGCCCACGGCCTCGCCGCTCGCCTTGTCCATGACAGGAAATCGGCGGGTGCGGGGGCGGGGCCGGTAGCGGAAGCAACCGGCGGGGGTGGAGGCGGGGCTGGCTGCCGAAGTGACCAATAGGGGCGTGGGCGACCTGCGGTGGTGGGGGCGGGTGCAGGAACGACGCCCACGCAAGGAGAGGCTCACCGAGCATGGGGGACTCGCCGCCGCCGACCATGGGGGACTCGCCGCCGCCGCAAGCAGACCTCACCCACGTATGCACTCCTCTCCTCCCCCCTCTCCTCTCCCTGTCTCCTCTCTGTTGATGTCATTTATTTGATGTAGATCTGTTAGGAGAATCTCCACACACACACTGATTTGATGTAGGTTTGTTGTAATCTTGGAAAAATCTCTTGGAAATGGCATTGATGAATTTGCTAGAAATTGTGAAGAGAATTTCTGTTGATGAAATTTTTAGGAGAATTACTGTTGATGAAATTGTTAAGAATTCTTTTTTAATTTAGTCAATTCATAGTGGTAAATTATGTTGTCAGCTATCAATAGAACAGAGCTCTCTGTTCTATTTTGTCCAAGAGTAAATTGCGTTGATGAAATTGATGTTGTTCTTTCAATGAAACAGGATCCTGAAATTGCTGTTGCTCTCTGTTCTAAATTCCTGGTTTATTTTGTCCATGAGTAAATAATGAATGCTGAGTAAATAGGATCCTGATCCATTTGGTGATTCATGCCATGAGTAAATATTGAATGCTGATTTATTTTGTCCACCAAGTTGGACTAAAGTAGTGAGAAATTGGAAATAGTTGAATGTTGTGGTTAGGCGGTTAGCATATAAAGTTGGGTGCCATTACTTCCATCCATTTTCATTAATTAATGTTGATGCACTTAGATTGATTTGCTAAGTTGCAACAATTTGTTGTCTTTGGCAGATGGACAGAAGCTGGATTAGAAAAGGAGTTAGAAAGTTTTCGAAAGAACATATGAAAGGAGTTGATGATTTCATGGCATTTGTTCGGGAAAATTTTGCCAACGATGCTCACATTCTTTGCCCATGCTGCGAATGCCTCAACCGGCCCAAGAATGGCTCAAGGAAGAGTGGAAGATCATCTCGCTTCTTAATGGGATGTCCAGCACATATGATAGATGGATATATCATGGAGAACCTTTGGACAATCAATCTCAACATTTTGAAGGCGTCTGAGGCCCCTCATATGATGGATGGTGGTGATGTGGCATTGATTTCATGGAAAAGGTTTTGCGAGATAATGCTGTTTTGGAGGAAGAGGATGGGCATGAAGATGATAGGATTCCTGACTCATCGAAGGATTTGTACGATCTTTGAAGATCGTGCTGATGGACAGAAGTCGTTGTTTGCTGAGGTGTTAGAGGAGGCGAAGCACCCAGCTCATGAATGGGGTAAATTTTCAAGATTTACCTTCACCGTGAAGTTACTCCACATCAAGTCTTTCTACCGGATTAGCAATGCCGCATTCAACGCAATACTCCGTCTTTTGAGCTTGCAATTCCCTGATAGTTGTGTTCCCAGATCTTATGATGAAGCATTGAGTATAATCCGCAGGCTGGGGTTAGGTTATGTGTCAATACATGTGTGCCCAAATAATTGTGTCTTGTTTCGGAAGGATTTAGCAAAGCATGACAACTGTCCAAAATGCAATGCATCTAGGTGGAAAGATGCTGATGGGAAGAAGTCCATACCGGAAAAGGTACTGAGGCACTTTCCCTTGATACCAAGGCTGCAGCGGATGTTCATCTCGAAGGAATCATCGCGTGAGGTACAGTGGCACAAGTTGAAGCGGCAACCTATGGACAATGAGCTGAGCCATCCAGCGGATGGAGAGGCATGGAAAGAGTTTAACAGTATACATTTAGATTTTGCTGCAGATCCACGGAACATAAAACTTGGCATTGCCACAGATGGGTTTAATCCGTTTGGGAACATGAGCACGTCTTATAGCATGTGGTCAGTTTTTGTAGTGTCGTACAACCTGCCACCATGGGCATGCATGGATCAGTCCAACTACATGATTTCATTGCTTATCCCGGGTCCCGAGTCTCCAGGAAAGGATTTTGATGTATTTATGGAGTCCCTCGTAGAAGAACTGCTCCAGCTTTGGACTGGTGTACCTACATACGATGCCTTGAGTCCGGAAGAAAAGTTCAATCTATGTGCTGCAATCATATGGTCCATCCATGATTTCCCGGCTCTGCACACTCTGTCTGGGAGGATCATAGCGGGTTATCAGGCTTGTTTCCATTGTGACAAAGACCCTTGCTCAAAGAGAACAAGGAGCAAGATCTGCTATATTGGGCACCGCCGCTTTCTTCCCCGAAACCATCGCTGGTGAAGAAGCAAAGATTTTAATGGTGAGAATGAAACCCATGACAAGCCAGCTGAATTCACTAAAGAAGAGCTGGAGTAGCAACTTGAAAAGGTGAAAGATGTGAGACCAGGAAAGCTGGCGAAGAAAAGAAAGCGTGAAGAAGGTCAATGTTGGGACCGGAGGTCTTGTTTGTGGGACCTGCCATACTGGGCTGATATGAAATTAAGGCATAATCTTGATGTAATGCACATTGAGAAAAACATATGCGAGAATCTGCTAGGGACGTTTCTGAACATTGAAGGGAAGACAAAGGACACGGTTACTTCTAGGCTTGATTTGGAGGACATGGGCATAAGAGAAGATTTGCATCTACAGACAATGAAGATGAAGATTCATTTGAAATGCCACGAGCATGGTATACAATGAGTAAAGAACAAAAGCTTGCATTCTGTGAATTCATAAGAGCGGTGAAATTTCCAGATGGTTATGCTGCTAACCTAGCAAAGTGTATTAATTCTGATGGATTCAAGCTTTCATTACTGAAAACTCATGATTGTCACATCCTCCTCCAAAGGATTTTACCGGCGGGCCTCCGAGGAATCATGGACAAGGATATATATGAAGCGGTTCTTTGAGCTGGGAAATTTCTTTAGAGAACTATGCTTGCAAAACACTCAAGTTAAGCATCTGGAAAGACTTGAAAAAGAAATCCCAATTATTCTTTGCAAGCTCGAGAAGATTTTCCCTCCAGCTTTCTTCACCGTGATGGTCCATTTGGCGGTGCACTTACCAAAAGAGGCAATGCTTAGAGGCCCTGTGCAATACGGTTGGATGTACCCAATCGAAAGAAGGCTGCTTACTTGTAAGCGTTATGTGCGTAAACACGGCAAGACACAGAAGGTTCATTCTTTGAAGCATATGTTGTTGACGAGTGCTTGACTTTTTGCTCTAGATACTTTGGCGATGTGGAAACAAGATGGAACCGGCCGGGCAGAAATAGAGAGCGGTCTGATTCGCAAAGTGGTGATGTCTCTGTTTTCAACCATGGTGTGAACTTTCTTGGAGCCTCACAATACTTGGAGGCTGGTGATGAGTTGACAAGATGGTTTGGTTTGTGCTCGAGAATTGCGCCGAGGTTCTACCATATATCGAGTATGTTATATCTTGTGCACTCATTATATATATATATATATTTTTCGCTTAGTTGGCACCAGCCTAATGTTTTAATTCACATGTTTTGTTGGCATTGCAGGAAATGCAAGGAAGAGTTAAATCAGGAAGAAAGCAATATCCATGTTGATAAAAGGGTTGCCAAGGGGTTTTCTAAGTGGTTTATGAATCATGTGAGATCTTTAGCCACATGTTTTATGTTTTCTATGTTATTCACCAATTGTTAAATACCATTGTTTGCTAAATGGTTTATTTGTGCAGATTGGAAAGTTGCATGAGGAGAAGAAGGTCAGTGATGATCTATTTGCTTTGGCATGTTTACCGGATAAGCGAGTGAGAGTGTATTCAACATGCATTGCTGACGGTGTCCGGTACCACACCATTGACCGCGAGGAAAAAAGGAAGACACAGAATAGTGGAATCGTCACTGAGGGGTCACATGATGGTGATATCATTGACTTCTATGGTCAGTTGAGAAGCATCGTAGAGTTGCAGTACAACTCTAGTGGAGGCATCCATCGCTCGGTAGTCTTATTTCGTTGTGACTGGTTTGAGTTTGGTAGCAAGAAGAAAAGAGACTCTTTTGTCAAATATGATGGCCACTTCAAAAGCATCAACACTGCAAGGTGCTGGTATAAGAGTGATCCCTTTATTATAACAACACAAGCAACAATGGTGTTTTATCTGCCAGACACTCTTTTGCACGGGAAATGGCGAGTTGTGCAAAACTTTCAAAGACGTATACACTTGTGGAGTGTGACTGAAACTGAAGTGGAAAAGGGCCCCGGTGATGGTGGACTAACATACCAAGTGATGACTCTACGGAAGTTCCGTTGTAAGATGATGATGACTCTATGGAAGTTCCAGTGCAAAGCAGAGTGCGAAGGGACCGGGAACGTGTGATCGTTGGTGCTGCAACAGTTGAAGGCATCAAGAAAAGAAGAAAGGTGGTAGCGGATGGACATGAGAGCGAGGATGAGGAAGACCGGACTGATCATACTATGCTGCAGTATTGTAGTGATGACGAGGAAAACATGAGTGGGCATAGAGTTCCTTGTTTTCGTATCGACGACGATGAGTAGCAAATGGACATGAAGGTTATACTATTACTGCATGTTCCTTGTTTTGATTGGTGATCAACCTTCTCTGTAGTTTTTGTTGATGTGATCCTGATGTAGTTTTTCTACTTCAATTCTCTCTAGGTAGCAAAATGCATGAGACTTTGGTGATGAAGAGGCAGATGGTGAAGATACAATGCAAAATCTGGTGCCATTTTGGTGCCATTTTGGCTGATGGTGAAGATACAATGCATTAAAACTCTGGTGCCATTTTGGCTGATACTTTGGTGCCATTTTGGTGGCATTTTTTGCTGTTTTGGCTGATGTTGTTTTGGTGCTATTTTGGTGCCATTTTGGATGGCTGCAGTGACTGTTTTGGTGTTGTTTTAATGCTTGAAGATTGATCTCTTAATATGGTTGCAGTTATCATTAATTTTAGAGCAAAACATGGCTGTTATTTTTTGTTTTGTTTCGTAAGCAGGAGAAACCAAAGGGCCCACGTCTCCCCTCCAGAGTTTTCGAGGGCCAAAGGGCAGGACGTTTGAGTTTTCGAGGCAACTCCCCACGTCTCCCCTCCACTGACAACTCCCCATGTCTCCCCTCCACTGGCAACTCCCCACGACGCAGAGGGGGTTTTCTTCCAGTCCAGGCAACTCCCCTCCTATTCCATTGCCGCTCCATCTTCCTCCCTCTGCCTCCCTCCTCATTCCATTGCCGCTCCATTTTCCTCCCTCTACCTCCTTTTCCTCCACCATCAAGCAACTCCCCTCTGCCTCCACCATCACTGGCCAGGAGGGTAATGGCGGAGGAATCGTGGAGCAACTCCCCTCCGTCTGCAAAGAGAATGGCGGAGGCATCATGGAGCAACTCCCCTGTGTCTGCCAAGCATCACCGTGGTGAGGCGTCTGGCAAGGAGCCGCTGGTGGTCAACGACGATGTTCCGGTCCCCGGGAAGAAGTAGGACTACGCCGTGCCGCTCAAGGTTGATATCCACCTGAAGGAGAAGCTGGATGTCGTATGCACCAGCAATCCAGACGAAGCCGACAAGAGGATCCGCGAGATCAGGAGGCTCGTGGCATGCTTTCTCGGTCGACGGCGTTGATGCCGAGTACACCAGGAAGACGAATCTCCGCCAAATGGTTGCGATTCTGCGATTATGCGTGGAGGATCTCGTCTGGTATACCACATCACCGCTGACAACCAAATGGTAAAACATCCAGTTAAAGTTTACGAAGTTCGAAGTTTCTATCTAATTAGTAGTTTCAAGTTTCAAGTAGATGCAATAGTTCAAGTTCAAGTAGATGCAATACTAGTTCAAGTTCTGAAGTTTACGCCTAATTAGTAGTTTCAAGTTTCAAGTTTCAAGTAGATGCAATAGTTCAAGTTCTAAAGTAGATGCAATACTAGTTACAAGTTACGAAGTTTACTGTCTAATTAGTAGTTTCCGAAGTTTTTGAAGTAGATGAATTTGATGCACCAGATTAATTTGATGCAGGCCCAAGGAACTCCGCCCGCTCCTGCAGGAGAAGAAGCTGTACACCTTTGTTGGCTTCTCCATTGGAAGTGACAAGGAGAAGCTGAAGTTGTCTGGTTTGGAGATCACCCCCGACAAGTACGTCGACATGCAACGCAAATGGAGAGTTCCAAACAATGGAAAGAAGTGGCAGTCTTTGGCTGAGTTTGCAGCCAGCCTCATCCACCCATCCTACAAGGAAATGAAGCAGAAGATCAACAAGAAATCGGACCACAAACTATGGGGGGACAGTGTCGGATTTCGGGTTCCGGCAGACCCTTAAGGTTCGAACACTGGGGTGCGCGCGGAGATCCAACCTTTCACCGTCTCGCACCTGCCGAATCGTAGGGACCTAAACTACTAAATGGAACAGCACAAGAGACACGAGATTTATACCAGTTCAGGCCACCATTGTGGTGTAATACCCTACTCCAGTGTGTGGTGTGGTGGATTGCCTCTTGGGCTGATGAAGAACAGTACAAGGAAGAACAGCCTCGCGAGGGTCTGTTCTTGGCGGGTGTGATGAACTGCTAGGTGGTGCTCAGTCGTTCTAGCTACTGGTTTCTTGATGAGGGTTCTGATCTCTCCCCCAGATGCCTCTTCATCTCTCTTTCTAGATGCCCTACTATGGTGGCTAGCTCTACTTATATAGGCGAAGGCCCTGGGCCTCTTCCCAAATATTGAGCGAGAAGGGCGCCAACAATTGGCCATTTTGAAGGGGAACAGCGGGTACACTTATCCTGACTAAAGTTGGTCCTCGCTTTGCCAAAGGCTCTGGTGATGACGCCTGCTTGGGCTCCACGATGACTCCCTTCCAGCCGTTGGGGCGGTCTTGGTCTTGTTGCTTGAAATGGATGCCTTTGCTTGATGCTCTACTTTCGCTTGCTCCCTTTGCACCAAAGAGGAAAGGAGGGCGCTTCTGTGGCTGGGCGCCCTCGGTCATCATGGCTTGCATCATGGGCACCTCACGAGGTACCCTGCCTTGAACTCTCCGCCTCCTCATGAGCCAGCCTGACGAGGCCGTGCCTGAGGAAGCTCCTTGTCGTCCGCCCCGTGAGGCTTGGCCCCTCGCGAGGGTCTTGAGCTTGCGTTGATGAAGGTGGGCTGTCCTGGGCCTCCTTTGAGCCACACCGCAGGCCGCAGGCAGGCAAGTCTGGGGACCCCTGCCCTGTAACGCCGACAAGAGCCCGGGCCTGGCGCGCCAGACTTGGCCGCAGAGAGGCGAAGGGAAAAGTCTGCGGCGTCATGCCCCTAACAGCCTGCGGCCTTGGGCGCCGCGTGGCGGTTGATTGGACGTGTGCGCCTCTGCAACCGCGTGGGTTGATAATAGAGCGGCATCTTCCTTGCCGCCTTTACTTTCTCCAGTTGCTGCTCAGATCCCCTTTCTTGCGCCTCTCCTCTCCGCTTCCAAGATCTTCGTGATCCACTCCGCTGCGTGCCCTAGCGATCATGGCGCCTCGCCAAGCCCGGCCGAGCTTGGTACTCTCCTGCCTTGGACCCGCCAAATGTGTCGAGGCGAGCCTGCTCACTGATGCGCCGGATGGCGGAGGTGCGGCGTCAACGGAACGGAGGCGTTCAAGGCGGCTCCTCCGCCTCGAGGGTCGGGGAGTACCTTCTACCGTTCTTCGTGAGCGCCATCATTGCTGGTCCGGTGCCTCCCTTTTACGAAGTTCTTCTCTGTCCTCCGTCACTACAACATTCAAGCTCTGCACCTCCATCCCAACTCCGTCCTTCTTCTGGCAATCTTCGCCTACTATTGTGAGGCCCATGTTGGGGTGAAGCCCTTGGTGGCCTTGCTGCGCCATTATTTCTCCCTCCGAACCTCCCGTGGTTCCGCCTCCGCGTGCGCGAGCTTCGTCGCATACGGCGGAGCCATCGCCATTTCAAACCCTGGGAAGCGGATTGAGGGCTTCAGGAGCAAGTGGGTCTTGGTGGATGTTGGGCGCATCCACCCACGGCTGATCCTGCCCACGGAGCACCCCAAGAGCTCCGACGACTGGTCCCGAGTGGAGCTTCTGGATCCCCGCGCGAAGCTGGTGTTGGAGAAGATGGACGCCGATCTGAAGCCGGCCAACGCGGCGGCGGCGAAGCTGACCGGTGCGTTGCTGCTGAGGGAGTTCCTGGAGCATCAACTGGCTCCGCTTCGTCAGTACTCGCTTCCAATGTGGAGGCCTCACTCGAGCCCCGTGGTCCTGGCCAGCGAGGATCTGGCGACGGTCCTCCAGTCCTTGGTTGGGGGTGATGTGGCGAGACTGGAGGGCGCCCCCGCGCCCTTGTTCCTTCGCGAGGATTGGGAGCAGGTAATGGGGCCCATGTCTGTCTTCAATGGGGACGGACCCGTGCCCGTGGAGGCTCCGGAGGACCTGGTGGACGTGTCCTCTTCCGACTCCAGCGAAGAGGTGGAGGAAAGAGAGCCGGGAGAGGGGGTTGATTCGGGGGCGGAGTCAAGGGCTCCTCCCCTGCGGCGCAGGTCCCGCATTCTCCGCCTCCCCCAGAGTGACGACGACGAGGATGAGGATGAGCGGGGAGGCAGAAGCCTGCCCCCGATCCCGAAGAAGGACCGGACTGGGCTGGTCCCCCGCGGATCCGCCCCGGCCCCGGGGCGATCCGCAGACGCGCCTCCTGCTCCCGGGCCCTTGACGCTGATCCTCGCAGCCGGCTCTCGGGCTTCAAGTATGGCCGGAGGTTGCTCGAGCCCATGCGATGACCAGTAAGAGCTTGATTCTTGTTTTATTCCTTGCTTTGTCGCCGAGGCTTGATATCTGTATCTCTTGGCTAGGCTGGAGCCTGCGGCGAAGAAGCTGAAGGGAGCTCCTGAGGCTTCATCTGGGGCGGCGCCTCTTCCCGCGAAGGAAGTCGATGGCAAGACACGGGCCTCTCCTGCCCGGTCATCCTCGCGAGGCCTGGCGGAGCTGGGTGGGGCGAGCTCAGCCCCCATGGCCCAAGCGACTCCCGAGGTGTCCTTGCCTGATGCCGCCGCCATAGCTGTTGGGGCGCAGCAGGTCCCGCCTCACGATACTGTGCTTACGCCGCCGCCATCTCCTCCTACTCCACCAACAGCTGTCTCTCCGACTCCTCCCACTGTCCTGGATCGTGCTGCCGCTGAACTGGACCGGCTGCGGCAGGATCTTCTGGGCGCCGACCCTCGCTTTGTGGCCGGGCGCTTGGAGCTGGCCTATGGCTGGATTCGCTCTGACGCTTCGATTCGGGCGGCGCTGGTCCTGGCCTCGACGGCTTGCGACGAGGAGAAACAGGCTGTCGGTGAGGCGAAGATTGCCCGCGATGCTGCCCTGGGGGAGGTAGCCAGCATCCAAGGTCGCTGTGAGACGCTGGAGGGCGAGCTGAAGGGCCTACAGAACCGGCTCGCCGAGGAGGCCTGCCTCCGTCAGGAGCAAGAGGAAAGCATGGAGGCTCGCGAGGCGGCCGTCAAGGACCGGGAGGCCAGGCTGAAGAAGCGCCGTGACCGCCTAGGCGCGCTGGAGCATGAACTGGAGGCGAGGAAAGTCGAGCTAGACGACAAGGCGCGGGTTCTTGCCGAAGATCGCGTGGCCTTCACAGATATGCAGGTGAAAGCTCGCACCTTGCTGAGGGAGCTTTACGATAGCGGCCTGGAGAGTCCGCTGGCCGGCGCTGAGGATGGTCCCGCCAAGCTGCTTCCCTTCCTGGTTCGCGCTCTTGAAGATGTATCCCTTGGTCTTGGCCCCACGGCTGAGGCCGAGGCGCGTGTCTTGTCTTCTGCGGCACTGACGCGGGTCCTCACCCACGTCTACCTTCGCGATCCCAGCGTCGACCTGGATAACCTGCTGGAGCCAGCAAGCGGCGAGCATGCAGCTGCCGCTGCCGAGGCTGTGAAGGGTCGCGCGGAGGCTCTGTTGGGGAAGTTCCGGGCCTTCAGCACCAAGCCGAAGCGAAGCGCTGCCGGCCCTGCTGCTCCACGAGGCGAACCCGCTCCGCGCTGCTCCACCACCGACAAGTGACTCCGTTGTGGCTCCTGTCCTGCTTTTAATTCCTGCACATGTATCATGCCTCGGGGAGGCGTTTAAACTTGCGTTTGGTATTGCGATAACGTGTGGACTGTAATATTTGCTTTTGAATTCCTTGAAATTTGCGCTTCCTACTTGCTTATGTTCTACGCCGGCAGGCCTGCCCCTCACAAGATACCTCATCCGCCGTTAGCCCGACCCGGAAACCAGACGAGACCAAGGAGTGAGGGGCTACGTGACAAGTTAGGCTCTGAGTCGCGATGCTCGAGAGTCCCCTTGGCGCACGAACAGCAAGTAGGGAGAGGTGAGACGGCGGATCTACCGTTCTCGTCTGCAGAGCCCGGCCCGCGCATACCTCAACTGCCGTTAGCCTTTCGGAACTAAGGGGTGAGGGGCTACGTGACCAGTTAGGCTCCTGAGTCGCGATGCTCAGGAGTCCCCCTTGACGCTCAAACGGCATTCGTACCTTGGATCCGCTCGGGGAATGACGTGCGACGAACCAGGCCCGAGGGGCCTGGCTGGGTGGCGTCGTGCAGGCGTGACCCGAGCGCAGCCCGTGCCCATCCTCGCTACGCCCCGAGGGAGGCGTTGCGATGAGGCGGACACCGAGCTCTGGGCTCCACGAGGTTGATGCGACCCGGAGGCCACCGCAGCTTGTTTATCACCAGCGTGAGCATAGCGCTTCCGCATGCGTACGGGCATAACCGCTCCTCGGCAATGTCGTCAGCCAGCGCGGAGCATGGTGCTTCCACTGGAACATGGGAGGGGGCTCCCCTCCGGGAGGAGCCCCCGGGGCGTATAGAGCCCCACCCTGTCACGTGGCTGGCACGGTAGGGCTGGACGAGGTGTATCTGGGCACCCGTGAGCCAGTAGCAGGACTCACGGGCCCTACCTCAAGGCGGGTTGCTGGCTCTAGGCCTTATCTTTGAGTGTGTTCCTGCAAATTTGGCGGATGCCGGTGCTCTCGTCTTGGTCCCGGCTCGGGCTGGTCTCGGCCGTCGGCAGCAAGCCAGGTCGCGATGCCATGGACAAGACCAGAGGGTGAGGGCGGAGATCCGGTAGGAGCCCTGAGTCGCGATGCTCGGGCACCCCCCTTTAACGCTGCAAGCTGGGTTAGATGACGAACTCTCGTCCTCGGGTCCCGGCTCTCGGGCTGGTCTCAGCCGTCGCTGGCAAGCCATGTCGCGATGCCATGGACAAGACCAGAGGGTGAGGGCCGGAGAGCCGGTAGGAGCCCTGAGTCGCGATGCTCAGGCACCCCCCTTTAACGCGCAAGCTGGGTCAGATGCAACAACTCTACGTCCTCGGGTCCTGGCTCTCGGGCTGGTCTCAGCCATCGCTGGCAAGCCAGGTCGCGATGCCATGGACAAGACCAGAGGGTGAGGGCCGGAGAGCCGGTAGGAGCCTTGAGTCGTGATGCTCAGGCACCCCCCCTTTAACGCGCAAGCTGGGTTAGATGAAGAAACTCTTCGTCCTCGGGTCCCGGCTCTCGGACTGGTCTCAGCCGTCGCTGGCAAGCCAGGTCGCGATGCCATGGACAAGACCAGAGGGTGAGGGCCGGAGAGCCGGTAGGAGCCCTGAGTCGCGATGCTCAGGCACCCCCCCCCTTTAACGTGCAAGATTCCGTCACCCAGGAAAAGGCACCAAATAACAAGCATGGTGGAACGAGAGCATAATCCTAAGGAAAGCGCAAGAAGGATACATGCCGCTGGGACAGGCCCGAGCGGCTTGGGGATGATGCAGCCCGAGGGGTGCCCCCAACAGGATAGGCTAATGACATGAAATAAAAGGGATACATGCCGCAGGGACAGACCCACGCGGCTTGGGAATAATGCGGCCTTGAAGGCGCCCCCAGCCGGGAATAAAACTTAAAGATGTCACCTGCTGATGTTGAGGACGAAGGGGTGTTGGTGTAGCAGACTCGGTGGGCTGCGGGAGCCGATCCTCACGAGCCCCCTGTGCCCGGAGGCCTCGGGAGGATCCGGGAGGCGCCCGGCTCCTCGGGGCCATCTCCATCTCCGCCCGAGGCTGCGGCGTGCTTGACCTCTCGAGCCTCCGGGATGGCCCTCATGAGATCTTTGGTGCGCAGCAACCGCGTTTGGCAGGCCATGAGGCATGCGCACGTAGCTGTGGGGCGGGCCCTCGCAACGTCCCACTCGCGAGGGCTAGAGGCGCTCTTGAGACGCGACTCGGTTGAGCCCTGGTATGTCGATGCAGACGCGCAGCCCACCATCCTCGCCTGGATGGGGGGGCACAGCGGGTAGGCGGCGGCTGCCCCTCATGACCCTTGACTCCTGTAGCTCCTGAATGGCCTTGCTGATGAACTCCTGAGGGTTCGGCCCTCCTTGCCTTGCTCCTGCTTGCAGAAGCGTGCTCAAGCACGCCTCCACGTGGTGCCCAAGCGCCTCCCTCGTGACCTTGGCGAGGCCGGCGGCCCTCCAGGGGAGAGCCCCCGAGCCCGGCCTGAGGAGGGCGCCAGGCGCGCTTTCCTATGCGATGGAAGGAGGCTCCCCCTGGCCCGGTGCGGGCCCTGAGGGGCCTGCCTCTTGAGGAGCCGGGCCGGTCGATGTCTTCTTCTTCTTGGGTGCGGCCTCGTCAGGCCTCCTGCTGCTCGTTCCCCGCCGGGCCGGTGGCGTCGTTGACGGCAGGTGACGGGGAACGATGAGGGCGCCCGCCGACGGGAGCTGTCTGGGCGACATGGGAGGCGAGGGCGGCTCGGCGCTGGCGCGAACCAGCGGGCGCCGCACATGGTTGCGGTGGTCGGGGAAGAACGAGGCGACGAAAGGCAGACTCCGGCGCACCCCTACCTGGCGCGCCAAATGTCGGATTTCGGGTTCCGCAGACCCTTAAGGTTCGAACACTGGGGTCTGGAGATCCAACCTTCCACCGTCTCGCACCTCGCCGAATCGCTAGGACCTAAACTACTAAATGGAACAGCACAAGAGACACGAGATTTATACTGGTTCAGGCCACCATTGTGGTGTAATACCCTACTCCAGTGTGTGGTGTGGTGGATTGCCTCTTGGGCTGATGAAGAACAGTACAAGGAAGAACAGCCTCGCGAGGGTCTGTTCTTGGCGGGTGTGATGAACTGCTAGGTGGTGCTTAGTCGTTCTAGCTACTGGTTTCTTGATGAGGGTTCCGATCTCTCCCCCAGATGCCTCTTCGTCTCTCTTTCTAGATGCCCTACTATGGTGGCTAGCTCTACTTATATAGGCGAAGGCCCTGGGCCTCTTGCCAAATATTGATCGGGAAGGGCGCCAACAATTGGCCATTTTGAAGGGGAACAGCAGGTACACTTATCCTGACTAAAGTTGGTCCTCGCCTGCCAAAGGCTCTGGTGATGACGCCTGCTTGGGCTCCACGATGACTCCTCGCCAAATTGCTGGGGCCCGGTCTTGGTCTTGTTGCACCGAAGTGGATGCCTTTGCTTGATGCTCTCGCCTGCGCTTGCTCCCTTTGCACCAAAGAGGAAAGGAGGACGCTGCGCGGGCTGGCGCCCGACTGGCGCCCTCAGTCGTCATGGCTTGCGTCATGGGCACATCACGAGGTACCCTGCCTTGAACTCTTCGCCTCCTCATGAGCCATCCTGAGGAGGCCGTGCCTGAGGAAGCTCCTTGTCGTCCGCCCCGCGAGGCTTGGCCCCTCACGAGGGTCTTGAGCTTGCGTTGATGAAGGTGGGCTGTCCTGGGCCTCCTTTGAGCCACGCCGCAGGCCGCAGGCAGGCAAGTCTGGGGACTCCCGTTCCCAGAACATCGACAGACAGCCCACTGCCAAACAACCTCATCGAGTACGCCACAAAAGATGCGCACATCACCTACGAGGCATGGAAGAAAATCGAAACCATCAAAGAAGGTTTGAAGCAATGGCAAGAGGCGGAGGATCATTGGGATGACCCCTACTACTAGGGATATTGAGTTGTTTGTGGTATTATGTGTCTCAGTTTGTAGTTATGTGGTTGAACAAGTTTGCTTTTGTTATGTTGAACAAGTTTGCTTTTGTAATGATGAACAAGTTTGCTTTTGTTATGTAGTTATGTGATTGTTATGATGCTGGTGCAGAACACTTGTTGTGATTGTTATGATGCCGGTGCAGAAATGAAAAGAACACTTATGGTTGTGATGTGATGCAAAATCCTTCAAGTTTTGGTGATCATTTAGTTCAAGTTTTGGTCAGATCATACAGAATGTTGTCTAGAAGTTTTTGTGATCATTTAGTAGTTTTTTTGAACTGAATTGAGATGTTATTGTAGCTGTTATGCTTGCTGTCAAAATGTTGTCTTGTAATGCAAAAGATTTCAAAAAAAAATACAGAATTGAGATGTTATGCTTGTTGTTTTGATCATACAGAAGAGTTTTTGAACATCTTTAGTTCAAGTTTTGGTCAGAATGTTGTCTTACTGTTTTAACTGATTTTTGGTCAGAACTGAAGATGCTATTTTAACTGAATTTTGCTTCAACTGAACCCATTTTCATTGTGAGCAAAAAAAATATGCGCCAGCGGGGACTCGAACCCACGACTCGCGCTTGTTTCACTATGTTTCTACCACTGGGCTAGGACGAGGCTATTAGTCTTCCACTCTATGCCAACCTTTTTGAATATATCAAACTAGTCAAGTATCAAGCACACAGCTTACTGACAAGTGGGCCACTTGACCCACTTTCACGACAAGTGGGCCATTTTGCTATTGTACCCAAGCTACCAAAAATATGCGCGTGGCCAAAAAATATGCGCGGCGGGGGCTCGAACCCACGACCGTGCGCTTATTTCACTGTGTTTCGACCACTGGGCTAGGAAGAGGTTGTTGGTTTTGTACTCTATGCCACTCTTTTTAATATATCAAGTACAGAACTCGCTGACAAGTGGACCCACTCCTCCACTTGACCCACTCCTCCTCTCCAATTGACCCACTCCTCCTCTCCATTATCCACTCGACCCACTCCTCCTCTCCGCCGCCGGCATCCCCTTCTCCTCCATCGACGGCGACAACCTCCATCGACGGCGACCCACTCCTCCATCGACGGCGACGGCGATGGCCTCCTAAGGTATGAATCCGCCGACTCCTTCCTGTTCCTCTTCCTATTGATTAGATTAGGGTTCCGTGGCACTGATTAGGGTTCCTCTTCCTAAAGAACCACGAGATCAAGAGGAGGCAGTCCACGACACCCTTTGCAGTCGCCGCCCCCATGGTTTAGGTTGTCTGCTGGCACATTTTGTATTTGATTAGGTTGCGTAAGATTTGTTGGTGTCTGTCTTGATAAGTTGCGTTCTTAGTTTGATTCTGAAACTTGGGCCTGTTCTGTTTCATTTTTAGTCAAGATAAGTTTCCTTGTTGGCTGTTTGAAAGCATTAGCTGCTTATTTGAGCAGGGTATATGTTGGGGCTACATTTTGGTTGGGTTTAGATAGGGATATTTTCTGTCATTTATGTCGTTGTTCGATATGTTCATTTATAGATATGCAACAATGTCCATTTATAGTAGATATGCTTCTAGTTGTGTTACGGTCCTTTTATAGTAGATTTTAGTCTTTGTTGTTGTTGCTTTGTTGATGTTTTTGCCACATGTAGTAATTATTCTACTATTTTGAAGTGCTTGTTTCCTATTTACATCCGATCCTGTTGTTTAATTTACAATCGCTTTTCGGAGAAGTGAGATAGCTGGCTTGGAAGGTTTTGAGTTCTTCGAGATCATAATTGAGAAATCTTGCAGTAGGCAGGTATGTTTATCATCACTCATTTCTTTATCATCACTCTGCTGTCTAGTGCTTGATTGCCACAATTAACCACTGCTTGACCCTCGCTCAGAGGCTGCCTGACAAGTTTGCGAAGATGCTCGCCGGCCGTGAGCCCCACAAAGTGAAGCTGCAGGAGGCCGGCAGCGGGCTTCACAGGCTGTGGGACGTGTCGGTGGTGTTCGATGGTGAAGGCCACATGTACCTAGGGCCCGACTGGGAGCATTTCGCCTGCGCCCATGAGCTACACCTCGGGTACTTCCTTGTCTTCCACTACAACGGCTATGCCATGTTCACCGTGAAGATGTTCGACAACACCATGTGCTGCATGTACTACCAGCACGACGACGATGCCAGTAAGCTCTCTGCCTCTCTTCTTCCTGTCCTTTTGGATTCCTCTACCAGCACGACGACAACACAATGTTCACACTTTGTTGCATTTGGCCAGGCAGTGGGAGCAGCAGCGGGGATGACGAGGAGCAGAGCGGGGATGACGAGGAGCAGAGTGGGCAAGAAGAGGAGCAGAGCGGGGATGACGACCTTGCTATGGTGGTGGCTGACGACGACCTTGCTATGGTGGTGGCTGACGACGACCCTGCTATGGTGGTGGCTGACGACGACCCTGCTATGGTGGTGGCTGACGACGACCTCGCGATTGTGGTGCCTGACGCTGACCTCGCGATGGTGGTGCCTAACGATGACCTCGCGATGGTAGTGGCGCCGGCGATTCCACAAATTTGGGCGACGGGACCATGCCAATTGTGGTAGAGGAGTACATCCGCGTTGGGATTCGCCACTCTGAGCGCATCAGGTTGATGAAGGAGAAGGAGGAGTGAAGATGTTAAGAAAATGAAGTGGCAATGTTAAGCATGTTGGGTTTAAGCCTGTTAGTGTAATCTGAACATGTCAATGTTAAGTATGTCAGGTTTAATTTTGTGCATGCTCATGGACGCTGTATGACAGTGTCATCTACACATGTCAATTTCTTAACAATGAATATTTAGTTTGGTAATTGATGGAATTGAAATTTTTTATGCATGCTCATGGATGAAAGATAAAATTATGGGTTTTTGTGCATGCTCATGTATGAAACAATATAAGTTTCATTTTTTGAATGCTAAAAACATGACTCAAACCCTAGCCACGGACGACCGCTGTGACGAAATCCGACAGTTTTTGAAAACACCGTAAAAATTCAAAAACCGTTTTTCATTTTTTGAATGCTAAATACATGCGTTTTCTCATGAAGCGGCTACAAGGTAGGCATTTCATCACAGAATCGACAACAGATTTGCATGGCTCAAACCCTAGCCACGGACGGCCGCCGCGACGAAATCGGCCGGTTTTTGAAAACATCGTAAAAAATTCAAAAAAAAATGGGAGACCTCCGCTTCACATCATCAAATGTGGCCTACCAACTAGCAAAAATACTAAACTTGCAATATGGATGTTTTCTTGAAAAAGTGTTCTAAAAAACAATATAAGTAGGCATTTCATCACAGAACCGACAATAGATTGCAAGGCTCAAACCCTAGCCACGGACGGCCGCCGCGACGAAATCGGCCGGTTTTTGAAAACACCGTAAAAATTCAAAAAAATCAAAAAAATGGGAGACCTCCGCTTCACATCATCAAATGTGGCCTACCAACTAGCAAAAATACTAAACTTGCAATACAAATGTTTCCTTGAAAAAGTGTTCTAAAAATTCGACCTACCATGAACGAAGATTCATGGCTTTCAAGCCAAACTAGCAATGATATGGCCGCATCCGATGAATAGTTTCTGATAATATGCCCAAATTTGGCGCATGCCTCCGTCTTGTGATGGCAAACAATGTTGCCAAAGCGAGGTTCCAACTTGTTTAACAAGAAAAACCGTTTTTCATTTTTTGAATGCTAAAGACATGCGTTTTTCGTGAAGCGGCTACAAGGAGGGTCACCCCAAACGGCGCCATTCCATGTCTATCTCAAAGTAGACCCTATTTTACGGACGGTCGCCAAAAAGCATGCATTTCCGACCCTCGTAGCTACTCCCGGCAATTCAGACCACCTTTGGCCGATTCAGCTGGAACCGGCTGGAATTTGAACTGCGGGTCCTCCATAGCTTGCCCGTTATTTTTGCCAAAAATGCTTTTTAGCTTCACAAGTAGGCATTTCATCACAGAACCGACAATAGATTGCAAGGCTCAAACCCTAGCCACGGACGGCCGCCGCGACGAAATCGGCCGGTTTTTGAAAACACCGTAAAAAATTCAAAAAAAATCAAAAAAATGGGAGACCTCCGCGTCACATCATCAAATGTGGCCTACCAACTAGCAAAAATACTAAACTTGCAATACGGATGTTTTCTTGAAAAAGTGTTCTAAAAAACGACCTACCATGAACGAAGATTCATGGCTTTCAAGCCAAACTAGCAATGATATGGCCGCATCCGATGAATAGTTTATGATAATATGCCCAAATTTGGCACATGCCTCCGTCTTGTGATGGCAAACAATGTTGCCAAAGCGAGGTTCCAACTTGTTTAACAAGAAAAACTGTTTTTCATTTTTTGAATGCTAAAGACATGCGTTTTTCGTGAAGCAGCTACAAGGAGGGTCGACCCAAACGGCGCCATTCCATGTCTATCTCAAAGTATACCCTATTTTACGGACGGTCGCCAAAAGCATGCATTTCCGACCCTCGTAGCTAATCCCAGCAATTCAGACCACCTTCGGCCGATTCAGCTGGAACCGGCTAGAATTTGAACTGCGGGTCCTCCATAGCTTGCCCGTTATTTTTGCCAAAAATGCTTTTTAGCTTCACAAGTAGGCATTTCATCACAGAACCGACAATAGATTGCAAGGCTCAAACCCTAGCCACGGACGGCCATGATGACGAAATCGGCCGGTTTTTGAAAACACCGTAAAAATTCAAAAAATCAAAACATGGGAGACCTCCGCTTCACATCATCAAATGTGGCCTACCAACTAGGAAAAATACTAAACTTGCAATACGGATGTTTTCTTGAAAAAGTGTTCTAAAAAACGACCTACCATGAACGAAGATTCATGGCTTTCAAGCCAAACTAGCAATGATATGGCCGCATCCGATGAATAGTTTATGATAATATGCCCAAATTTGGCGCATGCCTCCGTCTTGTGATGGCAAACAATGTTGCCAAAGCGAGGTTCCAACTTGTTTAACAAGAAAAACCATTTTTCATTTTTTTGAATGCTAAAGACATGCGTTTTTCGTGAAGCGGCTACAAGGGGGGTCACCCCAAACGGCGCCATTCCATGTCTATCTCAAAGTAGACCCTATTTTACGAACGGTCACCAAAAATCATGCATTTTCGACCCTCGTAGCTACTCCCGGCAATTCAGACCACCTTTGGCCGATTCAAATTTGGAACCGGCTGGAATTTGAACTGCGGGTCTTCCATAGCTTGCCCGTTATTTTTGCCAAAAATGCTTTTTAGCTTCACAAGCAGGCATTTCATCACAGAACCGACAATAGATTGCAAGGCTCAAACCCTAGCCACGGACGGCCACCACGACGAAATCGGACGGTTTTTGAAAACACCGTAAAAAATTCAAAAAAAATCAAAAAAATGGGAGACCTCCGCGTCACATCATCAAATGTGGCCTACCAACTAGCAAAAATACTAAACTTGCAATACGGATGTTTTCTTGAAAAAGTTTTCTCAAAAACGACCTACCATGAACGAAGATTCATGGCTTTCAAGCCAAACTAGCAATGATATGGCCGCATCCGATGAATAGTTTATGATAATATGCCCAAATTTGGCGCATGCCTCCGTCTTGTGATGGCAAACAATGTTGCCAAAGCGAGGTTCCAACTTGTTTAACAAGAAAAACTGTTTTTCATTTTTTGAATGCTAAAGACATGCGTTTTTCGTGAAGCGGCTACAAGGAGGGTCACCCCAAACGGTGCCATTCCATATCTATCTCAAAGTAGACCCTATTTTACGGACGGTCGCCAAAAAGCATGCATTTCCGACCCTCGTAGCTACTCCCGGCAATTCAGACCACCTTCGGCCGATTCAGGTGGAACCGGCTGGAATTTGAACCGCGGGTCCTCCATAGCTTGCCCGTTATTTTTGCCAAAAATGCTTTTTAGCTTCACATGTAGGCATTTCATCACAGAATCGACAACAGATTCGCATGGCTCAAACCCTAGCCATGGACAGCCGCCGCGACGAAATCGGCCGGTTTTTGGAAACACCGTAAAAAATTCAAAAAAAATCAAAAAAATGGGAGACCTCCACGTCACATCATCAAATGTGGCCTACCAACTAGCAAAAATACTAAACTTGCAATACAAATGTTTTCTTGAGCTACTCGGTATGATTTTAACCATCATTTCTACAAAGTTTACAAAAAAACCCTATTTTTTCTGCCTCAAAACCTCTAAAAACTGGTGAAGATTTCGCTCCCACCCCACCAAAATTTCCCTCCTAGCACCAAATTTTCCCTCCCACCCCACGAAAATTTCCCACCACCTCTCTCCCACTACCATTCGGGACCCACCACCCCTCTTCCACTAAACACGCGGGATCCTCCCCACCCACTCCCCAAACATTCCCCATTCCATTCCCCTCCCCGACGAACCCTAGCTTCTCCCCTGCTCCGCGCCGCCCCGCCGCCCCACTCCCTCCCCTGCTCCGTGCCGCCCCGCCGCCCCACTCCCTCCCTTGCTCCGTGCCGCCACGCCGCCCTCCCCGACAACGAATCCCCTCCCCTCGACGGCTACATCGCCCGCATCGACTACATCGACTACATCGACTACATCGACGACGACGGCGGCTACATCGACAATGATGACGGCTACATCGACTACATCGACGACGGCGGCGGCTACATCGACGACGACCACCGCTGCATCATCAACATCATCCGCCCCTAGGTACTTCTCCATCTCCCCTTGATATTCGGTGGATCCATCTCCCTTCCTCTGTTGGATCCATCTCCTCCGGTTCGGTGGATCTTCTAGGGTTAGGATCTCCGCGGTTCATGGGGTTAGGGTTAGGGTTCATGGGGTCAGGGTTAGGTTTCATGGGGTTCGTGGGGATGAACTCCTCTGGTTCATGGCTAGAACATGATGGGGTTAGGGTTCTTGTTGCACGCCCATCCTGATTGTTCAAGTAGAAGACTTCTTTTAGGTTGTGCCCATGGGGTTTGTAGCAGTGTTCTTCTTTTATGAGAATGCTTAGTACTTACTGTGGTATTGGAATTCCTGGTGTGTTAAGGCAGTATGACTAGTTTTAATATATACCATATTGGTGCTAGATAATTTTTGGTGTTTTAATATAAAAGGTTGATTCTAATTGTCGAAATGTCTGAATTTGTGTTCTTCTAGTCTCAGAGCCATGTTTGGTGTGTAGTGGCAACATAATCAATAGTTGAGTATAGTTTTTTCATCTGCTTTTGTACTTCTGCAAGTATAGTTGTTTCATGCTTTACCAGTGGCAACATCTAGTTGTTTTGAAGGTCCTCATGATATACTCTTCTAAATTGCCTGCATAAGCATGATTTCAAGGCCTACTATTATTGTTAACACTGCTTGCTTCTTTATTCATCAACTGTTGGGAAATCAGTTGCTCTGAATGCATAAGCTTGCCTCCATTAGGGAAAACAATTGAATAATTCATTTGCTTATAGATGATTGCAGGTACATGGATAAAGTTACAAGTTAAAACATAAAATTAATTGTTGTAAATAGTTGTTTTTGCTAATCCACATTACGGAAGTATAATTCTTGTGCACTGTATTTGTATCCAACTATATATAATTGTAATACATGTGAGTTCTGTTCTTGTCTCTGGTACCACAACCTTAATTCACTTAGCTTGATGTAGTTTGCTTCACATATATTACTGCTAATGCATTGCTTCACATATATAGTTTGCTTCAATTCAGTTGCTTGCTAGCATACATATGGTTAGGGTTTGCATCAAGAAGTACTACTAGCACTTTGCATGCTTGTTGTGTACTTTATATGAGGCACTAGGAAGATTTCTTGATGTACATTACTACCTCCTGCTTGATGTAGTGAAGATATTAAGAGATGCTCCATATCTTTCCAGTGTACATGTATGCTTGTTTAGTGCACTTACATGTTTGCTTAATTAATAACACTAGATCACTGTATTGTTGATCCATCAAGTTTGTTTCACATGTATTACATGTATGTGCATGATGGTCCAAATGCTTTCCTTTATTGATACAAGTGCATCATTTTACTTTATCCCTGTTGTATCGATTGTTGTTTATTCTATTTTGCAAGCACCACCTCAAGATCATCCATGGCAAGGATGACAAGGTCAAACGTGAGGCCAACCGTTGGTATGCAACTTGCTCCTTGTGGTTATACTGTCAGTTTCATAAAATCTGTGTCTTAATATGCTAAGTGAAATGTATTGCTACAATCTGAATAAGCTGGCTTAATTGTTCTTGTTTGCTGTTAGTCTTCCTTACCTGAATAACTAGGATTAAATGATAATAAAATTTCATAAGATATGTTTGGCTGTCTGTCCATGCATTCCAAACATTCACCTAATAGTAATGTTTCCTTTATCATGCAAAGAAGAGCCTCTCACCGAGTACGAGAAGGTTAGGGCTAGAAATATCATGAGGAACAATCGGATGTTCCAGTCCCTTGGCATCGGTGCAATAGCATCGATGATTAGGAAAACAAATGATGTACAAGAAGGTAGAAGTGATGAGGTTCAAGAAGGTAGTGGAGTTATCAATGATGACCCAGAGTACAATCCTAAGGAGGATGAAGTTATTGATGGAGAGGAAGTGGATGATGTTGTAGTGAGCAAGACTGTTAAGGTGCAAACTCTGTCTTGCTTGGAGGGCTGGGGTTCTTTTATCCTATGTTTTTCCTTGTGCTCACATATTTCTCTTGTGATCTAATGCTTTTTTCCGTGCTGTTTATACGAGGCACTGAAGGAATCTAGCACGAAGAGGTCTGGTGTTAAGAAGACAGTCAGCAAGAAGAAGAAGAGCTCAGAAACATCTGCTACAAGGCCTCCAGGAAGGGTGATGGCCCCAGCTCCAGGACAAAAAAAGAGGATCCTAGAACCTGATGAACCTGCCCTTGATAGAGTCACAAGTCAGAAAGCAAAGATGGCGACTGCGACGGACCATCAGGAAAGTCTGCTACGCATGGACTCTGAGACCTCGGTGCAAATGGGTGATGAGTTGCCACCCATGGATGAAGGAACCACTCTCAGCATGGATGGAAGTGGCACTGTCTGCCTAGATGAAGGAGGAACCATCTGCATTGATGAAGGTGCATCGCCCATTACGCATCCTCACCCTGTTGCACCTTCTATTGATGTGAATGCTGTCATCAATGAAGAAGAACAAAGCCTTGTGCTTCAATCAGGCAAGTTGACCTTTTGCAATGCTATCTTTTACTAGTGCATTTTCCAAATGGAATGATCATGTATGCTTTTGTCGATTCCTGCATTTGTCTATTTCTATTCTAATTTATGAGTTCAATTTCATTTTCAGATGCAATGACTACCAAGACTAGACTTAGAAAGGGCAAAGGGCTAGAGAGGATCACCAAGTCGCTTGGTAGCAAGGTGCCTATCCAAATTGCTGAAGGGATGAAGCGTCCAGAGAAGCCTCTGCGATCGAAAGCTTGCTTCGAGTGTGGACTCGTTGCAAGAAGCCATCTCCGGTTCTTCCTCACTTCAAGCTATACAAAAAATGCTAGTCTATTGGAGAACTACATTGGGAAAGTTGCTGTAAGCTACTTGTTTCATAGTTAATGTGCTATCTATTTTCTGTTACACCTATGCATGATCACTAATATTGTTACTACCTTGTTTGCTGTCTTGGTAGGAAAATTTTGAGATGAATACGGACTCGGAGACCATCAAGACCGCGTGCAAAGATATTCTGTAGAAAAGTTCAAAGAACAGACGCCATCAGATCAAGAAGAAATATTTCGATACCGTAGCCACAAATAAAGTCAGCATCAAGTCTCCGGTACCTGATCTGACGGATGGTGAATGGCAAGCTCTGGTGGAGATGTGGTCTACTCCAAGACACAAGGTTTGTCTCTGCTTTGTTTGATGCTTTATGTTCTACACATGATATGCTAGTGCTAGATCATGCCGACAAGATGCTTTTTGTAGGGAACCTGTGTGTCGAACAAGATGAATCGAGAAAAGTCGTGTACAATCGTGAGAACTGGTTCCGTGCACTACACAGCACACATTTTTGCCATCGTGAGAACTTTTCTCTAGAGACCTTACCATTTGATCCTCGTTGAATAACATTTCTGATTCTTGCTGAATAACATTTTGATTTTTGTTGAAAAACATTTCAGAAAGAAGAGCGTAAGGGTGAGGAGCTGTCTGCGATTGACTTGTTTAAGGCCACCCACAACAGCAAGAAGCACGGGTTTTCAGAGCCAGTCAAGACTGCTATAGTAAGTCACTCCATGCTTTGTCCATGCCCTGTTTGATTCACAGCCAGCTTTGATGCTGTTTGATGCTGTTTGATTCGGAGCCGCCCATGCTTTGATGTCGCTTTGATAGTTCCATGCTTATACTTCCATGCTAGGCTTAATGAAGATATCAGAACAGCTTAATGAAGATAGTTCCATGTTGTTTGATTCACACACGCTGTGTTCCATGCTTTGATGCCGTTTGATAGTTCAACAAAGATATCAGAACTTGCTGTAGCTATTTGTTGCATTTTTTATGACATGATGAAATTTGATCTGAATGTTTGTCGGGAAGCCATCTTATATAGAACCACCATTCTAGGCTTAATGAAGCGATCATATTGTTCCAATTGCATGTCTCCAGGTCACTAGTCATCATCTTCTTGTATAGATTTTGTGTGATGGTTTGGTTACTTCAAATAATCCATTTGTGTGCTGGTTTGGTTTCTCCACTAATGCCTATCATTTTCCTCCATATGCTAGCTTGAGATGGAAAAAATGAAGGACGCGCCGGTACCAGAAGGTGAAGAGCCAAAGTCTACTGTTCAAATTGTCGAAGAAGTGCTGTAGAAATCTGTCAAGCAAAGCACATTCCTCATGAATGTTGGGCTCCAATCATCTAGGAACAACTCCCGCAAAGCAACTGCTGAATTTTTTGCTCATGTTCGTGACCTTGAGCAGAAGCTAGAGAGGTCCGAGCTTCAAGCTGAACTGGTGCAAGAAGAATTGACGGCAATCAACATGAAGGCGGAAGAATCTGAAGCTGCATGCGACAAGGAATTTGAGCTGCTGCGCAAGAAGCCTCAAGAATAGGAAGAGAAGTTAGCCCACTTGATGGCTGTCTTTGGAGCTAAGGTAGTTTGATGGCTGTGCTATGGTTGAGCTAAGGTAGTTTGATGGCCCTCTTTGTCTTTGAGCTAAGGTTGTTGCATTTTGAACCTGTGAACTGAGCTGAGCTGAGAGCTGTTGCATTTTGCTGTTTAAACTAGAGCACCTGTGAACCTGTGAAGTTATGTGATCTTGTGAACCTGTGAAGTTATGTGAAGTTATGTGGATCATTTTGTGGATCATTTTGTTTATTTTCTGTGAAGTTATGTGGATCACTTGTGCACCTGGGCCTTTCTGTTTATAGTTATGCAAAATGAGAACTTGGGCTCTAAAAAGGCCAAGGCCCAAACAAGAATTAGACCAAAAAGGCTTGGCCCTAAAAAAAGAAATGACTTTAAGAAAAAAAAATATAAAAGGCTGCATAGCAGAAAATAAAAAGGCCAAGGCCCAAGTTGGAACTAGACCAAAAAGGCTGTGGCAAAAAAATAGTGGACTACAAAAAAAATTCATCAGAAAAAGGCAAAAAAAATTCATCAGAAAAAAACGTGGTGTGGTCGGATTGCTAGTGACCAAAATAATTGGTCGTAAAATCTATGACCTTTTTTTGGTCATAAAGGTCTACGATCATTCCAGAAGAAAGGTCGCTATAGTCAGTTAACGACGGCCCGTTTTTGACCTTATGTTTTTGGTCACAAAAAGGTCACAAATTGAAAACAATGACCATTTAGGGACCAATAGTGGTGGTCACAAGTTGACATATTTCTTGTAGTGGCAGGCGGACCTCCTGAGCGCGGACCCGGGCCTGGTGGCCGGGCGTCTGGAGTTGGCCTCCGGCTGGCTTCACTTCGACCTGGCGGTCCGCGCGGCACTGGGCCAGGCTGTTGCGGCTTTCGAGAAGGAGAGGAAAGGATCCGCCAAGGCTGCAGCTGATCGTGAGGCGGCGCTGAAAGAGGCCAAGGCCGCCCGTGATCGCTGCCTAGTGCTGGAGGGCGAGTTGCAGAGCCTGCACGACAAGCACGCCGAAGAAGCACGCTGCCGCCAAGCGAAGGAGGAGGAGATGAAGGCCCGGGAGGAAGCCATCAAGAACCGTGATGCTGAGCTGGCGGAGCTGGGGAAGAAGCAGGCCGCTGAGCGCAATCGGTTGGAAGAGTTGGAGCAGAAGATGGGGACGAGGGAGGCCGATCTTGATGCCAAGGCGCGAGTCCTGGCTGAGGACCGCGTGGCCTTTGCCGATCTCGAGAAGAGATCTCGCAAGGCGCTGAAGACGCTTTACGAGCACGGCCTGGAGAAGCCTCTGGACACCGACAAGGACGGCCCCGCGCAACTGCTTCCTCTCGTGGTGAAGGCGCTTGAGGAGGTCGTTGATGGTCTCGGTCCCATGGCTGAGGCAGAAGCTTCGTTTTCATCTTCAGCTTGACTCGCGTCTTTAGCCACCTGCACCTTCGTGACCCCAACGCTTGCCTTGACGAGATGCTGGAGCCTGTAGCTGAAGATCAATACGAGGCGGCCGCCACGACCGTGCAAGCTCAGGTGGGGGCCTTGCTGAGGAAGTTTCGCGGCTTTGTCTTCGCTTCTCCGTCTGGCGATGTCGTCGACCTTGCAGCTGGTGGTGAAGGTGAAGACAAGATTGCTCACGGGGGAGCACCTTCCGCAGGCGACGGCGACGCCTAGATGTGAGCCGCGCCCATTCGTCCCCTTCCGTTCCTGCGACATGTATCAGGCCTCGTGGAGGCGTTTAGACTTTTCATTTGGTATTGTGAGGACAGTATGCTTGTAATATTTGCTTAGAGATTTTGCGATTTCCTTCCTATTTGCTTTGCGTTCTGCGTCGGTAGAGCCCGACCCCGCGCATACCTCAACCACCATTGGGCCAACCGGAGACGGAGCAAGGAGTGAGGGGCTACATGACCAATTTGGCTCCTGAGTCGCGATGCTCAAGAGTCCCCCTTGACGTGCAAACAATTTCCATACCTGCCCTCGCTGAGGCCTCGGGAGGGGCGCACGACGCCGAGGTACGGGGGACCTGGTTGGGTGGCGTCCGCTTGGGCGTGACCCGAGTGCAGCCCCCGTGCCCAGCCCCATCGTGCGGCTCTCCCGAGGGGAGGCGTTGCGGTGAGGCTGGGCGCTGTGCTCTGGGCTCCCTGAGGTTGGTACGACCGTGGGGCCGCCCTCAGTTGTTTATCACCAGCGCGAAGCATAGTGCTTCCGCTTGTGCACGGGCATAGCCGCTCGTCGGTAGTGTCGACAGCCAGCGCGGAGCATGGTGCTTCCACTTGGGCGTGGGATGGGGGGGCCCCTCCGGGAGGAGCCCTCGGGGCGTGTACAGCCCCGCCCTGACACGTGGCTTGCACGACAGGGTTGCGAGGTGTATCTGGGCACTCGTGAGCCAGCGCGGGACTCACGAGGCCCTACCTCAAGGCGGGTTGCGCCTGGTCTTGAGTCTTGGTGACTGTATGTTCCTGCAAGGTGGTTAGATGCAAGCACTCTACGTCCTCAGGTCCCGGCCCTCGAGCGAGCTCATCCGCCGCTGGTATGCCAGGTCGCGATGCCGTGGTCAAGGCCAGGGGGTGAGGGCTGGAGAGCCAGTAAGAGCTCCTGAGTCGCGATCCTCAGGTCCCTTTTGACATGCAAGCGATTTGCATAGCATGAACAGACCCGTGGCGGGCGGCGATCGAGCGGGCGATAGCCGTTGGCAGGTTAAGCATGGAGAGCGGATCAGCTTAAGTATATGCAGGAAGATACATGCCGCCGGGTCCGGCCCGAGCGGCTTGGGGATGATGCAGCCCGAGGGGTGCCCCCAACAAGGTAAGCTAAAGACATAAGCAAAAGGGATACATGCCACAAGGACGGACCCACGTGGCCTGGGAATAATGCAGCCCGAGGGGTGCTCCCAGCTAAATGACCTTGGAAGGTGTCACCTGGTTCTGCAGACGAAGTAGAGTTGGTGCAGCTGGAGGCATGCGTTGAAGAAACGACTCCTCATGTAACATCCCAAATTTTCAATTTGGAATGTTATACATTAAGTCATCATGCATGCTTTTGCTAATCTGATCCAGAAAAAACGAACATTCTCCCACGTGCTTCGG